>JBBGZY010001072.1:6437500-7110000 GCA_037952925.1 Lithobates clamitans
AACCCATTGCTATTCTATTCAAATAAGAAAAAAATATTGGCTAGGGTTCCACTTTAAAATGTCTAGGAAAACAATCAATCAATGTGTTACTTAGTTGTCTACTTGAAAACTAAAGGTTGGAAATTCACAATGATGTCCGACTCCAAGGGGTACAAATGATGTCAGACTTCAAGGAGTACAAATTATGTCATACTTCAACAGGTATAGAAGATGGCAGACTCCAACGGGTACAGATGATGTCAGACTTCAAAAGGTACAGATGATGTTAGACTTCAAGGGCTACAGATGGTGTCAAACTCCAAAGAGTACACAGTTGATTTACTAAAGGCGAAAAAGGATGTATACTTTGCAAGTGAATATGATGAAACTTCACTTTACAAAGAATACCCTATCAAATACAAGGAGGGTAAAAAAATAAAATATATATATAGATATATATATATATATATATCTATATAGATAGATATATATCTATCTATATATATATTGGCTTGCACATAATTGGATGATGGACGTCAGCAAAACTTCACCGCATTTACTAAGCTAAGGGAAAATTGCAAAGTGAAAAGCCTATTTGACATTAGTAAATCAGTCCAATCATATCCATCAATTTGATGGACTGCCTCACTGACCAGTAAAGGGCTGATCCAGACAGTAGGGGGGAAGACCAAGTAGCACCTTTGACTGCAAAAATCGATATTTGTGTACAAGGGTATCCTGAATTTATCGTGCTCCAAAATTTAAAAGGCAAACAGAACATCACATGCTTTTGCATTACATAGCACTAGGTGATTACAGGTACTCTTTAAACATGAGTACTTGATAAATTAATTCCATTGGTATTAAAAATTTTATAATTCTCAGTGGAACAAATTTAGACCTAAACCTTCAGTTTTAGTGCAGTCTTGTATACAATGGTTGTTAGAAAAATGGATGAAATAAGTAATAGAGCATGTGGTTCATTTTAGTTCTCAGCAGCACTTGCTGGAGGCAATAAATCTTGGCTGTACCTGAGCTGACCTAATTCCTTCCAACTAAGAGCCCTTGGAAGACCTCTGCGGACGTTAAGCACCTCTGTGTTCATTTACAGCACACGCTAATGTAACTGCCCTCTGCTACAAATCCCAGCAAAGCCTCTTTGTAGACCTCAGCCCATGCCAGCAAAGAGCACTACCGTGATCAAACCTAATAAAGGATATGTGAGTCAAGTCCATTAGGCAACAAGAAAAGAATACAGGACAGATCACTCCCAAACTACAGAGGATCCAAACAGGCTTCCTCATTAGTCTATAGCCTAAACAATTGGACTGAGTCTTCCTGTGGATAACTTTATACAAACAATGCTGTTTGTTTTGCCACCATATCTATAGAGTTCCTGAGTTACTTTACTTGTTACTGTTCTATGTAACCATAAAATGTGAAAATATAAAAATATGATTAAAAGTAAATAGTGTGAGGTCTATTATATTGATTCACCGATCATTTCAAGTTACAGACAGAAATTTGGCCAACTGCCAAAGTTGTATATGGAGAAATCTAACCTACTAAAAACCTAGTGTAAAGTACAGGATGCCACGACAGCAAATTAGATATCAGCTGATTAAAGTGATCAGTGAAACATTCCTTCTGATTGGTTTCTATGGATTACTGCTCTTTCCAAAATGCTCTTTGCTTTACTTGTAAATGGGCTTAAGCAAAGTGTAATCTTATTTAGCAAAAATCTTCTAGTGGTTTATTTTACAATTTGTTGAAGGAAGCTTCCATTATGAAATTACTATTATTAATATTGTTTTTATATCTTGACATTGCTGGGCTCACAGAAAAAAATTCTAGATGCCTGGCTTTAGTCCAAAAGTTTAAAGTATTCAGATCAGAAGTTCTGACTTCACTAGCTGCATGGCCGTTCCTGGTCGTTGGCTCTCGGTATCAAGCATTTTCAGAAGAAGGTCAATAATAGCAGCCTTCACATTCCTTTCAGTGCAGGTTTCCTTTAAGCTATACCTGTACTATTATCCACACAGGAGCCCAAGGTAAGGAATTTCCTAGCCTCGTGGTATACAGTTTAATTTTTCACCTTGCACATGCTTTAAACATAAAGAAGAGGGGAGAAGTAGTGAACTCCTCACCTTAGTGTGACCGATGGATAAGGAGTGACATTAATTCCTCTTTAGTGACAGATCAATAAGGACAAGAAGATTAAGCATGTGCTAGTGGAAATTAAAGCTAAAGCAGGACTTTTGTAATTGCATTTATCAGGATGTGAGACTGCCAGCTGCCTAAAGTATGTTTACTCTAAAAATATGGGTAATTCATTTTCTCTACGTAAATGTTCCACCTGCTATTCTGGAGTAGCTATATTGTGATCCCATATTCCTGAGTGGAATGAAGTTCTGAAGCTTAGATTTACAAGACCGCTGACACCTTAAAGTGTAATCAGTTCTTATTGTAATTAGTTAATAGTCATAAAGCTTCTATATACAAATCTTAGAATTGTATGTATCCCCTGTTTAATAACACAGTAAATAATAAACTGTTTTATCACTCATAAATTTAGTAGAAGGCAATGGCACAATCCAATTATAGGAGATTATTCATTATTAAATGCATATTAATTTCATATGATAATAAATAGGTGTGTTAAATGCACATTGTATTGTAAGTATTTGTAGCATGTGTAGTGTTTGCAAACCTGACATCATGATACTATTTTGGGTAAGCTGCCTCCAATAACCAGCGTGCAATTCAAAGCTCCACTACGTGTGCCCTGCATGTCCACCACTATAGCCTAATGTGGTTTATACACTCTGCCCTGCATACCCATCTTCATAGCCTAGTGTGCATTATAACTACATAATATAATCTGCCCTGCATATATATCTACATAGCCTAGTGTGCTCTCCAACTTCATAATATAATCTGCCTGCATGTCCATCTCCATAGCCTAGTGTACCCTATAACTACATAATATAATCTGCCCTGTATGTCCATCTCCATAGCCTAATCTGCTCTTTAGCTTCATAATATAATCTGACCTGCATGTCCATTTCCATAGCCTAATGTGCCCTATAACTTAATCTGCCCTGCATGTCCATCTCCATAGCCTAGTGTACCTTATAAGTAAATAATATATTTGGCCCTGCACAGAGGCGGCTCTCTAATTAGGCAAAATAGGCGATCGCCTAAGGCCCCGCAGTCACAGGGGCCTCACGGCCGCCTAATTTGCCTGTGATCAATCACTGATGTTGTCAAAGTCTCATCCCGGTTCGGTGGTAGCAAGTGAGGGGAGCGGGACAATAGAGGCCTATAGGTGGCCTCTCTCCGCCCTTCCTGCTCTCCGGCCCCTCCATGGTCTCTCTGGATCCACCCCTCCTGCTCTCCAGCCCCTCCTTGTGCCCCCTGGCTCCACCCCTCCTGCTCTCCAGCCCATCCTTGTCCTCCCTGGCTCCGCCCCATTTCATCAGCACCCCCCCTGCTCTCCACTCCAATTCTTTCTCCCCCCTCTCAAGCTCTCCCCCAGCACTCTCCGGCCCCCACCCTCCAGCACTCTCCGGCCCCCACCCTCCAGCACTCTCTGGCCAACACCCCCCCAGCACTCTCCTGCCCCCACCCTCCAGCACTCTCTGCCCCCACCCCCCAGCACTCTCCGGCCCCCACCCCCCCAGCACTCCCTTGACCCCAGCACTCTCTGGCCCCCAGCACTCTTCACCCCCCAGCACTCTTCATCCCCCAGCACTCTTCACCCCCCCACCCCCCAGCACTCTTCACCCCCCACCCCCCAGCACTCTCCACCCCCAGCACTCTCCAGCTCCTCCCTGCTCCTTACCTCCCCCAGTGCTTTCACAGATTGGGACATGGGGCACAGGAGGGGCTGCAGAGAGGGACAGGGCTAGAGATCCCCCCCTCTTTCCCTCACCCCCCTCTTTCTCACCTCCCCTTCTTTCTTTCACCCCCTGTCACTCCCCTCACTCCCTCTTTCTCTTACCCCCGCTCTCTTTCTCTCTCTCCCTCCTTCCTCTTTCTCACCACACTCCTCTCTCTCTCTCTCTTCCCACTACTCCCTCTCTCTCTCTCTCCCCCCTCCCTCTCTCTCCTCCCTCTCTCTCTCTCTCTCTCTCTCTCTCTCTCTCTCTCTCCCACTCTCCCTCCCCTCCCTCTCCCCTCCCTCTTTCCCTCCCTCTCCCCTCCCTCTCTCCCTCTCTCTCCCCCTTTTGGGCACCCTTTCTCTACCCCTCTCTCTCATCACCCTCTCGCTCACCTTCTCCTCTTTCTCCCCCTCTCACTCACCCTCCCTCCCCCTCTCTCACAATCTTCTGCTCCCTCTCTCTCTCCCCCTTTTTCTCTCTCTCTCTCCCCCTCCCCCATCTTCCCCTCTTTCTCTCGCTCTTTTTCACTCCCTTTCCCTCCCCCTCTCTCTCTCCCCTCCTTTCTCTCCCTCCCCCCTCTTTCTTTCCCCTTGCGCTGTGCTGGGATCCCCCCACTCTATTTCGTCTGTGGATGTGGAATGACTCAGTGACACAGGAAATTCTTAGAGGGGTTGCCACCTGGCTGGGCCCCAGATGTTTTATTGGCTGCATATGTCTGATGTGTGAGTAGGGTGCCCTGGAAGTGGTGCTGTTGAACTGTGTGCTAGATCTGTCCATCTTTTTGCAGCCATTTTTATTGCTTGACTTTTTGTTCCCATTATGGGCGTGATTGGGGCCTCATGTGTAAGTTTCGCCTAAGGCCTCACAAAGCCTAGAGCTGCCTCTGGTTGGTCAATTAATCACTGCTAATCCCCAGTTGACCCTTGCCAGAGAATGGAAACCTGTTAGAATTTCTGAATTTAAGACCTTTCTGGGCCTATCCCTCCTCATGGGCATTACTAAAAAGTGGTATTGGTCCACTGACCCAATTCACCATATGCCCGTGTTCTCTGCTTTCATGACCAGGACGCGATACGAGCAGATCTTGCAGTTCATGCATTTCAATGACAATGAACTCTGTCGTCCTTGGGGTGATCCTGGATATGATCGACTCCACAAAATTCGGCCCCTTGTAAACCACTTCAACCAACAATTTGCAGCCTTGTTTATTCCCAATCAAGTTGTCTGCATTGATGAGTCCCTGATTACATTTTCTTGCCGCTTGTCTTTCAAACAGTATCTCCCTAGCAAGCTTGCCAGATATGGGGTCAAGTTGTATAAGCTCCATAACAGGGAAACAGGCTATACATACAGTTTTATGGTTTACGATGGAAAAGACAGTCAAGTGGAGCCCCCCAACTGCCCAGAGTACATAGGGAGCGCTGGCAAGTTTGTTTGGGAATTGGTGTCACCCTTATTCAGGAAGGGGTACCACTTGTACGTTGACAATTATTACACAAGCGTGTCACTTTTTAGTCACCTTTTTGATTGTGGAATTGCCCCATGTGGCACCGTGCGATCTAATCACCTGGGCTTCCCCCAACGGCTTGTAGATTCCCAACTTAGACGGAGAGAGAGCCTGCTTGGAGTGTAATAATTTGCTCGCAGTGAAGTGGAGGGACACACGGAATGTCTTAGTTCTGTCCTCCCTTCACGCAGATACGACAGTCGAAATTCCAACAGAGGGTTGTTGTGAAGCCCTCTGTGTCCACGAATACAACCTTAACATGGGAGGGGTGGACTTCAATGACCAGATGATGGTGCCTTACTTACTTGCCCGTAAGGCCAGACGCTGGTATAAAAAAGAGTCTGTATATTTATTCCAATTTGCTCTGCTGAACGCTTATGTGCTATACAAAGCGTCAGGATGAACTGGATCCTTCCTAAAATTCCAGAAAGAGTTCATTACAGCCCTTCTGTTTCCAGATGGTGCTGTGGCCCAACTTCCCATTGCAAATGCAGTGAGCTGGCTGCATGAGAGGCACTTTCCAGAAGTCCTCCATGGTACCTCAGGCCAAAGAACACCCCAAAGAAGATGCCATGTCTGCAGAAAAGGCGGATATAGGCATGACACCCGTTAATTATTGTCCCTCCTGTCCTGGCACCCTGGTCTCTGCATTGGTGAATGTTTCCGTCGTTACCACACACTAGTGGAGTATTAGCGTAGGGTAAAGCACTGCACATTCTTAGTGCACACTAACACAGGGTCTCGAAAGATGAGATGGCCATCACATTTTGAGAGACCCTAATCTTCAACATTTACAGTTAAAATAAAAGTGCAAAAAAAAACAAAAATAACGAAAAAAAAATAAAAAAGCCAAAAATAGTTTTATTTTTCCTCTCTATTGTTCCCTCTCTATTGTTCTCTATCGTTTGTTCTCTATCTATTGTTCTCTCTCTATTGTTACAGTATTTTATGCTTAACTGTAATGTTTTACTTTTACTGGGTTCTATTGTATTTGCTTTGCAGGTATGGTATGTCTTACTGTTATACTGTAATGTTACTTTGTTTTATGGTAAACCATTATTTGTCCACGATTTGTCCCTAACATTAGGGGCGGATTGCCCCCATACTTCGGCATATATTTTTTACTTTTTTTTTGGCACAGATTGTTGTTTTATTGAGTTAATGGTTTATTGTTACCATTGTTTGCTTTTCAGGTACGCCATTCAGTTGCAGCGTGGATTTATTTTTACAGCAACAGGGTTTGCTCTCACGATACGTAAATCAGCAACTCCAGCACTGTAGGAGATGATTTCACCACCACAGTTTAAAAGAAAATGGTGCGTGTATGCCCATCATTAGAAGTGGGTGGATGCAGGGTGGTATTCTAATAGTGGGCATACCCACCGATCAATCTATTTTTTCATTCAGCCCACAGGCTGCATGAACAAAAGAACAGTAAAATATATGCCCAACAAGGACCACTGGACTTTGAGTGGGTATACCAGAATGATGCCTGCAGGTTTAGGCATCATCTTGGTATTGTTCTTTTCAGCCAGCAGTCGGCTTTCATGTAAAAGCAATCCTAGTGGCTAATAAGCCCTTAGACTGCTTTTAAAAGCAGTGGGAGGGACCCCTGGACCCCCCCCCGCCATCTTCCATGGTTTTCTCAGGCTCTCCTGTCCCACCAGGGAACCTGAGAATGCAGCCGGTGATTCCGCCAGCTGACCATAGAGCTGATCGGAGACCAGAATGCCTCCAATCATCTCTATGACCTAAAAAAACGGAAGTTATGAGCATGTCATGACTTCGGTTTCGCCTAATATAAACAGCACCATTGGGAAATTTAGAAAGCATCTTAACTTACATTGGTGTGTTCAGATGCTTTGAGGGCAGAGGAGAGATCTAGAGCCTAATAGACCCCATTTTTTTCAAAAAAGAGTACAAAGTGCTTTGGTCATTAAGGGGGCAAATCCTTCCGGTCCTTAAGTGGTTAAACAATATAAAGGGGATGGGTCACCATCAGCATTCCAACACTACAAGAAATGAAATAAGAAGTGTAATGGAGCATACACGGGCGGACTTTTCAGCAACAAAAGTCCGACGGTCCTTCCGACGGTCTTTCCGACGGTCTTTCCACAGACTTTTGACAGACTTTTGACAGACTTCTGACCGAAGAGACTTGCCTACACACGATCACACCAAAGTCCGGCCGCCTAGTACGCGGTGACATACACCAGGTCCGACGAGACTATAAAAAGGAAGTGTAATAGCTTGTGCGCCACCCTTTGGGCCCCTTCTGCTTTCGTGTTTATCTCGTGTTAGTAGAAGTTTGGTGAAAGACGATTCGTGCTTTTCAGACTCGTCTTTTTCAGATTAACTGTTTAACTGTTGTTCAGTTTGTGCTTGTGAGGTTTGTATCTGCTTTTCAGTGTGTGTAGTCAGTTCGCATTGATTTATTCAGTGTGTTATTGTCTGCTCGTTGCTGATTTTCAGCTCGTTCTTCAGAGGCCTTGCTGTTCTTCAGTGCGTCCTGTTAAGTTCGTTCTGACCAGCCGACCGTTTTGAAGGCTTGTTGCGTGTACATACTCATCGTATAGTTCATGCTTTGCATGTGCTTGGTGCTGTAGTTCATTCTTCAGCCCAAGCCCAGTCCATGAACAGAGCAAGGAGGAGTTCATGGACGAAGAATTGGTCGCTCCAGCGTGACCAATTCTCTCACATGCTTTTGCTTCGTGAGATCCGTGAGAATAACCCTGAGGATTTCAAGAACTTTCTCAGGATGACGGACCCCGTTTTTCACCACTTGTTGGCTTTGCTGACCTCTTATATCAGCAGGCAGGATACCTGCATGAGGCAAGCCATCACTCTGGAGCAGAGGCTAGTCATCATGTTGCGGTACTTGGCGACTGGGAGAAGCCTGCAGGACCTTAAGTTCTCGACAGGCATCTACCCCCAGGCTCTGGGGATCATTATCCCAAAGACCTGTTCTGCCATCATACAGGTCCAGCAGAAGGACTATATTAAGGTAAGATTTATCCTTTAACATCACATTTTATTGTATTTAATGTTTGCTAATGTATTGTATTTCTTTACTCAATCCCTAAGTACCATGATTGCAATATGCTGTGAATGTCCTCTTTGTCCTCATGCATGCTGTAATCTTTTAATGCTCCTTTTTTGTCCTGCATACATATTTGCCTTAACTAACCTCCCCAGCTGGGCCCATATCCACCTAGTCTAGTCACTGAACAATGTATTTTGTCAGCTCCATTGTAGTGCTTTACCCTAAAATGTATCCAAATGGTCTGTGTGTCCTTAAATTGATTTATAATCCCCCCCTCTAAAATGTATCCAAATGGTCTGTGTGTCCTTAAATTGATTTATAATCCCCCCCCTCTAAAATGTATCCAAATGGTCACGGTGTCCTTAAATTGACTTATAATCCTCCCCCTCCCTCTAAAATATATCCAAATGGTCTGTGTGTCCTTAAATTGATTTATAATCCCTACCCCCCTCTAAAATGTATCCAAATGGTCTGTGTGTCCTTAAATTGATTTATAATCACCCCCTCTAAAATGTATCCAAATGGTCTGTGTGTCCTTAAATTGATTTAAAACCCCCCTCCCCTCTAAAATTTATCCTAATGGTCTGTGTGTCCTTAAATTGATTTATAATCCCCCCACCCCCTTAATAAATTTAATCAATGGGCCATCAGAGGGGGTGAGGAATCAGATAAGTGGGCCTTATATTTTTAGTCTTTAAATGATACTTAAAATTAATGTTATACTGATGTTGTGCAAGAAAGTTTTTTGTGTAATGTGCCTGCAATGTTATGTGCAAAAGTACTTATATTTTTTTTTCTTGTTTGACTCCCCAGTTTTCTTCAACGCCACAGGAATGGCAGACTGTGGCATCCCATTTTGCCACCCGTTGGGACTTTCCCAATTGTGGAGGGGCTATAGATGAGAAACACGTCCACATCGTGCCACCACCCCATTCGGGGTCATACTATTTTATTCATGAGGGGTTTCATAGTATTGTGTTAATGGCGGTGGTGTCGGCACAATATGAATTTCTGTATGTGGACGTGGGGAAGAATAGCCGGATGTCGGATGGAGGAATCAGACGAAGTTCTACCAGCGTCTCCAGAGTGGTGGCCTCAGATTGCCACCTGATGCGGATAACGTGGAAGGACTCCCCTTTGTCTTCATTGCAGATGAAGCCTTCGGTCTAGGCGAGCACCTGATGAGGCCATTCCCCCAAAGGACCCTCACCCAGGAGAGAAGGGTTTTTAACTACCGGCTGGCCAGAGCGAGAAGAGTTGTGGAGAATGCCTTTCGGGATACTGGCCAGCCAGTTCCGCCTGTTTCCGGCAGCAATCCACATGGCGGACTACAAACTTAATCACATTGTACTAGCATGTTGCATCCTGCACAAATTTTTACGCAAAAATTCAAGCAATTATCTTGCATCTCTTGGGCCTGAGGCGGGACTTACAGAGAATCCTCTGACGGGCCTGGATACTGGCCGTACTGGCTTGGCCCCCCAAAGCGCCCATCAAGTTCGGGATAAATATGTTGATTTTTTTACGGGTAGGGGGGCCATTGCAATGCCAGACGATCTATAACTTTTCTGAATAAAAAATAATGATCAGATAAAATCTAGAAATGTATTTATTGCTTGCCTTTCTTTTTGGCTGTCTCCTGGGTTCTCCTAGTGCACTTGTAGTGCCAAGTGTATTTTCCTTTAGTAAATAAGCCCCATTGTCACTGTAAACACCAAATAACTTACAAAACTGGTATTGAGCATTGAAGAAAGAAGCCACACTTTGTTGATTAACATAATTTTTAATCTGTGCACATTCACAAGTGCTTTTATGAAAAATGTTTTTAAATATATATATATATATATATTTTTTTTTTAAAACAATAATTTTTTGGGGTTTTTAAAAAAACTTGAAGAACATGATTGATGTTTTTTTGTGAAAAAGGGATTTAGATTCTCCCCAAAACATTGATCATGTTCTTCATTTCCTGCTGCATATTGTCCAGCCGATTACGCATGATGTCCAGGCTAGTGCGCATGACATCAATATCCCCATTCCAGGCCATGATCTGCCCAATTAATCTTTGGGCACTGTCCATGGTAAATGGTTCCCCTTCCAAAACCAGCACATCACCTAAAATTGATGAAAAAAGATGCATTTAGAAATATGCAGGCATACATAGATTACCAGAAGCTGGGGTGTCAGACACTCACCTGGTGGGGTGCACATGTCGCCCACTTCCTCCACATCCTGGGGGGGGGGGGCGCTGGCACTTGTACATGGTTCCACCGCTTCCCCTTCCACAACATCACCTAAAATTGATGAAAAAAGATATATTTAGAAATATGCAGGCATACATAGATTACCAAAAGCTGGGGTGTCAGACACTCACCTGGTAGGGTGCACATGTCGCCCACTTCCTCCACCGCTCCTTCCTCCACATCCTCGGTGGGGCTTGGGCTGATTTCCCAATCCGGCTGGTAACTTCTAAACTTCTTTTAAAAAGACAAATTACCAAGACCAAAATGTTTAAAGCCTGTATCAACTAAATGCATCATATATATTTTCAAACGATGTTTCCTACGAATGATGTTTCCAACGAACGATTAACGATTAAAACTGTACAGTAAAGAAAAGCACATGGAGCAGCATGCAAGTTAATAATCAGAATAGTAACACACGACAAGTACTTACTTTTTTTAAGAACTTTCTTGATTCGTCTGTAGTGCTCCAGCTCCCTCAATTTAAGGTCGGACCATTGTTTCCTCAGCTGGTCTTTAGAGCATCGTACCCCAATATTATGATGCAGGGTCTTCACCACTTTGGACATTATTTTTGCCTTTTGTAAATTAGGCTGGGCGCACGGTCCATGCTTCCCGTCGTAATATTTTCTCTGCAAAATTGCTACCATCTCCACCATCTCTTCAAAGGCCATATTGGAGGTCTTAAATTTCCTCTTCCCGGATCAGGACATTTCGGGCTCCGGGCTTTCCTCGTTACTGGAGTAATTAGTACACATCTGCTGTGTCTCAGCCATTGTTGCTCCTACTGCGCACCGTAGAGAGAAGGGGCAGAGAATATTCATGAAAAAGAACATCAGGGGCGGGCGATGCAGGCGGAGTTTCACGCAAACACAGTGTATATAAAGCTAACACGCATGTGCCGTACATACGTTCTGTGCGTGGAGGAAAGAGAAACTGAAGTTACGAGCGTCCGAAACAAAGGTAAATTTTATTTAATTTGTAGCGGCCTATACTGCTTAAAGATTGAGGCCTATGTTGGGATAGGATTATGAGAGGTTAGGCTAACATTAGTGTTTTTGTGTTGTGTATGGTCTTACAGCAAAAATGAATAATAAGTTTAAGGATCCTGAATTTCTGACACCATTTATTGAGAAGTACAGGGAGATGAGGAATCTGTGGGAGGTCAAACACCCTCAATATTACATTAAACCAATAAGGAAGGCAACGCTGTAGAAACTTCTGGCATTTGTGTAGACTTTCATCCCAGAAGAAACCGTGGAGATTTTGCAAAGGAAAATTGGTATCTTGAGGAATATGTATGGTATCTTGAGGAATATGTATAGGAGGGAGCATAACAAGATCCAGGTTTCCCTGAGATCAGGAGCATCAGCAGATGATGTGTATGTACCCAGGCTGTGGTACTTCCAAAACCTGCGTTTTCTTGATGACCAGACTGAAGCCAAGGAATCTCTTTCGACCCTTCCCTCCACCCTTCCCCCCACCCCAGCAGAGGCTGATGAGGACCAACCTGGGCCTATCATCCTGGAAGAACCGGATGCGACCATCTGGAGCTAGGTATATTATTTTTTGACATGTTTAGTGTCCTAATATTAATGATGTTAACTAGATGTTGTAATTGATTACCTATTAAGGATTTTATACAAAAAATGATGTATACATATCAATTGACAGTAGTGGCCAAAGATGTTTTGTCACCAGCTTGAAAAAATGCTGGGGTCGGAATGATACTCCTTTATATGTATTAACATAGAATTTGCAAGTCATGAGCTGCAAATTGTGTGTGATTGATGAACCAAAAAATAAAACTATGTCCCTTTTTCTTTGACACAGGATGAGCTCAGCCAGGACGAGGGTCTGGAAAGTGACAGGCAGGAGGAGGCCGGGACCAGTGTCAGCCAGGAGGTGGCCGGGCCCAGTAGGAGCCTCACCCAATCGCAGGTGCCTCTCCTTTGCCTTCAGACAAAAAGGCCTAGGAAGGGGGCGGTGACAGAGGAGGCATCACTGCGCCTCATGAGAGAAGCTACAAAATTTCCTCAAGAGCCCCCCCAACCTGAAAAGGCCTATGGCTCCTATATAGCCAGCAGGTTGCTTGAAGTGGAGAAGGGCCAACACCTCCTCTGTGAAAAACTTTTTTCAGATGTCCTTCACAAGGGGCTGAGGGGCAAGTTAACTGCCAACAGCCAAATAAATGAGTAAGCCCCTCCTCCTCCTCCTCCTCCTCCTGCCACAAGTCCACCACCAGAGCCACATCCTCCAAGGAAGACTGCAGGGCAGCGTGGAGGGAAGGCTGCAGGGAAGGGTGCAGGGCAGCGTGGAGGGAAGGCTGCAGCGAAGAGAAGAACGTGATGACCTTGGTTCAGTATGGTCTGACAGAAGACGCAGGCTGGTGTAGTACCACAGCCTGGGGACATATGTCATCTGCTGCTGGTCTTGATCTCTGGGATTCCTGGACCAGATTGTGCTCCCTATTACATTGACTCTTCAAGATCCCAATTTTCTTTTCCACAGACTTGATGTGTGCCCTGGGGCAAAAAGGCTTCACAAATTCAAAAAGTTTATCCAGCGTTGCCTTCATCTTTATTTTGTTAACCAGAATAAATGGATATTTTATTTTCTGAAAATACTTGCCTATGTGTTTTTATTAAAATACATTTTTAAAAGACAATGTCAAATTAACAAGGGACACCAACCTCCTTGAGGTTCCAAAAAATGCATAATATCTAATGTTATTGTGGTAACTTTACACCAAAAAAAAAAAAAAAAAATTTATTGTGGTAACTTGACACACAAAAAAATAAAATATATATGTAGCGCTGGTAGATTTTTATCTATCGCTGATAGGTAAATCTAGTGGGTCACTTATTATAGGAAGTTATATTTACCTCTGTTCCACCTTGGCTGATGTTGCGTGTAGTTCCACACTGTGCTGGTGGGTGTCGTTGTCGCCATGGGCCAGTGTTGGAAAAGCAACGTGTTGAAGCGTATGAGTGCTCCTCTGTCCCGGAGATAACTCGTGGAGGTGGTCCTCCGTGTTGCATTCTGGGAGAGGGTATTTATGGGACAGACGCCATGTTCTGGGTTCGTTTTCAGCCACCTGCTGGCCCTCCTGGCCGACAGGTATGTGTTAAAAGTACCACCTCGTGGTCCTCCATTCGTCGCTGCGTGTGGGTGGGCCCAGAAGTCTGCCTGGGGCCTACCGCAGCAGCAGAGGAATGGTCCTGAGCTGTCTATCCTGAGTGAAGAAGCTGGACACCCGAGAAGATCCCAGGAGAGGACCCGTCATGGAAGGATCGTGCAGAGTGCTGGTCTGGAGAGGGGCCTGGTGACTCGGTTGGAGGACGTATCCTGAAGTAGTCTTACTGCATAGAACTGCCGGGTTGGCTTAAAGGTTCAAGTACTGTGTCTGACATTCATCGCTTAAGTTTGGTGCTTATATCGTCCAGCGGTAAACTCAACGGAACCCTAGACCCGGTGCCGAGGTATCGAGAGTGAAGGTAACAAGCCCGCTTTAAACCAGCAGCTCCACCGAGAGTTAGTGCTACATGTGGGGGCGTCGTCCGGGATTTGTTGGCTGTCAATTCTCACAACCTAGAGAGGTGTTTCACCGGGAGTTTACGGTGAGAGCTGGACTTTGTTAATTTCTCAGGAAAAGAAGAGGTTAAAAGTTGCAGGACTTTATTTCTGAGTGCGTAGGCGGCGGGCGCCAGTAAAAGCCTGGGAGCTACGTGATCAGAAGAACAAGTGGGAGGAGCCTACCCTACTTGATACCGCGTGGGTGTTTGGCACCAGAAGAAGAGAGGCCTCGTGATCGTGCTGAGAAGATCAGAGTGTGGCCATGTCTTTTCCAGCGATGCAGCCAATTATGGGACCAAGAATGTTCCCTGCGAGCACCGTGTCGAGTACTGTGCTGACCGTAACCCTGGTTACAGATACCGGTATTCGTCTGAAGTCGCAGGGGAGGTTTGTTCTCTATACCGTCGGAGATATCGAAGGGCTGGGCATGATTTGCCACAAATGTGAAGGACTGGCCGTACATCTCCGTCCATTTGGTCGCTGCCCGCAATGTGGAGAATATTTGTTTGTGCTGGAGAAACCTACCATGTCGCCCCATGCTTATCGTATTGACTGGGCTACAGGTGTCGCCACAGTAGAAGCTGCTACTGCTGCGGAAAGAGAACGGCAGGCCGTGACTTTACCTATCGTTGTCGAGAATGTTCCGGAGAGAGACACTGCTGTTACCGATTCATCAGCGGACATTGCTTTGATTTCCGCATCCACTGCGCCTTTCCCTGCTGTACCTGTCCAGAAGAAGGTGGGATATGTGAAGGCTTCCCGCGGCCGTGGTCGAGGCCTACCCCAGAGACTACCCAAACCGGATCCAACAAAGTCCACGACAGGAACGGGTGAGCAATTGATGGGAAATGTATCTGGGACTGTAAATAAATATCTGCCAGCAGAAGAGCTAGGAGATTCGGAGATAGAAGGATGAGGATGTCGCCTCTGCTATGACTTTCCCTAAATGGACAGCCCTGAGTTCTGGGAAGACATCACCTTGTGTGGAGCCACATAGCACTGTAAATGAGACATTGTCAAAAGTTGCTAGTTCACTTCGGACACCGGCTGGGTCTATGGTGAGCAAGTCATTGGATTCATGTGTGCCTCCTAGTATGGGAAAAAATAGATCCTTACCGAAACTTGCAAGTTTGCAGAGAATGTTGAACAAGCGTGTAGCTACGAATATGGTTTGGAGTTCCCTTATGTCCCTCAGGACATAATGCAAGTGATTGAAGCTAACCGGGAGCTTTAGTACAGTGAAGCTGTTTGGGACTATTTGTCTGTGCCTAAGCCTTTCCGAAAAACTGGATGTTCTGTTGCTATGGCTGAACGCTTCAGTGAATGTTTTATGCACTAGAACTATGGTTGGCACATTCATGCTGACAAAGTGGTCATTTGCACTTTGTATATTTCATCACTACAGTAGATAAACTGGGAAAAACCCTGACATAGCCAGATCCCCGGTTTTATTGGTAATTATGGACAAAAGAACTTTGGATGGTTAGTTAGTTAGTGTCAGTATATAGAGATCTTCGCGGTCAAGATCTGAATACTCATCTCAGTGTTTCAAATCCAAGGACTTCTTTTTTGCTAGCCGGATTTCTTTCATTTAAGAATAAATGTATATATAGGGATGGACTCCTAAAGATTATTCTGGTGTAGATAACGGGAAGAGAGTTTCATTTTTTTTTCAAATGAGACTTTGCTCCTGAAATTGTATAGGTCGCATGTGTGTTTAACATCTTTTCCTTTTCAGGAACCATTTGATCTCCTATCAAGCTGTTAGGCTTTTCAGCTAAGATAGATAGTGAGGAAATGTACAGTCATAGGATGGTTTTGTTTGCAGATGTGAACATATTGTTTTACAAATGTAATCTTATAATGTCTTTCTACTGTTTTTCCTTCTTCTTTGCCTAAATCCAAGTTATAGGCTCAAATACCTGCTCTCAGGCTTGGGAGTTATTATTTTTGTGACAGACGTTGAGGACAACGTCTATTGTACTGGGGGGAGTACAGCAGCAGAGGAATGGTCCTGAGCTGTCTATCCTGAGTGAAGAAGCTGGACACCCGAGAAGATCCCAGGGGAGGACCTGTCATGGAAGGATCGTGCAAAGTGCTGGTCTGGAGAGGGGCCTGGTGACTCGGTTGGAGGACGTATCCTGAAGTAGCAAACCAATACATCCTGTGGCAGAGGATCCTACGGGTTTTATTCCAAACAAGTCTGTGGCAGAGACTTTTGTTCGTGCTACGTACTGGCTGCTAGACAAGTGAGAGATGTCTATCCAGGCGGGCAAAGATTGAATCCCACAAGGGGAGCACATTCAACTACAGGTGTTCAATTACTAAGAATGTTCTGAAGAATACTAAGGAAAGGTATTTGAGCTTCCCTGCAGCTTTCCTTCTGCCTCTTTCCTGCTACTTCCTTTATTTGTTCATTAAAGCATTGGAAAACCTACTCAAGTATTTGGTGCTTATATCGTCCAGAGGTAAACTCAACGGAACCCTAGACCCGGTGCCGGTGAAACAGAGATATCGAGAGTGAAGGTAACAAGCCCGCTTTAAACCAGCAGCTCCACCGAGAGTTAGTGCTACATATATATATGAAGATCACTAGAAAATAATATTTTTAAAATCCTAAAAAAAGATCTTGGTGAAATAAAAAATAAAAGATGTCTCAAAATAAAAAATGTGTAAACATTAGTATGGAGATCGGGCTTTTAAAAAATACAATATCATTCATGAGATCAAAAGAAATAATCCATAAATCTGTTTGAGAGAACTCTGTGTAAATATGAGCAGCAAAACAACTTCGTTCTTCTAGCATTATAAAGAAGACAATACTGTGCTGCATTTAAAGATCACAAAACTTGCAGCGTGAGGAATGTGCTAGCTACAATGCGATCACTAGTTTTACAAGAACGGGCGCTTCTGTCTCGTAAATGCTTCTAAGCATGCGCCGTTTTTTGTCCGTCAGACCAGCATACAGACGAGCGGATTTCTCAATAGGAACTGGATCCGGCGGAGTTCCGACGTAAAGATTTGAAACATGTTCCAAATTTAAAGTCTGTCAGATTTTCGACAGAAACATAAGGCATAAGAATGCAATCAGGGTGGCAAAAAAAGACTACGAGAAACATAGCAGAGGATGAGACAGAGAAGGCAACTGTACTAAATGCCTTCTTCTCCTCAGTCTTTATGCAGGAAAAGGAGAAAAATCCCTGGAAACTACAGGCCAGTCAGCCTAACAATAATCATTGGTAAATGAATGGAGGGAATGATAAGGGACTATATCCAAAAATTTACTGAGGAAAAAAATATCATTAGTAGTAATCAGCATGGGTTTACGAAAGGTCGTTCTTGCCAGACCAATCTGTTAACATTTTACGAGGAAGTGAGCTGCCATCTAGACAGGGGAAAGCCTGTAGATTTAGTGTACCTGGATTTTGCAAAAGGCATTCAATACAGTCCCCCATAAGCGCTTAATCTACAAGCTGAGGTCCGCAGGCGTGGACCATATGGTTTGTTCTTGGGTAAAAAATTGGTTACAGGGGCGTGTCCAAAAGGGTGGTGATTAACAATATGTACTCAGACTGGTCTGGAGTGGTGCCCCAAGGTTCTGTCTTGGGACCAATTCTATTCAATTTATTCATAAAAGATATAGGGGATGGGATAAATAGTTCAATCTCAGTTTTTGCGGAGGACACAACAATAAGCAGGGCAATAACTTCACATCAGGATATAGAAATTTTACAGAAATATCTGAACAAAATAATGGAGTGGGCAAATACATGGCAAATGAGGTTTAATTTGGAGAAATGTAAAATAATGCACTTGGGGGCAAAAAACATAAATACAAACTACTCACTAGGGGGAGAACCGCTGAATCAAGGGGAAATCAAGGATGGAGAAAGATCTGGGGGTCCTAGTAGATGACAGATTGAGCAATAGCATGCAATGTCAAACTGCAGCTACCAAAGCTGGCAGAATATTAGCATTCATAAAAAAGGGGATATACTCCAGAGATAAAACTATAATCCTGCCACTTTATAAAACTCTGGTTAGGCCACATCCGGAGTATTCTGTCCAGTTCTGGTCACTAGTCCTCAGAAAGGATGTGCTAGAACATTGTTGAGAGTCCAAAGAAGGGCAACAAAACGAATAAGGGGACTGCCGGACCTCGATTACAAGGAACGACTGCAAACACTATATCTATTCTCGCTGGAGAAACAGCACTTCATAGGAGATATGATAGTGATTTACAAATACCTCAATGACGATCCCAGCATAGCAAAAAAAACTATTCAGTCTCAAAGAGTGTAAGAGGACACGGGGACACACAATGAGATTGGAGGAGTAGCAGTTTAACTTTACCTACTTGTCAACCAGCCACCGTCATTATACAGCGGCAGGTCGGTTCGTTCCCGTGAATTGCTGTAGTTGTACGGCGCTCTCTTTAACAGCTACAGCGAGCACACACCCCGATGCTTGTGGCCGGTGGCTGCGATGCACGTCAGCCGCCTGCGATCGCTCCACAGACAGCCAGAACAAGGGTCTGTCAATGTAAACAAACAGTTTCCCGTTCTAACAGGAGAGTTCAGAGTGATCGTCTGTTCCTAATGATTAGGAACAGCGACCTCTCTGTACTCCCAGTCAGTCCCCTCCCCCCACAGCTAGAAACACCTCTCAGGGAACATATTTAACCTGTTGATCGCCCCCAGTGTTCCCTGCCAGGGACATTTATACAGTAATCAGTGCATTTTTATAGCACTGATCGCTGTATAAATGTCAATGGTCCCAAAAAAGTGCCAAAAGTGTCCGATCTGTCCACCGCAATGTTGATCGCTGATCACTGCCATTACTAGTAAAAAGAAAAATAATAAAAATACATAAATCTATCCCCTATTTTGTAGACGCTATAACTTTTGCGCAAATCAATATACGCTTATTGCGATTTTTTTTACCAAAAATATGTAGAAGAATACATATTGGCCTAAACTGATGAAGAAATTAATTTTTTTACATTTTGAAAACAAAAAAACAAAAAAACAATATCTTTTACTTTTTGCTATAATAAGTAAAAAGTAAAAGATGTTGTTTTTTTTTTTTCAAAATTGTCGGTCTTTTTGTTTTTAGCGCAAAAAATAAAAACCGCAGAGGTGATCAAATACAACCAAAAGAAAGCTCTATTTGTGGCAAAAAAAGAACATCAATGTTGTTTGGGTACAGCGCCGCACGACTGCGAAATTGTCAGTTAAAGCGAAGCAGTGCCGTATCACACAAAATGGCCTGATCATTAGGGTGGCAAATCTTCTGGGGCTTAAACTGTGCAGGGGTTTTTCACTGTCAGGGCAATAAGGATGTGGAACTCTCTTCTGCAATTAGTGGTGGCTTTGGGGAGGCCCTGTCCCCAACGCCATGCAAGAGTGGCAAGGCACGCGAACGCTGCAAACGCTGCCGCCAAGTGAGGGTACCCATGCGAAGTCGCCCCCAGCCAACCCGTGATGACACACCACACCCAAAAGTGATGACGCCGCAGACACGGATGTAACACGGTGGGCATGATAGCATGGCACCGATGTGCAGGTGGCCCCGCTTGTCCAAAAGTACAGGATGAGACAGCATACCTCCAGTATGGCCTCTTTTCACAAGTCACTTTATAATCTTAGCACTCCTTTCACTGTCCCCTAGTTTCCAAGTCTGTACCAGCAATGAACCAGTAAGGTTCATGCATATACTTATGTATACAACATTATATATTGTTTCACATTTATTTTGCTAGTGTAGCATTCACTGTCATATATACTATATACGATCTATGAGGACTTTTAATTATATAAAACTACTATGCACTGGTTCCTAATATAACCAAAAGCCAGAACCTCCTAAAGTAATTATAGTGCTTTTGTAACTGAATATTATGTGTACTTGAAGATTATTGTAGGCACACACTGGACTCTTCTATTTTGATGTCAATAATGTTGATTTGGTAATATTATCAATAAAAATTTTGTATAAGAAATGTGGCACAATTCACAGAGCTGTAATGCATACATTATTTGCCATATGCATTGTTTTCAGCCACATGACGATCACAGCCAAACAGTTGTAATATCAAATAATGGTCAGTGTAGCTAGGTAACTTGTCTCTGGAGAAGTCCTGGAGGCAAGTGTGAGAGGAGGCGATAAGGGAGCTACAGAGCCAGAAGTCTTAGGAGAAGAATGAATGGTTTGGATGTTATTTTAAGAGGAGGTTGGTGATGTAGCTAGGGCCAGAGTGTAGATGGCTCTGTATGTTTTTATTATTTTGAATTTTATTAGTTGGGTGAGTGGAAGCCAGTGGAGGGATTGGCAGAGAGGTATTGCCTAAAAGCAAAAGAGTAGGAGACAATGGGACAGACTGAGGTAGAAAGTTCCAAAGGATGGGGAAGGATATGGAAAAGTCTTGTGGGTGAACATGAGAGAAGGTGACAAGGGAGCTAGAGGGCAGGAGGTCTTGGTAGGAGTACAGAGGACGGTTTGGGTGTTATTTTAGCAATGTAGCTGGAGCAGGGTTGTATGTTGTTGTATGTTGTTAGTATTTGAATTTGATACACTGGGAGCCAGCAGGAGCCAGTGGAGGGATTGACAGAGAAGTATGGCAGACACACAACAGTTGGTAAGGTGAATATGTCTAGCAGCATTCATTATAAACTGAAGAGGGGGTGGGGGGGGGTGGAGGGGCATAGCCTGTGTAGAGGTAGGTCAACGCCATAGAAAAAGGTAAGTGTGCTATTAGTGATCTTTTTGCTGGGGAGCTGTTGCTAGCAAGAGGATTGCTCATCACCCCCTGCAGGCTGAATCAGAGAAACCTATTGATTACTGCATCCATGCTAAACAATGTGGATGGAAGGATCTCTCTTGCTGGCTATTGCACTTTGACAGCCAGTACCCACCACTATGAGAATACCGGAACAGTGGCTGAAACCAAAGTGTATACAGCCATTATTTGGCCATCAATTTTATACCCAGCTTCTTCGATTTCAAGGACAAAAGATGTCAGGCAGGAGGGTGCTGAAAGGGCCACCCACCGCTTGTTTTTCAAACTGGTCTAAATTCTCTGTGTGTGTGGCCAGCTGTAGACTGTAAGCTCTTTTGGGGGAAAAGAGCAGATTTTGAGAGTTGTAAAGTACCGCAAATGGTTTATACAGGTTGTGTTCTAAAGTTTGCATATCCTTGGAGAATTGGTAATCTACAGTATGTACCATTTTTAAATAAAACATGAGTGAGCAGGCAAAACACATTTCTTTTCTTTCTGATGGGACTTATATTCAACTGTAGGTCATAACAGAATGGCACAAACATAAAACAAAACATGGCAACAAGTAAACAAATGAAATGCCCCCTGTTCAAAAGTCTGCATACCCTTAGTTCTTAAAGCGGAGTTCCAACCAAAAATGGAACTTCCACTTTAAGTGCTGGTGACCCCCTGACATGCCATGTCATTTTTTTTGGGGGGTGGAGCGGGTACCCAGTTTTTACAGGCACCCAGCTCCCACTTCCTCCCCTGGTGCCGGAAGAAAGTTCACCTCTCCCCCCTCCCAAGAATTCATAGTGCATTCTAGGGCCCTAATTGGATGAAGCCTTGCATCTGACCAGCTTTGCCAATTAGCACTGTCAGAGCCCTGACTGGACTAAGTGTAGATTACTTTCTTTAATCACGGCTCAGTGCTTATAGTCCCACCCCGCACTATAAAAGGTAACTTCCCATAGCCAGCTCTTGTAATGTGTTGGAATAGAGATTGATAGAGTAGGGCTTGTTCTGCTACTAGCAGTTAGTGTGTTCACTTATTGTGACTTGAGAGTAGAGTGTCAGTTTAGTGATATGATAGTGTGTGAGAATAGTGTGTTAGTGTAGTGTGTTAGTGTAATGCAGCGTTAAACATATCATTACATAACATTTAGTGTTGTATACAGTGCTGTATACCATTTTTTTTTATTTTTTTGGTTGCTGCCTGCCCCTCTTTGTTTTAAATTGTCAGGCGCAGTTTTTTCTGACTGCGACGTGGTATTCCCCCTTCTAATTTCTCTGCCCCAGCCGCTGCAATGCAAAAAACAAACAAAATAAAAAACACACTCCCTGCCACCCACATGCCCAGTGTCTAAATTCCAGCTTGTCAAAATTGCTGGCTTTACAACTCCTGCCTTTCCGTCTGGTGGATTCTGCCCCCTTCCCTGAATTTGCAGAATGTGCTGTACGACAATTGCAGGTTCCCAGTCACTATTTCTTTTCAGGTAAGACGATTCCAGCTCTGTACCATCACATGGAAGGCAATGTTTTGGCATCATTGGGCATGGCAGTCAGCCGCAAGGTCCACCATACTGCTGACTCATGGTCCAGCAAGCAGGGACGATATATTTAGTTCTGGGTAACTATGTTTGCAACTAGGAAGGATGCAGGACAGGGCTTAGTGCTGGAGCTTGTTTTGCCGCAACGTTTCTATACAGCTGGTGGTGATGATGCAAGATCTGTCAGCTCCACCTCTTCCTCCTCCATGCCGTCCTCTGTTGGATTGTCCTATTAACCACCAGTACCCCCTATGTATTTAAGGGGCTATTCAACGAGTCAGGCTAAAGGATGCCATGCAGTGCTTTAGCTGGTCTGTCTAGGGGACAAGAGCCACCCTGGAGCAGAGATGCTTTCAGCTCTGCAGTAGCAGGCCCAGAGGTGATTTGGAAGCTTGAGCCAGGAATGGTGGTGTGCGATAACGGCACCAACCTGTCTGCCTTTCAACAGGGAAAGTTGACACATGTGCCATGCCTGGCACATGTCCTCAATTTGGTAGTGCAGCATTTCTTAAACAGGTACCCAGGTTTGCAAGATCTTCTAAAGCAGGCCAGAAGAGCCTGTAGCCATTTCAGGTGGTCATATACAGCCAGTGTTCAGTTGGCTGAAATTCTGTGGGAATTCCACCTGTCCATAAACTATATGATTTGTGACATGCCCACCAGGTGCATGTGCAGGCAATGCTGCAGTGGCTGTACATGCAGCAGAGGGCCGTCGACGAGTATCTGTGTTTGTATGGCACAACGACAAGCTCAGGGCACCTTGGCTTTTTTTCCCCATGCCAATGGCTGCTGATAAAGGATGCATGCACTGTACTGTCATCATTTGAGGAGGCAAAAAGGATGGTGAGCCATGACAATACATGCATCAGTGACACAATCTCTCTTGTGTTCCTGCTGGAGCATACTCTGCATAGCATTATGGACAGGGCACTCGAGGCAGAGCAGCAGGAGGAAGAGGAGGACTTCTATTCCTCTAAAGGCCCACTTTATGCAGACACCATTCTTGCAACACCACAGAACACACAAAAGAAGAGAGAGGAAAAGGAGGATTATGGCAGTTTTGGAGGCATTGAAGCAGAGGAAGACATAAGTCAAACCTTAAGACCCCTTTCACACTGGGGCGGTTTGCAGGCGTTATTGTGCTAAAAATAGCGCCTGCAAACCGACCCAAAACAGCCGCTGCTGTTTGTTTAGTGTTAAGGTTAAGTCAAACCTTAAGACCCCTTTCACACTGGGGCGGTTTGCAGGCGTTATTGCGCTAAAAATAGCGCCTGCAAACCGACCCAAAACAGCCGCTGCTGTTTGTTTAGTGTGAAAGCCCGAGGGCTTTCACACTGAAGGGGTGCACTGGCAGGAGAAGAAAAAATCTCCTGCAAGCCGCATCTTTGGAGCGGTGAAGGAGCGGTGTATTCACCGCTCCTGCCCATTGAAATCAATGGGACAGCGCGGCTATACCGCGGCAATACCGTGGCTATAGCCGCGCTATACGAGTGGTTTTAACCCTTTTTCGGCCGCCAGCAGGGGGTTAAAACCGCATCGCTAGCGGCCGAATACCGCGGTAAAACAGCGCTAAAGATAGCGCTGTTTTACCGCTGACGCCCCCTACCACCCCAGTGTGAAAGCAGCCTAAGTGATGGCTTTCAGTCCCCAGAAACCTTGAGAGTAGTACGTAGATGGGAAGAGACAGTTCCAGATATTGTAATCTTCAGTGACGCCGTGGACTCTTCTTCTCATGCCTCCGCAAACTTGTGGTACATGGCCTCCCTTATTCTATAAAGCCTGCAAAAGAACCAGAGAATTCGTGGCATCAAGGATAAGGATCATTATTGGTTGGCAACCCTCCTTGACCACCATTACAAGGAGAACTCATTCCATCCTCACAGAGGGAGCACAGGATAAAATATCTTGAGGACACCTTAAAGAGGAGTTTATGTAACGCTTTTCCAGACTCTGGTAGATTACAGTCTCATGGAAAAGCTGCTTTTGAGGCTTCTGTTGGTCAAAGCAGGAACGGTGGAGAAGCCAGAAGTTAAAAGTTGAAAGTTGTTAGTTGACAGAAAAATATACCAAAAAACAACTTGTCACATAAAATTGTTTTTTTTTTTTTCACAAAGGCGGTGACAGTTAAAGTGGAGGGCCACCCTGAAAAAAAAAAAATCACTAAAAATCCTAAAAAAAAATTTAAAAAAACATTTGAAAAAAAAAAAAAATTAAACTTACCTAGTTGCTAGGCAGTCTTCCTAATCTGCCTCTTCCGAGGTGTGTTCTGCTCCTCGGTAAGCAGCCCCATTGTCTTCTGGGAACTGTGTGTGTTCCCAGAACACCACGGGGCCATTCACAGAACGGAGCGCCGTGTGCGCAGTAGGAAACTGGCAATGAAGCCGCAAGGCTCCACTGCCTGTTTCCCTTACTTAGGATGGCGGTGCAGGGACCTGAGATCCGAGGGACGGGTCAGCCTCGGGCGGCCGACATCGCGGGCACCCAGGACAAGTAAGTACTTATTTAAAGTCAGCAGCTACAGTGTTAGTAGCTGCTGAGTTTTAAATTTATTTTTTTTAGGACGGAATCCCGCTTTAAGTGTCTATCCCGACATATTTCAAAGTCTTTGGCTTTGTATGGCATTATTATATACCATTATAGTATATTATAGTATGCTTTGTTTTCTAAACAGTGACTGTTAAAAAATCCCCTGAGGAAGCCCTTAGTGGTGAAACATGTCGGTATAGAAAATTAACCATCATTGCCTTTGTGAAAAGAAAAAGAAAACAATTCTATGTGCGACACATCAAAAGACATGTTGTTTTTGGTTCTTTTTTTCTGTCAACTAACAACTGTCAACTTTTAACTTTGTACAAATAAAAATGTGTTTTTATACATAAACCTTCTGGTTCTATTGTGTTTATAGCACCTTAAAAATCCCCACAAAAAACTTCTCTGTATCTACTTTCTATGCAGGGATGTTGGTGCCTTTTTGAATTTGCACTAACCCACATCACAACCAAATCCTTTTAATTTTTATTGTTTCACTTTAAGCTTCATTAAAATCACTGCTCCTTTAAAAACAATCTTTTTAAAAGTCTTTTTGCATTGGTACATGTCCCCCAGGGCAGTACCCAGGTCCCATGCTCTTTTTATGGCCAATAACTTGTACATAAGCCTTCAAAATGGGCACTTTTGATTTTTCCTGTTGGGGTCTCATTGACTTCTTTACTGCTCCCCATGGCTTAGTATTTAGCCTGCTTAGTGCATCCACGTAAGAGCTAACAAACTCATTGACTATTTATAACAGACACTAATTGCAATTTAAGAAGTCACAGATTGACATTCTAACCCGTGTGTGTCACCTTGTGTGTCTGTACCAAGGCCAAACATTCCAGTGATTTCTGTTATCATTATGATATAAAAAGTAGCCAAACAACTATGTGATAATAAATGGCTTCATATGATCATTATCCTTAAATAAAAGACAGTTGTTTGGCATGATCAGTCATATTTTTAATACCAATGTCCAAATTTCACGATTTCTGCAGGGTATGCAGACTTTTGAGCATAACTGTAAAATGAATTAAATAAACATATAAACACTCAAGTAATGGAAAAGAAAATAAAGAATTGCATTTTTAAATTTTTTTTCAGAATATCTCTGCTTTCTTCATTCTCTACGGGCACTGTTTTACTCAATATTCAATTACAACGATGTCTTAAGAGTGCCTTTTGTTTATACTTGGTTGCAAAATTTGACTACAATTGCTGGAATCCAGTGCCATTCTCCCATATTATTTATTTTCTTTCCTCCAGCTTGATGACGGCTCTTTCTATCAGATCCTGCTTGGGAGGAAAAACTGTAAAAGCCTGTGCAGCTCAAACAGCTGTCTACACGCAGCTAAAGGAACTGGCTAATTTGTTCTTTTATCATTTTCATCTCGGTCTGGACTGTAACTGAAATGGGAGGGAACTGGTAATGAGTGATGTGTATATAATTTTAAAAAAAACTTGGGGAAACTTTTAAAGCTGAGAAAATACGGAGCAAGATACAGATTCTTTTTAGAAGACATAAGCGACGCAGCACGCTGCCGAGAGGCTATAGAACTGTCATTGATAAATGTAAAAGAATACATTCATAAAAAAAAGGTCAATATATATGATAATCATTATGAGAAACTGAAGAGCTTTCTAATTAATATAGACATTTCCAAGAAAATATAAAGTTCAAGTCATACATATTCATGTGATTCTGGAGAAAAACTGTTATTTGGCGTGGATATAGAAGTGCACAGAGGGAAAGACCACCGTGGCGACTTATTGCAATAACCACACTTTCAACGTAAAATCAGGTGAGAATATTTTAGTTATTAGTGCTATTAGTCATTATTATCTTGGTACTCTTTTTTTTTTTCTTTTGTCTATTTTTGCTTTACATATTTGTAAGTGTTATATATATATATATATATATATATATATATATATATATATATATATATATATATATATATATATATATATATATATATATATATATATATATATATTTATATATATATATATATATATATATATTTATATATATATATATATATTTATATATATATATATATATACATACACACACACACACACACACACACACACACACACACACACACATATAAATGGTTATGCATGCGTCTTTGGGGTAATCGGTGTAATTAAAATGTGAAAATGCAATCAATATACTATCTATAATATATACTATGTGAAAGAATTGATAAGCAGGATAGTCGGCCATAGTAGCAGTCAATCAAATCTTATCTCTATTTTGCACTGAGAAAAGGAAACAAGCAATGTAATAGGTTACTTAAGCTGGCCATTCACTAGTAGATTTTCTATTTTACATTCAGATGAACATTCTCAGCACAATTAATGACTTGATCAATGTCGTTAGAAAGTACGTAAAAATTTAATTTGCTTTTAACATTCAATTCAGGAATAAATGTACTTTCCTGAATACAAAGCACATACACTGTTAGAGGTTTGTTCAAGAAAAATTTTCCATCCTGTTCCTCAAAATTATTAATTGCTGCATTAAAAAAAGAGCGCTGATGTGACCCCACTAATGATTAGAAAATTGAATGAATGTCTGAAAAACAAAATATTTTAACCAAAATTCTACTAGTGTACAGCTTAAAGCTAACAGGTGCATATGTCCTTGCTTGAACTCAGCAATGCTTTATCACTAAGTCGGATGTATCTCTTAGGGCTCATTCAGATGGGTGAATAATCTTTCTCCATGCAGAGCAGCTGGCAGGTGTGTATGCATCCACCTTGGAGCTGCATGTAGGCAGCCCATAGAAATGGATGTGCATGCAGCACCGGCATGGATTATGGATGCATGTTAAAGTTTTACATTGCAGGCAGGAGTGGGTATAACTTTTTCACACAATTTTATCCATGCAGCTGCTGCATGTGCATCTGCTTCTAAGTGCTGCCTGCAAGTAGCTCCAAGGTGGATGTACATGCATCTGCCAGCAGCTCCACACAGAGGATAGGATTAATCACCCATCTGAATGAGTCCTTAATTAATATGTATGACAGTTCAATAGATCCAGAGCCAGCAAACACATTGACACTTTTTCCAATGCAGCTTGGTGTCTGATGGTTTTGCTGTAGCTTAGAACAGTTCTTAGAGCAAATGATAGATAAAGTTAAATATCGTACACAGAGAAAACTGCAAAGACCTATTCCTAGCCTCAGCTCAACAACAGATGGAGGTTTCCTGTGGACACTTGTCTTGATAGCAATAAACTAAATTTGATTATATAAGGCCCGATTCACACCTATGCAGGTTGCAGTTTGCATATTCCAGGTGCATTTTGCGTTTTTCAATATACATTTTTGATTCATTGAAGTCTATAGAACCAAAAGCCAGAAACAAATCCCTGGTCCTTTCCCTAAAATGCAGAGATGTGAAATACATCCATTGGAAACCATGCTAAATGGACTGTAGTGTGTTTCTGCTAAACTGAAAACGCACTAAAAAATGTATAGGTGTGAACCAGGCCTAATACCAAATTCCATTATAGAGACAATCCAGTCAAAAAGGAAAAATTTCTGTTCAAGCAGTTATGATGGCCATTGTCTACCTGTATGATCTGTTGAAATGTGGTCAGCTCCTATCTCTTTTATCATTACAATAAATTTGCTATGGACTGAAGTGAGCATCACATGGTATGGAGCTGTTTTAGGCTACATTTACTAGCAATGAAACTCCCCGACTTGTCTATAAAAGAGGTTAACATAAACATAAAAACTGACCCCAAACCACTAGTGCTTCATAGTGTTTGCCTTTAGGTATACTATGTAATCTTCCAGAGGATGCACACTGATTGGGAAGCATTGCTCTATATGTCAGTCTGCACTTGTAATGTGCTTGTACTGTGCTTGCTGTGCAATCCCCATGGGTCTCTGTAGAAATAATTATTCTCTATACCCCTTGTTTTCTTAGTGCTAAGTAACTGTAGCAGTATAAGCTGTAAGTGCTATATTGCCTGCCATATTTATAGTTGGAAATTATCTGCTTAACCAGGGGTAGGCAACCCCCAGCACTGGTGCTGCAAGCAGCCTCTTTTGCTGGCACTTGGGACTCCCTCCCCATCAGCAGAGCAGTGCAGGGAAGTGTCAGTGAGACACTAATGCATTCCAATCTCAGAATTCCCCACACCACCCCTGCACTGAGAGGGAGGCACTGTGCCCCCACACATTGTAAAAGATGGGAAACATTGTTTGGTTCTAAACCTTTGCTGTAGCTGCGATTGTCAGCTTTTGTGATGGGGAAGAGATTGGGTGCAGTTCTGCTGGGGAGGGGGGTCCATGTTTCCAGGAGGAGAAGGACTGTCTTGGCCACTGCTAAAGCCCATCCACCACCTGGTGATGACTCGCTTGGTTGCCACTACCAATCTCAGAAAGAAGGGATTTCACTGTGATTGAGAAAACCACAGTCAGGTAACAGTTTGTGGAATTACTGTTGAGCTTCTGGAAACTTTGTTGAAATTATTCCTGAACCTTTGCGTCACTTACTACTGAACCCCTGCACTCTGTGTTCTGCACACAGGCCCACTGCTTTCAGAAAATGTTCCTGACCTGAGCTCATCATTGCGCATCCATTCCCGATGCTTGTATGTGACATCACATACATCACATACAAGCACGTGGGCTGGATGCAAGAGTTGGATCAGCAGGATGAGTGTGCCAGGACAGATATGTGTCTCATCTCTGCTTCCTTTCACCACTCTGCATATCACGCATATCATAAATGAGAAGAGGGTAAAGCGGTGGAGCAGATAAGCAGGAGGGTACAGCGGTGGGGAAAGTGAGCAGGAGGGGTTCAGAGGTGGGTCAGATGAGCAGGGAGGTACAGTGGTGGAAGAGATGAGAAGGGGGTTCAGCAGTGGGACAGAAGAGCAGGGGGGGTACAGTGTTGGGCCAGATGAGCAGGGTGGTTCAGTGTTGAGCCAGATGAGCAGGGGGGTTCAGTGTTGGGACAGATGAGAAGGAGGTTCAGTGGTGGGACAGGAAAGCAGGGGGCAGAGCAGTGGGGCAGATGTGAAAGGTGTATTGTGAGACAGATGAGCAGGGGGTTACAATGGTGGGGCAGGAAAGCAGAGAGTACAGGGGTAAGACAGATGTGCAGGAGGTACATTGGTGGGGCAGAGCAGAAAGCGGGTTACAGTGGCGGGGTAGATGAGCAGAAGGGTTCAGTGTTAGGGCAGATGGGTAGATGATTTAGTAGTGAGACAGGATAGCATGGGGATACGGCAGAGGAGCAGATGTGCAGGGAGGTACAGTAGTGGGGCAGATGAGAAAAGGGGGTACATTGATGGGGCAGATGAGCAGGGGGTTACAGTGGTGGGACAGAAGAGCAGGGGGCTACAGTGGTGGGGCAGATGAGCAAGGGGGGTTACAGTGGTGGGAAAGATGAGCAGGTGGTTCAGTGTTGGGGCAGAGGGGAAAGGAGGTACATTGATGGGACAGATGAGCAGGGGGTTACAGCGGTGGGGCAGAGGAGCAGGGGGGTACACAGGTGGGGCAGAAGAGCAGGGGATACAGTCGTGGGACAGATGTGCAGGAGGTACAGTGGTGGGGCAGATAAGAAAGGGGGTTACAGTGGTGGGGCAGATGAGCAGATAAGTTCAGTGTTAGGACAGATGTGAAGATGGTTCAGCAATGAGACAGAAGAGCATGGGGCTACGGTGGTGGAGCAGATGTGCAGGGAGGTACATTGATGGGGCAGATGAGAAAGGGGGAACATTGGTGGGGCAGATCAGCAGGGGGTTACAGTGGTGGGACAGAAGAACAGGGTGGTACTGTGGTGGGACACAAGAGCAGGGTGGTACAGAGGTGGGGGAGATGAGAAAGGGGGTACATTGGTGGGGCAGATGATAAAGGGGGTACATTGGTGGGGCAGATGAGCAGGGTGGTACAGTAATGAGGCAGATGAGCAGGGGGTTACAGTGGTGGGTAAGATGAGCAGGGGGTTATTGTGGTGGGGCAGATGAGCAGGGGGTTTCAGTGGTGGGGCAGATGAACAGGGTAGTACAGTGGTGGGGCAGATGTGCAGGGGGTTACAGTGGTGGGGCAGATGAACAAGGGGGTACAGTGGTGAAACAGATTTGCAGGGGTGACAGTGATCTGAAGTGTGGAGTTGCAAGAATTGGGGCTGATCTGAGGCGTGAGAGTGCAGGATGTTAATTTCTCACTACTAAAGTAGTTTACAGCATGTACTTTATAAAAAATCCTTTTCGTGATTGAGAGTGTGAAGTTTAAATTTTTTTGTTATAAAATCGGCACGCTCAATTTCTTTGAAAACATTTTTCGGCACACTGTGCTCAAAAGGTTGCCTACCCTTGTGCTAAACGGTTAAAAAAGCTGACTTCCAGGCACATAAAAAAGACAGCAACAAATGCAGTTTGGGATTGCCGCATAGAGTACTATACTCAGTGCCGGGACAAGGTCATCTAGTACCCAGAGCGAACATGCCAAACTGTGTCCATCCCCCTAATGCCCTGTACACACGACCGGTTTTCCCATCGGAATAAACTCTGAAGGTTTTTCCGACGGAATTCCGCTCAAGCTGTCTTGCATACACACGGTCACACCAAATTCCGACCGTCCAGAACGTGACTAGAAAACGGAAGTTCAATAGCCAGTAGCCAATAGCTTCTGTCTCGTACTTGCTTTAGAGCATGCGTCGTTTTTGGTATGTCGGAACAGCATACAGATGATCGGTTTTCCCGAAAGGAATTGGTTCCGTTGGATAAATTTAGAACATGTTCTCTTTCTAGGTCCGTCAGAATTTTCGACGTAAAAAGTCTGATGGGGCATACACACGATCGGAATATACGATGAAAAGCTCCCGTCAGGCTTTTTCTGTCGGACATTCCGCTCGTGTGTACATGGCATTAGATGTAAAAAAAAAAAAAAATCACACCTCCTAGCACAAATCCTCTAACCCTCAAAGTCCCCTCCGAGCACAAAACCTTTCCCCCCTCCTAAACCCTCTCCCAGCACAAATCTCTCCCCCAACCCACCCTCCTAGCATAAATCCACCCTCTCCAAATTTCCACTCTTAGCACAAATACTCCCTAATCATCCCTACTAATACAGTACAAAACTTCCCCCACCAAAAAAAGAAAACACTTCAACCTCCCCCCTCTACCATATCACCTCTTCTATCACAAGCCCCCAAATCTATCCTCCTAGCACACATCCTCTTCCCTTCATCGCCCCTTCCAACACAAATCCCATAGCACCCAAGGCAGCCACCCCTCCTGTCCCCTTGTCATGGCCCTGACCATACTTGTGCACTGTAAGATTCAAATGCTATATTTCAGTATGGTTTGAGGAAGTAGATAAGCTCTGGGAAACATGTAACAAGCAGCCAGTGACCACTTCGAAATCAAAGCATTGATGCATTCTGCAGGATAAAGGTCAGTTTGACTTGAATTAGAGAATGTTCATATTAAATTTTGAATGGTACATAAAAAATGTATGAGAATATAATATTGCTTGTATGGTTATAGTACTATTAGTGAACACAATAATCCATTCTTTTATGTATGTTTTATGTAGTTTGTGTATATTTTTTGGAATTGTAAATAAAATGTATAATTTTATATTACTGTTTGGGTCAAAAGTCTTGACTTTGTTTAATTGTGAAGCCTTCGGTACAGTTCTACCTATAATGTACTGCCCCCTTGCCCCCAGTCCAATCTGTAAGTCTCATATTCACCTGTTCCAAATCCAGCGTGATATCACCCAGAAAGGCACCAACTCCCTCAAAATCTTCTGAACTGGGCCTGTACATACCCTGATTGTATTATGTAAAAAAAATACAAATTTTATTCAATAGAAAGACAGAAAAGAGGGTACAGCATAAATAGTCAATCGTATGTATAAGTACAAACTCTCCATGGAATTAAATGGCTTTAAATTTATTTTTATTTTTTTTTACAAGAAGTGTAAGTAACTGCATATGTTATATCAGCTCAGACTACAAGAGAGAGAAGCAGCACAAAGACATACTCAGTTGTGTGCAGAGCTTATCTGCTAGAAAGGGGCATGCTGGTAGGAGGAGAGATCACAGCGACAGAGAGATTAGCTAATTATTCTGCTGCTTCACCTTTCACTTTCCCTTTTACAGGCTGGGACAGGGACAAGACCTGTAAGTTTTACTTAACTACACTATTGGACCGGGGGCAGTGGAGATGAGACTGATATTTGTTGTGGTGCATTGAATAAAAGGCAATTAATTATCCCACATGCACTAGAGACTGTGTGTTGAGGTGTTAACACACTAAGGGGATAATACACATGTATTGGAGAGTGGCTGTTGAGAGGTTAAAATACATATGCTGGAGAATGAGTGGTTAAAGGACATTTTGGTGAGGTGACTAGGTGCTGAGGGGTTAACACAAATGGGCGGGGTAGTGACACGCATAAACTTGACCTGAAAGGTTAAAGCACATAAACTGGACAGTGAGGGGTTAAAATACAACAGTTGGAACTGGGTACTGAGGGGTTAAAACACACGCAGTGGGTGTTTAGGGGGGAAGACACATATACATGGCTCTGAGTGTTTAGAGGCAAATACAGATGGGCTGAAGGCTAGGTGCTGAGGAATTATAGCATACTGTATACACAAGAGCTAGGAACTGCTTGATAAGGACTTAATGCACTCATATGTAGGTAGTTGGACGGGTCATTGCAAATTCATTATTGAGGGGCTAATGCATATTCTCTTGAAGCTGATCACCGATGGGAAAATGCACATAGACTACAGAGAAGTCACTGAAGGGTTAATACACATAAGCTGGGGCTAGGTGACTGAGGGGTTAACACTCATTCTGAGGGGGCTAAGGCATATACATTGGAGACTGGTTACTGATGCAGCTTACTACTAGCATGCATCCAAATGGGTGTCCTACATTACCAGGGGAGGGCAGCTTCCCTGGGCACAATTGTTTACTATAGGGATGGGGGCGCCTTCCTTCTGTTACAAGGCTGGCAGGAGTAGTGACAGAGATATTGCTTTTGTCAAGCAAGTGATTGCTGGGTGTCGGATCCCGTAAACTTGCACATCATGGGGTGGGGGAGGGCGCAGTTTGGGATTTTTGCCCTGGGCGCTGGATGACCTTGTTCTGGCACTGTACAATACAGACTCATTCATGCACTAAAGACTGGGGCAGACAGAGAGATGGCAGAGACTGCTACTAAACTGAGCTTCACTATGAGTGCTGAGCCACCCCTGTCCAGGATCAGTGAGAAAAGTGAGTGGGGAAGGGCATGTACTGTGTTTATTATACAATTTGTGTGGGAAGAGTGTGGGAATAATAGGAAGTTGCTGAGGAGAGCTATGGAGATTGTGTGTGCTGGATGAAGGACTCAAGAGAAAGCCCACTATGTGTGCCAGAGGTGGGATCTCACTGGGGAATGACCAGTGTATGTGTAGTGAGGGTGGGATGCCACTAGGGAAAGACCAGTGTGTGTGCTGGGGGTGGGATCTCACTGGAGAAAGACCAGTGTGTGTGTGCTGGGGGTGGGATCTCACTGGGGAAAGACCAGTGTGTGTGTACTGGGGGTGGGATGCCACTAGGGAAAGACCAGTGTGTGTGTGTACTAGGGGTGGGATGCCACTAGGGAAAGACCAGTGTGTGTGCTGGGGGTGGGATCTCACTGGAGAAAGACCAGTGTGTGTGTGCTGGGGGTGGGATCTCACTGGGGAAAGACCAGTGTGTGTGCTGGGGGTGGGATCTCACTGGGGAAAGACCAGTGTGTGTGTACTGGGGGTGGGATGCCACTAGGGAAAGACCAGTGTGTGTGTGTACTAGGGGTGGGATGCCACTAGGGAAAGACCAGTGTGTGTGTACTGGAGGTGGGATTTCACTGGGGAAACACCAGTGTGTGTACTGAGAGTGGGATCTCAATGGGGAAAGACCAGTGTGTGTACTGGGGGTTGGATCTCATTAGGAAAAGACCAATGTGTGTGTACTGGAGGTGGCATCTCACTGGGGAAAGACCAGTGTGTGTACTGGGGGTGGGATCTCACTGGGGAAAGACCAGTATGTGTACTGGGGGTGATCTTGCTGGGGAAAGACCAGTGTGTGTACTGAGGGTGGGATCTCAATGAGGAAAGACCAATGTGTGTACTGGGGGTAGGATCTCACTGGGGAAAGACCAATGTGTGTACTGGGGGTAGGATCTCACTGGGGAAAGACCAATGTGTGTACTGGGGGTAGGATATCACTGAGGAAGACCTGTGTGGAGGTGTTAGGCGGGCCATAGATGGAGAGAATTTTGAGAAAACGTTTAGGAAGAGTCTTAGAAATGTCCATCCAAAAATTCTCAGAACATTTGAATGTCGATCAAAAGATAGCATTTGCTTTTAACATTTGATTTTGGAATGAATGGACTTTACCGCATGAAAACCACATACACTGAGTTTCGTCCGTTCCAGAAACATTTTTCATACTGCTCCTTTGAATTTTTTCGCCTTTGCGGTCAAACACAATTGTTGCTTTGACCCACTAATTTCTTGAAAAATGAACAAACTTTCTTAAAAGATTATTTTCCTAGGAGCTTTAGGCCTCATGCAAACTGGTTTATTATAAACACAGTTTTTCTTGACAGGATAAAATCAGCGTTAACCATTTGACTTCCGGAAGGTTTCACGCTCATGACCAGAGCATTTTTTGCTATTCAGCACTGCGCTGTTTTAACTAGCAATTGCGCGGTCATGCAACATTGTACCCAAATTAAATAGACATTAATAGAGATTTATTTTGGTGGTATTTTACCACTGGGTTTTTTATTTTATAAACTAAAAGAAGACTGAACATTTTAGAGGAAAAAACAATATTTTCTACTTTCGGTTATAAAACATATCCAATAAAAAAATCAAAAACTCACATTTCTTCATAATTTTAGGCCAAAATGTATTCTGATATAGGTCTTTGATATAAAAAAAAGTGTATATTACTTGGTTTGTGTGAACGTTACAGCGTATACAAACTATGATGTAGAGTATATACTGGAATTTACACAACTATGACGCTATACTGGTAATGGTGGTGATCAGTGATTTATAGTGGGACTGTGATAGTGTGGCGGGCCATCTGGCGCTAACAGACTCTCCCTGGCAAGTACACTAACGGGCTGACACTGACATCTGCAGTGACACTAATACAGTAATCAGATATAAACTGTACATTGTTACTGTACAGTACGTGTTTTTTCTGCATCTAGCATTTTTCTGCCAAAACTTCCCCGCTCCTGAAAGCAAGGAGAGTTTTGTCAGAAAAACTCTGGATGTGGCAAAAACATTTGTAAACACGTCCAAATGCGTCTAAACACGCGTTAACGCTAGGTGTGTTTAGGGCTTTCACTTCACTAAATTATTATTCTAGCCAATGAAATGAATTAACGCCTAAGTGCTGGATGTTGCTAAACATGGGTAAAATGCAGCTAAATACAGTACACATGTTTACCAGTGTCCAGCGTTTTTCCGCTGTCAAGAGAAAGGTGTCTGGAACGTCCACTGTGCATGAACCCTTACTGGGAGGAAAAACTATTTGTGTGTACTGAGGGTGGATCTCGCTTAGAAAAAGCCAATGTGCTGGTCTGTGCTGGAGATATGACCTCACTGGGAAGTTCAGGCCAATTCAAGACTAAAGGCAGAAAATCCCCAAGTGACCATGACAAAATTAATGTAGAATTTACACATTACAGAAGTTTTGAGAATGACACAAATATTAATTTTCACAAAGTCTGCTGCCTCAGTTTTTAAGATGGCAATTTGCATATACTCCAGAATGTTATAAAGAGTGACCAGATGAATTGCAATTAATTGCAAAGTCCCTCTTTGCCATGAAAATGAACTTAATCCCATAAAAAAAATTTGCACTGCATTTCAACCCAGCCACAAAAGGACCAGCTGACATCATGTCAGCGATTCTCTCATTAACACAGGTGTCAGTGTTGACGAAGACAAGGCTGGAAATCACTCTGTAATGCTGACTGAGTTAGAATAATAGCTTTAAAAGGAGGGTGGTGCTTGATATCATTGTTCTTTCTCTGTTAACCACTTCAGCCCCGGAAGGTTTTACCCCCTTCCTGACCAGAGCACTTTTTACAATTCGGCACTGCGTCGCTTTAACTGCTAATTGCACGGTCATGCAATGCTGTACCCAAACGAAATTTGCGTCCTTTTCTTCCCACAAATAGAGCTTTCTTTTGATGGTATTTGATCACCTCTGCCGTTTTTATTTTTTACGCTATACGCGGAAAAAGACCGAAAATTTTGAAAAAAAATGATATTTTCTACTTTTTGTTCTAAAAAAAATCCAATAAACTCAATTTTAGTCATACATTTAGGCCAAAATGTATTCGGCCACATGTCTTTGGTAAAAAAAATGTCAATAAGTGTATATTTATTGGTTTGCGCAAAAGTTATAGCGTCTACAAACTAGGGTACATTTTCTGGAATTTACACAGCCTTTAATTTATGACTGCCTATGTCGTTTCTTGAGGTGCTAAAATGGCAGGGCAAAACCCCCACAAATGACCCCATTTTGGAAAGTAGACACCCCAAGGAATTTGCTGAGAGGCATGTTGAGCCCATTGAATATTCATTTTTTTTGTCCCAAGTGATTGAATAATGACAAAAAAAAAAAAAAATTACAAAAAGTTGTCACTAAATGATATATTGCTCACACAGGCCATGGGCATATGTGGAATTGCACCCCAAAATACATTTAGCTGCTTCTCCTGAGTACGGGGATACCACATGTGTGGGACTTTTTGGGAGCCTAGCCGCGTACGGGGCCCCGAAACCAAGCACCGCCTTCAGGATTTCTAAGGGCGTACATTTTTGATTTTACTCCTCACTACCTATCACAGTTTTGAAGGCCATAAAATGCCCAGATGACATAAACCCCCCCCCAAATGACCCCATTTTGGAAAGTAGACACCCCAAGCTATTTGCTTTGAGGCATGTTGAGTCCATGGAATGTTTTATATTTTGACACAAGTTGCGGGAAAGTGACAAATTTTTTTTTTTTTTTTTTTTTTTGCACAAAGTTGTCACTAAATGATATATTGCTCACACAGGCCATGGGCATATGTGGAATTGCACCCCAAAATACATTTAGCTGCTTCTCCTGAGTACGGGGATACCACATGTGTGGGACTTTTTAGGAGCCTAGCCGCGTACGGGACCCCGAAAACCAAGCACCGCCTTCAGGATTTCTAAGGGCGTACATTTTTGATTTTACTCCTCACTGCCTATCACAGTTTCGGAGGCCATGGAATGCCCAGGTGGCACAAACCCCCCCCAAATGACCCCATTTTGGAAAGTAGACACCCCAAGCTATTTGCTGAGAGGCATGGTGAGTATTTTGCAGCTCTCATTTGTTTTTGAAAATAAAGAAAGACGAGAAATAAATCTTTTTTTTTCTTTTTTCAATTTTCAAAACTTTGTGACAAAAAGTGAGGTCTGCAAAATACTCACTATACCTCTCATCAAATAGCTTGGGGTGTCTACTTTCCAAAATGGGGTCATTTGGGGGGGTTTTGTGCCACCTGGGCATTCCATGGCCTCCGAAACTGTGATAGGCAGTGAAGAGTGAAATCAAAAATTTACGGCCTTAGAAAGCCTGAAGGCGGTGCTTGGTTTTCGGGGTCCCGTAAGCGGCTAGGCTCCCAAAAAGTCCCACACATGTGGTATCCCCGTACTCAGGAGAAGCAACAGAATGTATTTTGGGGTGTAATTTCACATATTCTCATGGCATGTTTGAGCAATATATCATTTAGTGACAACTTTGCGCAAAAAAAAATAAAAAAAATAAAAAATTGTCTCTTTCCCGCAACTTGTGTCACAATATAAATTATTCCATGGACTCAACATGACTCTCAGCAAATAGCTTGGGGTGTCTACTTTCCAAAATGGGGTCATTTGGGGGGGGTTTGAACTGTCCTGGCATTTTATGCACAACATCTAGAGGCTTATGTCACACATCACCCACTCTTCTAACCACTTGAAGACAAAGCCCTTTCTGACACTTATTGTTTACATAAAAAAATAATTTTTTTTTGCAAGAAAATTACTTTGAACCCCCAAACATTATATATTTTTTTTAAAGCAAATGCCCTACAGATTAAAATGGTGGGTGTTTCATTTTTTTTTTTCACACAGTATTTGCGCAGCGATTTTTCAAACGCATTTTTTGGGGAAAAAACACACTTTTTACATTTTAATGCACTAAAACACACTATATTGCCCAAATGTTTGATGAGATAAAAAAGATGATCTTAGGCCGAGTACATGGATACCAAACATGACATGCTTTAAAATTGCGCACAAACGTGCAGTGGCGACAAACTAAATACATTTTTAAAAGCCTTTAAAAGCCTTTACAGGTTACCACTTTAGATTTACAGAGGAGGTCTACTGCTAAACTTACTGCCCTCGATCTGACCTTCGCGGCGATACCTCACATGCATGGTGCAATTGCTGTTTACATTTGACGCCAGACCAACGCTTGCGTTCACCTTAGCGCGAGAGCAGGGGGGACAGAGGTGCTTTTTTTTTTTTTTTTTTTTTTTTCTTTATTATTATTATTTTTTTATCTTATTTTTAAACTGTTCCTTTCATTTTTTTTTTTTAAATCATTTTTATTGTTATCTCAGGGAATGTAAATATCCCCTATGATAGCAATAGGTAGTGACAGGTACTCTTTTTTGCAAAAATTGGGGTCTATTAGACCCTAGATTTCTCCTCTGCCCTCAAAGCATCTGATCACACCAAGATCGGTGTGATAAAATGCTTTCCCAATTTCCCAATGGCGCTGTTTACATCCGGCGAAATCTACGTCATAAAATGCTCGTAGCTTCCGGTTTCTTAGGTCATAGAGATGTTTGGAGCCACTCTGGTCTCTGATCAGCTCTATGGTCAGCTGGCTGAATCACCGGCTGCATTTTCAGGTTCCCTGTTGAGACAGGAGAGCCAGAGAAAAACACGGAAGATGTTGGGGGGGGGGGGCATTCCCTCCCACTGCTTGTAAAAGCAGTCTAGAGGCTAATTAGCCACTAGGATTGCTTTTACATGAAAACCGACCGCTGGCTGAAAAGAATGATACCAAGATGATACCTAAACCTGCCGGCATCATTCTGGTATAACCACTCAAAGTCGTGAATGGCATACCTGAAGACAAAAAAATGGTTAACAATAAAGCACAGTAAACGGTAAGGTATAAAAAATTGCATACCTGAAAAGCAAACATGATAAAACATAATAACAATAAAACATTGCAGAATAGAATACAGTAAAAAAGAGCAGAACAATAGAGAGAGAGAATAGAGAGAGAGAGAACAATAAAACGACAACTATTTTTATTTTATATTTTTGTTTGTGTTTTTTTTTTTTTTTTTTTTTTTACACTTTTTTTTGTAACTAACTTTTATAACTGTAACCGGTTCCAGGTTCGGGTCTCTCAAAATGCGATGGCATCTCGGGAGACCCTGTGAAAGTGTACCTAGTCTGTGCAATGCTGTACCCTACGCTAATACTCAACTAGTGCATGGTAGCGTTCAAAACATTCACCAATGCAAAGACCAGGATTGTCAGGACAGGAGGGACAATAATAGGGGGTGTCACGCCTATATCCGCGCTAGCTGCAGACACAACATCTTTTTTGGGGGGTTCGTTGGGTAGGGGTACTCGGGAGGACATAAAGAAAATGCCTCTCATGCAGCCGACTGCATTTGGTTGGGGATGTGAATGGGGGAAGTACAGGCGCTGCAGAAGTGGTGGGCTCCCAATTAGGATTGGCGAATGCAGCAGGAAGGGCACTATGGGCATGACGGGCCTGTGTTTGTCTTCTTCTTGGTGGCAGCGGGACACTACTTGTGCTTGCCACCTCACCAGCTTGAACTGCACTTATGTGACTCGCCACGTCACCACGTGTTACTGCAGTGCTGGTTTGACTACGACAGGGGTGTACTAGGCCGCTGGCGCTTGCCAGTTCACCAAAACGCTACAAAAAAAACTGTTAGCGATCACAGGGATCCGGCCTGACTCTGCGAACGCTGCAGTTATGCGTTTAGTGTTTTGTAAGTGACAGTGATCGATCGATACTGCACTTGGGTGGGCTGGGCCGGGTTTGGGCGGAGGGGCAAAACGCAGGTGCTAGCAGGTATCTGGGCTGATCCCGCTAACACTGCGTTTTTGGGAACCCTAAACTGCTGGGGACACTAGTATAGATCTAATCGGATCAGATATTGATCCAATCAGATACTATACCACTAAGGGAGGCGTATGCTGCGTGCGTGGGTGTTAGCGGTACTGGCGCTAATCTGACGCTGCCTGGGGCTGGTGCTTGCCAGTTCACCAAAATGCTACCAAAAAAACTGTTAGCGATCGCAGGGATCAGGCCTGACTCTGCGAACGCTGCAGTTATGCGTTTAGTGTTTTGTAAGTGACAGTGATCGATCGATACTGCACTTGGGTGGGCTGGGCCGGGCGGAGGGGCAAAACGCAGGTGCTAGCAGGTATCTGGGCTGATCCCGCTAACACTGCGTTTTTGGGAACCCTAAACTGCTGGGGACGCTAGTATAGATCTGATCGGATCAGATATTGATCCGATCAGATACTATACCACTAAGGGAGGTATACGGTGCGTGCGTGGGTGTTAGCGGTACTGGCGCTAACCTGACGCTGCCTGGGGCTGGTGCTTGCCAGTTCACCAAAACGCTACCAAAAAAACTGTTAGCGATCGCAGGGATCAGGCCTGACTCTGCGAACGCTGCAGTTATGCGTTTAGTGTTTTGTAAGTGACAGTGATCGATCGATACTGCACTTGGGTGGGCTGGGCTGGGTGGAGGGGCAAAACGCAGGTGCTAGCGGGTATCTGGGCTGATCCCGCTAACACTGCGTTTTCGGGAACCCTAAACTGCTGGGGACGCTAGTATAGATTTGATCGGATCAGATATTGATCCGATCAGATACTATACCACTAAGGGAGGCGTATGCTGCGTGCGTGGGTGTTAGCGGTACTGGCGCTAATCTGACGCTGCCTGGGGCGACGCATATCACCGCCGGGCGATCAGGGGGCTAAACCTTTATTCGGTAATAAACGGCGGGTTCCCTGACACTATAAAAAATAAACGAACTAACCAGCGTCACCCGTAACAGTTATACGGTGATCAGTGGTGAAAGGGTTAACTAGGGGGCAATCAAGGGGTTAAAACATTTATTAGATAGTATATGGGGGTCCCTGTCGCTATAAAATGCTGACGGCGAACCTAAATATTTACGTTCCTAACTAGCGTCACCAGCGACACTAATACAGCGATCAGAAAAATGATCGCTTAGCGACACTGGTGAGGGGGGGTGATCAAGGGGTTAAAACTTTATTAGGGGGGGTTAGGGGGGTATCCTAGACCTAAAGGGGGGTAATACTCACTGCCCTAACACTAACTGTCACAAACTGACACTATGCAGTAATCAGAAAAAAAAAAAATACTGCTAATGTCAGTTTGTGACAGGGGGGGGGGTGATTGGGGGGGGATCGGGGGGCGATCGGGGGGGGGATCGGGGTGTAAGGTATGCCTGGCATGTTCTACTGTGTGTGTGTGTGTGTTGTGTGCACTCACTTGTCATCTCTCCTCGGCGCTGGAACGGAAACTGCCAGACCGAGGAGAGATGACATCACATCCTCTGCCTGTGTGAAACGACACACAGGCAGAGGAGGATTCCCATTGGCTGGGAGCGATCGCGAGGGGGGGGCCACGATCGGATGGTCTCCCCCTCGCCTCCCGACGCTCCCAGTCAAATGCCGACCGCCGATGGCACCGGGGGGGGTCCGATCGGACCCCCCGCCCGCGGGAGGCAGATCACGTACGGGTACGTGATTTTGCCTGCCCGTGCCGCTCTGCCGCAGTATATATGCGGTAGGCGGTCGGCAAGTGGTTAACTTTGATTACCTGCAAGGAAACACATGCAGTCATCATTGCTTTGCACAAAAAGGGATTCACAGGGGAGGATTTTGCTGCTACTAATGCTGCGTACACACGATCGGAATTTCTGTCAGAAAAACCTTGGATGATTTTTCCGACGGAATTCCACTCAAGCTTGCCTTGTATGCACACGGTCACACAAAAGTTCTCTGAACTTTCGACTGCCAAGAACGCGGTGACGTACAACACTACGACGAGCCGAGAAAATGAATTTCAATGCTTCCGAGCATGTTTCGAATTGTTTCCGAGCATGCGTAGGAATTTTGCGCATCCGAATTGCTACAGACGATTGGAATTTCTGATAGGAACCTGCTCTCAATCTTTTGCTGGCGGAAATTCCGCCAGCAAAAGTCCGATGGAGCATACACACGGTCAGAATTTACAACCAAAAGCTCACATCGGACTTTTGCTGGAGGAATTTCCAATAGTGTGTACGGGGCATAAGATTGCACCTAAATCAACTATTAATCGGATCAAAAAACCAAACAAATTCTTGCGAGCTACCATGTAAGGATCCAAATAAGTATTAAAAACAGCTGCTAGCATTGATCGTGTCCCATATGCTCGTGCCAACCCAGTGAATAAACTAATAAAATGCTGCACTATCCAAATGCTGTCATGCAACTATTATTTTAATTATTAACACTGTTAACTCCAAACAATAGCATTATGAAATGTTGCAATCATATGCAGTTACATTTTATACATGGCAATCCTATGCCATTAAAAACTGCAATCATATGCTATAATTCCAATCATATGCGATAATTCCAATCATATGCGATAATTCCAGTGACAACTTATGTGCCTATACACAACTCTAAATAAAGTGCATCCACATTGATTAATCACTATAAATAACACATGTATCATGCATAATTATAGTGCTCTTGTGCAAAACTATTCATGCATTAATATGCCTTCAAAGGAACGCAACATAAAAGTCCACTCCTATTTAATTTAATATTTAATATGATAGTTGCATGACTGCATTTGGATAGCGCAGCATTTTATTAGTTTATTTATCGGATCAACAAGAACTTCAAGGATAGAGGTTAAATTGTTGTGACGAAGGCTTCAGGGCGCCCAAGAAACTCCAGCAAGCGCCAGGACCATCTCCTACAGCTGTCTTATAGTTGATTCAGCTGCGGGATCGGGGCACCACCAGTGCAGAGCGTGCTTAGGAATGGCAGCAGGCAAGTGTGAGTGCATCTGCATGGACAGTGAGGCGAAGACTTTTGGAAGATGTCCTGGTGTCAAGAAGGGCAGCAAAATAGCAACTTCTCTTCAGGAAAATTTTAGGGACAGACTGATATTCTGCAAAAGGCAGGGGCGTAGCGTGGGTTGTCAGCGCCCGGGGCAAGGCAAGTAATTTGTGCCCCCTAACCCGGGGACTTTTAGGACTCCCTGAGTCCCTTGCACTAGTACTGACCTACCTGATTCCTACGCTGACCCCTACACTGACCTACCTGATTCCTATACTGACCACTACACTGACCCACCTGATTCCTACACTGACCACTACACTGACCCACCTGATTCCTACACTGACCACTACACTGACCCACCTGATTCCTACACTGTTCACTGCTCTGACCTACCTGATTCATACACTGACCACTACGCTGACCCACCTGATTCCTACACTGGCCACTATACTGACCCACCTGATTCCCACACTGACCACTGCTCTGACCCACCTGATTCCTACACTGAACACTACCCTGACCCACCTGATTCCTACACTGGCCACTACACTGACCCACCTGATTCCTACACTGACCACTACACTGGCCTACACTGGCCACTAAACTGACCACTACACTGACCGACCTGATTCCTATACTGACCAATACACTGACCTACCTGATTCCTATACTGACCAATACACTGACCTACCTGATTCATACACTGACCACTATGCTGACCTACCTGATTCCCACAGTGACCACTACACTGACCTACCTGAATCTTACACTGACCACTACACTGACCTGCCTAATTCCTACACTGACCATTACTCTGACCCACCTGATTCCTACACTCACCACTACACTGACCCACCTGATTCCTACACTGGCCACTAAACTGACCACTACACTGACCCACCTGATTCCTACACTGACCACTACACTGACCTACCTGATTCCTACACTGACCTATCTGGTTCCTACACTGACCACTACACTGACCTACCTGATTCCTACACTGGCAACTACACTGACCTACCTGATTCCTACACTGACCTACCCGATTGCTACACTAACCACTACACTGACCTACCTGGTTCCTACCCTGAACACTACACTGGCGTACCTGATTCCTACGCTGACATACCTGATTCCTACACTGACCACTACACTGACCTACCTGATTCCTACACTGACCACTACACTGACGTACCGGATTCCTACACTGATCTACCTGATTCCCACACTGACCACTACACTGACCTACCTGATTCCTACACTGACCACTACACTGACCTACCTGATTCCCACACTGACCTACCTGCCTCCTACACTGCCTTACCTGCCCCCTACTTACTGCACTACTCCCCCCCCCACACACACACATATATACAGTACTAGGTTGATTGGTGGATCCTTCTTACCTTTCCATGGACTCCATAATTCCTCTGGTCAGGGCTCTCCCCAGTACACAGGCAGGCATTATTATTCTGGAGTCCCGCAACCCCAACCACTCCTCAGTATCCCTCTGGGAGGTCAACTAACAGCCACTGCACCTCTCCCATCTGCACCGAGCAATGCCCCTCCCCCTCTCTCTCACACACACAGGCCACACCAGAGGGATCCAGAGCGGCAGGCTGGATCGGAGGAGACCCGGGGTGGGGGGAGAGGGAATCGGGTGCTGCGGTGGAATTCATGTAATATGCCTCATCTGAGGTGTAGGGTACAGAGGAGGCAATAAGCTGCAACACAGACCCTTGGGAAAGCGGAGGAATAATTTTGTGCCCCCCTAAATATCACACCCAGGGCAAGAGTACTGTCTGTCCCCTCATGCTATGCCACTGGCAAAAGGTACAGAGATTGGACTGCTGAGGACTGGGGTAAAATTATTTTCTCTGATGAATCCCTTTCCAATTGTTTGGGGCATCTGGAAAAAGGGGAGTGCTACCATCAGTACTGTGTCATGCCAACAGTAAAGCATCCTGAGACCATTCATGTGTGGGGTTGCTTCTCGACCAAGAGAGTGGGCTCACTCACAATTATGCCTAAGAACACAGTCATGAATGAAGGATAGTACAAAAACATCCTTCAAGAGCAGCTTTTCCCAACCATCCAAGAACAGTTTGGTGACGAACAATGCCTTTTCCAGCATGATGAAGCACCTGGCCATAAGGCAAAAGTGATAACTAAGTGGCTTGGGGAACAAAACATCAAAATTTTGGGTCCATGGCCAGGAAACTCCCCAGACCTTAATCCCATTGACTTGTGGTCAATCCTCAAGAGGTGGGTGAACAAAAAACCCTAATTCTGATAAACTCCAAGCATTAATTATGTAGGAATGGGCTGCCATCAGTCAGGATGTGGCCCAGAAGTTGATTGACAGCATGCCAGGGCGAATTGCAGAGGTCTTGAAGAAGACGGGTCAACACTGCAAATATTGACTCTTTGCATAAACTTAACGTAATTGTCAATAAAAGCCTTTGACATTTATAAAATGCTTGTGATTATACATCAGTATACAATAGTAACATCTGACAGAAAGATTTAAAAACGTTGAAGCAGCAGACTTTGTAAAAATTTATATTTGTGTCATCCTCAAAACTTTTGGCCAGGGCTGTATATTATTAAAGAAGAAAGGATAGGGATAAGTTAAAGGTTTCTGTTATTTTTTTTTTTTTTTACAAGTTGTACATTTGTTTTCTCAGCAGTTGTTTTACTACAAGCTCAATGGCATCATCCCTTTTACCTGGCGAGATAACCGTGGAGATGGATGAACATGGGCTGGAGGACCAGAGTGATGACAAGGAACAGCCTAACAAAAGCACAGAAGACCCACATCTGATCAGCACTACCACTGGTGGGATGGAAAACTCCTGCCACAGCTGTATGTTGGGCTTTGGAATAGTGGCTCTATTGATTGGCATATCATCAACAAGTGTGTATTATGCAAACGACCAATCAGACCTTGCCCTCTCCATAGTAGGACATACAGTCCTCTTCCTTGGGTTTGCCTCTATTGTATTCAGCTGTGCATGGAGATACTACAGGAAGAGAAGAAAGGCAAAGATCATGGAAGACTTGGCAGAATTGGTTTATGAGAGCAAACTGAAAAAAATCAGAATATAAAAATGCCTATGTTGAGAATGAAACTTGCAATGGGTAGAAAATAATGGTAAAAAAAAAAACGGTTTAAATATGATTGGCTCCAGCAGGGATTAATCCACAGTTAGACTGTTACATGTCCTAAGTTGCTCAGTAGGGATATCTCCTCTATCATTGCCATCTTTATGACAAATCTCAGTCACCATTATGCCAGTGGTAGTTCTGATTATCACATGTATCTCTAAATATAGGGGTTTTCAATGAAAGAAGAAAAATACTATATATTGTAACTACAGAGCCTGACCCACAGCATCAGATCAGAATAAAAGGTATCCAAATGAGGATAAATCCCTTGGAAAACATCTTTTTTTTATACACATATCAACCTTGATTAAAATAAATTAAAATACCGTAATTTTTTTTGTAAACCTAGCTGTCACACAATATGTAACTGTATGTTGATCTACCAATACCTATAGTGTACACATCATAATAGGCTGAGTATTAACAGCTAGATATGTATGGAGAGGCTAGCCTAGTTAACATATTTTTCATATTTCATTTAATTAATTACTGTGCAAGATATGCCAAGAAATATGACCTTCGAGAACTAAATGACTATTTAATGAGTCCACAAGCCACAGCAAGCTCATCCAATAAAGCCCAGAAATGTGGGAACTAGTCTTTCTATCTATCTGGTGTTGACACCCTAAGCCTATTATGTTGTATGGGTATATCAATACATTTATCAAGACTAGAATATATATTTTTTTTTTTAAGTTACATATTGTATAGAAACAAGGAAAGGACCCTGTCCCCAGACCATTCACTTCATCAAAACCCATCCTATTAGATTATATTTGCATTGAACATATTTTATCAAAAATCCAAAAGTCCTGTGGCCATTGCTGGCAACCTCCATCTTTAAATGTGATTTCAGCAGCCTCAGCAGACTCAGAGCTATCACGGAAGTGACAATATATAGTACTCCCTTTGCTCCTTCTCTGGCAGCTACATGAAGGTTTATGTAGGAAGGTGAAAGGAGGAGTGGAGTAGCTGGGCCAGCACAGAGAGTAATTAAACACTTCCAGAAGGGGAGAAGGCTATGATGTGCAAGGAGGAATGGGGCTGAGCTAAGGAACTTAATCTTCCTGGAGTAATTCAAGTTTCCAGCAAGTTCAAAGGCACATTACAAGTAAATTAAACAATCCCTCATGGAATTTAAAATCACTGCAACTGAGTATTTAAAATACTTGATTTTTTGGTGCTTTTACCTGCCAATTATAGGGTTCTAGAAGCCATTATGCTTTTTGTATATAGAGCAGGGGTTTCCAATTTTTCTAAACAAAGGGTCTGTTAATTGTCCTTAAAACTTTAGGGGGGCTGGACTGTGGCCAGTTGAAGTGGAAATTTTCCAGGCATCAGTGGGAGTAAACATTACCACATTTGGTACTAGGGGGAGGAACAGTGCCCCAATCGTTGGTATCATTGGGAGGAATAGTGCCCCAAGAGCCGGATAAAGGCAAGTAAAGGGCCACACCTGGCCCCAGGCTGCAGTTTGGAGATCACTGATATAGAGTATTGTAGAGAAGCTTTGTCCTTGGTATGGAACACAGCAAGTGTCAAGGTGAGGAAGCCATCCTTGTTAACCATCTGGATCCCTAATTCAATTCAGAGTGAAAATATATCTTGTGTGAGTGTTTCAAAAATGTAATACATCGGTGAAATAGTCAGTCCTTGGTAATATATATTAATAAAAACTAATTCTGAAGCAACAAGCTGCCTTAACCCCTTCCCGTCTGCTCTGGCGTTAACTTTAAAAGTTCTTAACCCCCTTGGGGGGGCAGAAAGGATTGGCAATCATATGTGATTGGCTGTCACAGCGGTCACTTGATTGGAAGCCGGTCTCACCAGCTACCAATGCTTTCTTGGGGTCGAGAGCTGTTTTCGGCAGCTTAGGGTCTTTGTGCTGGTAGCATGCTCCCAGCATATAAACATTGCATGCCCAGAGATGTATATGTGCGGCGTGTTGGCGTTAAAGCCCAGCTTTTTGCCATCGCACATATGGGTTACATGGGATTTAAAGGGATTAATATTTGGTTACAACCATTTGTTGGTTCTTTGCTTTAGATTGGAGCTACAGAAAGCGCTTTACTGGACTTCAAAGCTCCAGTTATCGCTTGCTGTACTGGTTTACAACATTCCAATTGCTCTTTTTTTTTTGCGCAAATCATGAAGTGGAGTAGAGTAAATTGTTGTTAATCATGCACAGAAATCCAGGTATTGCAAATAGGTTTTGAGTCATAGCAGGCCCAAATCTGATTTCAAGGTGGAAATTCAGCCTAACCTTTCTTCTTTGGATAAACTGAAGTAGGGTCCAAAGCTCTGTTTGTTCCTGTGTCCCCACTGAGGATATTTCTATGTACTTCCTTTTATGGTAAGCTCCTGTTACCAGTAAGTTAGGGGACTCTTCCTACAATAAAAAGAAAGCAGTATTAAACCCAAAGGCAAACATGTATTATATTGCAGCTTACCAATTTCCTATATGTGGTGGCTGTATTAATTTTCCAATTTTCATTTGGGGATCTGGCCAGTAAGTCTGTTGTTTTTAAAAAGAACAAACTCTCCAGCAGAATGTATTAGTTACAGAGATGAGACAAACAGTTTACCACTGGCAGGGTGTTTACAATGATCAGATTTTATTTATTTATGTAAAACCTTTTTTTCCAAAAGGAAAAGACTGTTTGTTGTAAATACTTATGAAGCATTAGCTAAAGTTTGGCTTCAGTTTGTTTTGTATTTGCTTGTATTTAAATCTGATAGTACATCTAACACTCCCCTCCCTTGAGACTGACAATGCTGCTGTCTAAATGTGCCCTCTGTGCTCCTTCATCCACAGTGAGGGCACTCTAATACAGGAGGTGTGCTGCTGGCTAGATCACCAGGTGAAAACAGAGGGGGGAAAAGCCTAAAAAAGAAAACCCCTGCAGCCATCACATCTAATGATTGGTAAGCTGCAATATATAACATTTTTGGTTTGGGGTTTAATACCACTGTGCTTATTTCTATTTGTGTCCCTGATGAATAGGTTTCCACTCACGTCCTGTTCAAGTGACAGAAGTTCTAACCCCTACTCTTTTTAAGAAAAGGCTTTGGCTAAAGTTCTTGTTTAAAATGACGTAGACAAAGGTAAATAGCTATAGTAAAGACTTAAAGCAACAACTAGTATGCATACTTGAATTTGACTTGATTGCAACCTCTGGCACTCCCCTGAACAGTAGAACTGGGAGAGGAAGGGGGCCCATCAGATGTCACTTGTGCTGACAAGGAACATGATTGTAGGTGGGGCCTAGGCCCAAAGTACCCACGAGACACAGTTCTTGATGATGTAGCATCTCATATTTTGTGGCATTATGAATAATGGCAGTAATGAAAAGCACTGGGGAGCAGAATACCAGATGTTTACACAATGTCACCAGGCTTGGGCCTGTATGACCAGAGGACAACTTCTGCTGGTGGGGTGGCAGTTGGGTCGACACAACAGTGCTGCTAGGAAGAACCCCGTATTCCTGATCCAGATATTAGACTGTTTCCTGAAGGTAGGCGTTGTCCCTGTACTAACCCTATTCACCAGGAACCCTTTCCTGCGCTATTTACTTTCCCTGGAAAGCAGGTTCTCTATCCCTGAGCTACCCCTCCCTCCAGGTGTGCCTGAATAAGGCAGGTACAGTATCTTGAAAAAGTATTCATACCCCTTGAAATTTTCCACATTTTGTCACGTTATAACTAAAAACGTAAATGAATTTGTAGCGATAGTGGACTATATTCGTAATACAGTTTGTTACCTCGTCATTCCCTACCTGTAGTTGTGTCTCTTTAATGCTGGGCGCCAGTGACTGTCATCATATTGGTGAGCCCAACACAATGGATTGTGGGATTAGTAGTCTTTCTGACCAGCAATTTCATTGCCTAACCATACACCGGGCCTACACATCCCAGGGATATTTGATACCAGTCGACAAGACTTCTGGGAAAGCCTATAAAGGAGACCGGAGATCCGCCACATGCTCTCTTCTTCCTGGGCCTTTCGGAATGCAAACCTCTCCCTGACGGGGAGAGAGCGGTTGCGGCCTACCACGCAGTGCCAAGTGATTCCAGCTGACCTTAGAAGGCCTAACTCTGCTTGCTGTTCATCAGACATCTACGTGGCACCAATTCAGCAGCTCAACATCACGTTCATCTGCGCTCCACACCCGTGGGTCATCACTGGCGGTTCCACCGACGGACGTCTATTCCCAGGTCACTGTCTGCAAGGCATCTAGTTCAGTTTAATCGTTGGTGAGAGGGCAATTGCCCAGCTTCTGCAATCTTTCCCTGGTTACTTTATTTGAACACTGTACACAGACACCTTTACCTTGGGAACACTTTCCTGCAAATTCTTTTTGAACACTGTACATAGACCCCTTAACCTACAACCATTTCAAGGAGTACCATTAGCCTTTTTAAGCCAGTCAGTCTGTTAATGCATCACTGTGCTTTATTGGATATAATCTAATGAACTCCAACTGCCGGTGAAGACTATCAGGCCTGCACCTCGGACATTGCTGTTGTCACTATTTAAAGGGCCCTACACTATCCTTATTCTGTCTGATATCTCATTAAGATACAAAGGTTGAATAGGCCGGCCCGGGGTTCCCCTTTAGAGTGTAACCAACTGCATTCAACATTTAAACTTTATTATCCTACAGGTCATGCTTCAGGTGGTATCTCATTGTATACATGTGTGTTTTATATCCTCCTATTGTTAAACTATTCTTAAGCTGTCTTTGGGGGAATTCCTCTACCGAGTATGGGCTGTTATCCAGAGCTCGGTTGATCTATTGCCCTTCTCTTTTGTAAATTAATACTACTTTTCTTATTCCAGTAAAAACTGAGATAATACAAATATATTGACTTGTGGGACATGTCATTTAAAGGTGCTTGTAAAAGATGTCTGAACCTAGAGTGTCAGGCAGGTTGCAAGGTTCACACGGTCATGGCAATGCAGATGAGCAGGTACATCCATCCAAGCAGTCCTCAAAAGGAACCGTGCTACATATTTTATTTGGATTTTATGTGATAGACCACCACAAAGTGGCACATAATTGTGAAGTGGAAGGAAAATCATAAATGGTTTTCAAATTTTTTTACAAATAAATGTCTCAAAAGTATGGCGTGCATTTGTATTCAGCCCCCTTTACTCTGATACCCCTAACTAAAATCTAGTGGAACCAATTTCCTTCAGAAGTCTCCTGTTTAGTAAACAGAGTCCACCTGTGTTTAATTTAATCTCAGTATAAATACAGCTGTTCTGTGAAGCCCTTAGAGGTTTGTTAGCGAACCTTAGTGCACAAACAGAATCATGAAAGCCAAGGAATACACCAGACAGGTCAGGGATAAAGTTGTGGAGAAGTTTAAAGCCGGGTTAGATTATAAAAAAACAAGCTTTGAACATCTCATGGTGCACTGTTCAATCCATCATCTGAAAATGGAAAGAGTTTTTCACAACTGCAAACCTACCAAGACATGGCCATCCACCTAAACTGACAGGCCAGGCAAGGAGAGCATTAATCAGAGAAGCAGCCAAGAGGCCCATGGTAACTGGAGGAACTGCTGAGATTCACAGCTCAGGTGGGAGAATCTGTCCACAGGACAACTATAAGTCGTGCATTCCACAAATCTTGCCTTCATGGAAGAGTGGCAAGAAGAAAGCAATTGTTGAAAGAAAGCCATAAGAAGTCCTATTTGCAGTTTGCGAGAAGCCATGTGGGTGACACAACAAACATGTGGAAAAAGGTGCTCTGGTCAGATGAAACCAAAATTGAACTTTTTGACCTAAAAGCAAAACGCTATGTGGGGCGGAAAACTAACACTACACATCACCCTGAACACACAATTCCAACCGTGAAACATGATGGTGGCAGCATCATGTTGTGGGGATGCTTTTCTTCAGCAGGGACAGGGAAGCTGGTTAAGTTGATGGGAAGCTGGGTGGAGCCAAATACAGGGCAATCTTAGAAGAAAACTTGCTGGAGTCTGCAAAAGACTTGAGACTGGGGCGGAGGTTCACCTTCTAGCAGCACAACAACCCTAAGCATACAGCCAGAGCTACAATGGAATGGTTTAGATCAAAGCATATTCATGTTTTAGAATGGCCCAGTCAAAGTTCAGACCTAAATCTAATTTAGAATCTGTGACAAGACTTAATAATTGCTGTTCACACACGCCCTTCAACCAATCTGACAGAACTTGAGCTATTTTGCAAAGAAGAATGGGCAAAAATGTCACTCTCTAGATGTGCAAAGCTGGTAGAGACATAGCCAAAAAGACTTGCAGCTGTAATTGCAGCGAAAGGTGGTTGTACAAAGTATTGACGGGGGGGCTGAACACAAATACACGCCACACTTTTCACATATTTATTTGTAAACAATGTTGAAAACCATTTATTATTTTCCTTCCACGTCACAATTATGTGCCATTTTGTTTTGGTCTATCACATAAAATCCCAATAAAATACATTTACGTTTTTGGTTGTAACATGATAAAATGTGGAAAATATCAAGGGGTATGAATACTTTTTCAAGGCACTGTACGTGCCTGAATTAAGTGGGTACACTAATTCGGTGTTTCTCAATCCTTTTCAGTCAAGGCACCCTTTAAAATTCTGTACAAATCTAATAGGTACTGGCTAGTATGCTAATGTTTCTCTTCTCCCTCACTCACCTAATGTGACCCCAGTGCTGAAGGAGAGGGACAGGGGAAGGGCAAACAAGGATGCTGCGCAGGCACTTGACGTCCTCTTTATCAACCGATGACGACATTGGTTGTTTGGATGCCGGCAGCTAGAAGTTTGTAATGGTGCACAATGAAAACCTGTGGCTTTGTGTAAATTAAAGGCAGACTTGGCTTGTATACAATTAGTGGGCTATTTCTAGGCATTTTGACAAGGCACCCCTGAAGAAACATGAAGGCACCCCAGGGTGCCTGGGCACCCTGGTTTAAATTTATAAAGAGATAATCAGATTATTTTTGCTCCTTTGTGTTCAATCACAGGCTGGGGCAGAGAGGTGACCAAGGCAAGCCATACACTGTGCAAATTTCTTTCCTACAACCACAATTCCTCCATCAAAAGAGACAGTGCTGACAGGTGAATCCCTCCTGACAAGCAACTGTCTGCTCCCAGCAGGAGGACGGGGAAAGACGTCCCTGCCGGGAGGAGAAGTCAGTGATTATCACTAGCAGCTATAGCAGCCTCTAATGATAATCACAAGAGAATCCAGCAGGCTGGTTGAACCCAAGTTGATCGATAAACTTGGTACATTCAGCCTGACCATTAATGGTTCAAATCTCAGCCGGTCCGTGCTGAGATTTGAACCATGTATGGTAATAGCTGTATTGCCTTACTGTAGTACAAAAAATTCAGGTGACCAGGCAGGCTGAGCTGTGTAAATCTCAGAAATGGACTGTCATCAATACAAATACTTTGCTCTCATACAGTACATGTATTCTAACACTGTATTTAGCTGTTTGCTTGCTTTAAAAGGCACAATCCCACACAATAATGGGTGAGGTTTAAAATGTATGAGTAATCTTAGGAGGCAACGATGAGTGCGGAGCATATTTGCCATCATTATCAGTCCCAGGGCCTTTCTACTTGCTGCATTGAAGTGTGTCCCACCCCAACATTACAATAAACTCTCTCCCTTCCAGGGAAAGATCTACTGAAGATGTACAATTACATGGTGCAGAACACAGAGATAACCCACTGGCAGAAAACCTGTCTGCAGTTAATACAGAAGATTGAATCCCAAATGTTAATTCATTTCAGACAGACTTGGGGAAAAAAGAAAAAAACTGAGCAAAAGGGAGAGACAAACATAAGGAAAACTATTATAATGTGTTTTTTTTTTCTGTGGTATTGTAACTGAAAAAGTTCTGGTGACAAGCAGATTAGACCTTCAAAGCATATGGTTGGAGCTTTAAAGTGGAGTTCCACCCACATTTTTCACTCCTCACTAGGGATGAGCCGAACACCCCTGGTTCGGTTCGCACCAGAACCTGCGAACGGACCGAAAATTTGCGCAAACTTTAGAACCCCATTGAAGTCTATGGGACTCGTATGTTCAAAATCAAAAGGCTAATTTGCATGGTATTGTCTTAAAAAGGGTTTGGGGACCCGGGTCCTGCCCCAGGGAACATGTATCAATGCAAAAAAAACTTTTAAAAACTGCAGTTTTTTCAGGAGCAGTGATTTTAATGCTGCTTACAGTGAAAAAAAAAGGGTGAAATATTCCTTTAAATATCGTACCTGGGGGGTGTCTATAGTATGCCTGTAAAGTGGCGCGTGTTTCTCGTGATTAGAACAGACCCTGCACAAAATGTCATTTTTAAAGGAATAAAAGTCATTTAAAACTGCTTGCGGCTTTAATGTAATGTCGGGTCCCGGCAATATGGATGAAAATCAGTGAGACAAACGGCATGGGTACCCCCCAGCCCCCAGTCCATTACCAGACCCTTTGGGTCTTGTATGGATATTAAAGGGAACCCCGCACCCAAATTAAAAAAAGGAAAGGCGTGGGGCCCCCAGGCCCTATATACTCTGAACAGCAGTATACAGGCGGTGCAAACAAGACAGCGACTGTAGGTTTGTTGTTAAGTAGAATCTGTTTGTAATTTTGAACTGGTACATTTTTAAAGTGTAGCTCCAGCCAAAAAATCTATTTTTAAGCTTTTTGGAAAACATGGGGAAGGGTTATCACCCCTGTGACATTTGTTTTGCTGTCTGTGCACCTCTTCAGAAGATTTCACCTCACTTTCTGTCCCAATGACAAATGTTTTTTGACAATTTGGGGTTTTTAGTGAAACAAGGATTGGTGATAAAGCATCAGTGGAGAGGAGACACGTTTTTCCCATATTAACTCTTACAGGAGAGAATTTCCCTTCCTAGGGGTAGATTTCATCTCACTTCCTGTTGTCTCCTTCCGTTTGTAAGTAGGAGTCGTTTGTAAGTTGGATGTTTGAAAGTAGGGGCCTGCCCTATATACTCTGCAGAAATTGCGGCCTTAGGTGTTTGTGTTGCCACAAAACTGTAAGCCCTTACAGTTACTCTTGGTGGGCGCAGGAACGGGCTCTGCTGTGAAATATTAGATCAAGAATTGTAATTACATGCCCCTGTTGAACAGGGTCAGAAAAATTGGGCCTTTGGTGGTGGTGGTGGTGGTGCTGGTGCCACAACACTGTAAGTCCTCACAGTTATGCCCCGTACACACGGTCGGATTTTCCGACGAAAAATGTGTGATAGGACCTTGTTGTCGGAAATTCCGACCGTGTGGAGGCTCCATCACACGTTTTCCATCGAATTTTCCAACACACAAAGTTTGAGAGCAGGCTATAAAATTTTCCGACAACAAAATCCGTTGTCAAAAATTCCGATCGTGTGTACACAAATCCGATGGACAAAGTGCCACGCATGCCCAGAACAAATAAAGAGATGAAAGCTATTGGCCACTGCCCCGTTTATAGGCCCGACGTACGTGTTTTACGTCACCGTGTTCAGAATGATCGGATTTTCCGACAACTTTGTGTGACCATGTGTATGCAAGACAAGTCTGAGCCAACATCCGTCGGAAAAAATCCTAGGATTTTGTTGTTGGAATGTCCGAACAAAGTCCGACCGTGTGTATGGGGCATATCTCTTGGTGGGAGCTGGAACAGGCCCTGCTGTGAAATATTAGATCAAGAATTGTAATTACATGCCCCTGTTGAACAGGGGCAGAAAAATTGAGCCTTTGGTGGTGGTGGTGGTGCTGGTGCCACAACTCTGTAAGTCCTCACAGTTACTGTTGGTGGGCGCAGAAACGCGCCCTGCTGTGAAATATTAGATCAAGAATTGTAATTACATGTCCCTGTTGAACAGGGGCAGAAAAATTGGGCCTTAGGCACTGGTGCCACAACACTGCAACCCCATCACAGATACTCTAGTTGGAGTGCAGGAATGAGCCCTCCTGCAAAATATTGCATCAAAAATTGTAATTACACGCCCCTGTTAAACAGGGGCTGAAAAATTGGGCCTTAGGCACTGGTGCTGGAGCCACAACACTGCAACCCCTCACAGATACTCTAGTTGGAGCGTAGGAACAAGCCCTGCTGCAAAGTATTGCATCAAAAATTGTAATTACATGCCCCTGTTGAACAGGGGCTGAAAAATTGAGCCTTAGGCACTGGTGCTGGTGCCACAACACTGCAACCCCTCACAGATACTCTAGTTGGAGCGCAGGAACGAGCCCTGCTGCAAAGTATTGCAATAAAAATTGTAATTACACACCCCTGTTAAACAGGGGCTGAAAAATTGGGCCTTAGGCACTGGTGTTGGTGCCACAACACTGCAACCCCTCAAAATACTCTAGTTGAGCGCAGCAATGAACCCTCCTTGCAAAATATTGCATCAAAAATTGTAATTACACGCCCCTGTTAAACAGGGGCTGAAAAATTGGGCCTTAGCCACTGGTGGCGGCACCCAGAACCAAAAATATTCTTACAAGCTATCAGCATGATCATTGAGGAGGAAGAGGATAGTCATTCAGCATAACAGGATAGTCACTTAGCATCAGCATAGGCAGTCTTGAAGGGATCTGACATTTAAAAAAAAAATATTCGGTTATATCAGCATCAGGTGCTTGGTAGCTGGTGGTGATCCAAGACTGATTCATTTTCATGAAGGTCAGTCGATCGACCGAGTCGGTGGACAGGCGCACCCTGTGATCGGTTACAAAGCCTCCAACAGAACTGAATGTGCGTTCCGAAAAAACGCTGGATGCAGGACAGGCCAGTAGCTCAATTGCATACTGTGCAGGTTCTGGCCAGTGATCCATCCTCAAGACCCAGTAACCCAGAGGATTTTCGGTGGGAAAGGTGTCCAAGTCAGATCTTGCCCCTAGGTATTTCAGCACCATGTAAAACAGACACTGGCGATGGTTTCTGGAACTGATCATACCTTGGGGCTGTGGACTAAAAAATTGTCTGAACGCATCGGTCAGACGGCCACCTTCTCCACCGATCTTTCTTTGACTGACCGAAGCCTCAGCAACACGTTGTCCAGGAAAAGGGGTTTGTAACCTCCCAGTCTCTAGGAACGCATTGCACAGACCTTTCTGCAAGGCCTCCCGAAGATGTTTCATCCTCTGCTCCCTCTGTGACGGCAAGATAAGGTCCGCAACCTTACCCTTGTAACGTGGATCAAGGAGGGTTGCCAGCCAGTATTGATCGCTCTCCTTGATACCACGAATACGAGGATCCTTCCGCAGGCTTTGCAGGATCAGGGAGGCCATGCAGCGTAGGTTTGCTGATGCATTCGGTCCGGAGTCCACTGGGTCACTAAAGACGACATGATCCGTAGCCACCTCCTCCCAGCCACGTACAAGTCCATGGGTTTCTTGGGACTGTAAATGATCCCTTAAAGACTGCTGCTGATGCTGAGTGCCAGGCTCCATCTCCATGATGACACAATCCTCCTCTTCCTCCTCCTCCTCGCCCTCTTCCTGTGTGATCGGCGGGCACGCAGGAACACTGTCTGGATAAAGGGGGCCTTGAGAGCTAAGGAAGTCCTCCTCTTCCTGCCTCTGTTCTGCCTCAAGTGCCCTGTCCATTATTCCACGCAGCGTGTGCTCCAACAGGTGGACAAGGGGGAGAGTGTCACTGATGCATGCACTGTCACTGCTCACCTTTCTTGTGGCCTCCTCAAATGGTGACAGGACAGTGCATGCATCCCTGATCATGGCCCACTGGCGTGGGGAAAAAAACAAGCTCCGCTGACCCTGTCCTGGTGCCATAGTTCTTGGGCAGGTTAAATTCCTTTTGGAGGTCAGTCAGCCAAGCACTGGCATTGTATGACCTGCGGAGATGCACATAGACTTTCCTGGCCTGCCTCAGGACATCCTGTAAGCCTGGGTACCTGCCCAAGAACCGCTGCACCACCAAGTTAAGGACGTGAGCCAAACAGGGCACATGGGTCAGTTGTCCCTGTCGGAGGGCGGAGAGGAGGTTGGTGCCATTGTTGCAAACCACCATTCCTGCCTTAAGCTGGCGTGGCGTCAACCCCCTTTGAACCTGCCCCTGCAGAGCTGACAGAATCTCTGCCCCAGTGTGGCTCCTGTCCCCCAAGCACACCAGCTCAAGCATTGCATGTCATCTTTTATCCTGCGTGCTTGCGTAGCCCCTTGAATGCCTACGGAGCACAGCTGGTTCCGAAGACAAATCAGCACAGGAAGAGGCAATGGAGGAAGAAGAAGAGGGGGGGTGGAGGAGAGAGGTGTGGCAGAATCACCACTAGTAGTATTTTGGAGGCGCGGTGGCGGAACAACTTCCAACACTACTGCACCCTGTCCTGCATCCTTCCCAGCTGCCAGAAGAGTCACCCAGTGCGCGGTGAAAGATAGGTAACGTCCCTGTCCATGCCTGCTGGACCATGAGTCAGCGGTAATATGCACCTTACCGCTGACCCCCTGTCCAGCGAGGCCAAGACATTGCCTTCCACATGCTGGTAGAGAGCCGGAATCGCCTTCCATGAGAAAAAGTGGAGTTTGGGAACCTGCCACTGAGGAACCGCACATTCCACAAACTCACGGAAGGGGGCAGAGTCTACCAACTGAAAAGGCAGGAGTTGAAGTGCTAGCAATGTAGCCAAGCTAGCATTCAACCGCTGGGCATGTGGATGGCTGGGAGCGAACTTCTTTCGGCGGTGCAGCAGCTGAGGCAGGGAAATTTGCCTGGTACAATCTGACTTCAGTGTACCGATAGCAGATTGCCCGCAAGTACTTGGCTGTGATACTGGGTAGCCAGCATGCATGGAATCCAGGAAAAAGGACACTGGCTTCAGATGTTCACGCTGGAGATGGCCGTGCTGTGCAGGAACGGCACAAAGTAAAAGAACAATGCTGCACAAATAGAAAATTGGGTATAGTTTACAGTATACCTTTATTACATTGCACAAGGCATGAGTATTCTAGGGGTATTTTTATCTTAAAAGTCATATTTCGGCCGGAACTCCGCTTTGAGGTCAAACAGCAGGATTCAACAAAGAACTTGTAAGCCAGAATCTTCTGAATTCCAACTTGGCAGAGTGAACATGCTTCCAAGGAGGTCAACCTAAAGCCTAACCCTGGACAATTTTAAAATTCTCCCTTGCAGTGGGGCTTTGCCTGCATTGCAAGGGTTAACTGCAAAGTTAGTCTAGGAGAGAGTAAAAGCCCATAAAAAACGTACCTGATCCTCTCCTTCCCCAGCAGGCGGCACTCCCCCAGGGTGGACTGGCCCTCAGCATCATCACATATAATGCAAGGCTATGTACCATGGTCTGGATGATGTCAGGACCTTAGACCACTAGAGCATGGGGGAGAAGATGCTGCGGGGACCGCTCTAGCAGTGGGGCAGAGTGGAGCATCTAGTAAATAGATCTGCATTTCTATATCCCCTAGACCTAAACGAGCAATTAACTCTTGCAGTGCAGACACTCCCCCACTGCAAAAGATAATTTTTAAGATTCCTGGAGTTGAGCTTTAACCACTTTAGTACCACGCTATAGCCAAAAGATGGCTACAGTTTGGTACTATAGTCCTAGAAGGGCGTCCATAGACGTCCTCCCAGAATCCTGCCCCCTGTGGCATGCATCGGGCATGCTCTGTAACCGCTGTGTCCTGCAGACACAGTTGATCACAGATTGGGGTTAAGGGCGAATAAGAGCGGCCCTTTACCATGTGATTAGCTGTGTCCAATCACAGCTGATCACATGTAAACAGACTTGCAGGTTATCAGCAGTCCATTCCTTATGCACTGTATCTATGTGAGGAAAGGAATGCCGATAACTGGCAAGCCTGTCAGCACATTGTTTACACTGATAATCAGAGCACTGATCACCAGTGTCCTGCCTATCAGTGCAGCCTCACCTGTGCCCCTCAGTGCAGCCTCATCAGTGCCCATCAATGCAGCCTCATTATTGCCCATCAGTGTAGCCTCATCAGTGCACATCAGTGAAGAAGAAAAATTTGTTATTTACAAACTTTTATAACAGAAACTAAGAAAAACGTTTAAAAAAAATGTTTAGTCTTGTTTTCATTTGTTTAGCAAAAAATAAAAAACTCTGGTAATTAAAGGCCATCAAAAGAAAGCTCTGTTTGTGTGAAAAACATGATAAAATCTTAATTTGGGTACAGTGTTGCATGACCATGCAATTGTCATTCAAAATGCAACAGCACCGAAAGCCAAAAATTGGACTGGTCAGAAAGGGGGTAAAAGTGCCCAGTATTAAAGTGGTTAAACTGTCTCTGTCAGAGAAGCAGTGGTTAAGGAGTCTCACTATAGGGCAGGGGTCTCCAAACTGGCCCAATGCAAGTGTATCCAGCGCTCTGGTTAAAAGGGGACTTTCATGGGGACTTTGATGTAAAGAGGCACTGATGCAAGGGGGACTGATGTAAGGTAGGCTTTGATAGTGACTCTAATATTATAGTAGATGTAAGCTGGCTGTGTAAAGTCTGCTTCCATATATGATATCTTGGTATATCTGTTAGGCAAAACTGGACTCTAGTGGTGAAGTCTGGTTAGGATGTTATGTGAGCAGCTATTCATCGAGGGAATTCCCTGTAGCTGCTTTTCTCCTAGAAGGGAAACAGGCCCTTCAGATATGTAGTGTATGTATTGGTGCATGAGGAGCATTGTATTCTGGATTTTTTTTGAACACCCCTTTATTCAGGATTATAGGCTCATACCAGAAAAAAATAAAAAATAAAATTTTGGCAGTATTTTTATGATCGGAGTGAAATGTAATACATTTCTGTACCTGAGAAAGATATTTTAACTAGATTTACTTTACTTACCTCTGCAATCACTTTTAAGAGGCGGTCCAAATTATTACTGGAAGTTTGAGTGTATCCAGCTGAGATCCAAAGCAACCACTCAAGCGTTCAGTAATCCAATGGTAGCTCAGTAAACTGCCAGGTTTTTACAGCTATAAAGCCTAGTACACACAATGAGATTATCAAACAAATGATTGTCGTTTTTTTATGCATGCTAGTCTCCATATCGAGTACGAATAGATTACTAAAGTACACAAATCCTCCTATGACAAAATAAAAATTCGAAAGTGATGCAATGTATTTTTATTGTATTTTTGGACGAAAACTGATTAAATGAAAATTGTACGATCTGGTATCGCACGAGAAAAATTTTCGTGCTTGTTCCTTCGGAAAATTCCGGACGACAGCTGTGTACTAACGACCAGATTATCTACGCATCGAAAGCGGAATCTTTTGTCTGGTTTTCTCACCGTGTGTACAAGTCGTAAGACTCTAGCATAGAGTAGTACACCTGTGACAGGTTGAGTTTTAAGCCGAGTTTCAGTCACCTTCTAAAATGTATTCTTGTAGAGACACTTTACTGAAATAATTAGGTGGTAAGAATATGCCACTGTTTATACCCCCTGTCTCTGAGCCCATTACTGAGTTGGATATTTTGGCCATATAATAATTTGACATCTTTGCCTGAAATACTTATGTCTGGTATGTCTGTGGAAGTTCTTATTTTTCCGGTTCATGATAGATCTATTAAGAGTTAGTCACATGCAGTATGACTTGTTCTGTTATGTCGAAGATGTTTCTTAGCATATCTAAACCACTTCTTCAGTTGCAAGCCTTGGATGAGCTATGAAGTGTCTTCAACATTAAAGAGCAAGTCCAGTTGAATGCAACTAACTACTGCTAAACATATCTGGTTTAGGATGAGCTAAAGTTAGATGTGTGTTTCGAGGCATCATGTAGGCCCTGCTGGAGTGATTCAGTAATGCATTTCTGGCGGTGTGGATGCTGTCAGAAGCTGTTCAACAAATTCATAAAGGCAGCGTGACGCTTTCATTAGAAATACCAACAAGTGCACCAAACAATATAGACAAATGCATTGTCTGTTGGTATTGCTGCAACAAATTCAATAAATTATTTTGCCATATGGGTTCCAAGAAGAGTGGAGTACTGTATACTAAGTTCTCGTCCGTGTTGGTAATAATTGTTCTTCTAAGGTTGTACAGTTCTACACATCTAGCATCTCTAGTATCTACACTTTTAATGTTACGCTAATGAACCAAAATATTATCTGAAAAAATAGATAGATAGAAATAGATAATATACTGGACCTCTTATGTAAAAAGTAGCTTAAAAGAACATTTTCTATGTTTTCCATAGTTAACACATCCTTAAGGTGTTACTAAACCCAGGACCCTGCATTCACTATATCTGGTCTCCCACAGTACATTGAACATGGAAATGCAATTATTTTAGTAAATGTAAACTGCGAAATACCTTTTCTCATCAGCAGTATATAGCAGTCTTGTGACTTCTATCAGTGTACTGCCAAGCACTGGTTAAAGCTTGTAGGAGTTTTCATTCTCCTCTGACTGTAGTATGAGGCTGCAGGACCCCTGACCCCCTGTCTGCACATGCACCCTCCCAAAGAAGAAAAGTCTCTAGCAGTACACACCAAACTGAGCATGTGCATAGTGCCCCCAAGCCAAGGCTCTGTACTATCAGGAGATGGATTGGGGAATGTGGAAGAAGGCGAGGATCAAAGAAGACGGAATCAAACAGCCTTACAAAATGTGCAGGATTAACCTCTTAGGTTCCACAGTGAGTATAACAAGCATGCTTATACAGACTGACTTTACTGTTGTGGGTTTGGTAACACTAGAATTTTTTTTCTATCTCAAATAGGAAGAATATCAGCTGGAATCTAAGTTCAGCCTGTATTTATTTCAAAATCAACTAGTCATTCATTTTGCCTTACAGAGAAACTTCACTTTGGCCAATCATGCCAAACTTACTGCATTTTTCTTTTCTTTTTTTCTTATTTTTATCAAGACCTACTATCTTGCTTTTTCCCCCCTGTCTATTGGGATGCTATGAGTAATTGGGAATTGAAGTGCCACACTATAATATTTAAGTCCAAACACAAGTATATAAATCTAAAATCAGGGCTAACATGTGACATGAAAAAAAAAAAAAACACAAGTTCTAACACATAATACAGAAAGCCAAAAAACATCTGAAACCAGCAAGGAAAACATCATTTAAAGTAGTAAAATGGTAATAATTATGATATTAAAATACAGGCAATATATATAACATATTTTGTGCATTTGCATTACCACCATTTTTAATATAATTTTTATTACCAATTTAATACCTTTAAATCATGTTGTGCTTACTGGTTTCTGATGTTGTTGCTTTTTTATTATTCTGAATTATGTGTTATAATTTTTATTTTTCATGTCACATGTTTACCCTGATGAAGGGAGTGGAGATGGATACCCCAAGATAGGTTGGCTTTGCTAACATTTTGTCATTGGAATAAACTTATGTTTGAATATTATGTGTGGCACTTCAGTTGCTTAATACTCATCTTTAACACAACCCAAGGTGATCTTGGAAGCCCTCCGATTTGTAGAAGCTGCCAGCTCAATATTCAGATTCTCTATGTCTACACTCTTATGCCGCGTACACATGAGCGGACTTTACGGCATACTTTTCTACAGACTTTACGACGGACTTTCTGAATGAACAGACTTGCCTACACACAATCCACCAAAGTCCGTCGAATTCGTACGTGATGACGTACGACCAGACTAAAACAAGGAAGTTCATAGCCAGTAGCCAATAGCTGCCTTAGCGTGACTTTTTGTCCGTCGAACTAGCATACAGACGAGCGGACTTTTCGACCGGACTTGATTTCAACGGATTGATTTAAAACATGTTTCAAATCTAAGTCCGTCCAACTTTTGAGAAAACAAAGTCCGCTGGAGCCCAGACACGATCGAATTGTCTGACGAAATCCAGTCCGCCGGGCAAAGTCTGCCGTAAAGTCCGCTCGTGTGTACGCGGAATTACACTTGTTAATAACAATCAAAAAACAAAGTTATCATACAAAGAATCCTCTGGGTTCCAGCGCCTCTTATCAACTTTTATAAATACTAGGATATTATGTCAGCTGGTGTGACAGAAGTTGGGCCTGGTAATTGGCCAATCACACCTGAGCACTGCCACATAGGGGAGGTTACATTTTTCCCTATACCGAGAAGCCCCACGCATGAGGGTCTAGGTCAGTGTTGGGAGGCAGAATGGGAAAGTTGCACAGTAAATATAACTGCCTGGGGATGAGCATCTGTAGACCCTAAACCTGCCATCTTAGCCTCTGTTAATCTGTAGTACCGTGGTGCTGATCGTGTGATCAGTTCAGACACTAGCCATTTGATGACTTGGCAATTCAGGCGAAAGCTCAAGCAAATGTGACAGTTAGCATTCACAGCATGCCTTAAATGTAACTGTTTTGGAAAACCATATTGATGGGTTTAGTTCCACTTTTTTTTATTCTGTTACATTTTGCTTTGGTTACACCTTGGAGAGTTTAGTGGAGTAAAAAACATGGCAGGTGAACTGTTGAACCTACAGTCTGAATTAATAAGAAGTTATTTATTTGCAGAAAAATACTTGGCCTTGAGCTTGAGCTGTCACATTAAATTATGCTCGTCAAAAAAATCTGTTCTATGTATTTTTAGAAGTTACCTTTAACCACAAAAATTCCAAAAGCGCACAATAAAATGTTACAGTTCCCTGGTTAACTTTGCGGTGTGCAGTTTCCTTATAACATTTTCATAAATTTATCATCTATTCAGTTAAGAAGATGGTCTGGAAGAGTGACATGTAGGCAAAATTGATGAACGGTGAAGGAAAAACTACTTGTGAGAACAGCTGCTGATGGGCACAGAGAAAAAATATTCATTTTACTGTAGAACTTAAAATAATTTGCTTACCTTTTTTATATGGCGTGTCATGGGCCTATGCTGCCTATATAAATCTCTAATACATAATACGTTTCTTTGTCAGCCTCATATTTTAACTGAGTCATCTGTGCAGGCTTAAAGCGGTTGTATACCCGCACAGAAAAAAAAACAAAAAATAAATAAAACCCGTAAAGCAGGTTGCAAGTTTACTCATTTTTGTGAGATACTGTATATTATTCACAAAAAAAAGTAGAAAACATATCAAATGTTTAAACCAAGAAAATGTTGCTGTCATCTTGAAATTGGCAGCAACACATGACAAAAAAAAATGGGACAGGGCCATGTTTTCTGTTGTCGTATTTCTTCAAGCTCTGATTTTCACTTTATTGTGTTTTGTGTCTTTTGTAAACTGAAAATTTATTACAAAGATTGCACCGCTCCAGGTGGAGTATGAGATCTCCCCTGCTGTAACAATTGCCAGGTGCCAGCCTTGGTCCGCAACCAGAGCATGAATGAACAATCAAATGAAGGAAAAGTGGCTGCACTACCGGCATAAAAATGGTAGTTTATTGGAAATCCTTTAAAAACGAGGATACATCTTGCACACGCATCTCCTGTGGCTTCAGCAAATGCGTTTCACACACCTGTGCTTTGACATTGCTTATGACTAAGCACAGGTGTGTGAAATGCATTTGCTGAAGCCACAGGAGATGTGTGTGCAAGATGTGTGCTCTTTTTTAAAGGATTTCCGATAAACTAAAATTTTTATGCCAGTAGTGTCGCCACTTATCCTTCATTTAAAAATGCATTAGACTGCGTGAATTATTTTTTTGTAATATCTAAACACATTTGGGTCACATTTAAAATTATAGATTAGTGGGATTTAACAGCAGGGGTCAAACAGTAAGTATGCTCAGAAAAATTTGATTTGCATCCCAGGCATACTATATCTCAGAAGACATAGATTGGTTGTAAGAGTTGTCTTCTTCCCAAATATAAAAAAAAAATACTTGTGAAAGAGTATGAGATGAGAGAAGAAGCTAGTCTTATGCTCCATGAATCCCTACCACACAGTATATGCCAGATCCCTGACCTCATGTTTCTCTACTGCAGTTAAAATGGCACAGTTGGGTCATACTGGATCAGTGTTCACAAGGGAAGTGGGGGGCTTCAGTAACCAAAACTGCAGTGTTTATCCTCATGACACATCACAAGAAGCACCTCCATGGTTAACAGAGGACAGAATTAAAATTAGACTTGGGAAACTTAACATTAATAAATCACCAGGACCAGATGGCTTGCACCATAGGGTACTTAGAGAACTCAGTCAAGTAATTGCCAGACCATTGTTTCTAATTTTTACTGACAGTCTACTGACTGGAATGGTACCAGGTGATTGGAGAAAAGCCAATGTAGCACCAATATTTAAAAAGGGCCCAAAATACATCCCTGGGAATTACAGATCAGTTAGCATAACATCAATAGTATGCAAACTCTTGGAGGGGATGATAAGGGACTACAGTGCCTTGCAAAAGTATTCACCCCCTTGGCTTTTTATCTATTTTGTTACATTACAGCCTTTAGTTGATTTTTTTTTTAATCTGAATGATATGTGATGGATCAGAACACAATAGTTTAAGTTGGTGAAGTATATATACAAAAAAATATATACCTAAAACTATTTTTCAGAAATAAAAAACTGATAATTGAAATATGCTTATGTATTCACCCCCTTTGTTATGAAGCCCATGAAAAGCTCTGGTGCAACCAATTACCTTTAGAAGTCACATAATTAGTGAAATGATGTCCTCCTGTGTGCAATCTAAGTGTCATATGATCTGTCATTACATATACACACACCTTTTTGAAAGGCCCCAGAGGCTGCAACACCTAAGCAAGAGGCACCACTAACCAAACACTGCCATGAAGACCAAGGAACTTTTCAAACAAATAAAGGACAATGTTGTCGAGAAGTACAAGTCAGGGTTAGGTTATAAAAAGATATCCAAATCTTTGATGATCCCTAGGAGCACCATCAAATCTATCATAACCAAATGGAAAGAACATGGCACAACAGCAAACCTGCCAAGAGACGGCTGCACACCAAAACTCACGGACCGGGCAAGGAATGCATTAATCAGAGAGGCAGCACAGAGACCTAAGGTAACCCTGGAGGAGCTGCAGAGTTCCACGGCAGAGACTGGAGTATCTGTACGTAGGACGACAATAAGCCATACACTCCATAGAGTTGGGCTTTATGGCAGAGTGGCCAGAAGAAAGCCATTACTTTCAGCAAAAAACAAAATGGCACGTTTTGAGTTTGCAAAAAGGCATGTGGGAGACTCCCAAAATGTATGGAGGAAGGTGCTCTGGTCTAAAGAGACTAACATTTAACTTTTAACCATCAAAGAAAACGCTATGTCTGGCGCAAACCCAACACATCACATCACCCAAAGAACCCCATCCCCACGGTGAAACATGGTGGCGGCAGCATCATGCTGTGGGGATGTTTTTCAGCAGTCGGGACTGGGAAACTGGTCAGAATTGAGGGAAAGATGGATGGTGCTAAATACAGGGATATTCTTGAGCAAAACCTGTACCACTCTGTGTGTGATTTGAGGCTAGGACGGAGGTTCACCTTCCAGCAGGACAATGACCCCAAACACACTGCTAAAGCAACACTTGAGTGGTTTAAGGGGAAACATGTAAATGTGTTGGAATGGCCTAGTCAAAGCCCAGACCTTAATCAAATAGAAAATCTGTGGTCAGACTTAAATATTGCTGTTCACAAGCGCAAACCATCCAGCTTGAAGGAGCTGGAGCAGTTTTGCAAAGAGAAATGTGCAAAAATCCCAGTGGTAGGATGTAGCAAGCTCATAGAGACTTATCCAAAGTGACTTGGGGCTGTGATAGCCGCAAAAGGTGGCTCTACAAAGTATTGACTTTAGGGGGTGAATAGTTATGCACATTGACTTTTTCTGTTATTTTGTCCTATTTGTTGTTTGCTTCACAATAAAAAAAAAAAAAAAACATCTTCAAAGTTGTGGGCATGTTCTTTAAATTAAATTATGTAAATCCTCAAACAATCCATGTTAGTTCCAGGATGTGAGGCAACGAAACACAAAAAATGCCAAGGGGGTGAATACTTTTGCAAGGCACTGTATATACAAGATTTTAGTAATGAGAACGGTATCATTAGCAGTAATCAGCATGGATTCATGAAGAATCGTTCTTGCCAAGCCAATCTATTAACCTTCTATGAGGAGGTGAGTTGCCATCTAGATAAAGGAAGGCCCGTAGATGTGGTGTATCTGGATTTTGCAAAAGCATTTGACACAGTTCCCCATAAACATTTACTGTACAAAATAAGGTCCATTGGCATTGACCATAGGGTGAGTACATGGATTGAAAACTGGCTACAAGGACGAGTTCAGAGGGTGGTGATAAATGGGGAGTACTCAGTAATGGTCAGGTGTGGGTAGTGGGGTCCCCCAGGGTTCTGTGCTGGGACCAATCCTGTTTAATTTGTTCATAAACGACCTGTAGGATTGGGTAAACAGTTCAATCTCTGTATTTGCAGACGATACTAAGCTAAGCAGGGCAATAACTTCTCCACAGGATATGGAAAGTTTGCAAAAAGATCTGAACAAATTAATGGGGTGGACAGCTACATGGCGAATGAGGTTCAATGTAGAAAAATGTAAAATAATGCATTTGGGTAGCAAAAATATGAATGCAATCTATACACTGGGGGGAGAACCTCTGGGGGAATCTAGGATTGAAAAGGACCTGGGGGTCCTAGTAGATGATAGGCTCAGCAATGGCATGCAATGCCAAGCTGCTGCTAACAAAGCAAACAGAATATAGGCATGCATTAAAAAGGGGATTAATTCCAGAGATAAAACGATAATTCTCCCACTCTACAAGACTCTGGTCCGGCCGCACCTAGAGTATGCTGTCCAGTACTGGGCACCAGTCCTCAAGAAGGATGTACTGGAAATGGAGCGAGTACAAAGAAGGGCAACAAAGCTAATAAAGGGTCTGGAGAATATTAGTTATGAGGAAAGGTTGCGAGCACTGAACTTATTCTCTCTGGAGAAGAGAAGCTTGAGGGGCTAAAACTTTTTCGCAGAAGGGAGTTTAACAAGACTCATGGCCACTCAATAAAATTAGAAGAAAAGAGGTTTAACCTTAAACTACGTAGAAGGTTCTTTACTGTAAGAGTGCCAAGGATGTGGAATTCCCTTCAACAGGCGGTGGTCATCGATAGTTTCAAGAGACTATTAGATAAGCACCTGAATGACCGCAACATACAAGGATATACAATGTAATACTGACATATAATCACACACATAGGTTGGACTTGATGGACTTGTGTCTTTTTTCAACCTCACCTACTATGTAACTATGTAACATTGCCCTGGCCTTGTATTTAATGTAACCTCGAGCTTAAATCCCTGTAAAATTGTGTGGGCCAGTACCTGCACATAGAAGAACCCATCCCTGCAATGCACACCTCCTCTCTGGCACTGTCCCCCAAATAAAGTCCACTAGTGATGCCACGCATTCAAGTTGAATGACACTTGGTATCATTTAACCCACTTTCTGTTAGCCCAAAGTGTCATGAACCCACCTCATGGTGATGCATCCTCACAGCCTTCTCTGTGTCTGCACTTCATACCGGTCAGTAATTTTCTGGATTCTAAAAGGTGATATAGTCTCCGGACATTAAAGAGATAAAAAGGTGACAGGGGAGGAAGCTCCAACACACAGCCTAATACGGAGGCAGAATGGGGATCTGCCTTTGTAAACAAGGCGGATCCCCATTCTGACAGGAGACATGACAGATCTACTGTTCTCAGTGATCAGAAAAAGTGATCTCTGTCATGTCCCAGGCAGCCCATTCCCTCTACAGTTAGAACACATCTAGAAAACACAGTTAACACTCCCTTCGCTGCCAGTGTCATTTTTACATTGATCAGTGCATTTTTATAGCACTGATCAATGTAATAATGTCACTGGTCCCCAAAAAGTATTATTTGTAGTTTGTAGACACGATAACTTTTGCGCAAACCAATCAAAATATGCCTATTGAGATTTTTTTTTTACCACAAATATGTAGAAGAATATATATCAGCCTAAAGTGATGAATACTTTTTTTAATACTTTTTTTTGGATATGTATTATAGCAAAAAGTAAAAAAAAAAATTTCAAAATTGTTGCTCAAACAAATTTGTTTGTTTATAGCGCAAAAACTGCAGAGGTGATCTAATACCACCAAAAGAAAGCTCTATTTGTGGGGAAAAAAAGGAGATCAATTTTGTTTGGGTACAACGCTGCACAACCGCACAATTGTCAGTTAAATCGATGCAGTGCTGTATAGCAAAAATGGCCTGGGGGTAAATCCTTCCGATCCTTAGGTTAAATGAGCAGGCTTCCTAGAGCATAAGCACCCTTGTAAATGTGTGTTCTCCACCCAGCACAAAAGCCATCTTGGGTTTGATTGTTGAAGCTGATACATTACAACAATAAAATGGCAGAATCCCAGAAGACTTGGCGAGAATTCTTCATAATTGAATTATATGTAAGGAACAGATGCCAGATGTCTTGGGTACACTTATCAGTGTAGGATTGGCAGTGGCATGAAGAGGTCAGTGTATTGTTAGAACTCTAGGGAACTGGTAAACAAACATAAGCTTATGTGATCAAGAGAATGCACAGGATGTGTATGGATAATCATACAATGGGACTTGACTTTTTAATTACAACCTGTTCCTATTTATTCATGTATTATATTAAAATGTACTATGCTACATTTCATACACATACCTCAAGCTGCAACACAAAGGGAGGATCCCACAAAAGGTAAAAAATATCTGTCATGCATATTCCAGAGAGTAAAATAGAGAGTGAATAAATGACTGAAATTACTTAAAGTGTTAGTTCACCTTTACAAAAAAAAATGTAATCGGAACTAACAGTGGACATTGAAATGAATGTGATCTGACTTGTCCTTCGACTTTCTGTGTCACAAGTCGTAACACTGTGAACAAAGGCGGATATATATATATATATATATATATATATTTTTTTTTTTTTTGTGAGAGCCCCTTTCTCTGTGAAAATGAGTGTAAAGAGGACACAGAACTCTCAAAGAGGCAGTTTGAGAAGTTCCAGCAGAAGATTGGTGAGCAGAAAAAACTATGCTTTATGTCTTCTCTGGATTTTGTAAGTCTGGATTGGGGCTGGAAACTTGAAGACTTCAAAGAGCATTGTGAGGGATGGAGTCTTCAGTCTTATGTCTGGGCTTTCTAGAAGTTCTGCAAGTTGTGTGTGTCCAGGTGCACACTTATAAGGCAGATCTGAGCATAGCCGAAGAGAGAGTTGGTATTGGAGCAGTTGCGGCAGCCAGGAGGGAGGTGTGCTACCATTTAAGAACCCAGGCAATATCCTTGAGACGACAATCCATGTGGGAGAGGTTCCAGGTCAGTGGACTGCTGAGAGAGTCAGGGAGACCATAGCTGAGACAACTGGAAGAGAGAGTCCTGGGGACCAGAGGGGACCATGAGTCTTGAAGGAGTGTGAAAGCCTGGAGTGTCAGGAGAGCCCCTTCCTAGAGGCCAGGAGTGGGCCTGCACAGATTTGTACTGAGACCAAGGCTGAGTGAGCTTGAGAGCTAGGTGGCTTGGAATTTTTGTTTGTGTTGTAATTTTTGGGAGAAGAACCCCTGTGTGGGCAACCTGTGCATGTATGAACTTTCATTTTTGTTACTTTCAATAAAAGTGGGCTACCACGCCCTTAAATTGAAATTAAGTTTCTCTTAAGACTACTGGGGAGCATTACCGTGAGGAGAGAGGATAGAGGACAGGAGTGGTGAGGTGACGGGACTGTATGGTGGAACTCCACCTAAGAGAGAGAGAGCCACACTGTCTACCAGCATCTGAGAGAGAGTGACACACTTTTCCCGAGAATGCTGCAAAGAGACGGAGGATAAAGAAGCCAGGATCAGTTTCACCCACACGGTCCGCCACCGTTCAGCCCAGGGACCCTGCTCAGAAACTCAGCACCATCTAGCCCAGCGGAGACAACCCACACACCACTTCAGGGATCACAAGACCCATCCAGGAGTCCTGTTGGCCCTTGTCCCATCACCCTGCCAGTTCAGCTACCAGCCATCCTGATCGGCCAAGAGGTGGTGATCCAGTGCCTTAAAACATTGCCAGGAGCCACCATTTGGGACTTCCGTGTAAACCCAACATCTTTCTTAGCTCAGTACAGACACTGCATGCATACACCTATTCCCCTTTCTACTGTCAGAGAATGCTTGTTTGGAGCTACCACTTTTAGCCATTCTGTTCTTACAAACCACTACCTAACAGGAATTCCTAGAGGATTACTGTCTCACTTTTGATTGATTAAACCTACAAAGGGCCCCAATGTTTGCTAGCAGAAGACACTAGTACACTTCAACTCAGGACCTGTAATGTTACAAAACTGTGCTTACTGTACCTGTTAACCCATTTGTTCTTTTTATATTGTTACTTTCAATGGTGTTTGTGGCCCAGAAGGAGCTGAGAAGTTGATAGATCTTCTCTCCTCCCTCTCAACGTCTGTGTTATGGGCATATAGATTACTGCCCTTTTCTAAATTTACAGTTGCCAAGTATTGAAGGTTGTCTTTTCTAATGTATTAATTCTTTGCAGAAAGGTTTAACAGTTTTGTAAGCTTCCATATGCTTTAAACCGTGATAATATATTCAATTTGTTTATCACTACCAGGTGTGGGTCTGTTTTTGGGGATAATCCACAGCCATGATAACCGTATTTTCCACATATCTTTAAATGTGTTTCCAGTAATTTAATTTAACCAGGTGTGCCAGAGGGGCTGAGGTCATTCTTGGGGTTGAGGCGGGAATCAGAGAACTCAAAATTACCAAGCGGCTTCTTCGGGGGTGGCGCTACATATATACTGTATATATATATATATATATATATATATATATATATATATATATATTTTTTTTTTCCCTAAACCATGACACCATGGGGTTTTTATTTTTTAAACATCAATTTAAACAATTAAATATACATATAAAGAAGACTTGCAAAACCAACCAACCCGATTATTTATTATATGCACTATCAAAGGGGGTTGTGACCAATCCACACTGTTTTACCAAAAGAGCACCAACATGCCTCCATCCCAGTATATATGCAAAAAAATGAGGGGACAGAAACGGGACTTTGTATGAGGCATGTGGGTGAGTATGTTGGGCTAAATGGTGAGTGTTTGGATGTAAAGAGTAAAGTCAGTATGGATTCCACAAATGGTAATATAGCATGATTATGGTATAAAAGTTTAATGGCATGTGCATATAGGCCAATTACAATCGAAAGAGAACACATTTAAGACCATAATAAAAGCGTATTGACCACAATGTATAACAGGCAGAGTACATGAATTGGTAATACAGTAATGATAATACATATACATAGTACAGTACATAGGTGCATCAATAGATCTAAACTCAACGCGTTTCTTGGCTTGAAACCAATCGTCAGGAGTCCGATGCCATATCACTATATCAAAAACAATAAAGTACCTATTAATGTGTGAACAGATGTATGTAAGGAAGATATACTGAATATGTAATCTTCCATATACTCACAAATTGTGCATTGATCAATGGTGATAATGTGTTAAAATACGATATCAGTCTGGGTCCATAGAGTCTCACCCAGGGTTGAGGCAGAGAGCACACCCCAAAAGGCCGCCAGCACGGCAGCCAAAATGACAGAAGCAACCATGAAGACCGGCAGTCAGGGACATCTGGCGAGGCCAAGGATGTGGATAAGCTGGGGAGAAAATGATGATGATGAGGGAGGGGGTGTGGGTTGGTAAGTGAGTGATGATGGGATAGGTGAAAGCAGTATGGGATAGCCATAGGTGTGTGAAGGGAAAAATGGAGTGAAGCGGATGTGAGGGTGATAGGAAGGAATGGATGTGTGTGCAACAGGAGGCCATTGCTGTGATGAGTGAGCGTAAGTGACAAAATGTGTGGAAGTTACCTGTGTGGTAAGTGCACCAGCCGAGCCAGAAGTCCAACATGAGTGACGGGGTCATGGGATGCCCGGCCAAAGGCAGCCATTTATTGCCGCGGACATGAGGCACGCTCACGCCAACGTCGTGCGCGGGCGTGATGACGCAGTGAGGGGAGGAAGGGGAGGCCGATGTAAGCGGCCGCCCACCATACCCTGCAGCGTCTGAGCCCGGAGATGGAGAAACACTAAACGTCCCATGTGCGGCGGCATAGACGTTGCAGGCGGGATGTAGGGAGCATGACGCCGATGCGCCAAGGCAAGGGCCCGCCCACGTCATAGACGAGAGGGTGATGGGTCCTAGGCTGGGCGCGTCGCAACCCCGGGGAATAGACAGGACGGAGCCCGGCCCTGGCCCCAGTTGAAGGCTTTTTAGTCGAAACGCGTAGGAAGTTTTAGCTTCCCACGTTGCCACCATTTTACTCAGTGATCACTTTTTACTTTGTAAGGCTTTTTATCCAAAAAAAATCCCTTTATTTTTTGACCTACGCCATGTGGAGCCTTTTTTCTCTTTTTTCTCCATGACTTCATCCACAATTGATTTCTTTTGACCTTTTGATCCTGGAACCGGAGAGTGTGCGAGTGAGCTGACAAACTCCACCTGTGACAATCCTGTTTATCGGTGATCGTGACCCAAGTGACAACCCTGCCTATCGGAGATCGTGACCTAAGGGATAACACCTGGGTGGATTTCACGGGAGGCCACCTCCACAAGCTCTGACAGACGTACTGCTATATGGCAGATATGTCCTAACTCTAGATGTCTATGACGTGTTTCCTGTGGTTGCTGTATATTCCAGTCTTCAGTCAATATCCTGTGTTCAAGCACCCCCTCTGTTTGAGAAGACTTCTTCTATTTATATTTATGGACTCTGGTTGCAGAGCATAGCACATTGCATTATAGACATTCATATATACCCCACAGGTTTTTTATTGTGTTGATTCACATTATCTATAGTTGCTTTAAAGCCACAGATTTATTGGAGACAATCACAGCCTGGTGCTCCACTAGAGCGCTGCCAGGTGCTTGACTTATACCCAACTTCTCAGGTTCAGCACCAATGAACTGCTTCACATTACTTTGACACGCCATGTCAGCATAATTTTTGTAGGTTACGGACAATGTCTCTGCTGTGCGTCACCCTTATTTGGTTCATCCTTCTCACGAGGGTTAACCCCTGCAGCAGCCACCACGTCCTCTGGTACAAGCTGTTCTTCAGTCCCTTCTGCTGGCACGGCAGAAACTTTGTCCACCTTATTTTTGTGCATGGTGCATGAAAGCCTCATCTATCATAGACATTAGATAGATACCCCAACTATCCCAATCCATTGTAGCCGTGCTTCCTTCACTGACACTCCTCAGCACTGATCCCTCCTCCCAAGGGGACACATTAGAACAGACGGGCTTAGTTGCAGATTTATTACCCAAATTACGCATCATGGCAGACTTCGGTAACACATGTTTTAGCACAACAGGTTGCAATACACCAAAACCACCACCTTATTCGGGTGGCGCTTCATAAGACTCACGCACCTTTGCATTTTTCACAGGTTGTGTTAACCCACCATTTACCTGTACATTTTTAATACTAGCAGCTTGCACTAACACATTACCATTACACGGTACAGTTCCACTCTGTCCCACCAGAGTGACATCACAGTTGTCCAGGGCAACCTTCGACTCCAATACATGAAGTTCCCTGGAGATGTCTAGGGACAACTGTGCTGTCTTACCACCAGTTGCTACAGGCAATGGCCCATTTGTGATAACAGCTTTTGCTCTGAAAGCACCTGGAGTTTCCCCAACAGCAGCAAACTTTTTTTAACAGTCACAACATATTTTAACAGAAATCTGAGCCTGCAAATGAAAACTTTTGCTCAGCAATATTATCTCCAGCCATATTCCATTATCTAGGTCAAGAAAACATACCATGCCCCAGCTAGCTACATTCCAGGCATGGTACTGGATGACTTTTTCCCAGGGTGGTTCTCTCCTGGTGACTCCCAGCTGGCAAAAACGCACAGGCCTCTTTGTGGGGACGTTAAGACAAATCTCTCCTGCAGCTCCTCCCTCTAGGCAGAACTTCCACTCTCGTTGCCATAGGAGATCGCACTCTCCCAGCAGATCTTTGCTGGATCTCTCGAACATGCTGTATTGGCTCCTCCGGGAACCACTTGCCATGACCCTTGGCAGGCACACACCATGGTCCACAGACAGCCCGACTGGCCTCCTCTGTGTTGCTAGGGGCCACCACTCTCAGTCCAGGCCTTCAGTCAGCCTCTCTTCTGGCACATAACACAGGCTTCCCTCCGCTGGACCCTGTCTCAAGCTGTGTCACTTTCACACTTTTTGCGAACAGCTGCTGGTTTAACTACAGCAGTTTTGCCAGGGGCAACAACCCCCCTCTCCCAGGTATGGACATCCGGTAGCTCTCTCTTTGTATCGAAGGTTGGATGGCCTTCCACTTTAGCTTGGTCCATTCATGCCAGGTGCCGCTTGCCCCAATCCACTGCAGATTCAAACGCTGGCGGACTCTTCATATTCTCAGTCACTCCACTGCACAGAGCAACAACAGGAGCACTGTCTCTTTAAAAGGCCTCTCCCTTCCAGGTACACCACCTGCTGCACACACTGCAGTTTCTGGCAATAGCTCACTGGTATATGCGAGGATCTTCAGTTATGTCCGCATTCTCCACCACTTGTGATTTTGGGGGTTGTTTAGCTTCTGTGTAGAGCACACCAGTGAGCAGAGTCCACGCCAGTTGTGCCATTTAAGGGCTTGTTGGCCCACTTTTATTAAAGAAAGAAATTGTCCATCGAGAATTCCCATGCAGGGGGTTTCAAATTTACTACAGCAGCAATATAATTATAATTGGAAAAATACCAAGCCACCTGGCTCTCTTCAGCAGTACTGCCGCTTAGGCTTTACGCTTCAGCCCTCTTGGCCATATAACAGAGTTCCCATACAACTACTGTACCTCTTTTCAGCTTCCTTGCTGCTCAGCCCACAGCTTTGGGCCCTCTCACTATACCATGCAGACATGCATGCTTCTCCCTTGCTTGCCTGGACTCCTCAGGAGGGTGGAGCCCAGAACCCTAGTCCTGACTCTGCTATAAGCCCAGGACCCACCTTCTCAATCAACCAGCCAGACTCCTGGCTGTTCCCAATACCAGGTCCTAGGACTGGAGATTCCGTTCCACCCATAACGCTATGGAATCTCCGGGCTCCAGGTCCCCAACTGGATTTTACAAACTTTGGAGGAAACTGATAAAACAGATTCCTCCACATTAGATACCCCTGGAGTCCCTCAACCTGCCTATTTGAGAACCCTGGGTGACAATTACCAGGACAGGGAACTGTACTGTCAAAACTAGTATACCATTTTATCAAAGAAATAGTGGCTATCATAAATAAATAGATAAACAAATGAACCATAAGTGATTGCGGGATGCCCAAGCCTAAACCCACATAATAAAAGGGGAGGAAAAATAAATAAAAAAAGACAAAATCCAACAAACATTTTTCAAAAATATATAAATAAATCCATCAAGGTCAAGATTACAATAATTCTATGGCTCGATGAAAGAAGTTTGTTTTTTACACAGCTCAATGTTTTCTTAGATAAGAAATGGGTCAGTTGAATGAATTACCACTAACACCTCAGTCTGAAGTTTCAATCAGGCAAATTGTGCCTCAAGGAATGTAGCCCTATTGTCTTATTAGATAGATCAACTTGGGTACAAACCAGCTACCCCACACATGGATTGAAATTTGTCCAGTCCTTTTTGAACCGGCTGAATTTCGATCCATGTATGGCTGGCTTAAATGATTGTGATGGCAGTCACTTGTTGCTCACTGTAAAATGTATAATTCCCTGCACCTCTCTATCTACTTACAGTATATTCAATTTTTTTAAACAAATTAATATTAGGTCTCATGTACATGGCATACTACTGCGTATGCATGTGCTAGGGCAGCTTTTGCCTACAGTGTTCTGTGCACCCCCATGCAATCAGTCCCATTCAAGTCAATTAGAAAGCAGCTGTTGCTCCCAATTTGACAGCCATGCAAGTGCAGGTGAATGGGAGATGAGCCTGCTATGTCCTCTGCGGAGCCAGCTCTCATAGGAAAGCACCATTGTGCAGGAGGTTTTGGAAGAAGTATTCACAGGTGTGCTCTGCCTGTACTCTTTAATAGGGAGGGATGGAGGTAACTTCGAGGGGTCCCAGGACTCTGGCTGGGGGGACACAGCTCTGCTCCTTGGGGCAAGATAGAGGGGCCAGACGAAGACACAAGGTGGGGTTTGAGACTACAAGGCAGCATGGGAGGACAGGGAGCCTCACTGCTCATCCGCCCCCATCTTCCAGCAAACTGCGGTTGTACAAGCAGGGAACACAAGGGGGCGCCACTAAGTGCAGTATTAAAATTCACTTTGATAATATAGCCAAATGCACACTCACATTGTTCCAAATAGGTAGCGCTTATGAGTACAAAAACCTCTTAGGAGGGATCGTCCACACACTGAGTGGAGTTGGTAACAGCAGCAAGCTGCAGTCGGTTATTTAAAGCGGACCTTCAGTCATTTTTTCAACTTTCTATCTATTAAATCTTCTGCCCTTGTTGTTTTAACTTTGGATAGTGAAACGTTTTTTTCTGCCAGTAAATACCTTATATAGCCCACTTCCTGTTTCTTGTCTGGTAAAAAGCCTAGGCTTATGACATCATGTGAGAGTTTGCCACGAAGGAAGAGGGGATGAGTCATAAGAGGGCCAATGAGAGCTGCAGAGCTGGAGGGGGCTGGATGAGGGTGGAGATAACAGGAGACTGCAGAGATCCATGTGTATTCATCCAGAGAGGAGAAATGTGCAGGCAAGCAGAGGTGTGAGTGTGTCTATGTGCCTCTGTGTAAATCCTGGAAGTAAACAGGCAGCAGCTTCAGCTACCCACAGTTAAAATGGTTGCAGCCAGTCTCAGTGGAGGGAGATTTCTGCAGCATATTTGGCAAGTACAGAATCAGTTTATATAAAATAATATGCAAAGTGGTTGAAGGGAAGCTTCAGAATGGCAAAGATGTTTTTATTACAAATTATGTGAGCAGACTGCAGATCCTCTTTAACCACTTCCCGCCCAGCCTATAGCAAAATAACAGCCGGGTGGTGGTTCAGTTATCCTGACTGGACGTCATATGACATCAGGATAACTCACAGGGCTAAAAAGCCAAACTGTAGCCAGATGTTATCCATGCTGGGGGTTCCCCCCAAAAAATTACATTTAAAATCAAAATAAAAATTAAAAAAATAAAATCTAAGATTGAGCCATGATTCAAATCCACCAAGGCCACCCCATGGCACGTCGCACATGTATACGTTGGATTGAACTATAGGACTTGAGGCATAAGGGCTGGCGGTCCTAATTAAAATAGGACCGACCAATGCACCGGTCACCCTAACTTCCCATGTTTAATATCATACACCAAACAATTTGATAATCATGCATCAATTTAAAGTAATATAATACTTAATCAGACATCATGATATGATCAATAATCTATTCAGAGCTATACAGCAAAATAGGGGAGGGACAAAACTGCCATTTTGTTGAATTCATTTCACCAAAAGTCTAATCTGGAACAGAAATGAGAGAACATGAAAACCAATTAATATTTCAACCTAGGAATGGTTTGTAGCTTAGGGCACCGTTGAGGCCAGGTGGAGAGGTGGCATCAAGACTAAATATCCATCTAGCCTCCCGCTGTAGAAGCTTTTTATCAATGTTTCCTCCTCTCGGATCTTCAACAATCCTTTCTAACACCGTAAACTGTATCATTGAGGTGTCATGCTTATGCTGGAGGGCGACATGTCTCCCAATAGGGGTATAGAGCAGATTTTTTCTGATGTAATATAGATGATCATAAATTCTTCTCCAGAAATTCCTAAACGTTTTCCCTATATGGAATGATCCACATTTACATTTACAGGGCGATATAAATAACACATCACAGAATCCAATCACAGTATCCACAACTTCCACATCAAAACATGGCCTTTAAATCTTCACTAGGCCCTATAGCTTCCTGGAAATGGCTATGGACAAGACGATCCTTCAGAGACTTACATTTCCTGTACGTAACTTGGGGGTATTCTTTAATATATGTTTTTCAAGATTGGGTCCCCAGTAAGGAGATGCTAATGTTATTCTAGGGTTTTTTTTTTCATCATGTTATGGTTGTTGGAGTAGGTAGTAACGATCCTAACCGTATTTTCCTGTTTCTTTGTTTTTGTATTGAACAATAGTTCTTGTCTATTTTTCGAACATACTTTATTGTTGGCTTTTTTTAGGGTAGTCTTAGTATAGCCCCTCTGCAGGAGCCTATTTCCCAATAGCTTTGATCCCTGTAAGAAATCGTCTTCGCTACAACAATTACGTCTAATACACAAGTATTGCAATAAGGAATACTCCTAATTAGGGGTTGAGGGTACTAGAGGCATGGAGCACAGTATTCCCCGCTGCGGGTTTCCTGTACAGCAAAGTCCCTAAAATGCCATCATCTTCTTTGAAAATATTCATTTAAGAAACGGTATCGATTGTGGATCACTATGCATAGTAAATTTAAGATTATAATCGTTACCAGCCAACTGTTCCATAAACCCCAGCAGGTCTGTTTTACTCGAATTCCAGACCATGAAAATGTCATCTATGTATCTGTGCCAGCAAATGATGCTAGACAGATACATATATAGAGACTTATCGGCAAACAGTGTACATTCCCCGCACCAGGTACAGGTTGGCATACGATGGGGCACAGTATGTCCCCATCGCAACCCCCTGCACCTGGAGGTAGTGGGATCCATCAAAGATGAACACATTCCTGGTCAGTACATGATGCAATAGTTGTAGTACAAAGGTGTTATAGGGATAGGTCATCACATCCATATTGTCCAAGAACGACTTGACTACAGAAATTCCATGTGTATGTGGGATACTACAATATAAAGCCTCCACATTTATGGATACAAGCAAACTATCCATGGGTAAAGTGATACCATGGAGTTTCTTAAATAAATTACTAGTATGCCTAATATAGGATGGGAGTTTAAAAATATGTGGTCGCAAAAAAATGTCGACCAAACGACTACCTTTCTCAGTTTTTGCACAAACTCCCAATATTATTTGGCATCCTGGTGGTTTTTCTAGGTTTTTGTGTGTCTTAGGTAAAGAGTAAAAAGAGGGGATTCTAGGATAAGGGCTTTTAAGGGCCTCATAAATCTCCTTGTCAATTATTCCATTTAGAAAAGCATCATGCACCATTGTGTCATATTCACCATTGAATTCCCGTATCAGATTCCTTTATATGGGAGTATACCAATCAGTATTCGATAGGATCTCCAAACACATTTCATGGTAACTCCCAGTATCCATTACCACAACATTGCCTCCCTTACCTGCCGCTTTTATGGTTATATCCCCATTCTTTTGTAACTGGCTAATTGCCTGCTGCTGGCCCGAAATAATATTTTTCTCACCATCAACACGAAAATAAAATTTCTTAATATCCGCAGTAACTTGGTATAGGAAAGTCCATATATGGGGATTAGTTTGTAAGGGGGAAAATTGTGTGGATTTCTTACGGAATCTAGAGTCAATTTTCGGAGACTGCGGCGGAGGGGGACCCCCAGATTTACCGGGGGCCCACCTCCCTAGAGCCCCCAGAGGCAGACTCATTTTCATCCAAAAGATCCATAAGATCTTTAAAAGCCACAAAGTCCCTCACCGTAAATCATTTCCATTGCTCTCGATCGATTAGTTCCTGTTTTTTCTTTCTACTATCCTTGTCGTACATGAATTTATATGTTAGTCTCCTAGCAAAGAGATTCATGTCCTTTACTAATTCAATAATGTCTGGAGGAGGGACAAAAACTAAGTCCCAAAGCCAAAACATAATTTTCAGCTGGAGAAACAACCTTAGAAGTGAGATTTATGATCTGTAGCTGGTCAACATCCACTTGCCTCTGTAGGCATAACGGTTCAGATTGTGTGGGCGCAACTGCTTGTTGGGTTTATCCTGCACATGAGGGAACAAATGAAAACCCCCATCTTTGTTAACTTTAGAGACAGCTCCCAAGTTTCGAGGAGTATGTGTGAGTGTCTGTGTAGAGGTTTGGGGGGACAGGGGGGTATGATTGGAACCTGTTAGAACATCTGACCCAATGGTAGCTTTATCATTCAATCTATATCACCACGTGATCCATCACCAACCCTACGATCACCACCCGCATCTAAAGCAGAATATCTAGCGAGAGTATGTTCCTTCGTTTTCTTGCCCTTACCACCACCATTAGAGCCATCACCCGTCTTGTGTCTTTTTCTCGATCCTCGAGACCTGCCTATTCCTCTTGCAGATGACTGTGAGAGATGAGAAAAACGTGAAAGGTTAGAGGCATGTGATCAGTCCGAATCCGTACCCTCTGTAGTGTCAATTTCACTTTTGTGGACACCCTTGTTTCCACTTTTTTAGTCCTGGATTTCTTGCCTCCCTGTTATGGCCACCTATATGCATATTTTCCATTGAAGGCCATCTTATCCCTAATAAATGTGATAACCTTCTTGTATATTAGATCTTTGTTGAATTTTTCAATATATTCTTTTAACAGCGTATCTTTTTCTAGGAATTTGGGATGTGCGCATAGTGACATACAGTATTCAGTTTCTGGAAATCAATGATTTCCTTATCTAGGTTCCTGATATCCTCATTATAATGATCAATTAGTGCATTCATCATTTTCGCTGTAAATTCCTGTAAATTTGATTCCCATTGTTTCCTGAAATCAATACTTGTCTCCCATAAATTTGGGAAGACCTGGATCCTTAAGTCTTGTGGTTTAAGGTCCTCTTTCATGTAACATTTATAGGTATTGGAACTATCTTTATTTATAAATCTTGGATTGATACTGGCATGTCATAATATATGACATTGTATAGCAAATATTTTTGTGTAATCCACATATCTATATTACCTGGTAGGAATCAAGAAGAGGGTAGCCCTAGATACTGTGGAGCAGGAATAGTCACCTCGATGTAGTGTTGTTGTGAATCTGCTGGTCCTGTGAGTACCTTGCTAAGATGCAATAATTATTAATATATCTTATCCCTTTATATGGGGATTTATTTTATATATTATATTTTGCTTTCATTACATTTTTGTCCTTTTCAGATTGGGACATTAGAGGTATTTCCTGGTCGATTCTGATCTAGTGAGTGCCTCGCTTATCTGGTTGTACCTGGGTAGCACATGACATGCCGCTTATGAGAGGGCTCTATTTACTATGTAAGTGGTACCCCATATATTTTGTCTCCATACCATCTATGGGGTTTATCTTATCATATGTGATTTGTCTGCATCTGTCATCCTTTTGATAAAGTTTTTGATACTGTTCTTTTTTCCATGCAGATTCCCTTTGCTTGTAGTCAATGGAAATATGCCCTGAAGAAGCTACACAGTGTGAACAGGAAAGGCCGTGTATAGGCTTTTCCTCACTCGCGTCTGACAGACACGAGTAGAGGAGAGCCTATTGGCAGCTCTCCTGACAGGGAGGGTTCTGTGCCCCCACAGATGCCCACACTGTACCACCAGGGATGCCCCCAGGACCACCAGGGATGGATACCACGGATGGATGACCAGGTATGCCACCCATGGCCACCAGGGATGACAGTCAATGCTGAAAATATGACAATCAGTGCCCACAAATGGTGCCAGTCAGTGTCCATTATCCATGCCTGCCAGATGTCTCCCTATCAGTGATGCCCATCAGTTCCATCTATCAGTGCCCACCTATCAGTGCCCCTCCATGCCACCTTTTAGTGCCACCCATAAGTACCCATCAGTGCAGCTATTCAGTGCCCATCAGTGCCGCCTATGAGTGCCCATCAGTGCCGCCTATCAATGCCCATCAGTGCTGCATACCAGTGCCACCTATCGGTGCCCATCAGTGTCGCCTATCAGTGCCGCCTATCAGTCCCCATCAGTGCCACCTCATCAGTGCCACCTCAGTGCCACTTCAGTGCCCATTAGTGCCGTCTTATCAGTGTCTGTCAGTGAAGGAGAAGACTTACTTAATTACAACACTTTATAACAGAAACAAAGAAAACCTTTTTTTTTCAAAATTTTTGTTCTTTTTTTTATTTGTTGCGCAAAAAAAACCCAGCAGTGATCAAATACCACCAAAAGAAAGCTCTATTTGTGGGAACAAAATGATAAAAAATTGTTTGGGTATAGTGTAGCATGACGGCGCAATTGTCATTCAAAGTGCGACAGCGCTAAAAGCTGAAAAATTGGCTTGGGCAGGAAGGGGGTGTAAATGCCTTGTAATGAAGTGGTTAGGGACTATTTTATTAATTGTTTTCACTATGAACTATTCTGGACTTTTTTAAATTCCTTCCCTTACGACAAGAACTTTTACTTATGTATATCTTGGGTTGCCCCATCTGTGAATTTGCTTGAATCCGTGGTGGTACTGCTACTCATCCCCCCCCCCAATCTCCAAGTGGCGGCGGATTCAACTTTACTGCCTCCCCCCCTATCCTGGCGCCCTGCTGCACAAACAGGTCTAAAGTGGAGACATAAGGGAAGGGTCTTTATTAAAAACTAATTAGAACTACAACAATTAGGGTTTGGAGGGTAAAAATTGGTCAGTAGCACCCCAGTTTGGCAGCGATGGTTTAAATGTGGGCACAGGCAGCTCTTTTCCTTAACAATTTAGAACGCCAGTCCCTTTTTTAGCTGTACAAAACTTTTCAGCTAAGGAAATGAGGAGACTTCCGAGGAAATGGCTATGTTGGTAGTTGTCAGCATCATTGCTTCATTAAACAGCACCACCAATAAAATGGAAAAGTATTGTATCTTTTCCCTTTAAAACAGAGCAGAAGTTTACCAAATTAAAATTTTAATCTGAGGGAGATCCTGGGGAAGGACACTCAGGAGGCGGGTGAGAATGAGGGTATATAGGTGGTAGAGCTGGCAGTGTCTCTCAGAAAATGTAGCTGGCAGTGTTTCTCACCAAAAGTTTCATCCTGTGTGTGATGAACAATAAATATTGTCCCTGTGTTTGATTGACCAAGCGTTAGTGGTAATGTGTTCCCTGGCACTGACACTGTGATCAGGTGGGTGTTTCGCACCACTTAATTGTGGAGGGGAGGGACAGCCTTCTGGGAAAAAATAAATAAAACAAATTATATAAACAAGTGATAGCCCACAGGAACTAATGATGAAGTGGTTTATTACAAAAACTCAAGATCTGGAGTGCGTGAGGCGACTGAAGCTTGGGGAGTTAAGCAGAGGAGCAGGAGGCAGCTAAAAAGTTGAGAAGAATAAAAGTAAGACGAAGGACAGAGATGAGGGAAACGGGAAGAGGGTAAGGTTCATGGGGGTGTAGGTGGGCACATGAGTTGCCATTGGGAGGAATGTCTTCACCCAAGGGTCCCAGACTCACTGGAATTTAGGCATCGGGTTCTGCAGTTGGGCCATCAGCTTTTCATTAACCAAATTCTGGTTATACAATTTTCAAGGGAAACAGAATGCTCTTTATCCACTTACTAGCTAATAAAAAGGATGTCATCGCTACACAGTTTAATCTTACATACTGTTATACTCTCCAAACTATACATACCCATATCTCATGAAACACCTGAAATATTTGTTAGGGAAAACCATTTAGGCTTGTGATGAAATCCCAGGCGTTAAAATGTTTCCTGCACTTAGTGTTAGATCTGGTTTCTTTTATCTTGACATTCCAATTACAGTTTTCATTGTTTTCCGTTTTTCTATTCAAAAAAGGCCGGCTTGTCCTGTTTTCCTTACTAGGCACAATAATTGTTTTTCATTGTCTACCATAACAATCCAGTTTATCTTAAAGCAGACGTTACACTAAAAAAAGTCCACTTATTTTTTTCACAGAGTCCCTCCACATTCCACAAGGCTTTAGTGAAATAAAAAAATAAAAGTATAGTCTGTGGGAAAAAAAAGTTAAATAATAGACTTACCTAACTATCACCTTCTATCCATGGGGCCTAGGTGAGGGTGATATCAGAAGGCACTCCTTCAAGTATTTTGGCTACTCAGCATTCCCTGGGATCTAGTCAAAAGGTTGGTTACGTTACCCCAAGCAGTATGGAAGCCGGGGTAAAGTTATTATATTTGCTAAGCTTTTTTCCCCACAGCCTTTGTAATTTTGTTTCAATAAAGCATTTTTGGCAATAAGGGTGTAAAAAAAAAAAAAAAAACCTTGCTTGATAGATTTGCTTTAAAGTGTACCCATGGGCAAAATCTTAAACCATATAGTGCATGCAGAAAGTATTTACAGCGCTTTACTTTTTCCACATTTTGTTATTTTACAGACTTATTCGAAAAAGGATTAAATTCATTATTTTCCTCAAAATTCTACAAACAATATCCCATAATGACAACGGGAAAGAAGTTTGTTTGAAAACTTTGCAAATTTATTAAAAATAAAAAAACAAAAATTACATGTACAGTACATAAGTATTCACAGCCTTTGCTTACTCAAAATTGAGCTCAGGTGCATCCTGTCTCCGCTGATCATCCTTGAGATGTTTCTACAACTTGATTGGAGTCCACCTGTGGTAAATTCAGTTGATTGGACATGATTTGGAAAGGCACGCACCTGTCTATATAACGTCCCACGTTACACTGCATGTCAGAGCACAAACCAAGTCATGAAGTCCTAGGAATTGTCTGTAGACCCCCGAGACAGGATTGTATCGAGGCACAGATCTGGGGAAGGGTACAAAAAAGAGTCCACCAGGATTCTTCCTAGAGCGAGCCGCCTGGCCAAACTGAGTGATCGAGGGAGAAGGGCCTTAGTCAGGGAGGTTACCAAGAACCTGATGGTCACTCTGACAGAGCTCCAGCATTTATATGTGGAGAGAGGAGAACCTTCAAGAAGAAAACCCATCTCTGCAGCACTCCACCAATTGGGCCTGTATGGTAGAGTGACCAGACGGAAGCCACTCCTCGGTAAAAGGCACATGATAGCCCGCCTGGAGTATGCCAAAAGGCACCTGAAGGACTCTCTGACCATGAGAAACAAAATTCTCTGGTTTGATGAAACAAAGATTGAACTCTTTGGCCTGAATTGCAAGCATCATGCCTGGAGGAAATCAGGCATCGCTCATCACCTGGCCAATACCATCCCTACAGTGAAGCATGGCGGTGGCAGCATCATGATGTTGGGATGTTTCAGTGGCAGGAACTGGGAGACTAGTCAGGCAAAGATCGAGGCAAAGATGAACGCAGCAATGTACAGAGACATCCTTGATGAAAACCTGCTCCAGAGAGCTCTGGACCTCAGACTGGAGCGAAGGTTCATCTGCCAACAGGACAATAAACCTAAGCACACATCCAAGATAACAAAGGACTGGGTACGGGATAACTCTGTGAATGTCCTTGAGTGGCACAGCCAGAGCCTAGACTACTGGAGAGATCTGAAAATGGTTGTGCACCGATGCTCCCCATCCAACCTGATGGAGCTTGAGAGGTCCTGCAAAGAAGAATGGGAGAAACTGCCCCAAAATAGGTGTGCCAAGCTTGTAGCATTATACTCATAAAGACTTGAGGCTGTAATTGGTGCCAAAGATGCTTCAACAAAGTATTGAGCAAAGGCTGTGAATACTTATGTACTTGTGATTTTTCGTTTTTTTTTTTTTTTTTTAAATAAATTTGCAAAGATTTCAAACAATCTTCTCTCACATTGTCATTATGGGGTATTGTTTGTAGAATTTTGAGGAAAATAATGAATTTAATCCACTTTGATATAAGGCTGTAACATAACAAAATGTGGAAAAAGTGAACCACTGTGAATATTTTTCAGATGCACTGTATACTGTATATTAGGGATGAGCCAAACACCCCCCGGTTCGGTTCACAGCAGAACATGCGAACAGGCAAAACATTTATGCGAACACCGTTAAAGTCTATGGGACACGAACGTGAAAAATCAGAAGTGCTCATTTTAAAGGCTTATATGCAGGTTATTTTTTAGATTGTAAGCTCTAACGAGCAGGGCCCTCTGATTCCTCTTGTACCAAATTGTAATGTAACTGTAATATCTGCCCTCTTTTTCTCTTTTTCTTTTGATGCTGTTAGATCACCTCTGCGGTTTTTATTTTTTGCTAAACAAACTAAAAAAGACCCAAATTTTTGAAAAAAAAGTTTTTCTTCGTTTTGGTTATACAATTTTGTTTTCTCCTTCACTGACGGGCACTGATAAGGTGGCACTGATGAGGAGGCACTGATATGTAGAATTGATGGGCACTGATATGCAGCACTGATGGGCACCAATAGGCAGCACTGATATGCAGCACTGACAGGCTGCTGTGATGGGCACTGACAGGCGGATGTGATGGGCACCGACAGCCGGCTGTGATGGGCATTAATTGGAACTGATATGGGCACTGATGGGCACTGGTCTGGGCACTGTCATCAGTTTTTTTATGGGGCACTGACTGGTAGCTTATGGGCACTGACTGGCAGCTGTGGTAGCACATCAATGTGCTGATTATCAGCACAGACCCCCCCTGACAGGTAGAGCCGCCAATCATCTCTCCCTGTCAGCGCGAACCGAGGAATGCCATTTACCGGCACTTCCTGGTTCATGCGATGATCAGCTGTGATTGGTCACAGCTGATCACGTGGTAAGAAGCCTTTGTCAGAGGCTTCTTACCACGATTGGAGAGTGACACGCCCCACTCGGGATCACCACGCTGCGCGCCCCTGTGGGCACGCGCCGGCATGTTATCCTGCTGGACATCAAATGACGCCCAGTCAGGATAACTGAACCACTTCCCGGCCATCATTCTGCTATAGGCCAGACGGGAAGTGGTTGAGAATGCTTTAGGTGAAACAATAAAAATGAAATATTCCTTTATATATCGTGCCTGGGGTATGTCCTTAGTATGCCTGTAAAGTAGAGCATTTTTCCCATGTTTATAACAGTACCACAGCAAAATGACATTTCTAAAGGAAAAAATGTAATCCAAAACTGCTCGCGGCTGTAATGTATTGTTGGATCCTGCCAATATAGATAAAATTACCAAAAATACCCCAAAAAAATGGCGTGGATGTCCCCCCCAAAACCAGGCCTTCAGGTCTGGTATGGATATTAAGGGGAACCCTGCACCAAATTTTTTTTTATATGGCGTGGGGGTCCCCCAGGCACTATATTCTCTGAACAGCAGTATATATACTATACGGCCTGCCCTATATACTCTGCAGAAAAACTGGGCCTTACTTGTTGGTGGTACCAGAACACTGTAACACCTCACAGTTACTCTTGTTGGGCATAGGAATGGGCCCTGCTTAACTAATATTTCAAAAATAGTAATTACACGGCCCTGTTAACTGCTTGCTGACCACCGCACAAACATTTACGTCGGCGGAATGGCACGGACAGGCAAATGGGTATACAGGTACGTCCCCTTAAATTTGCCGCGTGATTGCGTGCGCGCCGGCACACACGACCCTGCCGCAAGCTCCATGAGTGTGATCGCGGGTCCCACGCACTCGATGTCCGCGGGGATGCCCGGGATCTTCTCACAGAGAGGAAGAACGGGGAAATGCTGATGTAAACAAGCATTTCCCCGTTCTACCTAATGACAGTGATCACAGCTCCCTGTGATCGGGAGAGGTGATCAGTGTCGTGTCACACGTAGCCCATCCCCCCTACAGTTATAATCACTCCCTAGGACACACTTAACCCCTGCAGCGCCCCCTCCTGTTTAACCCCTTCATTGCCAGTCACATTTACACAGTAATCAATGCATTTTTAATCGCACTGATCGCTGTATAAATGTGAATTGTCCCAAAATAGTGCCAAAAATGTCCGATCTGTCCGCCATAATGTCGCAGTCATGATAAAAATCGCTGATCGCCGCCATTACTAGTAAAAAAAAAATTATTAATAAAAATGCCATAAAACTATCCCCTATTTTGTAGACGCTATAACTTTTGCGCAAACCAATCAATAAACGCTTACTGCAATTGTTTTTACCAAAAATATGTAGAAGAATACGTATGAGCCTAAACTGAGGAAAATACATTTTTTAATATATTTTTTGGGGATATCTATTATAGCAAAAAGTAAAAAATAATGTTTTTTTTTTTTTTTTCAAAATTGTCGCTCTTTTTTTGTTTATAGCGCAAGCAATAAAAACCGCAGAGGTGATCAAATGCCACCAAAAGAAAGCTCTATTTGTGGAAAAAAAGGATGTTAATTTAGTTTGGGAGCCACGTCACACGGCCGCGCAATTGTCAGTTAAATCGACGCAATGTCGAATCGCAAAAAGTGCTCTGGTCTTTGGCCAGCCAAATGATCCGGGGCTTTAGTGGTTAAACAGGGGAAGAAAAATTGGGTCTTGGGTGGTGGTGCCACAACGATGTAACCCCTCACAGATAATCTTGTTGGGCGCAGGAACAGGCCCTGCTGTGAAATATTGTATCAAAAATTGTAATTATATGCCCCTGTTAAACAGGGGCAGAAAAATTAGGCCTTGGGTAGTGGTGGTGCCCTAAACCAAAAATATTGTTGGAAGCTATCAAGATTGAGGAGGAATGAGATAATCAGCATAGGCAGTCTTCAAGGGATCCCAGATCCATAGAACATTTAATCAGTTACATCAGCATCAGGAGTCTGTGGACAGGTGCACTCTTTGAACCCTCCAGCAGCACTGAATGTGCGTTCATAAAGAATGCTGGATGCAGGACAGGCCCGTAACTCAATTGCATTTTGAGCAAGTTCTGGCCCGTGGTTCATCCTCCAGACCCAGTAACCCAGTGGATGCTCAGTTGGAAAGGTCTCCAAGTCTGCTCTTGCCCAAAGATATTCCTGCACCATATAATGCAGACGCTGGCAATGGTTGCTGGAATCGATCAGACCTTGGCACTGAGGACTAAAAAATTGTTTAAAGGCATCGGTCAGCCGGCCACCTTCTCCACCGCTCTTACTCTGACTGAATGAAGCCTCAGCAACACGTTGTCCAGCACCAGGAAATGGTAACCTCCCAGGATCTGGAAATGCGTTACACAAAGCTTTCTTCAAGGCCTCCTGAAGATGTTTCATCCTCTGCTCCCTCTGTGAAGGCAGGATGAGTTTTGCAACTTTACACTTGTAACTTGGATCAAGAAGTGTTGCCAGCCAGTAATGATCCCTCTCCTTGATACCACGAATCCTAGGGTCCTTTCGCAGGCTTTGCAGAATCAGGGAGGCCATGCAGCGTAAGTTTACAGAGGCATTCGATTCTGAGTCCTCTGGGTCACTAAGGATCACATTATCTGTAACTACCTCCTCCCAGCCACGTACAACTCCTTGGGTTTCCGGGGACTGAAAACCATCCCTTGAAGACTGCTGATGAGTGTTGACACAATCCTACTTTTCCTGTGTGTTTGGCGGGCCTGCGGGAATGCTATCTGGATAAACAGGGCCTTGAGAGGAAAGGAGGTCCTCCTCTTCCTCCCACCGTTCTGCCTCAAGTGCCCTGTCCATGATTCCACAAAGCATGTGCTCCAGCAGGAAGACTAGAAGGACAGTGTCACTGATGCATGCATTGTCGCTGCTCACCATCCTTGCGGACTCCTCAAATGATGACAGTACAGTGCATGCATCCTTGGTCAGTAGCCACTGGCGTGGCGAAAAGAAGCCAAGCTCCCCTGACCCTGTCCTGGTGCCATACTCACACAGGTACTCATTGATGACCCTCTGCTGTGTGTGCAGCCGCTGCACAATTGCCAAAGTTGAGTTCAAACTGGTGAGCATTTCACAAATGAGGCGGTTGATGGGCAGGTTGCATTCCCAATGAATGTCAGCCAGCCGACCACTGGCATTGTATGACCAGCAGAAATGACCACAGACTTTTCTGGCCTGCCTCAGGAGATCTTGTAAGCCTGGGTACCTGCTCAAGAACTGCTGCACCACCAAATTAGGGACATTTGCCAAACATGGAACATGGGTCAAGTGTCCCTGTTGGAGGGCGGAGAAAAGGTTGGTGCCATTGTTGCATACAACCACTCCTGGCTGAAGCTGGCGTGGTGTCAACCACCTCTGAGCCTGCCCCTGCAGAGCTGACTGAATCTCTGCCCCAGTGTGAATCCTAGGCAGACCAACTCAAGCACTGCATGGCATCTTTTAGCCTGACTGCTTGCATAGCCCCTTGAACGCTTACGGAGCACTGCTGGTTCAGAGGACAAATCTGCAGAAGAAGCAGGAGGGGGTGGAGGAGAGAGCTGTGGCAGAATCACCACTAGCATTTTGGAGACGTGGTGGCGGAACAAGCTCCAACAACACTGAACCCTGTTGCATCCTTGCCAGCAGAGTTACTCAGTGCGCCATGAAGAAAAGGTAACGTCCCTGCCCATGCCTGCTGGACCATAAGTCAGCAGTAACATGAGCCTTACTGATGACTGCCCTGTCCAACGAGGCCAAAACATTGCCTTCCACATGCGGTAGGGAGCCGGAATAGCCTTCTGTGAAAAGAAATGCCGTTTTGGAACCTGCCACTGAAGTACAGCACATTCTATAAATTCACGAAAGGGGGCAGAGTCTACCAGCTGAAAAGGCAGCAGTTGCAGTGCTAGCACTTTGTCCAAGCTAGCATTTAGACGCTGAGCATGTGGATGGCTGGGACCGAATTTCTTTTTACGGTTCAGCAACTGGGTTAGCTGCAAGTACTTGGGACACCTATTGCTATACCTTCATTCCTCTCAGTGCAGGTTTTTGAGAGGACTGGAGGTATAGTAGGGTTGGAAATCCCAGATGTGGAGCAAGGAGAAGTCCGTCTTTTTCTTTGATGTGGGTCTTTCAAGTGCTGTTGCCAACAGACTGCATGGTAGGTCATCATATGTCTGGTCAAGCATGTGGTGCCCAAGCGGCTGCTGTTCTGGCCACGCTTGATCTGCTTCAGACATAGGTTGCAAACAGCAATGGTGCGATCTGCTGCACACGTGTCGAAAAAGGCCCACCACACTTTTAAAAGTCAGCAGAGAGTCAGCAGTGCCCTGCACCTGCGGTGCTGTGCGGTGTGATGCAATAGGGTGGCTGCCCTTAAGCTGTCCCCTAGAGGACATCCTGCCTCATTGGAGTTGTGCCTCCCCCTCCTCGCTTTCCTCCTCTCTTCTCTCAGACACCAAAGTACAGTCAGTGACCTCATCATCACTTCCCTCCTTGTCAGGGTCTTGGCAATCTTCTCATAGCCTAGGCCATCTTTATGTAGAGCAACAATTCTTTTTTTTCAGATCCTCAGAGAGTTCTTTGCCATGAGGTGCCATGTTGAACTTCCAGTGACCAGTATGAGAGAGTGAGAGCGATAACACCAAATTTAACATACCTGCTCCCCATTCACACCTGAGACCTTGTAACACTAACGAGTCACATGACACCGGGGAGGGAAAATGGCTAATTGGGCCCAATTTGGACATTTAAACTTAGGGGTGTACTCACTTTTGTTGCCAGCGGTTTAGACATTAATGGCTGTGTGTTGAGTTATTTTGAAGGGACAGCAAATTTACACTGTTATACAAGCTGTACACTCACTACTTTATATTGTAGCAAAGTATAATTTCTTCAGTGTTGTCACATGAAAAGATATAATAAAATATTTACAAAAATGTCAGGGGTGTACTCACTTTTGTGATATACTGTATATATATATACACTAGACTGTGCATGTGTATATGTATGTATGTATGTATATATATATAATATATTTTAATACACCGCTTGAAGTGTAATAGAAACTGTACACACTGTATTAGATACTGTGTACACCGTCTGCACTGTATTAGAAACTGTACTACGGCTGCACTGTATTGTATACTGTGTACACCACTAGAAGTGTAGTAGAAACTGTACACACTGTATTAGATACTGTGTACACCACCAGAAGTGTAGTAGAAACTGTACACACTGTATTAGATACTGTGTACACCACCTGAAGTGTATTAGAAACTGTACACACTGTATTAGATACTGTGTACACCATCTGTACTGTATTAGAAACTGTATACACTGTATTAGATACTGTGTACACCGCCTGAAGCGTATTAAAAACAGTATACTATCGAATGCACTGTAGTTATAGGCTACACTGGATGCAGAGTATATACAGTTGCGCTCATAAGTTTACATACCCTGGCAGAATTTATGATTTCTTGGCCATTTTTCAGAGAATATGAATGATAACACAAAAACTTTTCTTTCCTTCATGGTTAGTGTTTGGCTGAAGCCATTTATTATCAATCAACTATGTTTACTCTTTTTAAATCATAATCACAATAGAAACTACCCAAATGACCCTGATCAAAAGTTTACATACCACAGTTCTTAATACCGTGTATTGCCCCCTTTAACATCAATGACAGCTTGAAGTCTTTTGTGGTATTTGTGGATGAGGCCCTTTATCTTTTCGGATGGTAAAGCGCCCCTTCCACTTGGCAAAAAGCCTCCAGTTCCGGTAAATTCTTGGGCTGTCTTGAATGAACCAATATCACTTTAAAGGATAAGTTCACCTTTTTACAAAAAAATAATAAATGCACTTTTTTGCAGGTAAAAAAATGTGCATTTTTTATTTTTGTTGTAGGAGCCTCTAAAGCTGATGCCATGCAGGCCTCCTGCAGACCTGTCAGTGTATCTGCTTGTTCGTACCTTGTACAAGGTAGCCGATACACTGACAGGAAGAATCAATAAACTACTACAGCGATTACAGCGACATGGTAGTTCATTGAGAACTACAGGCTGACAGCCACAAAGGCTGTCGGGGCTTGTAGTTTTCCCCTCAGAGAGCACTGTAAATTAGTGATGTGCCCCCTGGTGGGCAGAGCCCTGCATGGCTATGTTCTTTTTTCAATTTTGACAGCTAGCGGGAGGAGGAGATCCCTGCTAGTTGTCGGAGCAGGGGATTAGGGGGGGCGAGGGCCGGTTAAGATAAAAAACCTTCTGTGTGCAGCTCCCCCCCAGGCCCCCTAAATACTTACTTAAGCCCCCTCTGGATCCACGAGTGCCTGGAAGTCCGTCATCTCCCTCCTGATTGGCTGAAACACAGCAGCCATTGGCTCCCGCTGCTGTCAAACTCAGTTAGCCACTCAGTAGAGAGAGGGGGGGGGGCTGAACTGTGGCTCCATGTCTGAACGGATACATGGAGCTGCGGTTTGGCTTGGGTGCCCCCATAGCAAGCTGCTTGCTGTAGGGGCACTCAAATGGAGAGAGGGGCCAGGAGCTCCAACCATGGACCCAAAAAGAGAGGGATCCGGGCAGCCCTGTCTAAAAACAACTGCTCAGAGAAGGTAAGTATAACATGTTTGTAAAGTCTCGTTTTTTTTTTTCTTTTAAAATAACAATCACTTTAAATTGAGCAAAATGTTGAGAAACAACTATACTAAAAATTGTAAAAAAGCAATGCATTAAAAAAACATTGATGTCCATCAATTCAAAGTTAAATTAAAATAATGGCCTGGAATTATTCTTCTACCTTTAGTGTATGCAGGCATTAGTAATGCATAACCGGCAATTATGCACTTATGGTTGGACCACAGAAACATTGAGAAGGAGACATTGCCTTTTATTCTTATCTCCCTCTACTGAGATACTGATGTTATGCTGCACAATTCTTCTCCAGCCAGCAAGGGGAAAGCTAAAGCCAAGGAAGCCCATATACTTCTATTTAGAGCGTTGAGACTCCTAGGAATTGTAGTTTGAGATGGCAGCCATATATTGTGATGAATAGACTCCTTATCCTACAGATCCCGATAGGCACTGTGCAGTAGGAGGAGTGGAGAGATGATTTTTATTAAACAACCTGGGAAAGTTCCTCCTCTTGGCACCGAAGGAGTTAGAGAGAGAAAGCAAATCTGTCTGGATATTCACCTGCCAACAGGGGATCATACCAGTGGCGATCTAAGCCTGAGACCGGGAAGCCCACATCACAGCACCTGGACCGCTGCCGTAGAGAGACTGGATCGCCCATTCACCATCTTCTTCCCATTGATGATCACCATAGGCTTTCAGGGAGAAACCGAGGGGGACCACCTTCTACAGTGAGAAGTTACCGCAGCATTCCAGGGACTGGTGAGAGGGCTATTTGCCAATTGCTGGTACTGCCAACAGGGTGTTGTAGTCAGGCTTGGAGACCAGTAGCTATAGCAGTAGAGAGGCTCCCACCGACCAGCTGGATAAGGGAACAAGCATGTTACCCTGGCAGATGGCGCAAGCTCACCCGAGGTGTGGAGTCTAAGTACTAACCAGTGTTCACCAGAGCTCCTTATGGTGGAGATGGGTTTTGCTGCGTGTTAATACAAGCTAAACAAGCCAAAGGTTGGTAACAAGTAGTTGTATGTTGGGAACAAGCAGAAGCGTAGTCAAGGAACAAACCAATGGTCGGTAATGAGTGGTAGCGAAGATACAGATGGCAGCAGGAGTGCCAAGAGTCAGATTTTGGCTGGAGAAAGCACAATAATCTGGCAAACAGGAAGTGCAGAGACATATCTTAAATCAGAAAGTTCATTGGAGCAGCAAAGAGTTCAGGGTTCACGAGAAACAAGACATAAGGCAAGGTTATCTAAGCAATCAAGCAGGGAGCTGTCCAGCATCTCTGGGGGCTAAGCGAGAAGAGTTACTGCCAGACACAGCAGAGATCCTGTGTTCAGGTCCACGCCCTGACTCAGGGACTGAGCACTGAAAGCAGGACACCAAATTTAACCAATTCATATTGCACCTATACTCAGGGCCGTCTTTAGCGCAGGGCAAACGGGGCACTTGCCCTGGGCCCAATCTTTGTTGGGGGGCCCGCGCTAGCCGTGAATTGGGGCCCCGATGACAGCTTTGCAGAGCGCACAGAGGACACGGGAGGATGTATTCCTCGCTAGCCAGCTGTGAGGGGGCGGGGCCGGGAGCTCCACTGACGCTCTGACCCCGCCCACGTGCAGCCTGTGCACTCGGAAAAGAGCTTCTGTAGTGAGAGCCAGTGATCGGAGTGCGAGTGTCAGTGGAGCTTCCGGCCCCGCCCCCTCTATACTGGCTGGTGAATACAGAGGTCCGGGGGGCGGGGCCGGGAGCTCCAATGACACTCCCACTCCGATCACTGGCTCTCACTACAGGCGCTCTATTCCCAGTACATAGGCTGCACGTGGGCGGGGTCAGAGCGTCAGTGGAGCTCCCGGCCCCGCCCCTCTCAGCTGGCTAGCGCGGAATACATCCTCCCATGTCCTCTGTGCGCTCTGCAAAGCTGTCATCGGGGCGACCATTCACGGGTGATGTGGGCCCCCCAACAAAGCATCAGTGGAGCTCCCAGCTGCTTTAGTGAGAGCAGAGAGTGGAAGCCCTGCCCACAGTCCTGAATGCATGTAGTAAGGTTGGCTGGCCAGGTATGTCCTTACAACCATAAAATGCCTGACTGTTTAAACCCTGAGCTGTGTTATTTAACTGTAAAGCTGTGCATTGCTGAAAGTTCTCTGACCATCACCTGTATAATGTCTGCAGCCTCTGAGTGTCTCCTGCAGTATGTCCGCAGTCTCTGATTGTCTCCTGCAGTATTTCCGCAGTCTCTGATTGTCTCCTGCCCTATGTCCGCAGTCTCTGATTGTCTCCTGCCATATGTCCGCAGTCTCTGGTAATCTCCTGCAGTATGTCTGCAGTCTCTGGTAATCTTCTGCAGTATGTCCGCAGTCTCTGATTGTCTCGTGCAGTATTTCCGCAGTCTCTGATTGTCTCTTGCAGTATTTCCAGAGTCTCTGATTGTCTCCTGCAGTATTTCCGCAGTCTCTGATTGTCTCCTGCAGTATTTCCGCAGTTTCTGATTGTCTCCTGCAGTATGTCCGCAGTCTCTGATTGTCTCCTGCAGTATGTCTGCAGTCTCTGGTAATCTCCTGCAGTATGTCCGCAGTCTCTGATTGTCTCCTGCAGTATTTCCGCAGTCTCTGATTGTCTCCTGCAGTATGTCCGCAGTCTCTGATTGTCTCCTGCAGTATGTCCGCAGTCTCTGATTGTCTCCTGCAGTATTTCCGCAGTCTCTGATTGTCTCCTGCCCTATGTCTGCAGTCTCTGATTGTCTTCTGCCGTATGTCCGCAGTCTCTGGTAATCTCCTGCAGTATGTCTGCAGTCTCTGGTAATCTTCTGCAGTATGTCCGCAGTCTCTGATTGTCTCCTGCAGTATTTCCGCAGTCTCTGATTGTCTCCTGCAGTATTTCCAGAGTCTCTGATTGTCTCCTGCAGTATTTCCGCAGTCTCTGATTGTCTCCTGCAGTATTTCCGCAGTTTCTGATTGTCTCCTGCAGTATGTCCGCAGTCTCTGATTGTCTCCTGCAGTATGTCTGCAGTCTCTGGTAATCTCCTGCAGTATGTCCGCAGTCTCTGATTGTCTCCTGCAGTATTTCCGCAGTCTCTGATTGTCTCCTGCAGTATGTCCGCAGTCTCTGATTGTCTCCTGCAGTATGTCCGCAGTCTCTGATTGTCTCCTGCAGTATTTCCGCAGTCTCTGATTGTCTCCTGCATTATGTCCGCAGTCTCTGATTGTCTCCTGCAGTATGTCCGCAGCCTCTGAGTGTCTCCTGCAGTATGTCCGCAGCCTTTGAGTGTCTCCTGCCGTATGTCCGCAGTCTCTGGTAATCTCCTGCAGTATGTCCGCAGTCTGATTGTCTCCTGCAGTATGTCCGCAGTCTGATTGTCTCCTGCAGTATGTCCGCAGTCTCTGTTAATCTCCTGCAGTATGTCCGCAGTCTCTGAGTGTCTCCTGCAGTATTTCCGCAGTCTCTGATTGTCTCCTGCAGTATGTCCGCAGTTTCTGATTGTCTCCAGCAGTATTTCCGCAGTCTCTGATTGTCTCCTGCAGTATGTCCGCAGTCTCTGATTGTCTCCTGCAGTATTTCCGCAGTCTCTGATTGTCTCCTGAAGTATGTCCGCAGTCTCTGATTGTCTCCTGCAGTATGTCTGCAGTCTCTGATTGTCTCCTGCAGTATGTCCGCAGTCTCTGATTGTCTCCTGCAGTATTTCCGCAGTCTCTGATTGTCTCCTGCAGTATTTCCGCAGTTTCTGATTGTCTCCTGCAGTATGTCCGCAGTCTCTGATTGTCTCCTGCAGTATGTCTGCAGTCTCTGGTAATCTCCTGCAGTATGTCTGCAGTCTCTGATTGTCTCCTGCAGTATTTCTGCAGTCTCTGATTGTCTCCTGCAGTATGTCCGCAGTCTCTGATTGTCTCCTGCAGTATGTCCGCAGTCTCTGATTGTCTCCTGCAGTATTTCCGCAGTCTCTGATTGTCTCCTGCAGTATGTCCGCAGTCTCTGATTGTCTCCTGCAGTATGTCCGCAGTCTCTGATTGTCTCCTGCAGTATGTCCGCAGTCTCTGATTGTCTCCTGCAGTATGTCCGCAGTCTCTGATTGTCTCCTGCAGTATGTCCGCAGTCTCTGTTAATCTCCTGCAGTATGTCCGCAGTCTCTGTCTCCTGCAGTATGTACACAGTCTCTAATTGTCTCCTGCAGTATGTCCGCAGTCTCTAGTAATCTCCTGCAGTATGTCCACAGTCTCTGGTAATCTCCTGCAGTATGTCCGCAGTCTCTGATTGTCTCCTGCAGTATGTCCGCAGTCTCTGATTGTCTCCTGTAGTATGTGTATTAATGTGCCCCTTTACTTGCTCAATTATTTGGGATTGCTCCACTGCTCAGTGAGAGGTAATGATGTGCATGAACCTCTAGCAACCAATCAGCAAACAGTAGTGATCTGCTTTAATCTCTAGCAACCAATCAGTAAATGCTAATGATGTGCTGTAACCCCTAGCAACCAATTAGTGAGCGCTAATAATGTACATTAACCTCTAGCAACCAATCGGCAAGCAGAAATTATGTGTTGTAACCTCTAGAAACCAGCCATTGAGCAGTAATGATAGGCTGTAACCACTGGCAAACAATTGCAATCGCTGCATGATCTGCTGCAGTAAACTGATTTTGAGTCTACCTGCTATTTTTTGTATGTCTCAGAATGGAGGGGGGGCCCCAAGAAAATGTTTGCCCAGGGCCCAATCAAAATTAAAGACGGCCCTGCCTATACTCCACTCTATACCACACTTATTCTGCACCTATACCACATTATACCGAACCTTTACCGCATCTGAACCACATCTACCTTGCACCTGTACCAAAACTATACTGTACCTATACTGGATGCAGGATAACTGGGACTGTTGTTAAGTGCACCAACACTCTTAAAGGGCCCCAATGATAGCTGGCCGAAGAAGAACATCTCAAATGAATGCCCCTCCTGTAATATTTATTCTGCAAGCCCCCTCTGTTCCCCTGTTCACTCCACTACCATCTTCCTTTTATTTTGGACAGTGCATACCAAGTCTGTCTAGAACTAGTATCGCTACCAAATATGCTCTAGCAGTATAGTTCCAGCACTTGGTAGATTAAACTTTACTACTGCTGCACTTGAGGTGGCCTTGCTTCTGTTTATGCTGATCTGGACGCCAAATGTCATCTCATCCCTACTGTTAATCACTTTCTATGCTGAATTGTGTTATTACCATTGTTAATCCATGTTATGCTTGCCTAGTTACCAACCATATTAAGTGACAAAATATTAAGTGTGTGCCTTTACTACCTGGTTTAATGCCTGTTTTCCTTGATATAGCACTACTATTGTGTTACTTTCAGTGAATTCCTGTGATATTGTATGTTTGTACACTCAACCTGGTGGGTCAGAGGCACTGAGGTTCTTGAGAAGGTCGGGGCAAAGAACAGAGGACCAAGCCTATCCAACGGCTCCTATGGGAATAGCACTGCACAAGTGTGGTGAGGCGTATCATTTAATGTAATTTTTAAATATTTTATTATAATGTATTTTTTTTATTTATTTACTATTATCACATACTGTTAGGAGAATACCTGTAATGAGTAGAGAACAATGGCTGACAATGTCAGGCAAGCTCAGTTCTCAGGTCTGCGAGAGATAGGAAAGTCTGAATTGCTAGATTGATGATCAGTGTTGGGGTCACAAGCCAAGGTCAGTGCAGGAGAGAGTTTCGTAGTCGAGGTCACAAGCCATGGTCAATGAAGGAAGAGAGATTCGTAGTCAGGGTCACAAGCCAAGGTTGATACAGGAGGAGAGTTTCGTAGTCGGGGTCACAAGCCAAAGTCACTTCCAAACAGCAATAGACGTAGTTCAAGTAGTATGCAGGATCAGACCACAATAATCTGGCAACAGGAAGTGCAGAGGAAAGGCTTATATAGGAAGTTCATGGGAGGAGCAAGGAGTTCAAGGTTCAACAGCAATCAAGACACAAGGCAGTGTTGTCCAATGGATCAGGCAGGATTGTCCAATAGATTAGGCAGGGAGCTGTCCAGCATCCCAGATAACTCAGCGAGAAGAGTCAATGCCAGACACAGAAGAGGTCCTAGGTTCGAGTCTAGGTCCTGATACATTATATGTGACAGTGGTAACAGGTACTCTCTATAGAGACAATGGCTCCTAATGTCTTTCCTGCCACTATCCCAAGCACATTGGGGACAGAGTGTCCCCAATCTGCTTCTTCATCTTCCAGCTGTGGCGCTTCTAGTTTCAGTCTCAGGAGGAGGAGATTAACACACAGAGTGTAACACAGCTACTGCAGTGGCAGTAAAGGGTTTAGCTATGTCCATCATTTTATTGGTAACTACCTTGAGTGGATACTGATCAAATCTTCCAGACTGCCCACACAGTCTGCAGCTCCTCTACTGAGATCAGAGTGATCTCCAGAGGGTTCTGCAGCTGATTTTTTTTTTAACACCCTACTAGCATGGGGGAAATTGTCGTCAGAACAATACCTTACAATAGAGAGGTCTGGAACGGGTTAAGGAGAAGAAGGGTATGTATGTCCCAGATTGGTAGCTCATATATTTAGAGATAAAGTGGATGTAAACCCTAACATATACCCAGTAAAGTGAACACTCTCAGATGATACACAGAACAAATTCTCCTACATAAGTTTTACATCTACAGTATATCTGCTGTCTTCAGCTTTATATACTGTTTAGAAAGTTCACACAGATACGAAAACACTGCAGGAGAGTCAGACAGGTTGGGGTAGGGAGTTTCAGAGGATGGAACAGGCTTGGGAAAACACACAGCTCAAATTTCATGAATCAGGTTTACATCCACTTTAAGGACAAGACTTTACAGAGGTGTCTTGGCAAGACTGTGTGGCTTTATATATATATTTGCAAATATATGCAAAAAATACACCTATTTTTAACCTAAATGTTAAAAACAGTTGGAAAGCTGAGCCATCATCCAGCCAGTCCGAGTGGGGAGAGTATGATCAGTCACATAATTCTCTCCCCTGTTCAAAGATCATGTTACATTCAGTATAATCAGTGGCAGAACTTTTCTTAATTTTTCTTTGTTCCTTCCAAAACCCCCTGTTCTGTAGCTCCCTTGTCACCTCCCCCTATGCTCGACGCCAGGTCTTTTCCCAAGCCTGTTCCATCCTCTGAAACTCCCTACCCCAACCTGTCTGACTCTCCTACTCTGATCACTTTTAGAATATCCCTGAAAATCCTTCTCTATAGAGAAGCCTATCTTGCCTCCACCTAACATCTGTAGTTTATTTTTTTCTGACACCATCCCCCCACAGTAATTACCTTTTGTATCACTTGACCCTCCCTTTTAGATTGTAAGCTCTAACGAGCAGGGCTCTTTTAGTACTTTGTGTGAGATCTTCTTTAGAGCCTAGTAATGGAACAAATGTAACTATTTAACAAATTTGCAGTTTCAGCAACTTAACTGAATTTATTAAAAATGGTTTGTGCTAAATGCAGCATCTGATCATATATGGTTAATGGATATGCAATATTATTATGTATCAAAATTCAGATCGTGGAATGCAATAGTATATTTCATAGATGTTTTACAACATTGTATTTAAATTTTTGCTTGAGGAGTTCGTTTTGATTAATAGATCATAGTGACTAAAAATCCACTTTAGATTGCAAAAGAAACCATATTTGAGGTTATATTATACAAAATCATTCAAACATGATGGATAACTTCCAAATTGTTTCAAGGTCAATAGCTTTTGAATGTTGATACTCAAATACTGAACATTTAAAACCAGTCCAAACTGAGCGGCAATCATTTCTGCAATCCATCCAAAATCAAATAGTTGGTGGTATTGTCTGTATAGGGAAATTTAACTTCTTCCACGTCTATATTATTTCACAATAGCCTCCAGGTGGCCACATATGTTGTATAATCACTGTATAACCTTTTTTTACTTAAATCAAGAACTATGCAGTGCTAACACCTACTTAAACAGCCCATTCAGTATATTCAATCAGGTACCCTCTTGTTTTACATAGATGTTGGTTTATTTAAATAACAAAAGAAGAGTAGGATGGGATTTTTGAGGTGCAATTTGAATCGCCAAGCAAAGAAGATATATAAAAACAATACATTTTATTTTTTACAAAGATTAAAAATTGTACATGTATAAATACTTTACAATGTACAAAGCAGTGATTTAAGTTCTATGTTGTTGTAACATTGGTTCCAAACGCACTCATCTTTTCTACGTTTCGCCAAAACCGGCTTCTTTAGGAAGTATTATGCCCCGTACACACGGTCGGACTTTGTTTGGACATTCCGACAACAAAATCCTAGGATTTTTTCCGTCGGATGTTGGCTCAAACTTGTCTTGCATACACACGGTCACACAAAGTTGTCGGAAAATCCGATCGTTCTAAACGCGGTGACGTAAAACACATACGTCGGGACTATAAACGGGGCAGTGGCCAATAGCTTTCATCTCTTTATTTATTCTGAGCATGCGTGGCACTTTGTCCGTCGGATTTGTGTACACACGATCGGAATTTCCGACAACGGATTTTGTTGTCGGAAAATTTTATCTCCTGCTGTCCAACTTTGTGTGTCGGAAAATCCGATGGAAAATGTCCGATGGAGCCCACACACGGTCGGAATTTCCGACAACACGCTCCGATCGGACATTTTCCATCGGAAAATCCGACCGTGTGTACGGGGCATAAGAGTGCGAATGACATGACTGGATAAAAAAGACCAAAAGTAATAAACAGTTCATACACGGTGCTTACATGTTGTTAATTCTAGCTCATCACATACCCTGACTTCCAGAGATTACACCTAGATAGAATAGACAGTATCCCTAAAGGCAGGGGGCAGTGCCCCGCACACCAGGGCCAAAGGTGGATCCTCCAGACCCCACGCTCACAACGCTCACGCTTCAGGTAAATTGCAGAAGAGGCACAAACGACACAGGGCTAAAGTAGATCTAAAAAAGGGGAATATATATATATTTTTCTGGGTGAGGAGAGTAAGCTTACTCCTGTGATCACCTTTATGTACTTATCCAAGGAGGGACCAAACAGGTATTCGCCTTTATAGGCTATCACTCAAGGCATTTGTTGCACGGCAGCTCAGATGATCAGCAATTAAGCCAAAGAATCCTGCACTTGTGGATAGAGAGAAAACTCATCCTGGAGATTTGACAAATATTTGCAATAGCGTAAGGCTCTAGGCAAAATTTTCTAACTGACTTTGGACAAAAGGCATCTATAAGGATGGAACTAAAATTTAGAGCCGTGGATTAGTCCAGACAGCAAAAATCTGTCAGATCCCCACAGGGTCTGCCAATGAACTTTAAAGAGGGCCTCTTGTCTACCTGGTCATTAAAAATGGGATTATCCTTCATGGAGGCTGTGAGGGTCTCCTTAAGACAATAAATAACAGACTACAACAAGAACAACCCACGTACAAGGGAAACTTTCCTCAATAGTATACTGTTGAGCAAAGAAGTAAAATCTTCATACAGGCAGGGTTTACCATCGAGTGGACTGGGAAAATCTTGGCTGGTTTAGATAATTTAAGGGACCCGATACTGGATACCTTGAATCAGACTGCTTCAACACTGCTTTATGTAAAAAGGAAATCAAGGGTGCAAAAATTCAAAATGAATGACAGATCGCAAAAAATAGTAGGACAAACCCCCAAAAATTCTTCAAATATATTAATAGTAAAAAGGTCAGGTCTGAGCATGTAGGCCCTTTACAAAATAATCTAGAGTGGGTGACTGGGGACAAGGAGAAGGCTAATTTATTAAATACTTTCTTCAGCTCTGTGTATACAAAAGAGCATGGGGAAGCTCATGTCCATAATGGGGGTGGTATTGACACAGCCCCCAATGATCCACAATGGCTCAAAAGGGATATGGTCCAGAAATATTTAGACAGAATAAAGGTGGATAAAGCACCTGGACCTGATGGCATCCACCCACGGATCATAAAAGAATTGAGCTCTGTAATTTCAAAGCCATTGTATCTAATTTTTAGGGACTCATTAATGACGGGAATAGTACCACTGGATTGGCGCAGGGCGAACGTGGTGCCTATATTTAAAAAGGGATCAAAGTCTTTACCAAGTAACTATAGACCTGTTAGTTTAACTTCTATAGTCGGGAAGATACTGGAGCATTTAATAAAAGACCACATAGACGAGTTCTTGCTGGTAAAAAACATTTTAAGCAACAGACAGCATGGGTTCATGAAAGACAGAAGTTGTCAGACAAACCTGATTTCTTTTTATGAAGAGGTAAGTAAAACCTTGGACAGAGGGGTGGCTGTGGACGTGGTATACTTGGATTTTGCAAAAGCGTTCGATACAGTTCCGCACACACGGCTCATGTGTAAGTTAAAGTCTACAGGCTTGGAAATATCAGTTTGTAAATGGATAGAAACTGGCTAAAAGACAGAATTCAGAGAGTAGTGGTTAATGATTCTTACTCTGAATGGTCTAAGGTTATCAGTGGTGTACCCCAAGGTTCAGTGCTGGGACCCTTACTCTTTAATATCTTTATAAATGATATTGGGTCTGGGATCAAAAGTAACATTTCTGTCTTTGCAGATGACACCAAGCTATGAAGTGGAATAACGTCCTTACAGGATGTCTCCAATTTACAAGCTGACCTCAATGCACTGTCTAATTGGGCATCTATGTGGCAGATGAGGTTTGATGTTGAGAAATGTAAAGTTATGTACTTGGGGGCTAAGAATATGCATGCATCATACATGCTAGGGGGAGTACAACTGGGGGAATCCGTAGTGGAGAAGGATCTGGGGGTTTTGGTAGATCATAAGCTCAATAATAGCATGCAATGCCAAGCTGCGGTTTCCAAAGCGAGCAATGTCCTTTCTTGTATTAAGAGAGGTATGGACTCCAGAGAGAGAGATATCATTTTGCCCCTGTTCAAATCATTAGTAAGACCTCATCTGGAATATGCAGTTCAGTTTTGGGCACCAGTTCTCAAAAAGGATATCGGGGAACTGGAGAAAGTGCAGAGAAGGGCAACCAAACTGATAAGAGGCATGGGGGAACTCAGCTATGAGGAAAGATTAGAGGAACTGAATTTGTTCACTCTTGAGAAGAGGAGAATAAGGGGGGATATGATCAACATGTTCAAATATATAAGGGATCCATATAGTGAACTTGGTGTTGAGTTATTCACTTTACGGTCAACACAGAGGACAAGGGGGCACTCTTTACGACTGGAGGAAAAGAGATTTCGTCTCCAAATACGGAAAGGTTTCTTCACAGTAAGAGCTGTGAAAATGTGGAATAGACTCCCTCCAGAGGTGGTTCTGGCCAGCTCAGTAGATTGCTTTAAGAAAGGCCTGGATACTTTCCTAAATGTACATAATATAACTGGGTACTGACATTTATAGGTAAAGTTGATCCAGGGAAAATCCGATTGCCTCTTGGGGGATCAGGAAGGAATTTTTTCCCCTGCTGTAGCAAATTGGAGCATGCTCTGCTGGGGTTTTTTGCCTTCCTCTGGATCAACTGTGGGTATAGTATTGGGTATATTGGATTGTACAATTTTTTTTTTTTTTTTTTTTTAATGGTTGAACTGGATAGACTTGTGTCTTTTTTCAACCTGACTAACTATGTAACTATGTAACTATGTAACACCAAGCTGGACTGTGCTGCATCAATATGGGTAGCTAGGTATACTTCAACTTCATGCCATCGGAAAAGAGACAAGAGATGTTGCTAGTCCAAAGTCCTGCCCAGAGAAAGGAAGGGGCTGGGCATGCAACCACAGATAACCCCATTAGAAATAGGCATAGGCAAAGGTACAAACATACTATTTGACAAAAAAGTGTAGCAAATATAAATGAACCCAGGCACTCCTGGTTCCCCACCTTTACCAACATAAGGTTGACCGGTGGCTCCTACACACCCCAAAAGGGGATCCAGAGTATAAAGGGGCATCCTGGGCTGAATGTTTAAAAGTCTTCTGCCCTGTGCTCACCATAGGAGGTCTAGAAAGCAGGAGTAACAGGGGATTTACACTATTCTTGCTTCGCCCTACATGATGGGCATATCCCTGCAGGGGTCTTCAGGGACACGGCTCTGCTTCAGGCACACCACAGCCCCAGACCTGTAAAGCACCCTGTGTTTATTTTCATGTGTTGCATTATGTGCCAAATGGAGCACCTACAGTAGGATACAGTGCATGGTAACAACATTACAGGCTGGCCCTGCATCTTCCTTCAGGCAGGGTACAGGTATGGTCCCCCCAATGCTCTGCTTAGGTGTCAACCAATCCAGTAACTGCATTAGAGCTGCAGTGGCTATTGTGCAGCAGGACTTTTTTTTATAGAAGCATTACCTTGTTGGGACATCATTCATCATAAAAAGAAAGAAAAGCCTCCACAGCAGGAAGGTATTTCTTATTCTTTTCTTTTTATTACTTTTAAATACAGTAGCATTTGGCACAGACAAGCAGAATTCTCAGTATTGAAAAAGGCTGAATTTAATTTGTTTTTTCAGTTTATACTGTATCTCAAAAACTGATAGACATAATATTAAGGACATTTGTAGTGTAGGTGCATAACAACAGATATTATTTTCACTAATTGTTTTCTGTTTCCTGATTCTGAGATTGTACATTCAGTTTACAGGGCAGCTAACAATAACAAAAAAAAGTCAAAGTTAAAGTTTGGCAGCACTTTAAAAAACTTCTAATGACCAGTTATCCTAAAACTAATGTCAGGAATAAACAGAGATATGTGAAATGTTTCCTCTTAGCTAGTATCATTACGTTTGGGTGTTGAATCTTTTTATGTTAGAGAGGTTGTTGCTCTTTGCCTTGTCTCCAGTAAGTCTATGACCATATCTAATGCTTTTTCTCAATTTGAAGCGTTCTATTTCTGGCCTAATTACTGTGTTATATTAAAACTAATATAATGAAAACAAGTATTTGGAATGGGATATTGAGGGTTCTAAGTACAACTCTCCTATTATAATAGGAGTGGCGCTACCTGAACCCATGGTTATGGTTACAATGGTTATATCAAAGTGCCAGTGCAATAAATATCATATAATAACAATAATAATAATAATAAGATATAAACTTCAAATTATACATAAAATTATGCATAAAAAATGTACCTCATAATATCCAAAATAAATGCATTTTGTGTCATATAAAGTGCACAAAGAATGTGCAATCAAAAGTCCATCCAAAAGGTGCTTCAAAACCTCAATGTGCCAAACTCTTCAAACACCAATAAGTGCTGCTGTTTTCCAAGGTATTCTCAAAGAATGCTCACTCGCCAGAAGCAGGGGGCCCCTTACAGTACATATCAGGGATCTCCAAACTGTGGCGCAGGGGCCACATGTGGCCATTCGCTTGCCTTTATCTGGCCCTTGGGGCACTATTCCAGCAACTGACACCAGTGATGGGGCACCATTCCCCCTACTGGAATGTGAGAAGGTGGAAGCGCTTACATACCTGTATTCTTTCCCTTTACTGACACCATCAATGGGGCACTATTCCTCCCAATAAAACCAATGATGGAGCACTGATTCTGGGGAATTTTCTACTCCCAACGGCCACAGTCCGCCCCCCCTAAAGCCTGAAGGACAGTAAACTGGCCCCTTGCTTAGAAAGTTTGGAGATCCCTGGTATATATAATAAGAAAGTTAATGTGCACTAAAAAAATCCCAAAATCGCTCCTCCTTGTACTCCTTCACTTATGTTACTATCAGAAGATTTCCACACTAAGCAATTATGACCACCTTCTTTAAATGTATATGCACGCATCCAAAATGCTATCACTGCACACCATGTTTATTAACCACTTCACATCCCGGCTATTGTCAAATGACATCCTCAGGAGGGATCTCCCATCCTGGGCTGACATCATATGATGTCCCGTCTAGGGGGCCACGGCACTCTGGAGCCGATGCGCGTGCCCGGCACCCACGATTTCCTGTAACAGAGCCGGGACGTGGATTTGTGTGTGTAAACACAAAGATCCACGTCCTGTCAGGGGAGAGGAGACCGATCATGTGTTCCCAGTACAAAGGAACACTGATCAGTCTCCTCCCCTTGTGATTCCTCTCCCCCTACAGTTAGGTTCACTCCCTAGGTAACACATTTAACCCCTTGATTGCCCCCTAGTGTTAATCCCTTCCCTGCCAGTGACATTTATACAGTAATCAGTGCATTTTTATAGCACTGATCACTGTATAAATGTGAATGGTCCCAAAATAGTGTCAAAACTGTCCGAAGTGTCTGCCGCAATGTCACAGTCAGGATAAAAATCGCAGATCGCCGCCTTTGCTAGTAAAAAAAATAAAATAAATAAAAAAAATAATAATAAAAATGCCATAAATCTAGTCCCTATTTTGTAGACACTATAACTTTTGCGCAAACCAATCAATATACGCTTATTGAGATTTTTTTTACCAAAAATATAGAATACAATAATACAATAATAAAGAATACATATCGGCCTAAACTGAGAAAAAAAAAAATGTTTTTATATATTTTTTGGGGATATTTATTATAGCAAAAAGTAAAAAATAATGCATTTTTTTCAAAATTGTCGCTATTTTTTTGTTTATATCGCAAAAAATAAAAACCGCAGAGGTGATCAAATACCACCAAAAGAAAGCTCTATTTCTAGGGACAAATGGATGTCAATTTTGTTTGGGAGCCATATCGGCCTAAACTGAGGAAACAAAATGTGATATTTATTATATCAAAAAGTAAAAAATATTGTGTTTATTTCAAACTTGTCACTCTTCTTTTGTTCATAGCGCAAGAAATAAAAACCGCAGAGGTGATCAAATATCACCAAAAGAAAGCTCTGTTTGTGGGAAAAAAATATAAAAATTTCATTTGGGTACAGTGTTGCATGACCGCGCAATTGTCATTCAAAATGTGACAGCGCTGAAAACTGAAAATTGGCCTGGGCAGGAAGGGGGTGAACATGCCCTGTATTGAAGTGGTTAAAAAGAATCTCCATAAAACCGTACAATATTCCACTCACATGTGTAGTGCCTTCCCCAGCACCCGGTATGACCAGCCAATTAGACTGCATAAAAACGCCACTGCTCCACACTGTACTGGAGCCAGCGTACGTTCCAAATGCCATAAATGATATCACACATGTGACCATGCAAACTAGGGTTGTCCCGATACCACTTTTTTAAGACCGAGTACAAGTACCGATACTTTTTTCAAGTACTCGCCGATACCGATTGGACAGTGTCAGTGTGTTTTTTATTTTATTTTTTATTATTTTTACAATTTAACCTTTTCAATATTTATATTTATTATATAATTCCTTTTTTTTTTTTTTATTAGCCCTGTTGGGGGTGGCTTTCGTGAGATATCAGGGACCTTAACAGACCCCTGACATCTCCCTTTTGGGACAGGGAAAGGGACTGAGGACAGAGATTCCCCAGTCCCTTTCTCTGCAGCCTCAGCTGCACTGAAGATGAATGGATAGGAGATACTGTAGCTGCTCCTCTTTATTCATAAACTGAAGCATCGTAAACACAGTTTACAATGCTCAGTGACAGTTATGAATGAACTGTGATCACTGACTCTGTGCATTCAGAAAAGGAAGGAGTCGGTAAATTACAGATCGAGGACAGAGGGGGCAGAGGAGTATGGAGGTGGACTGAGGCGCACAGAGAGGGACCGAGGAGCACGAAGGGGGACTGGCGGAGGATATGGGGGACAGTCAGGGGTGATCGGTGAAGCGCTAGGGAGGATTTACAATCACTGATCTTCCTGTATAGAGTTCAATAAAGCAGCTGAAAGCCACAGGAGGGAGAGGAGGAGAAGCGGCTCTGGGGAGGAGTTACAATCACCAATCTCCCTGTATAGATTTTAATAAAGCAGCTGAGAGCCACGGGAGGGAGAGGAGGAGAAGTGGCAGCTGCTTTATTGAAATCTATACAGTGAGATCAGTGATTGTAACTCCTCCCCATCGCCGCACTGATCACCCCTGACTGTCCAGGTATCGGATTAAGCATTGGAGCATTTGCCCGAGTACAAGTACTTGGGCAAATGCTCGGTATCGACACCGAAAACGATACTAGTATCGGGACAACCCTAATGCAAACAAAACAGAAATGATCAATTGGTTGCGAGGGTGGCAGGGGCTTAAGAGATTACAAAATGAACCACACAGATATACGTACCTATAAATGTATATACTTTATTCATAAAGTGCTAAAAACATGTTCATTGGGCCATCTGATTTGATCAATATTGGATCTCTAAACACATATTTGTAACAATGGTGTGCATAACCCTTATCATAGGTTGTATTTGCCCCCAACCCAGGGGTTAATTTTGATACCATTGACCCAGAATCAATTGAGCCCAAAATCCTAAATCCAAAATTTTGAGACTTGCTTTTCCCCAGGGGCTATTTCTTGGACATTACACCAAAGTCATATAATCACCAGTGGCCTGTGTAGACTAAAACTACATGGTATGTGTGGGGAGCGACCTAGTTTAGTAGGTAGGCAAAAAGGAGAGGCCGGTAGCCACAGGGATCCCATAGGAGCACTTAACAGAGTATCAATAGGGCCATCCAGCAGCATGGCTGGCTGTAACCACCAAAACAGTGAAGCCGCAGAGCATGTGTTTTCAACCATGTGTTTTTCCATGGTTGTCATGCATTTTTTCACTAAAAAGCATGTCAGTTTTGCTGCGCTTGGGGTGCCATTAACAATGAATAGCAACACAAACACAACACACGTTTAGAAAATGCATGCAAAATTGCACTCACAAAATTCTATAGCACTGAATGCAGCCTAAGCCTGTATTCACACCTGAGCATACGTAGAGCATATTCATTGTGATAAAATAAAGCGTTTTTTTTTTTTTCCAGGTGTTTTGTAGGTGTTTTTTCAGGCGTATTACAGGAATTTTACAGTAGTTTTTAGTACATGTATCAAGCTTCAGAAGCCTGCTTCATGGGCTGGGAGAGAAGGAGAGAAGTTCTATGAGGGGCACAAAAATGTCTGCAAAACATGCTAAAACATGTGTATCATGGATTTGCAGGCACTTCTATTAAAGTTGATAGGCACAAAAATCTCTTGTGCTGTTTTGAGTGTAGGGCATAACCAAAGGACACCTGATCACACAAGTGTGAACCAGGACAATTAGAAAAAAGAATGAAATTCTGTGAAGTCAGACATAAAGAAAGTAGAAAAACACTCAAGTGTGAAGTGGGGCTAAAAGTCCACCTAATATATCAGGGCTTCCTCTCCCTGTAAAAATGTAAGGACAACAGAATCTGTACTTACCTTACCCCGTCTTCCACTCATGGCGCCTAGACAAGGGTGACCTCATGATCCTTCCAGCAAATTTTAGGAGAGGATGTACTTGAACTGAGCTGGGGTGTCTTCTTGAGACATTTTATTCTCTTGTTTGTGTATATTATACAGTATATATATATATAACTTTTACAAAGCTGAGGAGCCTCTGATTTCAGACTTTGCATTTCAATAGAAGGTTTGTTTCAAGCTGTGAAGCAAGAAGATAAAAATGACAGTAAAAATATAAGCAATGGCAGTACATATACTTCAGTCCTGTCAGATATATTTGAACATAAATGCCAAGAGTTTGAAACAGAGTACAAGGACCATGACAATATTATTTGCTTGTGTTTACTGACATCTAATGGTGACCTCCTTATACTACAGTACTTCAGTTCAAATCTATTGAGACTAAGGAGAATTGTCTTGTCTTTTATTAAATTTAAAACTAAGCCTGTTCCTATCATACCATAGCCTCTGTGACCAGTAATGGTGGTCATACATGCTTTAATTTTATTATCCAAAACAATCAACTCTACCAAACAATAGAATAGCCATAAATTCCCTTCCGATCTATTCAGGATCTATTAAGACCAACCAGGGGGAGTGGAATTTATCGAGACTCTTCCCGGATCAGCAAAGCAGTCAAGGATGGATTCAGTGGCAACAAGCGAGGGAACAAATTGACCATTAGTGGCAAGGCACAGGAGACAGGGCTGGTTTTGATTAAATTTAGTTGATCAGCTAAAGTGGAAAATGTTTGATCATTTTGCATCGATCAGCAGCACCAAGATACTTTGCTTATGAATACAATCATATTCTGATCCATCAGATTATGGGATTACATGGTGGGAAAAGAGATGCGATCAATACATAATGACCGTAACTTATCGTATCTTAACTAAAGTCCACTTCCTTGCTTGTGCCATATTGATCCCCTTGGCCCTGTCATCTTGGGGCAGCACAGTGGCTAAGTTGTTAGTACTTCCTCCTAGCAGTTTACATGTTCTCCCTGTACCAGTGTGGGTTTCCTCCAGGTACGCCGGTTTCATCCTACTCTACAAAGATATACTGGTAGGTTAATTGCCTTCAGTCTAAATTGGCCCCAATATACAGTCATGGCCAAAAATATTGGCACCCCATACATTTCTGTCACATAATACACCACTTCGCACAGAAAATTGTTGCAATTACAAATGTATAGGCATTCTCATGTTTATTTCTTTTGTTTGTATTGGTATGACAAAAAATGGAGAAACAAAAAACCAAATCTGACACATTCTACTCAAAACTTCAAAAATGGACTGGACAAAATTTTTGGCACTCTCAATTTAATATTTGGTAGCACACCCCTTGAAAAAATAACCTAAATCAATTGCTTCCTGTAACCATCAATGAGTTTCTTACAGATGTAGCACCCTGATGTTTAGGCAGGGTTGCTATTAAATTTAGTTGCCAGGCGATAGTTGCCTTGGCCAATTGTTAGGAGATCAATTGATTCCTACTTAATTCTGGTATTGCTGCACTTTTCTCTTCTGTCACCAGGTGGCATTGTGGCTGGTGACATTAGATAAGACAAGGGCATAGCAAGGACAGATTATGAATGAATGGGGTGTCTCAGCCAATGGGCAGGGATTTTTTTGGGTCCCTTGGCCTGCTGGGAGAGCCTATTTATTTGGGTGGAGTCAGGTGATCGGGGTTCTGTGCCACCTGGACGAATCTCTGGGTGGATGTGTGTTGTACTGCCCCGGGCTGCTAGGTCAGAATCCTAAGGCCTATCCTGGGGACATCTGGCTGCTAGACTGTCTGAGGGCCGGCCGGGAAACCAGTCGTGGTCAGAGGTAGAGGGGAAGCTGTCGCCACTAAGGGACCATCCACCTTGCTACCGGAGATCATTGTGAGTAAGCAGAGGCCAGTACCAGAGCAGACTTCTCGCCAGCCAGGGACAGTGAAAAAGTGGGAAAACTTCAGCAAGTACCAGGTCAGGGACCCAGCTGGACAGCAGAGATGAAGCTTGAGGAGTATCTGTGAGTGCCAGGGACCCAGCAGGGAAGCGAGTGTGACGCTTGAGGAAGATACTGAGTGCTAAAGTGGAAGAACTCCAGTGGCTAGTGGATTTGGAGTCTAGTGAAAGGCTGTAAGCTCCTTGAGTGAAGACCCACAGTGAGTGAGTGTGGGGAAAGCTGAGAACTGTTTGTGTTACAAATAGTTGAATACAATTGTCGTTAGTAACAGCTACAAGATTTTTGCCCTAGGAAACAGTGGTCCTACCTATACAGAAGTGGTGTACGGCTGGACGCCTTCACCTGTATAGCTGTCCACCTATAGAAGTCTCGGAGTCTGCTAATTAACTTTGCATCTACTTAAGGGTGTCCTGGCCCTGACCCTCTCTCCTACAGTTGTTCAAGACAAAAAATCTCTTTGCATTCAAAAAGTGTCTGGCGCCCACCTGTTCATCTTGCATTACACCCACCATGTCTTGTAACCCACTCTACATTGAAGGATGTCAGCTCTCCCTAACTCTGGAGGTCACCATTAGGCCTAAAGAGGCCTGGGACTTTGCTATATTTGGTGCCCAACGTGGAGCAAAGACGTTATTCCCACAGCAGTCGTCCATAGCAACCGGCTACAGCTACATCAGGATTGTAGTGGCAAGTAACATCTTTACTTCATATAGACTGTGTTATTGGGCATTCCAACAATGTGGGGAAGAACCAGCATGTCTCATTGCTCATGGGAGAGTATCAGCCTTGGCCTTTTGACACTTTACGCCAGTGCTGCAGGGGTTAAAAAGACTTCATTAAAATTTTAGCATGCAGCAAGAGAGAAGAGACAATCACTGAAGTTTCCAGAAAGTATCTGCACCAATCCGTTGACAGGGGGAGGAGCGCCCGTTCTGCAGAGGAGGATAAGGAAGTGCTGCTACGTGTGCCTGGTTGCGGGTTGGAAAAGATGGCGCAGTTTGGAAGTACGATGGTGGATTGGAAAATGTATGCTCCGGGTGTTTGCTTTGGTCTGAGTGAGTCCAAGGATGTTCTGACTGACACCGAAGTACGGTATACACCTAAGGGTAGTCTTGCCCTGTACACGGCTGGAGGTTATGAGGCCTTGGGACTAATCTGTGGGAAGTGTTCCAGTTTGGCCATGCATTTGAGGCCTTGGATCATCTGTGGACGTTGCAGGGAACCCCTGCATGAGGTAGTCTCACCAGCCCGACGTCCACAGAGACTGCAAACAGATTGGAACAAGAATGTTGCCAACCCAGCTGGGAGTGGCATGTAGAGTCCATCTGCTGTCACCCGGCTCGTGAGAGAAGCTGCCCCTCTTGTGTCTGTGGCTGCTCCAGGACCCAGCTCTCCAGTCGCCCCACGAGGCCGTGGTCAGGCCCACCTGCTCTCCTTGATGGAGGAATCAGCAAGGAAAAGGGTGCCGAAGTCGGGTAAGCCTGCAAGGGGTGAAAGTGGTGTGCCAGTGGGGGAGGTGATACCTGTGGCCCTTAAAGGAGATAATGCGGTTGGGTCAATTAAAGCCAGCTCCACGCGCAACTATCTCCCGGCCCAAGAATGCTCTACTATATCCAGTTCGCACACTCCCTCTGACGGGATCTCTGAACTGTTTTCAGACAATTTGTCATGGACTGGAAAGTGGAGTGATAGTGAAGCGGAGCAATTATGTGACCTGGAAGAGGATGAGTTTCCTCCAGGGCCTACTGCAAGTGTTAAGATTGAATTGTCTACTAATACCACTCCAACTGGGTGTATTACTAAGTCTTTTGAGGAGGATCACTGGGAAAATTGGGTCCCTAAAGTTATTCCCACCAAATCGATAGAGGTGACTGAGTTTGATTGCAAACCCGATGCTGTTGCAGTATACCTGGTTCAGCGTGCTCCAGACGCACGGGTCCTACCCAGGTATGGAGACCCTAAGGCACTGCCCAGGCTGTCCAAAGTACAGCGCATCATTATTAGTAAAGTGGCTGAGGAATATGGATATCTGGATCCCTATGTACCAGACCATTTAGAGGAAGAGATCCAGGACAACCCCCGCTAGCAGCCGAAGAAAGGGTTAAATGTGCCCGAAAAGCGTCACTGCTGAAGCGCCTTGCAAGCGCTTCGGCAGCACTGCCCATTCATTTCAATAGGCAGGGGTGTTGGAGGAGCGGTTGTAGCGCTTGGTTGCTATTCGTAACTAACATCCACCATGTCACCCTGCTGCCATAGCTCCATCTATCACTTCTGAGACAATAAACAGTTATTTGCGTTGTTTTGTTTTGTTTTGTTTATTGGGGGATATAACTTGGTTGGGGGAAAGGAAATATGGGATGCCCGTAGAACAATTGCTTTGCCATCATAGTTAAGAATTAGAACAAAAGGTTGAGCCGTGAAGTACTGATTTACAAATAATATCTAGACACTTCCCCTGCATAACACCATGCAGACTATTACTCCTCCTCTGCATATCTCCTGCAGACTGTTGCTCCCAGGACTTCCACCCTCCTGCACAAACTTCCACTGTAGATCATTACTTTTCCTGTCATATCGTCCTCTTTTAACAAAAGAGACCACTCTGAACAGTCCCAGTTGCTGGCTAGAATTGGTTGCACTGTCACTAGGCCAGAGGTCTGCAGTGCTGGTTGGTGGACTACTGTTCCCAGATAGTCCGGCCTGCAAATCCTGTGCCCTCAGGCCTCATCGATTTGACACTCTCCCCACAGTCTCTCCTCTGGCCTCGCACCCAGCTCCCCTGGCAGGCCTCATCCAGAAATCCACTGTGGCCCACTTACCGACCTTCTCCTGCCCCGAGTTCAAGATGGAGAACTTCAACTGGACATACGTTCCGACAGCTTCTCCAGCCCCTCTGTTCCAGAACACTTCATCCATGACCGTGTAAAGATGAAGCTCCTTCCCAGCTCTCCCGGGCTCCTCCGCTAGGCCCCCCCCCCAGATGGGGATGGGGCCCTTGCTGCTGCCTAGTACTCCATTCTCCATGTCTCCCAGCCGACAACTCCTCCCCAGCGGGCTGTTACCTCAGCTTATATGGGAGGCCTGCCCCCTGCCAATTCCAGTTGGGGATTGGTCAGAGCTCCTCACATGAGCTGCCTGCCACTCCAGTCCTAGGCCATGCCCCCCCTTCCAGATTATTCTTCCTGGAAGCAGGGGAGGTGCCTCAGAACTAAAGCACAGGTAGTCACACCTACTGCTACACTAACCACTCCCTGTCCTCAGATCAAAACAAGCAGGCCTAGCCTGAAGCATAGGCCTGCCAAAATTTACCTGCACTGGCAGTTTCCCTTACAAAATTCTCACTCTAGCACCTACCTATGGTAGAGGGTGCTACACCGCTCCTAAACTGCTCCAAAGATGCTGCTTGCAGGACTTTTTCTAACTTCCTGCAAACACACCGCTCCAGTGTGAAAGCACTTGGGCTTTCACACTATGGCTGCAGGGGTGGCGTTTATCCAGGCGCTTTCCAGGCGTTATTTTTCAGTGTGAAAGGGGTCTTAATCACATTGCTAATTGCATATTGTATTTGTTTGTAGCCTAAATATTGAAATTTGCACTGTAATTTTGTAACTTTTGGAAATGTAAGTAAAACCTCGGCTGTGCCAGTAAATTTTGGGTGTTGTGTCAGTAAATTTCAATCTGGTATGTTGGCAACCCTGATTCACCATTGGATTCTTCTGCACTACATTGTGCTAAAGACATTCGTTCAGCTCATCCCTCCATGCAGGCAAATCATGTCTCTCCCTCTGGAAGGGATGCCCCCCCCAGAAGCTATGTTGCCCATGCAGAGCTCTCCCTGCAAGTACAGGGGGAGGGGAAAGGAGCCAGGGGCTGTAATGCACAGGCAGCAAGACTTGTTGGGAAGACTCGTTCAGTTCCCGGGATGGAGCTCACAAACAACTAACAAGGGGGACTGTTGCCAACGATGCACAGCAGCCTCCTCCCGGCTCTCTCTTTCTCACTCTTGGCTCTGGGTTGACAGGAGTAGTAATGCGGCTGTCACTACTGTTGTCAGCATCAGCGCTCCTCTCTATGCAGCACCGGGGAACATGGCCCTGCTCAGTCCCTGCAATGTGCAGAAGCCCCCAGCCCTGTCAGTGTCCTAGAGTGTCCTTCCACACCCCCTGTGCTCCACTATCACCACCTGATGAACTTGCTAGCAGGATCTTCTGCTCCCAGATGGTTCCTGTTAAAGAGCAGATTTTCCCAGCCGGACCCTCCACCATCAGTAAGGGGGGCGATAAGAAAAGAGCGAGGTGAGGAGACATCAGCAGGGATTCACTTGGAGTGAGGGAGGTGAGGGGAGGACACAAAAGCGAGGAGGGGTAGGGACAGCTCTCAGAAGAGCAGGGACAGGGAGGACATGGGGCTGAGACATTCTGTGCGAGATAACGGCCCCTCAGCAGATGACCCGCCTCCTCCACTGAGCGGCTCTGTCCCACCTGGGGGAAGGGGAGTGGTCTGTCCTGTCATAAATCGGCTCCTCATGTGACTCTGCCACCCACACAGGTACAATGATATAAAAGTTAAAGTCAGAGGGAGGTCGCACAGGCCCCCCTGAAGCAGGAGCCGGGTCGCAATTGCGACCCCTGATGCTACGCCCATGATGTGGTAAATGCATTAATGTTCACGTTTCAGACTGAGAACCTCTTCTGCAAGTACAGAAAATACTTGTTGATCTTGCCAGAAATGTAGTGTTCTTCTCAGCTCTCTGATGGATTTGTTTTGTTATTGAAACCTTACAATGGCCTGTTTATCTTGCATGGACAGCTCCTTTAAACAAATGAGCACATGAACACTCCTTTGAACACATGATGTAGGTTCACAGCAGTAGATTCCAAATGCAAATACCACACTTAAGCCTGGCATACATGATCGGATTTTCTGCCGAGGATTGTGTGATGACAAACTGTTGGCCGAAAATCTGACCGTTTGTACGCTCAATCGGACAATCGTTGTCAGATTTTCCACAGACAAATGTTGGATGGCATGCTTATAAATTTTCCACGGACAACGGTCTGTTGTCAGATTTTCCGATCATGTGTACACAAGTCCGTCAGACAAAAGTCCAAAGTACAAACACGCATGCTCGGAATCAATGCTCACCAAACTCAACATTAGCAGAAGGTGCCCAAAGGGTGGCACTAAAGAGCTGAAAAGCCACATAGTACGTCACTACTTTCATGTTTGTTGGCCGACAATTGTGTGGCGTTTGTATGCAAGACAAGTTCAAAAGTCTGACACTTTGTCTGCGGAAAATCCAATCGTGTGTACAAGGCTTTAGAATCCACTCCAGACCTTTTACCTGCTTAATTGATGAGAAATAATGAAGAAGTAGCCCACACCTGGCCATGAAACTGCTTTTGATTCAATTGTCCAATTACTTTTGGTATCTTTAAAAAGGGGAGGATGGCTATTCTTAAGAGCTGTAATTCCTAAATCCTTCCTTGCATTTGGATGTACATACCCTTAAATTAAACCTGAGAGTGTGCACTTTCCACCCATATCCATTATGTAACTATAGCTTGAATATGTTTTGGTAAATACCTGAAAAAAACTAAAATTGTGCCTGTGTCCAATGATATATGGACCTAACAGTATTTACACTGTATATGCTGCCTCCTGTCCTCATCCTCTCTGGGTACCCCTGTACCACATATACATACTGTATACTCTCTGCTGTCCTCTTCTCTGGTTACTAACAAAAATCGGAGTATATATATATATATATATATATATATATATATATATACAGTATCTGACAAAAGTGAGTACACCCCTCACATTTTTGTAAATATTTTATTATATCTTTTCATGTGACAACACCGCATAAATGACACTTTGCTACAATGTAAAGTAGCGAGTGTACAGATTGTATATCAGTGTAAATTTACTGTCCCCTCAAAATAACTCAACACACAGCCATTAATGTCTAAACTGCTGGCAACAAAAGTAAGTACACCCCTAAGTAAAAATGTCCAAATTGGGCACAATTAGCCATTTTCCCTCCTTGGTGTCATGTGACTTGTTAGTGTTACAAGGTCTCATGTGTGAATGGGGAGCAAGTGTGTTAAATTTGGTGTTATCGCTCTCACTCTCTCATACTGGTCACTGTAAGGTCAATATGGCACCTCATGGCAAAGAACTCTCTGAGATCTGAAAAAAAGAATTGTTGCTCTACATAAAGATGTCCTAGGCTATAAGAAGATTGCCAAGACCCTGAAACTGAGCTGCAGTACGGTGGCCAACACCATACAGCAGTTTAACAGGACAGGTTCCACTCAGAACAGGCCTCGCCATGGTCGACCAAAGGAGTTGAGTGCAAGTGCTCAGCGTCATATCCAGAGGTTGTGTTTGGGAAATAGACGTATGAGTGCTGCCAGCATTGCTGCAGAGGTTGAAGGGGTGGGGGTCAGCCTGTCTGTGCTCAAACCATTTGCCGCACACTGCATCAAATTGGTCTGCATGGCTGTTGTCCCAGGAGGAAGCCTCTGCTAAAGATGAAAGCCCGCAAACAGTTTGCTGAAGACTAAGGACATGGATTACTGGAACCATGTCCTGTGGTCTGATGAGACCATGATTAACCTTTTTTGGTTCAGATGGTGTCAAGCGTGTGCGACAACCAGGTGAGGAGTACAAAGACAAGTGTGTCTTGCCTACAGTCAAGCATGGTGGTGGGAGTGTCATGGTCTGGGGCTGCATGAGTGCTGCTGGCACTGGGGAGCTACAGTTCATTGAGGGAACCATGAATGCCAACATGTACTGTGACATATTGAAGCAGAGCATGATCCCCTTCCTTCAGAGACTGGGCTGCAAGGCAGTATTCCAACATGATAACAACCCCAAACACACCTCCAAGAAGACCACTGCCTTGCTAAAGAAGCTGAGGGTAAAGGTGATGGACTGGCCAAGCATGTCTCCAGACCTAAACCCTATTGAGCATCTGCGGGGCATCCTCAAACGGAAGGTGGAGGAGAGCAAGGTCTCTAACATCCACCAGCTCTATGATGTTATCATGGAGGAGTGGAAGAGGACTCCAGTGGCAACTTGTGAAGCTCTGGTGAACTTCATGTCCAAGAGGGTTAAGGCAGTGCTGGAAAACAATGGTGGCCACACAACATAGTTTAGGCCCAATTTGGACATTTTCACCTATGCCGCGTACACACGAGCGGACTTTCGGGCATACTTGGTCCGGCGGACCAGAGTCCGCCAAACAATCCGATCGTGTGCAGGCTCCGGCTGACTTTTTTTTCCCAAAAGTCCGCTGTACCTAGATTTGAGGTTGTTTCAAATCTTAGTCCGCCGGACTCCGTTCCTGACGGAAAGTCTGTTCGTCTGTATGCTGGTCCGACGGACAGGGTATTGCATCTCACGCTCGCTGCAATAGAAAAATCAAATTTTCCTATTGCGGCAAGCGCGGGGCATCCCAGGCCCTTAGGTTTGGTATTGATTGTAAGAGGAACCCTCTACGCCGAAAAAACGGCGTAGGGTCCCCCCTAAAATCCATACCAGACCCCGATCCGAGCACGTAGCCCGGCCGGTCAGGAAAGGGGGTGGGGACGAGGGAGCACCCCCCCCTCCTGAACCGTACCAGGCCGTATGCCCTCAACATGGGGGGTGGGTGCTTTGGGGGAGGGGGGGCGCCCTGCGGCCCCCCCCACCCCAAAGCACCTTGTCCCCATGTTGATGAGGACAAGGGCCTCTTCCCAACAACCCTGGCCGTTGGTTGTCGGGGTCTGCGGGCGGGGGCTTTTCGGAATCTGGGAGCCCCTATAATAAGAGGGCCCCCAGATCCCGGCCCCCCACCCTATGTGAATGAGTATGGGGTACATGGTACCCCTACCCATTTACCTAGGGAAAAAGTGTCAATAATAAAACACATTACACAGGTTTTTAAAATAATTTATTAGACAGCTCCGGGGGGGTCTTCCTCCGGCTTCGGGGGTCTTCTTCCGGCTTCAGGGGTCCCTCCAGTTCCTCTTCTCCCGGCTTCCGGTTGGTTCTTCTCCGCTCTCTCTGGCCTCTTCTCCCGGTGTTCCAGTTTTTCTGCCGGCTCCTCCGCTGTCTTCATGCCACTCTTTTGCCAGCGGAGGCCCGGACTTCTGGCTTCTTGGCTTCCTCCCTCTTCTCTTCTCCAGATGTTGACACGACGGTCTCTTCGGCTGGACTGCTCTCTGAGCGCTCCGATGTGACTTATATAGGCGGAGACCACGCCCCCTTATGCCGTCACAGTCCCTGGGCATGCTGGGACTGTGACGTTTTAGGGGGCGTGGTCACCGTGTCAGACTCAAAGATCAAATTTAAAACAAACAAACAATGTCTTCCTTCAAAAAAAATGTAATTTTAAGAACGTTCGTTCGATTTTCTAATCGTTAGTGAGGTCAAATCGACATTCATTTTCAACCACAGTGACGGAAAATTTGGAAATAATAGAAAACTTCTTGGTCAAAGAAATTTTCAGACAGTGTATGTGGTTTTCGTTCAGATATTACATTCATTTTAATGTATTTTAATAATACATTTACAGAATGTTAAAAACAAGTGAAAATTTCAAACATTCTTTCATTCAGCGAATGTACAAAGATTTCATCTGAATATTCTCGTCTGAAAATGGATCCGTGTGCCAGCATAAGGCTCGGTACACACCTATGCAGTCTGCTTTTGATCTGTTTCTGCAGTATGTTTCGCTGTGCATTTTGATTTTTGCGCACGTGATTTTGCTGTGATTTGCGTTTTTGCATTTTTTTTGGAACAATTTGTTGTTGGGCAGATTAAAAAACACAAATTGCTGCAAAAATTCATTACATGTTTTTCTGCAGCTTCTACATTGAAGTATATTGAACCAAAAAAGCACCGTTTTGCGTTAAGTCCCTGACCCTTTCCAAATACGCAGCGGCTGAAAAAAGCATAGATGTGAACGCATCCCATAGGAAACCATGTAAATGAACTGTAGTGCGTTTCTGCAAAAAGCACCAAAAACACATAGATGTGAACCAGGTCTAAGACGTTTAGTAACATAATGGGGTTAAAAAAACTAAAATGAGCCCTTTATAGTACAAATAAAAGGCAGATAATTACTGTAAGGGGTTCATTTTCTTTACTGTAGAACTGTGAAAGTTAATATTTACAATAGTGATTATTTGCTCTTTTTGTACTATAAAGGGCTCATTTTCGTTTTTTTAACCCCATTATGTTACTGGCCGATTAACTGATTATCAAAATAGTAATCGATTAATTTCATAATCGATTAGTTGTCGATTAATCGATTAGTTGTTTCAGCCCTACCTGCCACCACATGGTGCTTTTTGAACCTGCTTTCTGAACAGTTTCAAAGAGTACCATAATATTGTGCCAGTGCACTGGTTTTTCAATCTTTCAATCAGAATATGTGTTATAAAAAGCTGCGAGGGCTCAATGCACTAGGGCTGGGGGCTATGTTGGGCCAGGGCACTGAGGACAGAAATGTGGTGCCAAGTCAGAGGGTTGGGGGGTATCAGTAGAAAAGGAAAAGCCAGCCACAGTCGCTTACCTATGTATAACAGTGGTGGCTAGGCCTGAGCAGTAGTTGGTAGGTTGCAGGCAGACTACTGTTTCCTCCAGTCCAGGCTTATGTCACTTCAGAAGGCACCCCCAAGCAGCCGTGGGAAAACATTAGAGCAGTGGGTGGGACTGCAGGCATCACACATCGCACCAGGAATATGTCACTGCACTGGCAGTTATCGGCAGTGTGTATTAACCAGTTGCCGACCGCCTCACGACGATATACTTCGGCAGAATGGCATGGGCAGGCAAAGTAACGTACAGGTACGTTACTTGCCTCCCGCGGGCGGGGGGTCCGATCGGTGCCCAAGGCGGTCGGTATTTTAGAGGCAGAGGAAGTGATGTCATCTCTCCTCGACCTGGTCTTTTCATTCCGGCGCCGAGGAGAGAAGACATCAAGTAAGTGCACCAAACACTACACTTTCAGTAGAACACACTAGGCACATTGTTCACCCCCCCATCACCCCCCTGTACCCCCTGTCACAGTGACACCAATAGCAGTTTTTTTTTTTTGCATTGGTGTCAGTTTGTGACAGTTATAAGTGGTAGGGCAGTTAGTATTAGCCCCCTTTAGGTCTAGGATACCTTCCTAACCCCCCCTAATAAAGGTTAACCCCTTGATCACCCCCCGTCGCCAGTGTCACTAAGCGATCATTTTTCTGATCGCTGTATTAGTGACAGGTGACACTAGTTAGGGAGGTAAGTATATAGGTTCGCCGTCAGCGTTTTATAGTGACAGGGACCCCATGTACTACCTAATAAAGGTTTTAACCCCCTGATTGCCCCCTAGTTAACCCTTTCACCAGTGATCACCTTATAACTGTTACGGGTGACGCTGGTTAGTTAGTTTGTTTATTATAGGTTTAGGGCACCCGCCGTTTATTACCTAATAAAGGTTTAACCCCCTAATTGCCCGGCGGTCATTTAAGTTAAGTTTTTAGGGTCAGATAAGGTCTGCGTCGCCCAGGCAGCGTCAGGTTAGCACCAGTACCGCTAACACCCACGCGCGCAGCATACACCTCCGTTAGTGCTATAGTATCTGAACGGATCAATATCTGATCCGATCAGATCTATACTAGCATCCCCAGCAGTTTAGGGTTCCCATAAACACAGTGTTAGCGGGATCAGCCCAGATACCTGCTAGCACCTGCGTTTTGCCCCTCGGCCCAGCCCTGCCCAGCCCACCCAAGTGCAGTATCGATCGATCACTGTCACTTACAAAACACACATAACTGCAGCGTTCGTAGAGTCAGGCCTGATCCCTGCGATCGCTAACAGTTTTTGTTGGTAGCGTTTTGATACAGTCGCTAACAGTCAGGAGCTTTTTTGCCTGTGAGTCTCACTAGTGTACCACTAAATTTAGAGCCCAAAATGGCAAATCGAAGGTACACTAGTGAAGAGGCCTACACGTTTCTGAGCATGACAGATAGTGAAGAGGAAGTCACTCATCTGTCAGATTCAGGCTCAGAATACGATCCTGTAGAGGACAGCGGCTCCATGACAGATAGCTCTGACGACGGAGTTATGGTCCCTGCCAAGGTCAGGCGTACCAGATCCCAAACTTCTTCTTCTGCCCTTGATGTGCAAGTACCACAGGTCCCTCGTATGGAGCAGAGCAGTACTAGCACCGCTATTCCTTCTGGTGAACTGGCAAGCACCAGCGGCCTAGTACACCCTGGTCGTACATCCAGCACTGCAGTAACACTTGGTGACTTGGTGAGTCCCATAAGTGCAGTTCAAGCTGGCGAGGTGGCAAGCACAAGTAGTGTCCCGCTGCCAACAAGAAGACAAACACAGGCCCATCGTGCCCATAGTGCCCTTCCTGCTGCATTCGCCAATCCGAATTGGGAACCCACCACTTCTGCAGCACCCGTACTTCCCCCATTCACTGGCCAACCCGGCATTCATGTGGAAACAGTTGATTTTACACCACTGGATTTTTATTCGCTGTTTTTCACTGAAGATCTCTATAGATCTATTGTGGACCAAAGCAATTTATACTCTGGTCAACACATCGCAACTATTCCCCAGTCCTCCCTTGCCAGAGATTGGAAACCAATTACGGTCTCCGAATTTAAGCTCTTTCTGGGCCTTTCCCTCAACATGGGCATAACTAAAAAGAGTGAGTTGCGGTCATATTGGTCCACTGACCCAATTCACCATATGCCCTTGTTTTCTGCCTCCATGACCAGGGCACGATACCAGCATATTTTGCGGTTCATGCACTTCAACAACAATTAACTCTGTCGTCCTCGTGGAGACCCTGAATACGATCGGATCTACAAAATTCGGCCCCTCGTAAACCACTTCAACCAACGTTTTGCAGACTTGTTTACTCCCCATCAAGTTGTCTGCATTGTTGAGTCCCTGATTAAGTTTTCTGGCCACTTGTCATTCAAACAGTACCTTCCCAGCAAGCGTGCCAGATACGGGGTCAAGATGTATAAGCTCTGTGACAGGGCCACAAGCTATACATGTAGTTTTATGGTTTACGAGGGCAAAGATAGTCACGTAGAGCCGACAAACTGCCCTGACTACATAGGAAGCGCTGGCAAGATTGTGTGGGACTTGGTGTCACCCTTATTCAGAAAGGGGTACCATTTGTACGTGGACAATTATTACACGAGCGTGCCACTTTTTATTTACCTTTTTGATCAACAGATTGGAGCATGTGGCACCGTGCGACCTAATCGCCGGGGCTTTCCCCAGCGGCTTGTAGATTCCCATCTTAGGCTGGGGGAGAGAGCCTGCTTCAAGTGTAATAACTTGCTCGCTATGAAGTGGAGGGATAATAAGAATGTTTTCGTTCTTACCTCCCTTCATGCAGACACGACGGTCCAAATTACTACGGCGATTGTTGTGGAGAAACCCCTCTGTGTCCACGAATATAACCAAAATATGGGAGGGGTGGACCTCAACGACCAGTTGTTGGCGCCGTACCTAGTTGCCCGTAAGGCCAGACACTGGTACAAGAAAGTGTCTGTTTATTTATTTCAATTGGCTTTGCTGAACGCTCATGTGCTATACAGAGCTTCAGGACGGACTGGATCCTTCCTTAAATTCCAGGAAGAGATCGTCAGAGCCCTTCTGTATCCAGACGGTGCTCCACCTCACCTTCCCCAACCAAATGCAGTAAGCCGGCTGCATGAGAGGCATTTTCCTTATGTCCTCCCCAGTACCCCTACCCAACAAGCCCCCCAAAGAAGATGTCGTGTCTGCAGCAAGCGCGGATATAGGCGTGACACCCGGTATTATTGTCCCTCCTGTCCTGACAATCCTGGTCTATGCATTGGTGAATGTTTTGAACGCTACCATTAGTTGAGTATTAGCGTAGGGTACAGCACTGCACAGACTAGGACGCACTTTCACAGGGTCTCCCACGATGCCATCGCATTTTGAGAGACCCAAACCTGATACCAGTTACAAAAGTTACAGTTACTAAAAAAAAGTGTAAAAAAAAAAAAAATAGTAAAAAAAATAAAAACACAAAAAAAATATAAAATAAAAAAACAAAAATAGTTGTTGTTTTATTGTTCTCTCTCTCTCTATTCTCTCTCTATTGTTCTGCTCTTTTTTACTGTATTCTATACTGCAATGTATTTTTGTTATTATGTTTTACCATGTTTGCTTTTCAGGTATGCATTTTTTTTATACTTTACTGTTTACTGTGTTTTATTGGTAACCATTTTTTTGTTTAGCAGGTACGCCATTCAGTTGCAGTGCAGATTTATTTATCTTGACAGCAACAGCGTTTGCTCCCACAATATATAAAGCCGTGACTCCAGCGCTGTCGGAGGTGATTTCACCACCACAGTTACATACTTCAGCATATATGCCGAAGCGTGGGGGGCAGCAGTGGGTGGAGGAGCGATTTGCTCCTACCTTTTGCGGGAGGATGCCCCCAAGCTTCGGCATATATATATTTTAGGCACAGGTTGCGTTAAATGTTTTATTTTTTACTATGTTTTTTTTGTATTTGCTTTGCAGGTATGGTAAGTCTTACTGTTATACTGTAATGTTACTTTGTTTTATTGTTAGCCATCATTTGCTTAGCAGGTACGCCATTCAGTTGCAGCGCGGATTTATTTATCTTGACAGCAACAGCGTTTGCTCCCACGATACATAAAGCCGTGACTCCAGCGCTGTTGGAGGTGATTTCACCACCACAGTTACATACTTCAACATATATGCCGAAGCGTGGGGACAGCAGAGGACGGAGGAGCGTTTTGCTCCTAACTTTTGCGGGAGGATGCCCCCATGCTTCGGCATATATATACGGTGCATGTATGCCCATCATTAGAAGTGGGTGGATGAAGGGAGGTATTCTAATGGTGGGCATACCCACCGATCAATCTATTTTTTTTCGTTCAGCCCACAGGCTGCATGAAAAAAAAGTTTACAATATATGCCCAACAAGGACCAGCAACGTACTGGTATGTTGCTGGACTTTGAGTGGTTATACCAGAATGATGCCTGCAGGTTTAGGTATCATCTTGGTATCATTCTTTTTAGCCAGCGGTCGGCTTTCATGTAAAAGCAATTCTAGCGGCTAATTAGCCTCTAGACTGCTTTTACAAGCAGTGGGAGGGAATGCCCCCCCCCACCGTCTTCCATGTTTTTCTCTGGCTCTCCTGTCCCAACAGGGAACCTGAGAATGCAGCCGGTGATTCAGCCAGCTGACCATAGAGCTGATCAGAGACCAGAGTGGCTCCAAACATCTCTATGGCCTAAGAAACCGGAAGCTACGAGCATTTCATGACTTAGATTTCGCCGGATGTAAACAGCGCCATTGGGAAATTGGGAAAGCATTTTATCACACCGATCTTGGTGTGGTCAGATGCTTTGAGGGCAGAGGAGAGATCTAGGGTCTAATAGACCCCAGTTTTTTCAAAAAAGAGTACCTGTCACTACCTATTGCTATCATAGGGGATATTTACATTCCCTGAGATAACAATAAAAATGATTAAAAAAAATGAAAGCAACAGTTTAAAAATAAGATAAAAAAGCAAAAAAATAATAAAGAAAAAAGAAAAAAAAAAAGCACCCCTGTCCCCCACTGCTCTCGCGCAAAGGCGAACGCAAGCGTCTGTCTGGCGTCAAATGTAAACAGCAATTGCACCATGCATGTGAGGTATCACCGCGAAGGTCAGATCGAGGGCAGTAATTTTAGCAGTAGACCTCCTCTGTAAATCTAAAGTGGTAACCTGTAAAGGCTTTTAAAGGCTTTTAAAAATATATTTAGTTTGTCGCCACTGCACGTTTGTGCGCAATTTTAAAGCATGTCATGTTTGGTATCCATGTACTCGGCCTAAGATCATCTTTTGTATTCCATCAAACATTTGGGCAATATAGTGTGTTTTAGTGCATTAAAATTTTTAAAAAGTGTGTTTTTTCTCAAAAAAATGCGTTTGAAAAATCTCTGCGCAAATACTGTGTGAAAAAATTATACACCCACCATTTTAATCTGTAGGGCATTTGCTTTAAAATAATATATAATGTTTGGTCGTTCAAAGTAATTTTCTTGGAAAAAAAAATATTTTTTCATGTAAACAAAAAGTGTCAGAAAGGGCTTTGTCTTCAAGTGGTTAGAAGAGTGGGTGATGTGTGACATAAGCTTCTAAATGTTGTGCATAAAATGCCAGGACAGTTCAACCCCCCCCCAAATCACCCCATGTTGGAAAGTAGACACCCCAAGCTATTTGCTGAGAGGCATGTCGAGTCCATGGAATATTTTATATTGTGACACAAGTTGCGGGAAAAAGACACATTTTTTTTTTGAACAAAGTTGTCACTAAATGATATATTGCTCAAACATGCCATGGGAATATGTGACATTACACCCCAAAATACATTCTGTTGCTTCTCCTGAGTACGGGGATACCACATGGGGCGTAAATTTTTAATTTCACTCTTCACTGCCTATCACAGTTTCAGGAGGCCATGAAATGCCCAGGTGGCAAACCCCCCCCCCAAATGACCCTATTTTGGAAAGTAGACACCCCAAGCTATTTGCTGAGAGGTATAGTGAGTATTTTGCAGACCTCACTTTTTGTCACAACGTTTTGAAAATTGAAAAAAGAAAAACAAATGTTTTTTTCTTGTCTTTCTTCATTTTCAAAAACAAATGAGAGATGCAAAATACTCACCATGCCTCTCAGCAAATAGCTTGGGGTGTCTACTTTCCAAAATGGGGTTATTTGGGGGGGGGGGGGGGGTTATGCTATCTTGGCATTTTATGGCCTTCAAAACTGTGATAGGTAGTGAGGAGTGAATCAAAAATTTACGCCCTAAGAAATCCTGAAGGCGGTGATTGGTTTTCGGGGCCCCGTATGCAGATAGGCTCCCAAAAAGTCCCACACAGATGGTATCCCCGTACTCAGGAGAAACAGCAGAATGTATTTTGGGGTGTAATTCCACATATGCCCACGGCATGTTTGAGCAATATATCATTTAATGACAACTTTGTGCAAAAAAAAAAAATTGTCACTTTCCTGCAACTTGTGTCAAAATATAAAATATTCCATGGACTCAACATGCCTCTCAGCAAATAGCTTGGGGTGTCTACTTTCCAAAATGGGGTCATTTGGGGCGGTTTTGTGCCATCTTGGCATTTTATGGCCTTCAAAACTGTGATAGGTAGTGAGGAGTGAAATCAAAACTTTACGCCCTTAGAAATCCTGAAGGCGGTGCTTGGTTTTCGGGGCCCCGTAGGCGGCTAGGCTCCCAAAAAGTCCCACACATGTGGTATCCCCATACTCAGGAGAATCAGCAGAATGTATTTTGGGGTGCAATTCCACATATGTCCATGGCCTGTGTGAGCAATATATCATTTAGTGACAACTTTGCAAAAAAAATAAAAAAAGTTTGTCATTTCCCTGCAACTTATGGCAAAATATAAAATATTCCATGGACTCAACATGGGGTCATTTGGGGGGGGGGGGGTGCCATCTTGGCATTTTATGGCCTTCAAAACTGTGACAGGTAGTGAGGAATGAAATAAAAAATTTACGCCCTTAGAAATCCTGAAGGCGGTGCTTGGTTTCGGGGCCCCGTACGCGGCTAGGCTCCCAAAAAGTCCCACACATGTGGTATCCCCATACTCAGGGGAAGCAGCTCAATGTATTTTGGGGTGCAATTCCACATATGCCGATGGCCTGTGTGAGCAATATATCATTTAGTGACAACTTTTTGTAAAATTTTTTTTTTTGTCATTATTCAATCACTTGGGACAAAAAAAATTATTATTCAATGGGCTCAACATGCCTCTCAGCAATTTCCTTGGGGTATCTACTTTCCAAAATGGGGTCATTTGGGGGGTTTCGTACTGCCCTGCCATTTTAGCACCTCAAGAAATGACATAGGCAGTCATAAACTTAAAGCTGTGTAAATTCCAGAAAATGTACCCTAGTTTGTAGACACTATAACTTTTGCGCAAAACAATAAATATACGCTTATTGACATTTTTTTTTACCAAAGACATGTGGCCGAATACATTTTGGCCTAAATGTATGACTGAAATTAAGTTTATTGGATTTTTTTTTTTAAAAAGTAGAAAATATCATTTTTTTTTCAAAATTTTTGGTCTTTTTCCGTTTATAGCGCAAAAAATAAAAACCCCAGAGGTGATCAAATACCATCAAAAGAAAGCTCTATTTGTGGGAAGAAAAGGACGCAAATTTCGTTTGAGTACAGCATTGCAGGACCGCGCAATTAGCAGTTAAAGCAACGCAGTGCAAAATTGTAAAAAGTGCTCTGGTCAGGAAGGGGGTAAATCCTTCCGGGGCTGAAGTGGTTAATTAGTGATCCACTGGGCCAAGCAAAAAGTAAAGCCAGCCGGGCCGAATACAGCATGAGTCAACTCCCAGAGTCCCCCCTTTTATTAGGATGCCCAATGCCCCCCTTACATCAGAGCCCCCAAAGTTCCCTCTTTATATCAGGGTCCCCAGAGTCCCCCCTTACATTAGGGTCACCATAGTTTCCCCTCCCTAAATCAGGTCCCCCAGAGTCTCCCCTTCCTTACATCAGGGTCCCCAGTGTTCTCCCCCTTATGTCAGGGTCCCCAGAGTCCACCTCCTTAATCAGGGTCAGCAGAGTCTCCCCTTCTTACATCAGGGTCCCTAGAGTCTTCCTTAAATCAAAGTACCCCCTTTCATTTGGATTCCCAAATCCCCCCACCCCCTCTTACATCAGGGTCCCCATAGCTCCCCTTTACATCAGGGCCCCCTCAGAGTTGTCTTCCTTAAATCATGGTCCCCAGAGTCACCCCCTTAAACCTAGGTCCCCAGAGTTTCCTCCTCCTCTTTCATCTGGGTCCCCAGAGCACCCCCTCTGTCTTACATAAGTGTCCCATGCATCCCCCTTCCTTACATCATGTTCCCTAGAGTACCTCCCCTTACATCACAGTCCCTCCTTTCATTAGGGCCCCCAGAGTCCCCCCTCCCCTTTACATCTGGGTCCCAGAGTTTGCCCTAACATTATGGTCCCCAGAGGCCCCCCTTACATAAAGATTCCTACGGCCCCTCTTACATCAGGGACCATTTCTTCTGATTGCAGCAGACAGCTACAGGACAGGTGAAAGCTGGAAGACGGGGCATTGGGACCAGGTAGATCTAGAGAAGGAAGTTCTGTCCTCCTCCTTCTCTTAATACTGGAACCCATAGGAAGAGCAAGCATGTGACAATGAAATCCATAGACAGGTGGGTCCAGGGCCTCTCTCCATTGGGTAAGGGGTTGTAGGAGGCCCACTGGGCCTTCAGAATTGTTGGGAAATGGCCCAAAAGAGTTGATTCTTCCCAGGGTGGCCAGCAGCCTTGGGAGAATGGTAAGTTTGGAGCACAGCAGTACGGAGACTCTCTGGGACAAAGCAGCGGTCACAAGGTTTCTCAGAAGGAGCATGGACCTGAGCAGCAAGAATTTTGTCACCCAAAGGAGAAGTGAGACTGGTGCGAACCGTAGCCAGAATACGTTCAGGAGGAATTACAGGAAACGGAACCGACTACATCTTGGAAGTGGAGGAGGGTAAGAATGAGACAATTAATTGAAACTTGACAAGAACAGAGCCCATCGCGCCCTTCTGGGAGAGAGGCGTTTAGCCTCAGACAAGAATGTGAGACTTTTATGGTCAGTAAGAATGAGAACCGGCACAGTGGTACCTTTGAGGAGATGACTCCATTCTTTCAGGACTAAAATGATTGCCAACAGCTCTCTGTCACCGATCTCGTAATTTCACTCCACAGGTGACGATTTTTTGGAAAAGTAGCCACAAGGATAAATAGCACTCTCAGAGGTAAAACGTTGAGACAGAAGGGCACCAACTCCAGTCTCAGAAGCATCAACCTCAGGGATAAAGGTAACATAGGATTGGGATGTGCCAACACAGGAGCAGAAACAAAGAGACTCTCAAAGGCCTTAATGGACACCGGAGACCAACTCAGTGGGTTACCGTCCTTTCTGGTCATATCAGTCAGGGGCTTGACCAGAGATGAGAAGTTACGAATAAACTTCCGATAATAATTGGCAAAGCCCAGGAAATGCTGCAGAGGACATAAAACCACGGGTCAGGGCCACTGTAGGATTGCCGAAAGTTTCTCTGGGTACATCGAAAAACCAGCAGTGGAAATTACATCTTGGAAGTGGAGGAAAATTGTTGTGACAAAGCATCAGCCCTTACATTCTATTGTGAACAGGAATTTAACCTGTTCACAATAGAACTCGCACTTCTCCAGTTTACAATAGAGATTGTTCTCTCTTAGTTTCTGAAGCACATGACAGACATCTGTGTGGTGACTCTCCAGGGACTTGGAAAAAATGAGGATATCATCGAGATAAACTACCACACATAACTGCAACAAATCTCGGAGGACATTGTTAATAAATTCCTGGAAAACTGCCGGGGCGTTACAAAGGCCAAAAGGCATAACAAGGCACTCATAATGGCCTGTTCTGGTATTAAACGCAGTTTTTCCGCACGTTGCCCTCCTTAATCCTCACAAGATTGTATGTCCCTCTCAAATCAAGCTTCGTAAAAACCGTTGCTCTCTTGAGGTGGTCAAATAACTCAGTAATCAACGGAATTAGATAGGCATTCTTAATCGTGAAACGACTGAGACCCCTATAATCAATACAAGGTCTCAGTTCACCACTCTTCTTCTTCACAAAGAAGAAACCAGCAGGAGACGAGGATTTGCGGATAAAACCTTGAGAAAGTGCATCTGCAACATACTCTTCCATGGCCTTATCCTCCAAGAAAGGGTAAACCCCGCCACGAGGGGGTATGGCACCAGGTTGAAGGTCAATTGCACAATCATACGGCCGGTGTGGAGGCAAACTACCGGCTTTACCTTTGTCAAAGACATCGCTAAAATCGCAGTACTCCTCTGGCAGGGAGGAGAGTGAAGAGGTGCAAAGGACCTTGGCTACCTTCTGGAAGCATGTCTCACTACATTGTGGTGACCAGGAGAGAACCTCAGCACGGAGCCAATCAAAAGAGGGGTTGTGCCTCTGTAACCAAGTATAACCAATATCCAGCAGAAACTTAGGTGAGGAAATAACTTGGAATTGGATTATCTCATGGTGAAAAGCCCCTACGGCCATGGACAACGGGACCGTCTCATGAGTCACATGGGCAGGCTGTAGAGGTCTCCCGTCAAGAGCCTCAATGGTAAGTGGAGTGTCACGCAACTGCAGCGGAATCGAGTGCTTCGATACAAAGGTAGCATCAATGAACAGGCCTGCAGCCCCAGAGTCGATTAGAGCCTGTATCTCAATGGATGACTCAGCCCAAGAAAGGGTGACCGAAACCAGGGGCTTATCCTTCTGGATAACTGGGGATGAAACAACACCACCTAAGATCTGTCCGTGACAGGACCTCAAGGTTTGGGCGTTCCCTGGACGGGTAGGACAAGACTTCAAAAAGTGACCAGACTGGCCACAAAAAAGGCACAATCTCTCCCTCCTCCTAAAGGTTCTCCCATCCGCAGAGAGATGCGTGAAACCCAAGTGCATGGGTTCACCTTCACTGATGGACTCAGTACCAGGAGGCATGGGAGGTGAGGGAGGCACGGATGAGACAAACTTACAGGAGGTTTCCGCAAGCGCTCCTTAAAAAAGAGTCTTTCTCTGAGTCTGGAGTCAATGAAGATGGCAAACGTGATCAACTTCTCCAGCTCAGTGGGTATATCTCGGGCTGCTATCTCATCCTTGATGGTATCAGAGAGACTATGAGAAAAAGCAGCCACGAGGGCCTCATTGTTCCATGCAACCTCTGCTGCCAGAGTACGGAATTCAATGGCGTAGTCGGCAACAGTTCTTGTACTCTGTTCGATGGACATGAGGCATTTGGGAGCAGAAGTGGAGCGTGCGGGAGCGTCAAATACCCTTTTAAACAAAGCCACAAACTCAGGGTAGCTCAAGACAACAGGTTTTTGCGTCTCCCGGGCCAAGAGGGTTTGCCAAGGCCAAGGCTCTCTCAGAAAGCAAAGATATCACAAAACCTACTTTGCTTCTGTCCATGGGAATCGCCTGTGGCAGCATCTCAAAGTATATATCAAACTGGTTGAGAAACCCTCTGCATTGGACTGGATCGCCCCCAAATCGCTGGGGAAGCGGAGCGGAACCAGACATACCTCTTATAGAGGTAATACTCGAGGCAAGTGCCTGCACAGAGACTGGAGCAGCAGCAGGGTCGGCCTGCTACATAGGTTGTTCCGGGACGGAGATTCCAGGTGAGCCATGCGACTCAGGAGCGTTTGTAACACCATGGCAAACTGATCCATGCGGTGATCCAGTTCATCCAATCTGGAAAAAATATTACCAACAAGTGGATTGACTGCATCTTCTGAATTCATGGCCTTCGCCTACTGTCAGGTTGTACCGGGGCGGAGATTCCAGGTGAGCCATGCGACTCAGGAGCGTTTGTAACGCCATGGCAAACTGATCCATGCGGTGATCCAGTTCATCCAATCTGGAAAAAATATTACCAACAAGTGGATTGACTACATCTTCTGAATTCATGGCCTTCGCCTACTGTCAGAAACCCTTAAATCAGACCGAGACAGAAGTACAGTTAAATTACACTTGTTTAATAATAAAAGGAAAAAGAACAAACTTAGTCAAAACAAAGTCAAAGTTCAGTAACCGGAACGGATAGTCAGCCAAGCCACAAGTCAGGGATCAATGTAGTGGAACAGCAAGCAGAATCTGGAGCCAGAAGGGATGTCAGCAAAGCAAGTCTTTAAACAGGAATGCAGGAGATTGTCTCTGGCGAAGGCAGAGATCGAATGCAGAGATCCACTGGGCTGAGTAACTGTGGAGAGATAGGAGCTGGAAATAAGCCGACAGCTGAGCGGCCAGCTCTGAGAAGGAAGGGCTGAGCCCAGCCCTGACACTCACACACTGACTGTGGTATGACACTGGAACTCAGAGTCAGCCTATCTACTCTGAGCTTTAGTCCCTCCCTAGTAGCTGCTAATCCGACATGCAATTGGCCCCTCTAACTACCAGAAGTGGCCGTCAGGATGCCTAACCTGGCTCTAGGCCAGTGATGGCGAACCTTGGCACCCCAGATTTTGGAACTACATTTCCCATGATGCTAAACTACACTGCAGAGTGCATGAGCATCATGGGAAATCTAGTTCCAAAACATCTGGGGTGCCAAGGTTCGCCATCACTGCTCTAGGCTATGCTGGTTATTGAGCCATAAGCTAAAATCAGCTATAGAATCCTAGACAAGAAGTGACAGGGTTAACTAATACATACAGTAACATAGGACTATCTGAAACTGTGCATGTGAGATAATAACAATAGGACAGATATACTCTGTCTGTCACAAGAATTTAGATACACACTCAAGAAGCTATAAGCAACTGCTCTTAAAACTATTAGAACATAAGAAAACTCTGCTTCTGATCTGGGAGAAAATACAACAGACGTAGCTATGTGTACAGTCCCACAGTGATAGGAAGTGATGCACTTAAATAACTCTTGACTTTGAGTAGCAGAGCCACCTACTGTACAAATACAGGCAATAGATCCCTACATGTGTATCACTTTCAGATAAAAAGCCCACTAAATATTGTAAAGACTGTTGATCGACAACCCGTCAATTGCGATCTACCTGTTGACCACTGGCAGGTGATAGCTAGATTGGGTTCGAGCCCCTGTCCTGCCGACCCTTAAGTGCTCCTCCTCCTCACCTCCGAGTAGCAGAGCAGAGAAGCGATGAGCTTAGCTGGACAAGGGGACACAAACCCAAACTTGCCCGAGCGCTGCCAAAGCGGAGGCATTCCTTCCTTTGCATGTGCAGCTGCAGGGCTCGGAATGTCTTTGCTGCCTATGATTCTCTGTCAGCTTTGACAGTGCTCGGGAAAGTTCGGGCTCTTGTCCCCCTGTTTCAGAAAAAGAATGCCAGCAGACAAGATGACTCCTCTAGGCAGATTCCCGTGCATCACAACGCAGCCTAGTTCACGGCCCTCCAGAGTTAAAATGATAATTCTCCCGCTCTACAAGACTCTGGTCCGGTCGCACCTAGAGTATGCTGTCCAGTTCTGGGCACCAGTCCTCAGGAAGGATGTACTGGAAATGGAGCGAGTACAAAGAAGAGCAACAAATACCATACTGGTGACCCCACAATAGGGATAAAACTTTTTCGCAGAAGGGAGTTTAACATGGCCACTCATTAAAATTAGAAGAAAAGAGGTTTAACCTTAAACTACGTAGCGGGTTCTTTACTGTAAGAGCGGCAAGGATGTGGAATTCCCTTCCACAGGCGGTGGTCTCAGCGGGGGGCATTGATAGTTTCAAGAAACTATTAGATAAGCACCTGAAGGACCGCAACATATAGGGATATACAATGTAATACTGACATATAATCACACACATAGGTTAGGCTTGATGGACTTGTGTCTTTTTTCAACCTCACCTACTATGTAACTATGTAAATATGTAACATGCAAATGCTGAAAGCACACCTCATCCTCTGGGTTTCACTGTCCCCCAACCTCACATGTCAATGAGTCCTAAGGGCTCATTCATACCCTAAGGGCTCATTTACACAGGTATTCTAGCCGTGTGAATGAAAGGTTTGTTCATGAGGTTGGAGCTGCCTGTTGCTCTATGGGGATGCAGCGTCTGTAAGAACACAGCCACAGATCCTAATTTGACAGGTGTGGGTAAGTGGCCCCAAATACACACTGTCTGTGTTCAGGACCATACACCTGCACCCACACGCCTGTCAAAGTAGGACCTGCGGCTGTGTTCCTCCACCTGCAGTGTCCCCATAACAAAACATAAGCTGCCTGCAAACAGCTCTTTGTGGCTCCAGTCACATAAACCAACCACTGATTCACAAATGATGTGAATGAGCCCTAAGAACTCATTCACACACAAAGCTTTATTTAGTAATTCAATACAGTTTTATCTTTTAGATTTGGCAAGAATTGTGTCATTTATGATGTGTTTGTGTCCACTAATAATGATTTTGTCATACTTACCCCTAATGCAGATGGTCAGGCACTATAGCTAGCTTCTGTGTTTTTCACCTATGGCAGCCCCCTTTCCCAAAAGGCAAGCAGGAATTATGGGAAAGGGGGTAGACTCGGTTGCCCCAGGTCTTATACACAATTCTATAGTGCTTGGCCACCATGGTGGGCAGACATGAACTGAGCACAGCAAACAGGTACTTGCAGTTAGCAGACAGGAAGAAGTGGCCACTGACTGTCTGGGCTCAGGGTATGCTGAGTACTGAGCATATTTGATATCTGATCTGAGGTTGTCAACAAGGGAATACAAACTAGTAGACAGGGCAGACAAACAGGGAGCTTGGAGCACGTGTTACAAACGCTATCACAAGAATGACACTGCGGGGTTGGCTGGTTTACATCAGATTTGGTCTCCACCTAAAGACTGGCTACAACAATCACCTTGCAGGTGGACAGGCAGATAGGGAGAATGCATCACAGCTAATACCAGGATGCTGAAATGAGACCAGCAGCTGTCGGTGAACAAGAGCAATTAACAAGCAATTATCTGCTCCTAACAGATGTTAGTGTATTTTTAGTAAAATATAATTTTGATATTTTCTGGGGAGGTGGGCCCTGCATACAGTATATGGTATTAGAACCAGATCACCATTGCGCTGCAGTGACGCACATTATGTGCATTGGTGTGCTGCCATTCAGAAAGCACCTTCCCAACATACTTACGTTGCTGTCCAGTAATGCACTATTGTGCTGCCCTAACTCCAATCTCCCCTCTATAAAAATGGCAATAATATGTTCAACAGTGCTCTGCCTCAGCCCCGGGTGAGACTTTGATGACCCAGACCACTTATCTACCCCAGCCCATTGGTTGTCATTGACCAATGAAATGTATGTAAGTTTTAGTGAAACATATGTTTCTTCTGTACTTACCTTCTACCTTTCCATAACTGACTATAGACTAATAGATGGTTTTATTGTTTTAAATTTTTAGTTAATTTGCATCTAACTCCTGATGATTGGTAGAAAGCCAAGAAACGCGTAGAGGTACCAACTCAAGAATGCACATATTGTTTTACTATATACAATAACAATATCTCTTTTTTCTGTAACTGCCTTGATTACATAAATTATGTCCACTGCTTTACTGCCTGTATATGTCAAACTATGCTGTATAATGTATCCTATGAAGTATGTCTTATGCTAACTTTATTAAAATATTTAGTATCATTTATACCTCGTAAATTTTTGGAGATTATGGTACCCCAGGCTTTATGTATACTTAGGGATATCACAATTATTTTACCAACTATAGACATAATACTTGTTTCAGGTCAACTCCCCTTGATCCTGAATAACCAGTCTTTATACTCATTGACATGTCTCAAGTAAAGTCCCACTACTGTCCCCTCTTTCTCTTTTTGTCTTAAATTATTGGGATAGAGACATGTCAATGCATTTACTGGTGTGGACAGGCCGCAATCTTATTTCAGTGTACTTCAACAAGTAGGATTTCATATTTCAGTATCGGTTTTTGTTTACTTTCAGCCCTTTTCATGCTGTCTCTGTGCTCCCTGTGCCCTCACTCCTGCACTGCCATTTTAAAAATTCCTGTGATGCCTTGGCTGACAATATTGCTGTACTACGCATGCATGATATGGACCACATGAGGTCACAAGCCATGTCTCCCATTCGCTGTACACCACTGCATTATTCAGTTTAAACAAAAGCCTACCTACAAGATCTTCCTCCCTAAAGGAACTGGTGAGGTAGCCTTCCTAGGGAGCATCTGTGCTATGTTACTAGTGCCTTCAGCGAACCAGGAAGTGGACGCACAAAAAGTAAGTAAATCAAAAAACTTTTTTTTTAAAGAAACCAGTGTAGAAACCATGCAGAGATGCCTGCTGATTAGATTTTTGGTGAGAAAGAGGGAAAAATCTGCTTTAACGTGGCAGTTTACCACACAGCAGCAAACTTGGCTGAAGTGAATGAGGCTTTAAAGTAGATTTATAGGATAAACCTCGCTACTTACCTATTTTCAGGTAGCTCCGGTCTGGTCATGTGATTCGGCTCCCCGGTATTAGTCAGCAGCGGCTGCAGGGAGAGGCGGGAGCAACAACAACAGATAGGCCATAGGATCCTATGGGTGACACTCCAAGCTTTAACAACTATCGTTGAGCGCTCTTTTCCCTATAGCCGCTGCTGGCTGATATAGGGGAGATCAAGTGACCAGAGTGGGTAAGAATACAGATCTTTCTTACACAGGTTAGTCGGCATTAGACAAGTTTGGTCAAGGCTGGAATTCTACTTAAAACTATAACTGAAGGCAGTGGCAGCAAACTTTTGGGGAGGGCGGTGAACAGAACTAGCCCCCTCACTCGCACCCTCCCCTGCACGGCTCCGGATCGATCACAGCGGCCCCACCCCAGGCTCAAAAGGCGGCGATCCTCGTTCTACTATCACCTCCATCCCCCACGCATGATACATGGCCTCCTTACCTTATACAGTGAGAGGTGCGGGGAGGAGGACAAGGTGACGGTGCGCTGCTGAATAAATCCAGGGTAAAGCTCTAGGAGAGAATGCTGCTGCCAGGGCTGATGCTTCTCCTCATGGCTGAACAGGAGGCTGGTCCTGAGACTCATCCTAAGACTCCCGGCCAATCGGGTCTCAGGAGCCACTTCTTGATTGGCTGGGAGGAGAAGCAGGAAGACATTAGTGAATATTAGTTTGCTAATGTCACACAAGTGGGTGGGCTTGGGGCGCAGTGCCCTGCGCCAGGGACATGCTGTGAGGTCAGTGGCAGGTGAGGCACTGGCTAGTATCAGAGCCAGATACACACAGGTTACATACGCCATGATCGTTAGAGCGAGAGCAATAATTCTAGTACTAGACCTACTCTGTAACTCTAAACATGTACCCTGTAAGAAAATTTAAAGCGTCTCCTATGGAGATTTATAAGTACTAAAGTTTGGCGCCATTCCACAAGCGTGCGCAGTTTTAAAGTGTGTCATGCTAGGTATCTATTTACTCTGCGTAACATCATCTTTCACATTATACAAAAAAATCGGGCTAAAGTTAGTGTTGTTTTTTTTTTTTTATTCATGAAACACGTTTAAAAAAATTGCTGCGCAAATACCGTGTGACATAAAAAGTTGCAACGACCACCATTTTTTCCCCTAGGGTGTCTGCTAAAACAATATATATAATGTTTGGGGGTTCTGAGTAATTTTCTAGAAAAAAAAATATGCTTTTTACATGTAGGAGAGAAGTGTCAGAATTGTCCTGGGTGGCAAGTGGTTAATTACCATAAGTAAGTAATATACAAATAATTATTATATATTGTTTTTAAGGTAATTTACTATATTTTCAAAATCTGTACTCTAAGCAAGTGGCGGACAAATTACTAAAGTTTGAAGTTAAAACTTCCAACCAGTAATTTCACGGTAAATAGATAAATATTAAATTATTTTCTTATAACATATAGCATAATGATATATCATTTAGCTTGAATATAAGAGCCCTTGCACACTGGGGCGGGGGCGGCGTCGGCGGTAAAACGCCGCTATTATTAGCGGCGTTTTACCGCCGGTATGCGGCCGCTAGCGGGGCGGTTTTACCCCCTGCTAGCGGCCGAGAAGGGGTTAAATACCACCGCAAAGCGCCTTTGCAGAGGCGCATTGCCGGCGGTATAGCCGCGCCGTCCCATTGATTTCAATGGGCAGGAGCGGTAAAGGAGCGGTATACACACCGCTCCTTCACCGCTCCGAAGATGCTGCTGACAGGACTTTTTTTACCGTCCTGCCAGCGCATCGCTCCAGTGTGCAAGCCTCCGGGGCTTTCACACTGGAATGCAAGGAGCGGCACTTTCGGGTCGGTTTGCAGGCGCTATTATTAGCGCAATAGCGCCTGCAAACCGCCCCAGTGTGCAAGGGCTCTAACAGTGCCTTTTCGGCAGGCAGCAGATTCTCATTCTCCCTCTTAACTGTGTGAGAAAAACATGGGATTGTGGGTAAATCTTATACTCATAAACACATGTTTTTTCCTTGTAGTTAAGAGGGCTGGAAGGGAGCATTTGTCTTTTATGCCCGGTTAACACTGGTGCGATGCGAGAACCCTGCGAATGCACTGCGGGTTCCCGCACCGCACCGACTCGCATGGCAGTTCACACTGCCATATGCGAACTGCTGGGGAGTGTCAATACATTGATAACGACACCCCCAGTTCAGCTCGCGTATTGCACTGCGAATTGACAGTTCGGACATGAATCGGATCGCATATGTGTAAACACACATGCGATCCAATTCTGCTCCGAACAGAAAAAAGGGTCCTGTGTGTGTTTGGACTGAATGCGGTGCGATATCAGCCATACTATTTGTATGGCTGAAATCGCAACGCACAGACATCGCATGTAATGTGAACAGCAGTGCGCTGCGAATTACAAGCGATGTCTGGCATCGCACAAGTGTGAACCGGGTCTTAGACACTTGCCCCTTCTATGACACTGCAGTGAGAGGTGTGCCTCCACTGCAGCATTTTCATTGGACAGCTGGGACCAATGGTACTTTACTATTGGTCCAAGACTCCAAGCTGTTTATTGAGCTCAGTGCCTCTGACAAGAAGTGAGGAGAGGCACTGTGAGCTCATCCTCTCAGTTTGCTGCAAACAGTGTGTCATCTTGTATTTAAAGTGGCCGCTCTGTATTTATCTTCTGACACGCTGTGCAAGGAGCCCCATGTCTCTGTAAACATAGGTCGAAGGATCCCCAAATTTTTACCAGTGGTGGGGTAGGACTTGGGCTACATACCCCTTTAGGCTACCCATACCCATAGACCCTTGAAGTTCAATTCTTTAAAATGTTCTTTTAATGTTCATGGCCCTGCCTCACCCGACTGCATGTCCCTGCCATCCCCCCCCCCCCCCGAGCCCACCCTTTTTTGAAGCCAATTAGAACCTCTGGATCTAATCACGTGCTTCAAAAAAAAAAAAAACCCACATTGAAATTCATGCTTTTTGCATGGAGATTAGGGGGCGTGCGCATAGATTGGGGGGTGGCACCCCTAATGGATGGGTCGCCATTGACTAAAAGCAAAACAATTTTTTTTTCGTTTTCGATAGAGTGGAGAGGGAATAGACCACCTGCCAGGTTTTTAATGCTGTCTGTGTTAGAGAGATTCACCCACTCTATTCGTCCTGGAGAGTGTTATCACTGAAAGTGAAAGAAAATTCTAAATTTTTGATTACCAGAACAGAATTAAAGGGAAAAACTTTTTATGGGGACACCAGTTCTGGTGACAACCAGGGATTATCTCACTTATGTCACAGGAAGTGAAGGAAAATCTCCACAATGGGACACAAATAGTAAAAAAAAAAAAAAAAAAAAAAACCTAACAAGGGTTATATCCCTCCCTTACTCTTTCCAACATTAAAAAAAAAAATTGCCTATAGTTTATCACCAATTGCCGACCGCACTATAGCCGAAAGATGGCCACAGCACGGTCGTTCAGTTCTGGGAGGGCATCAATAGACATCCTCCCAGAACCCAGCCTTCTGTCCCTTGGACACAGCTGATAACAGATTGGGGTAAAGGGCCAATCATAGCGGCCCTTTACCATGTGAACAGCTGTATACAATCACGGATGATCGCATGTTAACAGACTTGCCAGTTATTGGTAGCCCTTTCCTCATACACTGTGTCTGTGGGAGAAAAGGAGTTGTTAGCCGGCTAGCCTGTCAGCACATCGTTTACACTGATAATCAGAGCACTGATCATCAGTACAGCATTATCGATACAGCCTCATCAGTGTCAATCGGTGCCCATCAGTGAAGAAGAAAAATTACTTATTTGCGAAATTCTATAGCAGAAACTAAGAAAAACATTATTTTTTCAAAATTTTCTGTCTTTTTTCATTTGTTTAGCACAAACTAAAAAACACCAGTGGTGATTAAATACCACCAAAAGAAAGCTCTATTTGTGCAAAAACAATTATAAAAATGTCATATGGGTACAGCGTAGCATGACCTCGCAATTGTCATTCAAAATGTGACAGCGCTCAAAGCTGAAAATTTGCCTGGGCAGGAAGGGGGTGAAAGTGCCCTGTATTGAAGTGGTTCTAAAGTTAAAGGTAGTTCATTTTTTAAAAATGCCCTTTTTTTTTTTTGCAGGTAAATAAATGTGCATTTATTATTATTTTTTTTAGGAGCCTGTAAAAGCATTGCACCCACGATCAGCAGATTGTGGGTGTAATAACAGGCTCCTGCAGACTGTCAGTGTAGCTTTCTGCCTGTACCTCCGACATGGGCAGACAGTTACTGAATGACAGGAAGCTCAATGAGCTACCTAGAGCGATCATCAGCACCCTGGTAGTTCATTGAGAACTACAGACCGTTAGCTGCAAAGGCTGATGATAGTGGTGTGGGGAGAAGATCCCTCGGCCACTGTCACAGGGGGGGGGGTTGGATGAGCAGGCAGATGCGGAGCATGTTACAACCTAAATATCCTAAATATGGCTGTAACATGTTCAGAACAGTGAAATTCTTCTTTAAAGCTTGTTTGGCTGTACTTCTCCTGTGAATCACAGGAGTGCAGTTTATTCTGAACACCTGTGACCCATTTTCAGCAGACAGTGGGCTGTAGCCTGCTGTCGGCTGACGTCACAGAGCTTGTCCAAACCCAGGAAAGATTGCGGCCATATGGTCAGGGTCCGCCCACATGCCTGGACCGGCACCCAGGTCAGCCACTCAGGGAGCTGCTGAGAGCCTGAGCTGGCCGCTCCCAACCACTCCATAGCCCAGCACTCCAGTGAGCAAGGAGGGGGGGCAGACAGCGGTGATTGATAGTCACCAGCTCTCTGCTCACAGAGTTCTGAGAACCAAGTGATCTGTGCTATTTGATCACTCAGTTCTCCGTCTTAGAGCCTGCGGAGGACAGATGTAGCATCCACTTAGGTAAGTAACATTCAAAAAAAAAATATTTACACATTTTTAATGCATTCTCTGCATTAGGGTAGAAAACCTTCTGAGCGCAGCCACCCCCTCCCCCATATACTTACCTGAGCCAGATCTCGAACCAGTGCTGTGACTGAGAGCAGCGGCTCTCTCTGGCTTCATAGGCTCAGGGACAGCAGCGGGAGCCATTGGCTGCTGCCAATCCCAGCTAGTGAGGAGGGAACAGGGCCAAGCGGGGCTCTGTGTGTCAACGGACACACAGAACGCAGCTCGGGTTTGAGCCTGCACGAGTGCGCCCATAGCAAGCAGCTTAATATGGGGGCACTCGGTGGGGGGGGGGAGCTAGGAGCACCGGTGGAGAAGAGGAAGATCAGGGCTGCTCTGTGGCAAACCATCAGCATCTGCTGCTATTAGCCCCTGTGCAGGAATTCCAGGGCCGGTTTAGGTTTGCTGCAATAAAGCAGCTAGTGAGGAGGGAACAGGGCCAAGCGGGGCTCTGTGTGTCAATGGACACACAGAACGCAGCTCGGGTTTGAGCCTGCACGAGTGCGCCCATAGCAAGCAGCTTAATATGGGGGCACTCGGTGGGGGGGGGGAGCTAGGAGCACCGGTGGAGAAGAGGAAGATCAGGGCTGCTCTGTGGCAAACCATCAGCATCTGCTGCTATTAGCCCCTGTGCAGGAATTCCAGGGCCGGTTTAGGTTTGCTGCAATAAAGCATGCTTTACCACAACTTACCTTACACGTGTCAGGACATTGGTGTGCTATTCATACCATTGTACAACAAAACTGGTCCCAAAAGATCCATACACCCACTCGTACCACCATTGCGCCAAAAGTAACCTAAATGTGCAACAGCTGCTACTTTAAATTAAATAAATAAAAATAAGCATTTACAGTGTAAACTAAAGTAAATAGTAGCGTTAAACAGTATGAATAAATAAACCCAGTGACGGGTGATAGTGATCAACACTAATACCTAAATAAACAACTAATAATAACGTTTGTGCAAAAATAGTCCATAAATGAGACTGGATTGTCTCAAACAAAGGAAAGCTGAATATATCCCGATGTGAGATCTTCAAAACTTTCACCACATCGCGTTCCACTCCCCTTTGGTTAACCGATTGTCGACCGCCGCCTGTACATTTACGTTGACGCAATGGGGTTGATTTACTAAAGGCAAATAGACTGTGCACTTTGCAGAGGCAGTTGCCCTCTGCAGGTGCAATTGCTCCAAAGCTTAGTAAATGAGGTAAGGCTTGACTTTGCAAAGAGTACCCAATCCTGTGCAAGGAAAATAAAAAAAACAGCATTTTTGCTTGCACATGATTGGATGATGGACGTCAGCAGAGCTTCTGCTCATTTACTAAGCTTTGGAGCAACTGCTCTTGCAGAGGGCAACTGCACTTTGCAAAGTGCACAGTCTTTTTACCTTTAGTAAATCAACCCCAATGGCTCGGACAGGCAAATGGGCGTACAGGTATGTTCCTTTAAATTTGCGCACGCCCGCCGCAAGTGTGATCGCAGGTCCCGCGGACTCGATGTCCGCGGGGATACCCGCGATCGTCTCACGGAGAGAAAGTGACAGCGGTGATCAGTGTCGTGTTACACATAGCCCCTCCCCCCCACAGTTAGAATCACTCCTTAGGACAACACCTACAGCGCCACCTAGTGTTAATCCCTTCACTGCCAGTCACATTTACACAGTAATCAATGCATTTCTAATCGCACTGATCACTGTATAAATGTGAATGGTCCCAAAATCACGCCAAAAGTGTCCGATCTGTCCGCCATAATGTCGCAGTCACGATAAAAAGCGCTGATCGCCGCCATTACTAGTAAAAAAAATTACTAATAATCCAATAGTGCAGTATCATTGTAAAAAGTTTATTCTAATAAAACAGCTTCAAACATTGTACTCACATAAGATCAAATCAATGAAGCCTAGAGGCATCCACTTGCAGCAGCAAGTACTGGTGTAATGTTGTCTCAGCGGACATAGCATAGGTGAACTGAATCTCATGGGAACCCCATGAGTAAGTCATTATGACGAAACGTCGGCACGTGGCTGTACGGTAACCAGTTTTTCACGCTTGACGCTATACTGGAAGTGACGCTCAGAGGATCACGGTCTTTCGCTGGTGAGATTCAGTTCACCTATGCTGTGAGCACATTACACCAGTAATTGCTGCTGCAGGTGGATATCTCTAGGCTTTGTTGATTTGAGCTTATGTGTGTGCAATTTTGGAAGCTGTTTTAATAGAATAAACTTTTTACAACAATACAGCACTACTGGAGCACTTTGTTTCATTAAATATAGAGAGTCCATGATATCGGGTGTCACGCCCGGATATCTAATCCTGTAAGGGTTGATGCTGTTTTGCCGAGCATGAGAGTATAAGGCATCGTTATTTGGTGAGTTTTTAACCAAAGGGGAGTGGAAACACTGAGTGCACGTGATGTGGTGAAAGTTAAGCCTCGTACACACAATCGGATTTTCCGCAGACAAAACCTCTGACTTTTCTCCGAAGGCGTGTGCCTGGATTTTGCCTTGTATACAAACGGCAAGGAATTGTCGGCCAACAAACACGAATGTAGTGACGTATTACGTGGCTTTTCAGCTCTTTAGCACCACCCTTTGGGCTCCTTCTGCTAATTTCGTGTTAGTAGAAGTTTGGTGAGTGTTGATTTGCGCTTTTCATGTCACGCTTTTCAAGTCACGCTTTTCATTTTGTGCTTTTCAGTTTGTTTCTGAACGGCCGCTCGTCAACCAGACATGTTGTGGAATCAGGGGAGATAATGTGATATTTATTATTGGCCTTGGAGTTATTGCTTTGACCCAAGTTCAGTCCAGTTCAGGAACAGGAGGAGTTCTTGGACCAAAAATTGGTTGCTTTGTTAATCGTGACCAATTATGTCATATGCCTTTGCTGCGGGAGCTCCAAGAGAATAATACGGATGATTTTAGGAATTATCTCCGGATGACGGACCCCTGCTTTCACCAACTCTTGGCAATGTTGACCCCCTATATTAAGAAGCAGGACACATGCATGAGGATTTTCTTTTTTGGTTGAATAATAATGATTTGATTTGTTATATTTTCTATATTTTTTTGGATGCATAGAATGCACTTTTTGGTTAAGTTCTATTGGCAGATAGCATGTCCAATTGTATTTGTTTATATTTTTTAATGCACAATAAAAAAATTGGGTAGAATAATACCTGGCTATGTGTTTTACTTCAAATGACAGTTTTGGAGTAGGTAGTTATATTTAAAAAAAATACAATGTAAAATTAACAAGAGACACCAACATAGTTGTATCTTTGATCTTAAAAAGTACGGGATAATGGTGTTGTGGTAACTTGCCCAAAAAAAAACCCATAATAATATTATTCTTGATATCACTAGAAAAAAAAAAGCCTTTGAAAATTTGTTTGCAATAAGTCCATCAGTATCACCAGCAAAGCAGCTTCATTATTATCCCATTTAAGAAGAAGAGAATGTGCGCTGCATTTCGAGATTTCATACTTTGCCGCATCACGAATGTTAATTCTCCATTACGAACGCTAGTTTACAAGACTGACCGCTTCTGGCTTGGCCTTGCTTCCGAGAATGTGTGTTTGTACTTTAGACTTTTGTCTGATGGACTTGTGTACACACGCCCAGAAAATCCGACAACAGACAACATTTGTCCGCGGAAAATTTTAAAACCTGCCATCCAACATTTGTCCGCGGAAAATCCAACAATAATTGTCCAATGGAGCGTACAAACGGTCAGATTTTCTGCCAACAGCCTGTCATCACACAATTCCGATTGTGTGTATGAGGAATGAAGATCTCACATCAGGATATATTCAGCTTTCCTTGTTTGAGACAATCCAGTCACATTTATTTTTGCACAAACGTTATTATTAGTTGTTTATTTATGTATTAGTGTTGATCACTATCACTGGGTTTATTTATTTATACTGTTTAGCGCTACTATTTACTTTAGTTTACACTGTAAATGCTTATTAATATTCATACAGTTGCCCCGACCCAATAGACCTCTACAACACAACGCACTACATTGGAAACATGCTCTGGTGTGGCCCTCGGGGCCCCTGACTTTGGCCCTTTCCACTGATGATTGTGCATACTTGCCAACTGTCCCGAATTTCTCTGGACATTCCCGGGATTTAGACCCTTTTTCCAATCTAATCGTTTCCCGGGAGTTGTCCTGAGAAATTCGTTTTTTCACGTTTTTCGCCGCCGGCCGCTAGAGGTCTGCGGCCGGCAGAGACGATGTCTCTGCCGGCCGCCATTTTCAAGGAGACCGTAGGCTGGCTAGATGGCTACAAAAGAGATTGAGCTGCGGCGCCGCCCACCCCCCCAGCCCGCTCCGCCCCGCTGCCAGTCTCTGTGACCTGTTATGGAAAGGGGCGGGGGATGGGCAGCGCCGCAGCTCAATCTCTACTGTAACCATGCGGCTCCGCTTGACCAACTTTGGGGCCGTATACTAGTCTGGATGTCACGGGGGGGGCTGGTCTGGATGTCACAGGGGGGGCTGGTCTGGATGTCACAGCGGGGGCGGTCTGGATTTCACAGGTGGGGGGGCTGGTCTGGATGTCACGGGGTCTGGATGTCACAGGGGGGGCCGGTCTGGATGTCACAGGGGGGGCAGTCTGGATGTCACAGTGGGGGGCCAGTCTGGATGTCACGGGGGGGCTGTACGTATAGTCTGGGTGTCACGGGGGAGGGGCCGTATAGTCTGGATGTCGCAGAGGGGCACCAGATGTAAGGAGGACTCTGCTGATGGGGACTCAGATGTGAGGAAGGCTCCGCTGGGGACTCCTGATGTGAGGGGGGCTCCGCTGGGGACTCCTGATGTGAGGGGGGGCTTCGCTGGGGACTCCTGATGTGAGGGGGGGCTCCGCTGGGGACTCCTGGTGTGAGGGGGGCTCCGCTGGGGACTCCTGATGTGAGGGGGGCTGGGGGACACCTAATGTGAGAGGGGGCTCCGCTGGGGACTCCTGATGTGAGGGGGGCTCCGCTGGAGACTCCTGGTGTGAGGGGGGCTCCGCTGGGGACTCCTGGTGTGAGGGGGGCTCCGCTGGGGACTCCTGGTGTGAGGGGGGCTCCGCTGGGGACTCCTGGTGTGAGGGGGCTCAGCTGGGGACTCCTGGTGTGAGGGGGCTCAGCTGGGGACTCCTGGTGTGAGGGGGCTCAGCTGGGGACTCCTGGTGTGAAAGGGGGGTTCCGCTGGGGACTCCCTATGTGAGGGGGGCTCCGCTGGGGACTCCTGATGTGAGGGGGGCTCTGCTGAGGACTCCTGATGTGAGGGGGGCTCCGCTGGAGACTCCTAGTGTGGGGGGCTCCGCTGGGGACTCCTGATGTGAGGGGGTACTCCGCTTGAGACTCCTGGTGTGAGGGGGGCTCCGCTGGGGACTCCTGATGTGAGGGGGGCTCCGCTGGGGACTCCTGATGTGAGGGGGGCTCCGCTGGGGACTCCTGGTGTGAGGGGGGCTCCTGGTGTGAGGGGGGCTCCGCTGGGGACTGCTGGTGTGAGGGGGGCTCCTGGTGTGAGGGGGGCTCCGCTGGGGACTCCTGGTGTGAGGGGGGCTCCGCTGGGGACTCCTGATGTGAGGTGGGGCTCCGCTGGGGACTCCTGATGTGAGGGGGGCTCCGCTGGGGACTCCTGATGTGAGGGGGGCTCCGCTGGGGACTCCTGATGTGAGGGGGGCTCCGCTGGGGACTCCTGGTGTGAGGGGGGGCTCCGCTGGGGACTCCTGATGTGAGGGGGTACTCCGCTTGAGACTCCTGGTGTGAGGGGGGCTCCGCTGGGGACTCCTGATGTGAGGGGGGCTCTGCTGGGGACTCCTGATGTGAGGGGGGGCTCCGCTGGGGACTCCTGATGTGAGGGGGGGCTCCGCTGGGGACTCCTGATGTGAGGGGGGGCTCCGCTGGGGACTCCTGGTGTGAGGGGGGCTCCTGGTGTGAGGGGGGCTCCGCTGGGGACTGCTGGTGTGAGGGGGGCTCCGCTGGGGACTCCTGGTGTGAGGGGGGCTCCGCTGGGGACTCCTGGTGTGAGGTGGGGCTCCGCTGGGGACTCCTGATGTGAGGGGGGCTCCGCTGGGGACTCCTGATGTGAGGGGGGCTCCGCTGGGGACTCCTGGTGTGAGGGGGGGCTCCGCTGGGGACTCCTGGTGTGAGGGGGGGCTCCGCTGGGGACTCCTGGTGTGAGGGGGGGCTCCGCTGGGGACTCCTGGTGTGAGGGGGGGCTCCGCTGGGGACTCCTGGTGTGAGGGGGGCTCCGCTGGGGACTCCTGGTGTGAGGGGGGCTCCGCTGGGGACTCCTGATGTGAGGAGGGCTCCGCTCAGGACTCCTGATGTGGGGGGCTCCGCTGGGGACTCCTGATGTGAGGGGGGCTCCGCTGAGGACATCTGATGCAAGGGGGACTCCGCTGGGGACACCTGATGTAAGGGGGGCTCCGCTGGAGACATCTGATGTAAGGGGGGCTCCGCTGGGGACATCTGATGTAAGGGGGGCTCCGCTGGGGGCACCTAATGCAAGGACGGACTTTGCTGGGAGCACCTGATGCAAGGACGGACTCTGCTGGGGGCACCTGATGCAAGGACGGACTCTGCTGGGACACCTGATGCAAGAACGGACTCTGCTGGGACACCTGATGCAAGGACGGACGGCTGGTGGTAGGCGACGTGGCAGGTGACACGCTCAGGGATCCCACTGATTCAGCATTATGGTGAGTTGAATGATTTCCTTCTATATTACAATGTAACGTGGGCTGTACGTATAGTCTGGGTGTCACGGGGGAGGGGCCGTATAGTCTGGATGTCGCAGAGGGGCACCAGATGTAAGGAGGACTCTGCTGATGGGGACTCAGATGTGAGGAAGGCTCCGCTGGGGACTCCTGATGTGAGGGGGGCTCAGCTGGGGACCCCTGATGTGAGGGGGGCTTCGCTGGGGACCCCTGGTGTGAGGGGGGCTCCGCTGGGGACTCCTGGTGTGAGGGGGGCTGGGGGACACCTAATGTGAGAGGGGGCTCCGCTGGGGACTCCTGATGTGAGGGGGGCTCCGCTGGGGACTCCTGATGTGAGGGGGGCTCCGCTGGGGACTCCTGATGTGAGGGGGGCTCCGCTGGGGACTCCTGATGTGAGGGGGGCTCCGCTGGGGACTCCTGATGTGAGGGGGGCTCCGCTGGGGACTCCTGATGTGAGGGGGGCTCCGCTGGGGACTCCTGATGTGAGGGGGGCTCCGCTGGGGACTCCTGATGTGAGGGGGGCTCCGCTGGGGACTCCTGATGTGAGGGGGGCTCCGCTGGAAACTCCTGGTGTGAGGGGGGCTCCGCTGGGGACTCCTGGTGTGAGGGGGGCTCCGCTGGGGACTCCTGGTGTGAGGGGGGCTCCGCTGGGGACTCCTGGTGTGAGGGGGGCTCCGCTGGGGACTCCTGGTGTGAGGGGGGCTCCGCTGGGGACTCCTGGTGTGAGGGGGGCTCCGCTGGGGACTCCTGGTGTGAGGGGGGCTCCGCTGGGGACTCCTGGTGTGAAAGGGGGGTTCCGCTGGGGACTCCTGGTGTGAAAGGGGGGTTCCGCTGGGGACTCCTGGTGTGAGGGGGGCTCCACTGGGGACTCCTGATGTGAGGAGGGCTCCGCTCAGGACTCCTGATGTGGGGGGCTCCGCTGGGGACTCCTGATGTGAGGGGGGCTCCGCTGAGGACATCTGATGCAAGGGGGACTCCGCTGGGGACACCTGATGTAAGGGGGGCTCCGCTGGAGACATCTGATGTAAGGGGGGGCTCCGCTGGGGACATCTGATGTAAGGGGGGCTCCGCTGGGGGCACCTAATGCAAGGACGGACTTTGCTGGGAGCACCTGATGCAAGGACGGACTCTGCTGGGGGCACCTGATGCAAGGACGGACTCTGCTGGGGGCACCTGATGCAAGGACGGACTCTGCTGGGACACCTGATGCAAGGACGGACTCTGCTGGGACACCTGATGCAAGGACGGACGGCTGGTGGTAGGCGACGTGGCAGGTGACACGCTCAGGGATCCCACTGATTCAGCATTATGGTGAGTTGAATGATTTCCTTCTATATTACAATGTAATAATAGAAATAATGCACTTCAATCATCCTGACACCATAAAAACCATGGTGCTGGGATGATTGAAGTGCTAACACCAGGTGTTTGGAGTATCTTTATCTGCTGATTGTTAATTTTTCTAGAATACACATATTTCCATTGTTGTGTAGGATCTGGGGCTGCTGTCCCTCCCTCCCTCTCCCCCCCTTTCCCTCTCCATCCCTGATTCATCTCAGACTCTAACCACACCCCCTTTGAGCCATGCCCATTTAAGACACGCCCACTATTTCACGTAAACCACGGCCACTTTTCCCCTGTGCCACGCTCACAAACCATGCCCCGCCCCCTGATTATAATAAGACTCCGCCTACAGCCAAAAAAGTGTCCCTAAAATTTTTTTTACAATGTTGGCAACTATGGATTGTGCTGTATGAGGAACTCTCCATACACAGGGACTGGCACAGCAGCTTTTTTGAATCCCCCAATCACCTGAATAGAGTCCAGCCATCAGACAATTGCAAATCAGTGGTCTTGCTATCAGACAAGTTTTTTTGGTTGAATTTTCAACACAGAAAAACTAAATATAACGTAATGTAATATATAAAATAATGATTACACAGAGTTGTCACACATAAATCACCCTCTCTAACATTTACAATACGGTATGATTTTACTGTGCACATTTAAAGATACAGAGCCCCAAATATGAACCCATTGGTTCCAAACTGACTTTTTTTGTAATACTTTTTCCTCTCTCCACTGTCTTCTCCCTCTGCTGGTTCTGCTCTCCCTGCTGTGTTCTCCCTCTGCTGTCTTCTCCCTCTTCCGGTTCTCCTCTCTCCGCTGTCTTCTGCCTCTGCTGGGTCTCCTCTCTCCGCTGCCTTCTCCCTCTATTCTTCCTCCGATGTTCTCTCAACACTCTCTCCCACTGTAATGCTAGGGGCGCCGGGTGCCATTGCTTATATAGCCATGGGACGGGGCCACGCAGTGACGTCATCTGGAGGCCTCAGCCCCTTGTGACACCGCCCCATAATGCCCTGGCGATGATGTCACAAGGGGGTGGGGCCTCCAGATGACATCACCGTGTGGCCCCACCCCATGGCTATATAAGTAATGGCACACGGCAGCCCTAGCATTACAGTGGGAGAGAGCGTTGAGAGAACATGGGAGGAAGAACAGAAGGAGAAAATAGCAGAGAGCAGAGAACCAGCAGAGAGAGAAGACAGCGGAGAGAGGAGAAATAGCAGTGGAAGAAGACATCAGCGGAGGGAGAAGAACCAGAGGATGAAGACATCGCCTGAGGGAGAAGAAATCTGAAGGAAGAGGCCCCCTGCCCACAGACCCCGACAACCAATAGCCAGGGTTGTCGGGAAGAGGCCCTCCTCCCAATCAACATGGGAACAGGGTGCTTCAGGGTGGGGGGATGCAGGCCCCCCCGCCCCAAAGCACCACCCACTCCCAAATGTTGAGGGCATGTGGCCTAGTATGGTCCAGGACGGGGTTTGGGTGCTCGATCATTTCCCCTTTTCCTGACCTGCCAGGCTGTGTGCTCGAAAAAGGTTCGGGTATGGATTTTGGGTTCCCCTTAAAATCCATACCTCTTTGGTCTGGTATGGTCTTGGGGGGAACCCCACGCCAATTTTTTTTTTTTGACGAGGGTTTATCATGATCCGACTTCTGGTGCGACTTCTATTCAAATCAATGGGCTTTCATAGGGAACCATTGATTTAGAATAGAGGCAGAGGAACGCTGCTAAAAGCTTGGCGTGGCTAAACGTGCATTAACACCAATGCAGGAAGGTACTAAAAGTATGTTTTTACAGCCGCTTATTCTTGGCATGGGTTTTCTAACGCCCTGTGTGAATGAGGCCTAATGCCCTGTACACACGATCGGACATTGATTGCACATTCCGACAACAAAATCCGTCAGATTCTTTCCAATGGAGTTTGGGCCAAACTTGTCTTGCATACACACGGTCAGACAAAGTTGTCGGAGAATCCAATCATTCTGAACGCGGTGATGTAAAACACGTACATCGGAATTATAAATGGGGCAGTAGCCAATAGCTTTCGTCTCTTCATTTATTTTGAGCATGCGTGGCACTTTGTGCGTCAGATTTGTCTACACATGATCGGAATTTAAACGATCGGATTTTGTTGTCGGAAAATGTTATATCCTGCTCTCCAACTGTGTGTCGGAAATTCCGACAGAAAAAGTCCGATGGAGCCCACACACAATCGAAATTTCGGACAACACAATCCGATCGCACTTTTTCCGTCGGAAAATCCGACCGTGTGTACAGGGCATAAGTCTAAGGCTACTTTCACACTGAGGCGTGCAGGTGCCGGCGGTATAGCGGCACTAAATATAGTGCCGCTTTACCATCGTTTTAGCTGCGCTAGCGGGGCGGTTTTAACCCCCCCGCTAGCGGCCGAAAAAGGGTTAAAACCGCCCGCAAAGCACTGCTGCAGCAGCACTTTGCTCGGGGCTTTCACACTGGAGTGCATTGAGCAGCTCTTTCGGGGCGCTTTGCAGGCGCTATTTTTAGCACTTTAGCGCCTGCAAAGCGCCTCAGTGTGAAAGGAGCCTTATGGTTTTATGCCCCCCCCCTAATCAGGAAGTGGATTGCTCTGGGATGATGTGGCTAAACTTATTTTATCTGTTGAATTTCTGTAGAACTGGCTGATTTACTGCTACGAACATTTTTCAGTACCGTTTGTTTTTCTTGCCTTTTTTTTATTTATTTTTCTACATTTTTCTATACCAGTGTTAATTTTGACCACAAATTTTCTTTTAAATTTCGTTTTGACTAAAATGCCATTTAGTTTTAGTCATTTTTTAGTCATCTCAATTGTTTTAGTATTAGTCTAGTTTTAGTCGACTAAATAACATAAGATTTTAGTTGACTAAATCTATAGTAGATTTAATCAACTAAAATGTAATGACCGAGAGTACATACCTTTAGGTTTACCACCCATCTGGGTTTTACCCAGACAGTCCGGGTTTTGAGTCGGGTGCCCAGATTTCAGGCTTCCTGAAACCCAGACACCCTAACTAGCAGAGGCCGGGCGGCAGCCTTTAATGAACTCGATGCAGCAAGTCATTGCGGAACCGCAGGGCAGCCCACGACGGGTGCTGGTGCACAGGGCACCAGGGGTCACGGAGTGTGTGCCTTGTGCGCTGGCACAGTGCACACACCTGTTACGGGCAGCCTTGCAGTTACAAAATGACCGGACACACTGAATTCACATCAGTGCGGCCGTTCATTAAAGGTTGCCATCCGGTCCCAGTTGAGTCGGGTGTCCGGGTTTCAGGGCACCTGACTCCAAACCTGGGCTGTCGTGGGAAAACTCGGAAGGGTAGCAACCCTACAGGTATGTAATCTCGGTCATTACAATTTAGTTTATTAAATCTACTATAGTTTTAGTCGAGTAAAATCTTATGTTATTTAGTCTACTAAAACAATTCAGATGACTAAAATATGACTAAAACGAAATGGCATTTTAGTCAAAACTAAAACTAGATCAAAATTTGCGGTCAAAATGGTATAGAAAAATGTAAAAAAATTATTTAAAAAAAAAAGGCAAGAAAAACAAAGGGTAACATTTTTGTAGCAGTAAATCCGCCAATTCTACAGAAATTCAACAGATAGAATAGGTTCAGCCACGTCATCCCGGAACAATCCACTCCCTGTTTAGGGGGGGGGGGGTATAAAACCTTTAGACTTATGTTGCTCCAATGAGAGATTTTATTTTTTATTTATAACTTTTGAAAAGTGTTACTTTTATAACCAATGGGTTGGTATTTGGGGCTCTGTATCTTTAAATATTCACAGTAAAATCATACCGTATTGTAAGATATCATAGAGGGGGGGGGGGGGGGGTGTATGACACATCTGCATTGTAAACGTATTGGTCCAATGGGAGATTTTGTTTTTGACCCATTTAGAAGTATTGGAAAAATATCTCTGTATAACCAATGGGTTGATATTTGAGGCTCTGTATCTTTAAATTTGCACAGTAAAATCATACCGTATTGTAAATGTTATAGAGGGTGATGTATGTGTGACAACTCTGTGTAATCATTATTTTATATATTACATTACGTTATATTTCGTTTTTCTGTGTTGAAAATTCTACCCAATAAAACTTGTCTGATAGCAGATCACTGATTACAACTGTCTGATGGCTGGACTCCAGTAATCACCTGTACGAGTCCTGTGCTGTTCTCACAAACCAAATCAATAAAGTTTTTCCTCGATGTACAAATCAAATGGCTCCATTACAGAACATGGCAGCTCCTAAGAAACCTCAAATAAGAAAATGGAATGTAACAAAACCAATAACGTACGATATTGCACCGATGACTACGATGTTAGGAGCCTGAATTGACTTTCACTATTTCTATTCGTTGCTTCCCATACACACCCCTCCTCCCCTCCCCCTCGTGACACCAGAGCGAACATCACTTCCTGTCAGGAATCGTCTCCTCAGCTCAAACAAAAGCGCCCGTTGCCGCACAGACCCCGCCCCTCCTCTCTGGCGTCGCTTTGTGCCGTTCAAACCAACCAATAAACGGCGTTCTACTATTGGTGAATCGAGTCCGTCTCTGTACCCTGGCCGGCTATTGGTTGAACTCTCAGACTGTACCAGGAAAGACACGCTGACTGGTCAGCGCTCTCGGCTGCTGGCTTCTATTGGTCAACTCACGTGACGTCTTTTTTGTTTTGATTGGACAACAGAGACCATTTGGAGAAGGCGTGGTTTAGAAGGGGACGAAGGTTATATGAAGGGGTGTCGGTGGGCCGTAGTGGCTTAGTGCCGGGGGAAGCTAAGTGACGGGAGGAGGCCTGGGTGTCCGGAGAGCCGGCTAACGAGGAGGAGGGCGCCGCAGGGAGGAGGAGAAGAACGCCGGCGGTCGTACACAAGGGTTAGGCCCGAAGCCTCCGAGTTTGAACGATCAACGTCACATCCTTGTCACCAGAGATACCCAGGCTGGTCTGAGACCCACACCGAAGCATCCATCATTCGTACCGATACAAGAGACGATCTTCCCTGCTCCAGAGGCATGGTATGTGCAGACAGTGTTCAGGCCTGGCCGCTGGGGGGGGGGGGAGAAGGCTTTGTACTGAACGTTTCCTCCTTATGTGATATCTCCTGTCTCTGATTTCTAACGGCTGTCTACAGTCTTCAACCAATCACAGGTCCATGTGCACTCTGATCCATCAACCAATCACAGGTCCATGTGCACCCTAATCCGTCAACCAATGGCAGGTCGGTGTGCGCCCTGATCCGTCAACCAATGGCAGGTCGGTGTGCGCCCTGATCCGTCAACCAATGGCAGGTCGGTGTGCGCCCTGATCCGTCAACCAATGGCAGGTCGGTGTGCGCCCTGATCCGTCAACCAGTGGCAGGTCGGTGTGCGCCCTGATCCGTCAACCAGTGGCAGGTCGGTGTGCGCCCTGATCCGTCAACCAGTGGCAGGTCGGTGTGCGCCCTGATCCGTCAACCAATGGCAGGTCGGTGTGCGCCCTGATCCGTCAACCAATGGCAGGTCGGTGTGCGCCCTGATCCGTCAACCAATGGCAGGTCGGTGTGCGCCCTGATCCGTCAGCCAATGGCAGGTCGGTGTGCGCCCTGATCCGTCAACCAATGGCAGGTCGGTGTGCTCCCTGATCCGTCAGCCAATGGCAGGTCGGTGTGCTCCCTGATCCGTCAGCCAATGGCAGGTCGGTGTGCGCCCTGATCCGTCAGCCAATGGCAGGTCGGTGTGCTCCCTGATCCGTCAGCCAATGGCAGGTCGGTGTGCGCCCTGATCCGTCAGCCAATGGCAGGTCGGTGTGCGCCCTGATCCGTCAGCCAATGGCAGGTCGGTGTGCGCCCTGATCCGTCAGCCAATGGCAGGTCGGTGTGCTCCCTGATCCGTCAGCCAATGGCAGGTCGGTGTGCGCCCTGATCCGTCAGCCAATGGCAGGTCGGTGTGCGCCCTGATCCGTCAGCCAATGGCAGGTCGGTGTGCGCCCTGATCCGTCAGCCAATGGCAGGTCGGTGTGCGCCCTGATCCGTCAGCCAATGGCAGGTCGGTGTGCGCCCTGATCCGTCAGCCAATGGCAGGTCGGTGTGCGCCCTGATCCGTCAGCCAATGGCAGGTCGGTGTGCGCCCTGATCCGTCAGCCAATGGCAGGTCGGTGTGCGCCCTGATCCGTCAGCCAATGGCAGGTCGGTGTGCGCCCTGATCCGTCAGCCAATGGCAGGTCGGTGTGCGCCCTGATCCGTCAGCCAATGGCAGGTCGGTGTGCGCCCTGATCCGTCAGCCAATGGCAGGTCGGTGTGCGCCCTGATCCGTCAGCCAATGGCAGGTCGGTGTGCGCCCTGATCCGTCAGCCAATGGCAGGTCGGTGTGCGCCCTGATCCGTCAGCCAATGGCAGGTCGGTGTGCGCCCTGATCCGTCAGCCAATGGCAGGTCGGTGTGCGCCCTGATCCGTCAGCCAATGGCAGGTCGGTGTGCGCCCTGATCCGTCAGCCAATGGCAGGTCGGTGTGCGCCCTGATCCGTCAGCCAATGGCAGGTCGGTGTGCTCCCTGATCCGTCAGCCAATGGCAGGTCGGTGTGCTCCCTGATCCGTCAGCCAATGGCAGGTCGGTGTGCTCCCTGATCCGTCAGCCAATGGCAGGTCGGTGTGCGCCCTGATCCGTCAGCCAATGGCAGGTCGGTGTGCGCCCTGATCCGTCAGCCAATGGCAGGTCGGTGTGCGCCCTGATCCGTCAGCCAATGGCAGGTCGGTGTGCGCCCTGATCCGTCAGCCAATGGCAGGTCGGTGTGCGCCCTGATCCGTCAGCCAATGGCAGGTCGGTGTGCGCCCTGATCCGTCAGCCAATGGCAGGTCGGTGTGCGCCCTGATCCGTCAGCCAATGGCAGGTCGGTGTGCGCCCTGATCCGTCAGCCAATGGCAGGTCGGTGTGCGCCCTGATCCGTCAGCCAATGGCAGGTCGGTGTGCGCCCTGATCCGTCAGCCAATGGCAGGTCGGTGTGCGCCCTGATCCGTCAGCCAATGGCAGGTCGGTGTGCGCCCTGATCCGTCAGCCAATGGCAGGTCGGTGTGCGCCCTGATCCGTCAGCCAATGGCAGGTCGGTGTGCGCCCTGATCCGTCAGCCAATGGCAGGTCGGTGTGCGCCCTGATCCGTCAGCCAATGGCAGGTCGGTGTGCGCCCTGATCCGTCAGCCAATGGCAGGTCGGTGTGCGCCCTGATCCGTCAGCCAATGGCAGGTCGGTGTGCGCCCTGATCCGTCAGCCAATGGCAGGTCGGTGTGCCCGTAGGGGACATCTGACTGCTAAACACATAAATATGTGCAGTCAGATCTGACTGTGCACCAGGGTGTGTCAAGTGCATCTTGCTGTTCAGGACTGATGGTGATTTCGTAGGAATACCCATTCTGGGTTATCCAGGTTTTCTTGGGATAATCGGGGTCGGGTCAGTGTGATGGCCCATAGACATGCCATTTGTCCTGATCTCACCGTTCTTGGCACAAGCAGGGAAAATCTACAGCCTGTACACATGTATTTCGTGTAAAACTGCTGTCAGGTTTTCTCCGTGTCTCAGGGAGAACTTTCTCACTTCCTGTCCTGTAGTCTTAGATATCTTTCATATGTGAGGGAAAGCCACACTGTGCCTGTTCATAGCAGAACGCAGCCACAGAACCCACACGGGGTGCCACAGAAGCAAGTGACCCCATGGAAGATTTTCCCTCTATTCCTGCTCTGGTGGCTGTCTCCTTCATTCCTGGGGACGTTGTTAATCCAATCTAGTTGGCCCTCGACAGTTCGAACCTTGGCCGGTTTAGCAGAGACAAGTCAAACCATGTATGGGCGGGCTGGAGGTCGGGCCTGTTGTGTTTTTCATGCGATTACCTTCTTCCCTACTGCATTCAGTGGTTTCTCCTGGCAGCTTGTATGTCACTTGGGCAGTGTTTTTCAACCTTTTTTCAGTCAAGACACGCTTTAAAATTATGCAAGATCTCAAGGCACCCTAGTCTAAACTGTAAAAAATAATGCAGCAACGGCCACATGTGTGGTGATTTCTTCGTTCAAAGCACATACACCTTTGCACACTGGTACAGACTAGTATTCCAGTGTCTCTCACTCAGCTAATGTGACCCCAGTTCTGATGCAGATGGACAGTGGAGGGCAAACAAGGATGCTGTAAAGGCATCCCATGTCCTCATCAACTGATGTCATAGGTTAGGACGCTGGCTGCTAGAAGGTTGTAATGGCGGTAAACTAACGCCATGTAACACTGAAGGGAAGGCGACGATCGCCGCAAGCACCTAACCTCCCCCATCAGGAGACGAATGGCGGTCGGAAAGGCAGTGTATGTACGAAAACGCGGTGCCACCCCCCCTGCGGGAGACTGACCCCAACTTAGAAGGGAGGGAAGATTCGGGCCAATCAAATCTTAGGACCTGTTTCCTGATTGGCCGGGAGGAGAATCAGGAAGACAATAGCGAATGTTTGCTGTCACTCAACTGTGGGGGGCTCAGGGCACAGTGCTCTGCGCTCCAAGCCTACCTTTTTTTGAAGCCCATTAGAGTCTTAGGCTCTAATGGGCTTTAAAAAAAATATCCCTGGGGTTGCTGGCATGAATGAGCCCTTAGAAATGGGTACTTTCAATGATTAGCCATTACGTTGACATCCAACCTAATATAGAGTAGGTTCCCTTTATGCCACCAAAGTCCTCCATGCAGGACTTATGGTGCACTTTCTGAAAGCAAACCAAAACCGCAGGACATAATTGAAGTCTATGGAAAAGTTTGGCTACAAAAACCTCTGGTACATTGCTCTTCACCCTTGCTGCGGCCAAAGTGCAGCGTGAAAGCGCCCTTTTACATGCCTGTCCTGCTAGCATCTGCACAGCCACCACTGTAATATCTCCCAACCAGGCAACTTCCACACATGGTAAAAATCTCTATTCATTGCTATGTCAAGCCTCTTGTAATACATCCCAATCCCATACATGCGGCTGGGAGATTTTGCAGTGGAGTTTGTGCAGCCTCCGAGTAAGGATCTGCCAGGGGTTCTGGTGAACATGTGTTGTATATACTGCTAAGTTTTAGTACCAGTGATTCACTTGTAAAGATTTTGTAGCAAATTATTTATATTGTGGGTGTAAATTTAGGTGTATACTGATAGTTCTTTCATTGGTATGACTTCCCAAAGTTAATTACTCAATAAATTTAAATTCCTTAAAATTATGACTGTGAGGGTGGAATGAGGAAATAGTTGAATGAGCTATGACTTGGGAGATCAAGCAGTTATCTACGTATGTGTTGGACCTGTGACTTAAGTGAACTTTCAGGTTCTAGAAGTTTAAGTGATGCACACTAATGAAATCAGTGCCTGCCCTTGGTGCTTAGAGACCAATCTCTACCATAGGCACACAGTCTGCACAGTTAAGGGCCGTTGGAAGCCAAAGAAATCACCAGCATATGTTTGAGATACCATAGGGAACAGAAGCGTATAGAGGAAACTCTCTGCATGAAAAGAACCTATAGATTCCATGAACTGTTAAAACTGTATACGTATAGTCAGTTTTTAAAGCTTGCTTACACCATGGATTTACAGTAGCATGTTAAAGTGATATTAAAGAAGTCCAGTCAAAACAACCTTAAACCTACTCGCACCCCCATTCTAAACCCTATGTGAACTACCCTGTAAAGGAAAGAAGTGTATACTTGAAGTGGTTGTAAACCTCAGACATGAAATATGAACAAAACATCTCTGTAGTGTGTACTTGTCTCAATTATGAGCACGTAGTGTCATTTGTCTGCTGCTTCGTTCCTTCACTATTTAAACATGAGTTACTTCTCACAATTTTCCTGACTCCAAGAGAAATATGGTGATGGGGAGGGATCTCCAGCTGATTGCCTCAGCTCTGTTCCTGTGTTGTGTTCCTTCTTCCCTCCAGCTCCACACTCTGCAGTGCTTAGTGAGCAGAGCTCTAACATCAGCTCTGTCCCTTTTCTTAAAGCTCAGACAAGCTTTATAAAAACTGTATTTTGACCAGATGTAGAGAAGATAATACTGCAGATTAACAGGTACAACGTAGGAGGATTTGTTTTATCTGTGTCCTTTCACTGGATATACAGGTGCATCTAATAAAATTAGAATAGCATCAAAAAGTTAAAGTGGAAGTCCAGCCCAACGCTAAAATCTCTACATCTGCAGACATCCACGATCTAACACTAACCTATCTAACCCTGTAAAGAAAAAAATCGGCAGCGGTGGTTGGTCCACAAGGGGCGCCAGCCTCTAATCTCCATGCGGAGACGCATAAAGTTCGAGGGTGTTTTTTATTTGTATTTTTTAAAGCGCGTGATTAGAGCCAGAGGCGCTAATTGGCTTAAAAAAGGTTGGGGTTGCAGAGCACTGCGCCCTGAGCGCACCCACTTGTGACAAAAGCGAAACAACATTCGCTGTTGTCTTCCTGCTTCTCCTCCCGGCCAATCGGAACAGGAAGCAGGTCCTAAGACCAGATTGGCCAGGAGGAGAAACGACTGGATTGGCCACCACTAGGAGAAGCCAGGGAGGCCGCCTGGATGGGTTAAGGGTGGGGAGGGGAGATGTAAGCCAGTCCAATCTCCAGCAGGGGGAGCAGAGGACACAGCCGACAAAGGCTGTGAAATGAATGGGGAGTGACGTTGCCCATAGACTTACTATGGGGCTTCTGTTGTCTGCTGCCTCCTCTGCACCCGCCTCCACAGTGAAGCCGCGGCTAGGTGTGAATACTGATTTATTCTTTATAGGGCTAGATAGGTTAGTGTTAGATTGTGGATGTATATAGATGTAGCGATTTTAGTGTTAGGCTGGACTTCTGCTTTAATTTATTTCAGTAATTCAACTCAAAGTGAAACTCTATATTATATATATATATATATAGATTCTTTACACAGTGACATATTTCAAGCATTTCTTTCTTTTCATTTTGATTATGGCTTACAGCTAGTGAAAACCCAAAATTCAGTATTTCAGAAAATCAGAATATTGCACAAGACCAAAAAATTTTTAATACAGAAATGCTGGCTTACTGAAAAGTATGTCCATGTACAGTATAGTATGCACTCAATACTTGGTCAGGCTCCTTTTGCATGAATTACTGCATCAGTGCGGCGTGGCATGGAGGTGATCAGCCTGTGGCACTGCTGAGGTGTTATGGAAGCCCAGGTTGCTTTGATAGTGGCCTTCAGCTTGTCTGCATTGTTGGGTCTGATGTCTCCTCTTCTTGACAACACCCCACAGATTCTCTATGGAGTTTAGGTCAGGAGAGTTTGGCCAATCAAGCAGTGATACCATGATCAATAAACCAGGTATTGGAACTTTTGGCAGTGTGGGCAGGTGCCAAGTCCTGCTTTAACCACTTCACGCCAAATCATGTACCTGTACGTTATTTGGTTGAAGTGGTTATACTGGGCTGATGCCTACAGCAGCAGGCTTCAGCCCAGAACAGTTCTTAAAAGCTAGCGGTCAGCTCTCATAATCGTTGCGGCTAATGAGCCGCTCTGCTGTTATAAGGAGCTGAAGGGGACATCCCCCCTGCCGCTTTCCCTCAACTTCCGTCCCACCAGTGGGCACTGGCAGCTGACATGGGTGGGCACAGAAAATGCAGCCGCAGCTTTCTGTGTAAGGGACCGATGTCCTCCTGACAGAAGCTGGTGACCGGCTTTGTTTTCCCTCACGCTGACAGCATGTGGAAAAAAATACCGATTACCGAGCTTCTGTTCACATCACGTGATCAGCCGTCATTGGCTGACAGCTGATGACGTGGTAAGGGGCCAGGATCGACCCCTTACTCGGATCTGTGATCAGCCGAGTCTCACAAACTTGGTGATCACAGAGCGCGCCGCAGGGACACGCAGACAGCACCTGCCTGGGAAGACAACCATGGACGCAATTAAGGCCCACGCCGTAGCCGTCTTTTGGCTATAGCGTGGGCGGCAAGTAGTTGGTTATTTGTGGGTTTTTTGTACTAAACAAAATAGAGCAGGACTTGTCTGCTTTTGCTGGTAAATATGTGGGTGTTCCCTGTGCCTGTTAGAAGTCCTAATGGAGACTCTACAATGTGCATGCTTTTAGAACAGGGGTCACCAAATTTTGTAAACAAAGAGCCAGTTTACTGTGTAAAAAATGTCCCAGCATCAGTGGGAGTAAACAAAGCCACATCTTTGGTGTCAGTGGGAGGAATTGTGCCCCATCCTTGGTGTAACTTGGTGGGAAAAATCATGCTCCATCGTTTGTGTCATGGGGAGGAATCGTGCTCCTTTTTTGGGGTCATTGGGGGGAGTTATGCCCCAGCGCTGGTGTCAGAGGATAAAATATAGCCCCAAGGGCTGGAATAAAGCAAGGGGCTGCATCTGGCCCCCAGGCCGCAGTTTGAAGACCACTGGTTTAGAACTACAACCTTACACCCGGCCATCCCAGAGAACACACAGCTAATGAAATGCTGACTTGGGAGCCGCTGACGATCACTGCTGTGAAGGAGGGGAGCAACTTTGGCTCGATCTCCCCCTTGCGCTACCTGTGTGCGACCCTGTTAATGGCTGCCCATAAGATTGTAGTTCTAAATGGGGTCACACATGTAATGGACTTCATAGGGACTGGCAGCATCCGCATGCCTGGAGTTGGGGGCAGTATGATGATGCTCAGAGAATAAAAATGAAAACAGCAAGAGCAGGCAAGTTCTGCTATTAACAGCTTTTTATTACTTTAATATCACCTGAGGCCAGTCATTTCACTTGGTGTATGTAAGGGTTTACAGCCACTTTAACTCTGGGCCCCACAAGCGACTACATGTGAATGGATGTGGCCACCAGCTCATCATTCATTTGTACTGACTGAAAGGCTGTTTGCATACACATGTGATTCCAGTTGTAGGAATCTGCTGTCATTCCCTAATCAGATGTTTTTATTGTAGTTTGGTGTTAATTTTTGATCGATACCTAGTAACATCACAAGTTTCTTTAAATCTTTACAAATGATTTTCTCTGCTGTGTTTTCAGAATTCAAACGTTGAAAACCTACCCCCACATGTAATTCGCCAAGTTTACAAAGAGGTTTCTACTTTAACATCTGATCCGCCAGAAGGAATAAAGATCATTCCCAATGAAGAAGACATAACAGATGTGCAAGTCAGCATTGAAGGTCCAGGTTGGTATATTGTGTTTTGTAAGGGCCCATGTCTATATGGTCAGATGAATTTGATACTTTCAAGCAGTATGAGATTAACTTTGTTGGAAGTATTCATTAGGTTTAAGATCAGAAGCCTGTACAAGCATAACAATCTCTGTACACTGAGTAAATAGATACCTAATATGTCACGCTTTAAAATTGCGCACACTTATAGAATGGCTTTCAGTGTTTCTCTGGCTTAGACTTCACCAACTGGTCACCGAGGCGATAAAAGGCTTGTTTATACATTTTTAAAGGTAAAAGATTTGTGGCCTTTTTGACATGTCTTTAGGACCTGTTATCCTTTTTATTACAAGGGACATTTACATTCCTTGTAATGACAATAAGTGATTAAAAATTAAAGCGCAGAAGCGAATGCACACATGAGGTATTGCCACGAATGTTGGCGAGAGCAATAAAACGGCGTCAGAAAAATCCAAAACCATAGCACTGGAACTTTCCTAGTTATCACCTTCGGATGGTAGACTGGATTGTGCCTTGCTGCCTTACATACTAGTCCACGACAAACTCCCCTCTTGGCTCCAAACAAATGTGAAAGGTAACTCAGCTTGGACCTGCGTTCTGTTCTGCTGTTGGTCTCAGAAGTGATGGGATTGGCTGGAGAAACCATTGAGTACAGAAGGGGACATAGGCGATCATTGCTATGGAAGCATGTGTTGATGCACAAGCATGGAAGATTTCTCATAGATCAATCTTTCTTCCAGCTACAGCTTGTGTTTAGTTCTATTTAAAGTGACAATGCACATTGCCTGGCTGCCTGACGTCAGTGCTTTTGAGTCAGATTTGGAACAAGCACACTGAATAAGTGGCAGAAAAGTCACTTCCTTTTCTGTATACTTGTTCTGGGTATCACTTAGTGCTAAAAAAAAAAAAAAAGCTGGGGGGGTGTGGGTTGGTCTGGTCCCGGTCTGAGATGGCTGCCTAGTCTCTAGCCTCCGACACCTCGAGGTCCTGAATACTACTAACTGGAGACGATCCACAACTTAACTATGGGGAGAACACACCGGAGTGCTTCAGCAACTCATTCCTGCTCCCTCCTGAGAGCAGGGAACGCAACTGAGCTGCTGCAATATCCCAGAGTTGTTTTGGACTCAGCAGCGAAACGCCATGTCTGCCTCGCATGCCTTCTCACGGAGATCCCGCTCGCCTAGCAGAAGCCTGTTAAGCTCACAAGGAGGTCAGTACCCTAGCACCTTAGGTACCCACACAGCTCCTGCCCTGAGCCTGATCGATCTCCAGGAGATAGCTGCTGACATTAAAAACACCTTGTCAGCAGCTATCTCTGATCTAAGAACGAACATCCACTCCATTGCAGCCAGGGTTGGGGAGGTGGAAAGAACCGCCTGTCATGATGCCAGTCTCTGCCATGTGCAAAAAGTCACTGAGTCCCACGCAATCCATCTGAGAGAACTTCAATGTCGTCTTGAAGGTATTAATGGCCGGGGATGACGCCACAACTTAAGGTTAAGGGGTTTACCCGAATCCATTGAATCCAACACCCTCAGTATTAGCGATCTTCAATGAACTCCTAGAGAGACCACATGATACACCTATAGAAATGGAGCACATACATAGAGCACTGCGACTAAGAGGCAGGGACACAGACCCCCCTGAGAAACGTGGTCTGCTGCCATGTTAAAGAGAAACTGCAATTTGCTCACATAATTTGTAATAAAAACATCTTTACCATTCTGAAGCTTCCCTCCAACCACTTTGCATATTTTATATATAGTGTAATTCTGTACTTGCCAAATATGCTGCAGAAATCTCCCTCCACTTAGTATGGTTGCAGCCATGTTAACTTTGGGCAGCGGAAGCTGCTGCCTGTTCACTTCCTGGATTTACACAGAGGCACACGTCAAGCTCTGATTGGCCCTTTTATGGCCCATCTTCCCTCCCTTCCTGGCAAACTCTCATGAGAGCGAGAGAGAACTGTACATGTCATACGCCTAGGTGTATTTCCAGACAAATAGGAAGTGGGCTGTAAAAGGTATTTACTGCCAGAAAAAATTTTTTTACTATCCAACGTTAAAACGACAGAAGATTTCATAGATGGAAAGATGAAAAAATTACTGAAGTTCCACTTAACTACCCCCTAAAGCAGTGATATGCATATAGTGGACCTCCAGCTGTTGCAGAACTAAAAGTCCCATGAGGCATAGCAAGACTGACAGCCACAAGCATGACACCCAGAGGCATGATGGGACTTGTAGTTTTGCAACAGCTGGAGGTCCGCTAATTGCATATCCCCGCCCTAAAGGAAGAAATCCTGAGGAAAGCTCGCAATCGCCTACTACACCAAGGCAGAGAGATTAAAATCTTCCAGGACCTTTCTAATATAACCCTGCAACGCAGAAGGGAACTAAGACCCCTGAAGATCGCTGGAAGTTCCCCTTCTGCCTCTCGGACCCCTCACAGGAGATGCACAACAAATCTAAGTGTTCCAGAAGATTTTAGAACATTTCTGCGATATGCTGAACATACCTCTAGTTGATCTGCCCGATTGGTACAGTGTTTTCCGCATGCCACCACTGAGAAACGTTAACTCCATGGGTGACATACAAGTAGCTAGTTGCCGCTTAACTCTCCCCACGCAACCGCTCAAGGAGCACCAAGGAATGGCAGTCCCACAGCCTCACCGAAGAGCTAGTCTCTCATCCTGAAGTGTTCCCTACACAATATGGCCCAAGGTCAGTACACTCCAAGTAGATTTCCACAACATTCTCTGAACTATGTTGTGACTCCATGTTTTCCATACTCGCAATACCCTTATGCTGTGACTCACGGAACTCTCCACTGATCACTCACATGGACAATCCTTAAACCCCTCTCCCTTTCCCTGTGGAGCTCTGAACTGTACACCATTCTTATATCCCCCATAATTTTGGGTCACCCATTGGTCTGCACTATGCACCAATCCTTTTCCACTCCCTGAAGACCACTAAGGGTATAGAGAAGGAAGTCTGCCTCTAACATCCCCCTGTTAAAAAGGTAGGACTAGCCCAAAGCACTCATCTGAGCCTACCTATCCTAAGCACCTTATTACTAAAAGGTCAAGATTCTCAGGATAACTTCATCGCTGAGCTCATCTACCAACTCAACAAACACCTAATAGACCTGATACATATCACTCTGCCTCACCTCTACCTAATCCCAGAGGCTGATACAACAGACATCTACTACCACTTACATCCAGCCAATTCGCTTGCCCTCTGAACGACTTTCTTTTGTAAATTTTTTCATACTCCAGGCTCATCTCTACTCCAACTACTCACCTCGCCCTCCAGAATTAACTGACATTGGGACAGAAGTACTAACAGCTCCTTATCCAAGAAGGCTTTACAATTCTTTCCCTGTGTCTGGTGGACTTGGCCTACCCCCAACGCCACGTTTTGAGACCCTTTCCCTTACCCTTCTTTTTTTTTTTTTCTGCTACTAACAGTGAAGCTCATGGTATTCTAGTTCTTGTTTTTATATACGATGCAACCAACTAGAAGCAGTTATATAGTTACATAGTGTACTGAAGGCCATAAGCTATTCTTGGCCTGTTTTTGACCCATTCTTCATATTCACTTGGTTATACTATGTTTTGTTTATTATACCCATTCTGTAACTGAGGACTCGAGGGAGATTAACGCAAAAGCTATATTGGCCTACTTTCCATCCTCCAATTCCCACCCTCTTCAAATAAGAATGGGAAAGCAAGAGGGAAAAAAAAGGATGAAAACAAATCTTTTTTAATTACCCCCCTCGAAGCCCTCACTCTTGCCTCACCAGAGGACTTTTGTTCTAGAGTTAAAAAGATATGACTATATTCTCAGCGAAACAGCCTGTCAAGTGGATGCATGTTCCAAAGCAGTTAACCAGTTCTCATGTTTTTTAAGGCTGTTCATGTTTTTCTTAGATTCACTACACTATATCTTAGACCCTCGAAATACTTTCGAGAACTTATGGTCTTTCCATGATCTAAAGGGATTGTATGCTACTTGAGATTTCCTCCTCCTTCAGTATTACACAACCTTAGCCTCTCTCCTACAATACTAGACTGATTTCCTTCTTTTCCCACCATAGCAGCCAAGCATGTTTGTTTTCCACCTACCTGATCTCTACTTTCATTGTTAAATGCACATACCTACACATATGGGATTTCGGCCCTCGGGTCCTCTCCTCTATCTCTCCCCGCATTCGTCTCCTTCATAAGATTTTCTGACCTTTTTTAAGAGGCTGGAGACAACCATCTATCCACGACTACCTACCTCTCCCACAACCAGCGACCTCAGGAAGTAATCTCTGACCCAGTCCAGACCTCCTTTTATACTTGGGTGAGTTAGCTGGCCAAAACTCCCGGATTTTTCACTGTCCCCCTTTCTCCCTTCCTATCCGCCTTTGCCTTTACTCCCTTCCAACTTCTTATCACTCCGCTCTTCTCATACCCCCTTACTACATGCCTACCATCTCTCAGGGACACTACATCCTCCAAGGCACACTATAGAACAAACCCATTACCCTAGCCAACATTTATAGCCCCAATGTCTCACAAGTAGCTTTTTTCAGATCCATCACATGCCTCCTAGCTTCATTCCAATCCGGAATGCTCATTCTAGGTGGAGACGTCAATGTTCCCCTAGACCCCCTCACTGACACCTCCACCGGCACCTCTTATCTCCCATTTCGAGCCCTGTGCCAAATCAAACTGTCTTCAGGACCTTCTTCTACACGACACTTGGCAAACTCCTAACCCCCCGAACAAGGATTTCACCTGCTCCTCCCCTCAACAGATACTCTCGCCTAGATTATATCTTCCTCAGTCAAGAAGACCAACCCCTTCCTAACCAAAGCAACAATCGAACCCATGTTTCTATCCGACCACTAACCTTCCCTGAACAGGCCCATATCACCAAATTTTGGCGACTTGATTCAAATCTATGGACTGTCAAAGACAAAGTACTCAAAATACGAAAGAACTTATCAGACTACTTCACAGACAATGACACTCCCGATACTATACCCCTCACTGAATGGGAAGCACATAAATGTGTTGTGCAAGCACATCTCATATCTATGGCTTCCACCACAAAACGTGAGAAACAAGCCCACATAAGAACTCCTTTCCAAAATAACCTCCCTAGAAAAAGCTCATAAATGCACCTTAGCCCAACAAACCTTACAAGACCCTACAAACTTGTAAGCTTCTTGGACATAGCCTCAAAAAGAAATTCTCCTTGTCTCAAGAGCTCTTCTACGAGCATAGCAACAAATGTGGGTTCCTGTTGACACAAGCCTTGCGCGCTAAAGCCACAGTTCATCTCAAGACCTCAACCGGCACCGCTCTTAATAGCAATCCAGAGATTGCACAAGAATTTGAACATTACTACTCTTCCTTATACAATCTCTTCGAGGCGGAAACAGACACCTTTACCCCACAACAGGATAACTCTCTTAAACCAATTCCTATAAAGAAACTGCCCTAAAACTATCCCCACTGAAACCGCTGACAACCTCGAGTACCCACTCTTTCTACAAGAATGGAACCTAGCACTCAAGCAACTAAAACCAGGTAAAAGTCCAGGCCCAGATGGCCCCATAGCCATCTATTATAAGACCTTCTCAGACACATTAGCATCCCCATACATTAAAGCCTTCAATTCTCTTTCCACCTTGATGCCCCTTACCCCAGGATTACTAGAGGCCCATATCACAGTCATACCCAAGGAAGGGAAAGACCCCGCCCAGACAAGTCACTACAGTCCAATCTCGCTTAACGTAGATTTCAAAATCTTAGCAAAAATCATAGCTAACCGCCTACTCCCCCTCCTTCCAGGCCCCCCAGCTCTAGCTGGTATCCACCAGCCCCTGTCTTAAATCTTAAAGCTACAACCCACACACTATAAATACTTAGGTATACCCATTTATCCTTCAACTTCCAGATAAAGTCTTCCCTTTGATGAAAACTGTTTTCTACGACAACTTTTAAAGCCCACCCCAAAGTCGTGGGCTATAAGGTCTACCCACTCCTTATCCCTATTCACTACCAAGAGATGCTCATGACAATCTGATTCCTCACTACATGACTCTTCCAAACGGTCAAAATTAAACTATCTAGATAACAGACCATCCGGTCACTCTTAAGGCTCTTTTCACACTGGGGCGGGAGGTGCGTTGGCGGTAAAGCGCCGCTATTGGCGTTTTAGCGGCGGTATTTGACCGCTAGTTGACCGACCCCCCCCTCCCCATCGCTAGCGGTTGAGAAAGGGTTAAAAACCACAGCAAAGAGTCTCTGCAGGGGCGCTTTGCTGTTGGTATTGCCGCGCTACCCCATTGACTTCAATGTGAAGGAGCGGTGCATACACCGCTCCGAAGATGCTGCTAGCAGGACTTTTTTTCCTGTCCTGCTAGCGCACCGCTCCAGTGTGAAAGGGGTCTAAGACTTTTCCCCAAATGTTCTGTAAATCAGTGAACTTAAGTTATCTTCAACACTATGTAGAGGCTATAATACATGTTTTTAACAATGTATTACTTGTATCTGTTACAAAAGTCATTGACTTATTTTATTCTCAATAAATATCTTTATGGGAAAAAAAAAGCATCAGCATAACAGCCAGAGAAACTAGTTGTAAACTCGCACATATACCCAGTGAAGTGACTGACCTCAAGTGATGGTTGAAACAAATCCTGTACCGGTTTATCCAAAACAGTCTTTCCCCTACAGCCATTCAAAGTACAGAATTTAAACAGGATCTCTGAGCTCTGAAAAGCAGAGGCTTTGAGAGCTGATTGGATGGAAGGGACACACCCCTTTGACACAGCATGCAGAAACGGAGCTCTTTTTTTTTTTTTTTTTTTTTTTTTTTACAATTTAACCTTTTAAACCTTTATTACAATTCTTTTATTTTTTATTTTTTTAATCTTTGGTGAGATTTCAGGGGTCTAAACAGACCCCTGACATCTTTTGAGACAGAGAAAAGGACTGAGGACACAGATTCCCCAGTCCCCATCTCAGCAGCCTCAGCTGCACTGAAGATGAATGGACAGGAGACAGAGAGGCTCCTGTTCATTCATAATCTATAGCAGTAAACAGTTCATGATGATTCAGTTATGAATCGACAGTCAGTGATCACTGACTCTGTGCATTGAGCAAAGGAAGGAGCCGGTAAATAACAGATCAGCTCCTTCCTCCTCTCTATCCTGACAGATTCGGGATGAGGGAGGCCCGGAGGAGGACACGGGACAGTTGGGGATGGTCGGTGCAGCGTTGGGGCAGTTACAAGCACCGATCTCCCTGTATAGCTTTCAATAAAGCAGCTGACAACTGGGAGAGAAGTGGCTGTCAGAAAAGCTTTACAGGGAGATCGGTGCTTGTAACTGCCCCCACCACCGCACCGCTGCCCGGCCCCCCTGCTACACTGAGGACATCCGGGTGTACTGGCCTCCAGCCAGGAGGTACCGGATCAAGCATCGGAGCATTTGTACGAGTACAAGTACTCGTGCCGATGCTCGGTATGGGCACTGATACTGGTATTGGTGCAACGCTATATTCTATGAATGAAATGCAAAGCTTCCTCTGGCTGAGGTGAAAATATTGACATCCACCTGCCTCTCCACCACAGCCAGAAGAAGCCTTGCATTCATTTATAGTCTACAAAGCTTCCTGTGCATGGCTGAGCAGCACTCAGCCTGACTTTTTTCTTTGGGGAGCAGGATGGAAAGTCCTCATTTCAGTGGTGGAACACAGCACTGTATACAGTGCACCCTGCAGGTAGATCTGTAGCAAAGGAAATAGTTTGGGCCAGCTTGGCTCAAACAAACTATTTAAAATCACAGTAAACTTGGAGAAACTTAAATAAAAAAGAGCACAAAGGCCATGTGCAGAAATCTCAATGAACTTTATTTAAATACTTCAAATACTCACAAGGGTACTTGAAAAACAGCATGTAAAACATAGGCTCTGTCCGGGTATGGATACTTTAGAATCACTGCATACCAATGACCAACTGTAGGACCCTTAAAGCAACCTGCTGTCATGTCACTAACTCAATTGTGCCTAATGCATTGCAAGGGGCCAGGTCCTCGTCCTCTAGGGCAGGGGTGTCCAAACTGCAGCCTGGGGGCCAGATGCAGCCCTTTGCCTGCCTTTATCTGGCTCTTGGGGCACTATTCATATCACTGATTAGACTATTCTGCCTTATGACGCCAAATATGGGGCGTAATTCATGCCACGGGCACTAATTCTCCCCCTGCTATCAAAGATGGGACACTGTTCACTCCAACTGATGCCTGGAAAATTTTCTATTCCGACAGTCTGGCCCCCTCTAAAGTCTGAAGGACAGTAAACTGGACCTTTGTTTAGAAAGTTTGGAGACCCCTGTTCTAGGATAACTGCCCTGCAGAGTGTGCACTTTTCAAAGGTCCTCAATGGTAGTCTCCAGTTGTTTGCAAAATACCTATAACAACGTTGTATTAAAAATATTTGCCAATGTTCATGTGACAGTTTAATCATCATATGTGAAGTAGCTGTTCTGTTGGCTTTACTATTGAGTGGTAACTTTTATCTGGTTTTCACAGTGGCTACCTCCTATTTTTATACGCAGTCCAGGTGATTTTATTGCATTTTTATTTTGCCCATATTGAAATATTTACAGTGCTCCCAAATTTATTGTCCCATAACCATGTACTATATCTTTTTCAGTCTGCAGATTTTCAGGATTTGTTTGTTTTTTTGCAGAGGGGACGCCGTACGCAGGTGGTATTTTCAGAATGAAGTTAATTTTGGGTAAAGATTTCCCAGCAGCACCTCCCAAAGGATACTTTCTTACCAAAATCTTTCATCCAAACGTTAGTTCCAATGGAGAAATCTGCGTCAATGTTTTAAAGAAAGATTGGAAAGCCGAGTTGGGTATAAGACATGTCTTACTGGTGAGTGTGTAGACATCTGTCCTGGTTTTCAGTGACGTGCAGCTACAAACCTTCAACACTCACTGCCATGAAGGCAGGAGAAATAATCGATCTTTTAAACTTGCCTTTGGCCAGCAATGAATACATGTTATCCATGTGTCACATCTGGAGGTCTGTTGGGGATAATGAACATGACTGTAGTCTGTGCCACATACAGTTTACACTGTCCTGTTCCAGGTGCTGCTAGAGCACCTTGCAATGTGTAAACTGAAAGGGGTTGTAAAGGTTCATGTTTTTCACCATAATGCATCCTATGCATTATGGTGAAAAAACACCTCTTCTAGGGGGTTCTTGGCTGTTGATTGAATAGCTTGATAGCAGCGCAGCCATTGGCTCACGCTGCTGTCAATCGAATCCAATGATGCAGCCGCCAGGGGGCGGGGCTGAGCTGAGTCCTGCATTTGGCATCTATGGACGCCGGATTCTGGACTCGGGAGCGCGCCCGCAAGGTAATCCCCCCAGGAGAGCGCTTCTCCCAGGGGGTTATCTGATACGGGGAGGAGCCGCCGAGGGACCCCAGAAGAGCAGGTTCTGCTGTGCTGTGATTGGACACAATGGGAGCCAATCGGCGGGTCCAGCGGCCGCGATTGCCACTGAGACCTGCTGATCGTTCAGAAAGAATGAACAGCGGTCTGCCTATGTAAACAAGTCAGACCGTTGTTCTGTCAGAGTGTAAAAGCGAGATCTTGTGTTTCAGCTAAGCTTTTCCTCGAGTGCATCCGTCTCCCACAGTTAGAAATCACTCCCTAGGAGCACACTTAACCCCTTGATTGCCCCTGGTGTTAATCCCTTCCCTGCCAGTGTCAGTGTCCCAAGAAGTCAGTGTCAGATTTGTCTGCCACAATGTCAGTCCCGTTAAAAATCGCTGATCGCCGCCATTACTAGTAAAAGCAATAAAAATCCAGAAATATATCCCACAGTTTGTAGACACTAATTTTTGCGCAAACCAATCAATATACACTTATTGGGTATTTGTTTACCAAAAATATGTAGCAGAATATATATTGGCCTAAATTGATAATGAAATTAGATTTTTTTTCAGAGATGATCAAATACCACCAAAGGAAGGCTCCATTTGTTGTGAAAAAGACAATTTTTTTTAATTTGGGTACAGCGTCGCACAACCGCGCAATTGTTAAAGCAACGCAGTGCTGTATTGCAAAATGTGGCATGGTCAGGAAGGGGGGAACCTTCCAGAGCTGAAGTGATTAAAGTAGAGCTCTATAGGCAAAGCCTTTTTTTTTTTTTTTTTTTTTTCATTTTGGAGTATGGGAGGGTAATGACCCCTGGAAGGTTTGTTTTTGCCATCTTTGTCCCATTATGGAGGTTTATCTTCACTTCCTGTCCCATAGCCAAACAGGAATTGACAGGTAATCCCTACAGATTAAGGGAATCTCTTGGAGACTCTAGGTTACCAGAACTGGTGTCCTCATTGGAAGGCTTCCCCTCTTACTTTTCTGGGGACAACATAAAATGTTTTTTTTTTTTTTACTAAGAGCGGACAGCTGGGAAATGCCTGGGAATTGATGTCAGCCATAGTTACTATGGGGCTTCAATTGTCTTCCTCTCCTACACACGTCTACACACAGAAGCTGCCGCTGACCAGATCGGCTGCAGAAAAGGTATGTATAGAGATTTTTGCTTTACAGAGCTAGATAGGTTAGTCTTAGAATGTGGCTGCAAGTAGAGTTAAAGTTGGTTTACCTTTACCTCTTAGTGCCAGCACCTCCCGGTCCTTTAAAAGGTTTATGGGGGTGGGGCTTAAGATCACATGATTGGCTGTCATGGCAGTCACATAATCCGAAAACTCCTTGATCGGGAGCGTTTGGTTAGGTGACGGTAACTCTGCCAGGAGCGCGCAGTGTGAGCACTCTGGACACAGGTGTAATTATTGCAGCAATTTGCACAAATATGCGGCCCCTCGGCGCTAAGGGCCAGGTGCTGAGAGGCCACGGCCGGGGCCAAGTGGTTAATGGTAAACAGGACAAATAGCAGGTGAATCTCTCCAATGGGGTCACAGACGGTAAAAAAAAAAAAAAAAAAACTTACAGGTGTTCTAATCCACCTCCCCTCTATCCAAAACAAAAAAAGTTTTGCCTTTTGGTTATGCTTTAATTTTTTAGCAAAATCATTTAATTTTTGGCATTCCTTTGGATAACGGTCAGTTGCCAGTCTGTTTATCAGCCAAACTTTCAAGCCCTCATATGGCTGGTGCTATAGTTGGTCACGTGCAGCACCATGGCAAATGCACATTAAATAAAGGCTAAGATGGCACTGCCTTCAACTGTAAAGCATAGGAAGATTTCGTTCCGCTGTATTTTTAAAGTGTATTTGTGGACTTAAAGTTTTATAGTAAACCGTCACAAACCCTACCACTTAGGCTCGTGTCACACTGGGGCGACTTGTCAGGCGACCTAGTCGCCTGACAAGTCGCCTCCCGTTCTGTGCTATGGAACCGTTCTAATCGGAGCGACGCAAGTCGCTCCGACTTAGAAAAAGGTTCCTGTATTACTTTGGGGGCGACTTGCATAGACTTCTATGCAGAAGTCATCTCGCAAGTCGCCCCGGCAGTCGTTTGCAGGTCGCCTCGCTGAGGCGACCTGCAAGTCGTGCCGCCCATGTGTGAACCGGGCTTTAAGGTATCAGGCCTAATTTTTACACTTTTTGTATACAAGTTAAAAATCTCATTTTTTTTTTTTTTGCTAGAAAATTACTTGGAACCCCCAAACATTATATATATTTGTTTTTCAAACACCATAGAGAATAAAATAACGGTTGTTGCAATACTATGGCACACCGTATTTGCGCAGCAAGCTTACAAACGCATTTTTTGGGAAAAAAATACACTGTTTTGAATTTTTAAAAAATCCATAAAGTTGGCCCAATTTTTTTTCGATTGTGAAAGATAATGTTATGCTGCGTAAATTGATACCCAACATGATATGCTTCAAAATTGCGCCCGCTCGGGGAATGGTGATTAACTTTGACCCTTATCTCCATAGGCGATGTTTAAAAATTTCTACAGGCTACCAGTTTTGAGTTAGAGGAGGTCTTTTGCTAGAATTATTGCTCTAGCTCTAACGATCGCGGCAATACCTCACATGTGTGGTTTGAAGACTGTTTACATATGCGGGCCCGACTTGCATATGTGCATGGAGAGACGGGGCGCATTAAATTTCTTTTTTTTTAATTTTTACACTGTCCCTATAAAAAAAACATTTTTGGATCACTTTTTCTTATTACAAGAAATGTAAACATCCCTTGTAACAGAAAAAAAGCGTGACAGGACCTGTTTAATGTGAGTTTTGTGTTTTGTTTTTTTTTTCTTTTCAATTTGTCCCCTTTTAAGGCCGTTGGGTGGAAGTGACGTTTGACGTCGCTTCCATCATCCAATGGCAGTCGAGTGGGGACTATCATTCTCTCACCCGACTTCCTGCCAATCAGGGGATAGCATCGGATCGTCTCCGCAGCTACCGACGGCTCCGACACGCTGTGGAGAACACTTTTATCTTAAAGTGATTGTGAAGGCGTTTTTTTTAAAAGTAACAAATATATTTTACTTACCACCTCTAGGCAGTTTGTTTTGCACAGAGCAGCCTGGATCCTCCTCTTCTCGGGTCCCTCTTCGCTGCTCCTAGCCCCTCCCTCCTTTGCGTGCCCCTCAGTCAACAGCTTGCTATAGAGGGCACCTGAGCCGAGCCAAAGTTTCAAGTATCTATTCAGACACGGAGCCCCGACCTGGCCCGCCCCTCTCTCCCCTGATTGACTTTGACAGCTGCAGGAGCCAATGGCGCTGCTGCTCTCTCAGCCAATCAGGAGTGTCCTGGATGGCCGAGGGGATCATGGACATCCCTGGAAAGAAAAGGGGCTCAGGTAGGTAATTGGGGGGGGTGGGGCTGCTACACACAAGGTTTTTTATCTTAATGCATAGAATAGAAAGATCAAAGAAAAAACCTGCCTTTACAATTCCTTTAAAGCTGACCGTCCACCGTGAATAAAAATACCAGGGTTATGACAGCTATCTGCTGCCATAACAAGTAGCGATGTATATCTATGGTGGGCGTTCTGGAAGTGGTTAATAGGCACCTCCTAGGTACATGCACACGGGGGTTCATTCCTTGTAGAGTTTCCCAGAACCATGAAACCTACAGTGAGCTGTAATGCAAGATTAGTTCTGCAGTTTGTCATATTCACTGCTTTGTAGCAAGGTGCCAGAAGGGGGGCTGGTGACGGTGAAGACTGGAGCGCTAAAAGATCAGGGTTCCTAGCGTGCTGTAAGAAGACCAGAACTTTATGTAGGCACTTGTCTGTTTTTGCTAAGCTGTGTCTATTGTAGTCTATGATCATTTTAAACCCACGTTTACCTCTAATGGGCTCTTCAAATTGAGCAGCATATAATTTGAGGCTACCATCCGTGAGAAACACACCAGCAGATTAATGACATGTATAAATCTAGTTTTCTTTTAAAAGCTGATGTTGAGCCTGCCCCCCCCTCCTGAACTTTCCTATTAATCAAGACTACTCTTCACTAGAGATGGGCTGAACACCCCCACTGTTTGGTTTGCAGCAGAACTTCTCAACAGGTGAAAAGTTCTACCCTGAATGGCGAACCCCAGGAAAAATCAAGTGCCAATTTGGAAGGCTTATATGCAAGTAATTGGCCATAAAAGGGGTATGGGGGTACTGGGACATGAAACAATACAATTTTTTATTTTTTTTAAAAACAATCTTTTTTTTTTTTTTTTTTTTTTTTGGAGCAGTGATTTAAATGATGCTTAATATGCAACAATAACGGAAAATTCCTTTAAATGTGGTGCCAGGGGGGTCCCCTTAGTCTGTCTGTAAAGTGGTGCATCTGTGGCAAGCATAGAACATGCTGCAGCAAAAATTATATTTATAAAGAAAAATTTGAAAAATAAAGAAAAAAATGGCGTGGGGTCTCTACCATGTCAAAATAAATTTAAAAAAAGCATAGGGCCCCCCCCCCAAAAAAAAAATCATACCAGACCCTTATCCACAGCCTAGCAGGAAAGGGAGGGGGTGGGTGCTTTGAGGCAGGGGAGCTCTTAGGGACAAGGGCCTCCTCCCCACAACTGTGGTTGTGGAGGTCTGCGGGCAGGGGGGAGCACACGCTATTTGTTTGTGTGGGGTTCCCCTCAAAAGGGGTATGGACTAGGGGCAAACCCCACTGTTTTTTTGTTTTTTTTTACTCCGCTGTTAGCGGGGAGAGCCCATTGACAGCTGATGACTCATCGGTTGTCAAGGATGCCAGGGCTGGCTTTTGGCCCCACTCCTTGACCAGCTTATACTGCGCCCTGATTGGGCAAAGCTTTGCCCAATCACACCGAACTGATGCTTGTGCCGAACCATTCGCCCGCATCTATTTTTCAGATTTATGGACTTGTAGGTAGACAGGAGACAAGCTCATCTTGTACAGGAAAGGTGATGCTGGGCTCCAGCCTTATCTTCTGGCATGCACAGTTGTACAGGCTTCTCCCCTGTACTGAAATTGCTTACTGACTTCATGCAGCAAAAAAAATATTAAAAAGCCTTACCATATATGTTCACTAAATATACCAACGTCAGCTGCTGACACGGTTTACAATCTTATACATGTGCTAAAAATAATAAATTTTATATTCGTGTAGTGCTATACCCTCCATACAAGTGTAATCTGTAAATAATCTAATATCAAAAAACAACTAATTGTGTACAATAAAATTTCTATAAAAATATTCAATAAACAAATATATAAAATATCAATGTGAGTTCATCAGTGAATCTTCTAGAATGAGTGCTTCTTAATCCATTTCATCCATGCAATAGTTTTCCATAAATCACAAAATATAATGCGTCACCACTCTCATGCTCCCCATCCTGTGCTCTTCTCACTTGGGCTCAAACAATATATATGGATCTCCAGACTCCTATATCGATCCTCAGATCAGTTTCCCAGGTACAAGTAGACAAAAAACAGGCTCCAATAGTGCTTATAATGTTTAAAAACCAACTCCTTTTTTTAAAAAAAAACTAAAACTGGGCACTCATGTACCTGGTGCTTCCAGCACACCAGGCTATTTTGCACAGTTAAAAGATGTGTCTGTTAAACAGCCGCACACCCGCTATATTCCCACAGCTACTCGCTCCTCGTGAATCCGCTGGTGCCTCCACCGTCCGAGTTATGAGCAGCACTATTTGAGCCTGCTTTTTGCCTACATGTATCTGGGATACTGATCTGAGAATCGATATGAGTCTGGAGATCCAGGTGAGGCTTGCAAGCGCTGCTTGACCAAACTTAACTGTTAGGTCACACTCTGAGGTGAGGATAAGACCACAATGTGGGGAGCACGAGAGTTATGACGCACTATATTGTGTTTTATTTATGGAGGACTATTGCATGCATAAAATGGATTAAGAAGCACTTATACTATAAAATTCACTGAACTCACATTGATTAACTTTTTTGTTTATAAGTCCATATAAACAAAAAAGTGCATACGTGCAAAAGTGATTTATTTTTTTTTTTTTTTTTTTATATTTGTCCAACATTTTTAGGGTCGTCACTGATTAAAATTTTCGTGTTCGATTAATCGATTTTTTTCTTTTTAATCGATTAATCAACTAATTTCGATTATAATGCACATACAGATCCAACTACTTTTAGCTGACGTCATGCGTAGCTCCTCCCCCGTACGCGTTCAATCAGAACTTCCTCAGTGGCGCGGGGCTACGGCGTCACCCTACAGTCTATTTAAATAGCACCGTTGTGCATCGGGGACCAATGGGGAGCCAGAGACATCCATCACCTGCTAAGACAACAAAGTGTCAGCTCTTTGGAAAAAAAGTGCCCTCATCATAAATGTTTCTTGATTGCTGGATAACCAATCAATGTCAGTTCATCGTCAAACTGACTTACAGCCAGGAGAGCCCTCAGATATGTTGATTTTCATAGCCAAGTCCAGGATTTATATAGATGTTTATCTGAATACTTTGACCAGTGAGATCAAATCGTTAGGATCGGTCTTCCTCAATTTATGATTTCACGGACATCGATGTTACCGGACTCCTCCCCCCTTCACTTCGTTAGCAGACAGAGAACCTGGGGAAGGGGGAAGAGTGACTTCGATGTCCATGACGTCACTGTATCTCCGACAGAAGCTGGCGGAGAGGTGAGTACTGATCAAAAAAAAATTAACTATTAATCAAGGAATTAATCTTTAACTATCCCAGCCCTAAATATTTTTTTTTATTGTACATAATATTGATTTTTGATATTAGATTTATTTACAGATTAGACTTGTATGGAGGGTATAGTGCTACACTAATATAAATTGTATGACTTCATGCAGCACTTCCCACCGTGCATTAAAAACTACAGCAAGTCTTGATACTCTGCCTCATTTTTTGGCTGGAGGATGTCCAGCATCTTCCTTCTCCTTGTCCCCAGCCTAACTGTTCTTGGCCTGTCCCTTTAATGGCATTTCAATTCTTTCAGTCATGGTGGCTTGCCATTACCTACTGTGGTCTGAAAGCAAATAACAGCCTGCCTAGAAAGAACACTCACTCCTCCAAACTAATATCCACCCATCATGGAGGAACCAGGGAAGGCAACACTGTCGTCATGGCCATGCACATAGACTTCTTGGAGCCCCGACAATAGCGTCAGCAAATGGATCTACTTACATGGAAGCCTTGCTGCTATTAGTGTAGTATTGTCTTCTTTGGCAGCATGGGCAAACACGAGAGGCAAAAGCCTCGCTATGAAGTGCAATGAGCCAGTAGCTTGGACAGATTGTATGGTAGTATTGCATCAAAATACCACTGCTGGAATATATGCTTTGCCACCTGTAGGAGCTTACCTTTAGAAGCCTTCCAATTTTACCCTTTCCTCTGCAAATCATCACTGGCCGCTATTTACTATGCTTTGCATGAATGAGCAACTCCCCTCCAGCTTGCAACTACTGGCTTCAAAACATACTGACTGCTTGCTAGCCTTTCTATCTTGCCACTATATAGTGGGGGGGAGTATTTGATCACCTGCTGATTTTGTACGTTTGAGCACTAAAAAAGAAATTACCAGTCTATAATTTTAATGGTAGGTTTATTTCACAAGAGACAGAATAACAAAAATATATATATCCAGAAAAACACATTTAAAAAAGTTATAAATTGATTTGTTTTTTAGTGAGCAAAATAAGTATTTAACCCCTTTGCAAAATCAGAGGTCATGCGTTTCTTGTAGTTGGCCCATCAGGATTGCACACATCTCAGGAGGGATTTTGTCCCACTCTTTGCAGATCCTTTCCAAGTCATTAAGGTTTCAAGGCTGATGTTTGGTAACTTGAACCTTCAGCTCCCTCCACATATTTTCTATGGGATTAAGGTCTGGAGACTGACCAGGCCACTCCAGTACCTTAATGTGCTTCTTGAGCCACTCCTTTCTGACTTTAGCCGTGTGTTTTAGGTTATTGTCATGCTGGAATATATAGTTTAATTATTCTGCGCTCACCAAACCTAATGTGATCAATATTGTATATAAGATACAATGTTATGAGTGAAAAAATTACACCTATCTTCTTAACGACCTATTACATTTGTAAAGGCCCTGGAGCACCAGGACAGTGGAATTACCCACAAAATGACCCCATTTTGGAAAGCACCCCAATGTCTACAAAAAGTGGTCAATTTATAAGATCTTTCTAACTCAAAGCATGTATATAGCAAAAATTAAAAGCGTCGCCTACGGAGATTTTTAAGTACTGAAGTTTTGCGCCATACCACAAATGTGCGCAATTTTAAACCGTGACATGTGAGGTATCTATTTACTCGGCGTATCTGTCACATTATACAAAAAAATTGGGCTAACTTTACTGTTTTTTTTTTTTTTTTTCCGCCAAAAAATCACGTTTGAAAAATTGCTGCACAAATACCGTGTGACAATAAAAAGTTGCAAGGACCGCCATTTATTCCCCAGGGTCTCTGCTAAAATATATATATAATGTTTGGGGGTTCTGAGTCATTTTCTAGCAAAAAAAAATTGATTTTTACATTTTTGTTTTTAAAGAAACCGGAAGCCAAGGTGGGTGGAGTTGGATACCAGCTTTTTTTTTTCCTTTTTTTTTGACAGCTGTGCGGCTCTGAAATGTCAGGTTAATATTGTGAGGGGAGGTTGAATTGAGATTGCAATCTTTTAATGATTAATTGTGCAACTCTAGGTCATAGGCAGCATTTCTCCTCCTCCAAACACGATCAGTTGCGTTGATGCCTTTAAGAGTGTTCCTAATCTCAGCTTGTTGCCTGTATATGGCACAATAAGGACAAAAGTGACTTTCTACAACTAGCATTGACATGCCTCCGTACCTAATACATAAATCTGTGGAAAAAAGAGGTAGTGGGACTTTACATGAGGCATGTCTATGCAGTGAATATTGAAGAATAACATTATATTTAATGAAATGGTGTATAATTTAATAAACATTGATAGTATAAAATTTACAGGGGTAAATACCCCCTCACCTACTGTATTCAATGTAAAAAAAGAAATGTTTTGCCTTCGGGAACAGTTGTTCATCCCTGATGGAAGACCACTAGAGGGAGTATTTACAAGTCTGTACATAAATGCAATAGGCAGATGTGGAACAGCAAGTTGGTAAAATGAGGTATGTTGCATAGCTTTCAGGGTGAGCAGCGTGTACCCAGCATGAGTGGCACAATTGTATATTTCAAAGTCTGTTAGTGGTGTAGATAGTAAATGGGGACCTACTAGCTTTCTCCCTCTCGTATCTTATTTATTTTTATGTGGTTTTTAATGAGTAATTCTGTAGCAATAATTGTTCAGATTGTAGTGTTTGGTTAGCCGAAGACAACCGAATCAGCCAACAATAGCCTTGACCGTGTTCACAATCTCCTTTTAGATCTACTTCAAATAAGTAGCATAAGGGTCTGATTAAAAGAATTGTTTAGGTTTGTTTTTATATTGCATTGCTTTGGTACAGCGAAAGAATGTCCAATCAGATTGTATAGTGCATGGCCAGCTTTAGGGCTGAATTCCAGGTTTTTCCAGCATTTTGTAACAGCTTACTATGAATTAAGTCTACCGCAGTGCATGGCAAGTATTAAGTATAATCTGGCAGTATCGAGAATCCTTTTATTTAGATTTGAGCATGCAGCCCTAGAATATGGCCTCTTGCAACTCGATTGTGAAAGTACAAATATGGGCCTTGTGCAGTTATTGCCGGACTTGCTCAATCAACATCAGACCTGCCCTGAAAGTTTGAATCTGGTTTGTGGCTGAGGGGAGATAAATCCAGTTTGTAGTCACCTGTCCAGTTCCAGTTTGGTTCTTAGGACACAAGTTACCGAAACTGGTGTTGTCCTCTTATTCTTGGAATGGCCTATCATTCTCCAGTCACCCATTTTCTTCCCTGCTGGTTTGACTTTAGGGCTCATTCACACCTGCAATTAGGGCTGGACAAAATATTCCTGTGGTAAGAATCAGCAAATTCCTGCAACTGTATCTGAATAGCCAGTGGTCACTTGCGACTAGGGAGAGATCAGCCCTGGATGCATATCTGTCCATAGCAGGTAATCTATCAATTGTGTGCATACATATGGACAGCCGAGGCTCCATTTACCCTATTATTGCTTTTTACTGACTTGCTATTGGCAGCTGTTTGCATTCACCTGTGATTCCAGCTGCACGAATCTGTGGATTCTTGCTATGGGAATCTGCTGTGTGGCCCCAGTTGCAGGTGGGAATCAGCCCAAAGGCTCCAGTTACTACTTTGGGAAGCCAGTGACTTGGTGCAAGCACATCAAAGTTAGGTGTTTGGGGCAAAACGTCTGCTTGGATCGCCTAGGCAAACCCAGTGGTAGTGAGAGCAGGTACCTGTCAAAACTAGATAACTTCCCCAAAACTTTTACAATAAGGAGAGGATAAGTGAATTTAAGTCCTTCAGTTAGCTCTTGCCTCAAATATTTGAAAGAGGTTTTTGTGTACAAAAAAATGTATTTTTTTGTTAAACTTTTGAAGGTTTCTTTCACTAATGTTTGTATTTTTTTCTCTTAAGACAATAAAGTGTTTGTTGATTCACCCAAACCCAGAGTCGGCATTGAACGAAGAGGCTGGTCGTCTCTTACTGGAGAACTATGAAGAGTACGCATCCCGTGCAAGACTCATGACAGAAATTCATGCACACAGCTCATCCTTAAGGGGCAAGGATCCTACAGACCCCTGCTCCTCTGCATCAGCAACAGGTGCTCTTGGCGAGGGACCCATGGCCAAGAAACATGCTGGAGACCGAGACAAGAAACTTGCAGCTAAAAAGAAAACAGACAAAAAGAGAGCCTTGAGGCGACTTTAAGTTGGAAAAAAAAAAACGTTTACCCAAAGGGGCAGGGAAGTATTCAGGTCAAATTATGTACAAGAACTTTAGACCAGGAGGGGAGGGCCAGTGAAGAAAGTCTGGGGAGCAATTACATCCATATCCTTTTTTCCCCATTTTTGTTTTGTTTTTTACAGCCTGCTTTTGTTAGTTTTTTTTTTCCAATCTAAGTTATTTAAATTATAAATCTATTAAATACGTTTTTTCATAAAGCACTATGTGAACACATTTCTCTTTAAATGCTGGAAATTGATTTTGATATGTACTGTACATCGCTGAGAATCAAAGTCAAGACTGGGAAAGTATCCCCAAAGAAAAATGTGCACTTACCTGCATGGTCGGTGAATACTCAACTCTGTACTGCATCAAACAAAAACCTATGTTATCACTCTCTGTCCTCAGAGTTTAGACGATCATTTTTGGAGATTGACAGCTTATCTTTGTATGCTTCCCCTTGGTGGTTAATGAAGACTATGGCAGAATTATGGGGGTGCCCAGCAGCATTTACTGCTGCACTCCAATTACAGTATATTTTTAAAATAGACAAAATAAAAATCGGTTCTGTGTAATACATGCACATTTCCCCATGTGTTCAGTACTTTGCAATGCAGTTTTATAAACAGACAATATGGGCAAATGTGCAAGTACAAAAAATATCTACCTGTTTGCCAGAAATAGTGTGCTCCTAACTTCTTATTTGAGCTGACAACGCTTCATCTGCTGCACTGAAATCCCCAGCAGTATTGTCACACCTGTCCAAAATCTCTACCTACTGGATTACAGAGCACCTCCCTTTCCTATTCTCGTAACACACAGGAGCTGCGTTCTGTAATCCAGTAGGGGAGAACTCATGGGAAACTGGCAACAAGATTACTGTGCAGCGTTTTCAGCTCACTACTGGAATTTAGGAGTTCACTGGACCTCTGGCAGTATCGGGAAAGTGTTTTTCTGTATTTGTGTTGGAGACACAACCTGGGGAAATGTGCATTTAGTGTGATGTACTAATGTTTTTATATTTTGCTCAGGCATACACATTAAAGAATCTGTTCAGCTGATCACAAAACTTCAAAGTTCATCTAATGTGAAAAAGCCTGACCTATACATTTCAAGAAACATATACAGGTGGACCTACCATAGTGCTGATAGGAGGACCCAGCACCTAAACTTCATTAGCCAAGCAAGGCATCAGGCAGGCATCTCTGGTACATTGCTGGGTTGACTATGGGGGAGGAAGGGCAGGCCAAGCTTTGTAATTGACAGCCTAGTTAAACATATGTATTGCTGTGGCTGTAATTGTAGGGAGCAGGGGCCCACCAGATTACGAGCCTGTGTATGTCATGTGATATTCTTCTGAGGGCCACCAAAAATGGCACCCTATCCCTGTTGGATCAACAAATATTTGCTCTCAACTTCTCACTGGATTGAAATAACTGGAACTCAAATGTGGGTGCTCTCCTTTCCTCTCAAGGGAGTATGAAATGTCCAAGAAAATTCTTCAGGATGAGTAAGTGGTGGATGTTGAGGGTCTAGAATCCTCTGACTAGTCCTTCCAGGAGTAATCTTGGGGTTCAGGGCTGTCTTACAGAAGACCATTGTGTGCTTCTTGGTGGATGTGGTACACACTAAGATACTGCTGACAAAATCCCTTCCCCCTTAATTCACTGGTTTTGGGTCTTAACAGCTGCCAAAAACTCAAGTCCTCATGTACTTGTAGTGATGTATGCTAATTGTTACCACTGAAGCATTTTGATTGTCCTGGTGGATGAAGTCCCAGTCTTTAAAGGCACTATAGCTGTAGATGCGTCAGTTTGCCAGGCTCTTAAATTTGAGACAAGGCATATGCTGTTTTACAGAGAATCAAACACAAGATATGCCATTTGACAGCTCCTGGAACGCTCTCCAAGAGCTTTGAGTTTCTTGCTAGATCACTTGGAAGATTCCATATAACAGCTTTCAAGGATGGGCACAATGTCTGTGATCCTATAGCTTAAAGTGTTAAACCCAAAACTAAATATATTGCAGCTTAGCAATCATGAGATGTGGTGGCAACATACTTTTTCTTTTTTTAGGCTCCCCAACATTCACCTGGTGATCTGGCCAGTAACACACCAGTATTGGTGCCCTCACTCTGGATGAAGGAGCACAGGGGGCACCTTTTGGACAGCAGTATTATCAGTCCAGGGGGAGGGGAGTATTATATGTACTAGCAGATTTAAATACACTAAAAATTTTGAAGCCAAACTCCAGCTAATACTTTATGATCAGTTACAGCAAACCGTTTTTCCCGAATGGTTTTACATTTAAAAAAAAAAATGAAAGCTGATAGTTTTAAGCACTCATCAGTGATAGTCCAAATTCCTGTAACTGCAAGAGAGCCTGTTCTTTTGACTAGATCACCAGATAGAAATAAAGCCTTAAAAGGAAATGAAGGCTGCCATCACATCTAAGAATTGGTAAACTGCAATATAATAGATGTTTGGTTTAATAATTGCTTTAAAGTCATTGTAAAGTGTCATTTTTTTCCCCTATAAAAATAACAAACATGTTATACTTGCCTGCTGTGTAGTGGATTTTTACAGAGCAGCCTGGATCCTCCTTGGGTCCCTCTTTGCTGCTCCTGGCCCCTCCCTCTGGTTGAGTGCCCCCACAGCAAGCAGCTTGCTATGGGGGCACCCGAGTCACTGCTCCGTGTACATTCAGACACTGAGCCCCGCACCCTCTCTTCCCTGATTGGCTAGCTGACTTTGATTGACGGCAGCTAATTAGCAGCTGAACCCAGGAGAATAAACTACCCAGAGGTATTTGCAGAAATTTGTCTGGTGGGGAATGCCAGATGTGGCTCTTGTGATGTCCAGGTTCAACTACAAATTCAACAAGTTTGTGTTCTGAACCAGGGATCCTCAGGCATTTTTGATAGATGCCCTGGTGACTTCTCTGCAGCTTTTTCCTTGTCTATTGTGCAGGTTAATAGTGAAAGGCATTCTGGTGATTCTGATCACATCTGCTTGACCAGGAAGAACATTGTATGCAGACATTGAAAATTTCCTGGCAGATGAACTGTGGGCTCCTCCAGATTTGCTGTTGCAGGGTTCGATCTGCCATGTTGCTTTACATTTGCTGGCTTTGGCAAGCTTGGCTGTTGACTCCAAAGTCCAGAGGGTTAGGGTTGTTTCTGACTATAATCCCTATCCCCAAGGAAGGTGTAACTGTATGTAGAAACGTGCAAGGTTGTCTTTTGGTTGCCATTCCTTCGGCTTGGAGGGTAGCTTTTATAGTTTCAACAGGATAAGATGATATTGAGGCCTTGATTTTCCTTTCTACCGAAGGTGCTTTCTTTGTTGCACTTGAATCAGGACATTAATGTTGTTCAAGCTGTTAACGTTTATCTGAAGTTTACAGCTTAATTATTAGTTTAATTCCCAGTTTCTAGGTGGCTTTGTCAGCCCATTTCACTTTGGTATTGAGGGCAGAGTTCCTCCCTTTCTGATCAATGCCTTTTCCACCAGGACTAGCAGTTCTTCCTGGGCTAGCACGCATCAGGCTCCTATTCAGGTTTAAAAGGTGGCTACCTGGTCTTTTCTGTACCTGTTTTCCAAGTTCTACCAGGTAGATGTCTGGATCTGCAGAGTCCAGTTTTTGGCTAAAGGCCCTGTATGTGTTTTTGTGGTCAGGTTTCCCCTCATTTTGTACTTTTAGCTCAAGGCTCTTACGATTTGGTGTTTCTGTTTAATTCTTAAAGTATATCTAAATCCAAAGCATTTTAAGTTTTGGAAAGGTTTGCATGGCCTAAAACCCTTGTTTTCTGCTCTCTGAACCATGGGGAAGGCCCCCTCATTTCCTGTCCCAGAGACACAACAGGAAGTGAAAAAATCTCCCCAAAGTGAGAGTCTTCTCTTAGGTCATAAACCTCTTCATGTTTCAGCAACAACCGAAAAGTTTTCTTTTCACTAGCTGACCCAGTAATGGCAGTGCCCAGGACAAATTTAGATTGTAAATTTCTCCAGCAGGGACATCAATAATACAGCTCAAGAGGGTAATAATATGTAAAGCTTTGTATGTTCTTTGACTGCCTAAATCATGTGAATAAAATAGGACTTACCTGTCCATATACCAAAACTTACAAAACTCGAAAAAAAAATCAAGAGTAGCAAGAAACTTGATTCAAATGACTGTACGTGTGGTGCAATTTTCAGCTCATCCTTTTGAATATGCTGAAATTGCACTGGATCGCACAAAGTAAAGTGGTCCATGCACTACTTTTCAAAAACATACTGCACCAAATCACGTGTTACTGCGTTACCATGCGATCTGGTGTAGGAAATGCACTACATTTACGATCTGCATTTGGGGTGTCGTTAGGAATGTATTGACCCTGGCAGCAGATCACACACCCACTGTGATTTGAATGTGGTGAGGGAAATGCACACAGAACACAGGTTTCCTAAACCACATTCTGGTGTGAACAAGCCCTTTTTCCCTACCCCAAAATAAAACCTTTAGAATAAAATATAATCAACTAATGTAAATGGCATATTTGTTATAACCATATATGACCAAATGGCTTAAAAGGATTATAATGTTACAAAAAAACTTAAGGGCTGGATATAATTACCTAAACAGTCCAGGCGGGCGGCAAATGACCTCACAGGACCAGCAAAAGGGTGGGAGGAAGCCACAATGCTCACAGGAAGACTTTGAAAATGTGGCATTGTCATGCTAACTGGTTTGCTTGTGGTTCAAGCTGCCTTCCTGTGAGCTTTGTTGCTTCCTCCCATCCTGTGTGCCAGCTTTTTGGTATCTGCTTTACAACTTCTCCACACTGAGCACCATCTCCCCAACTAATTCAGGCCTCTTCCTTGGAGTCACCTGTTATCCAGCAATTCTCTTGGTACTGGTATGCTACTACTGTCATCCTTCGTGTCAGTGAGCTTTTTATCACTGCATCATTTATTTTAAAGAGCCACTTTATTTGTCCTTATGTGCTCAAAAAACCTTTTTTAATTGACCTTGTGGATACATGCCTTATTCCAATGAAATACTGTGGGTATAGAAAATAATCACCCTTTAACTGCTTGCCAACTGCCGCGTGTACTTTTACAATGGCAGAATGGCACGGCTGGGCAGATGGGCGTACCTGTACGTCCCTTTTAAATTTGCCACTGTGCCATCGCGTGTGCGCCAGCGCGCGCTCCCGCCATGAGCTCCGTGAGTAGGATTGCGGGTCCCGCGGACTCAATGTACGCGAGGATACCCGCGATCGTCTCACGGGGAGATGCTAATGTAAACATGCATCTCCCCGTTCTGCCTAGTGACACTGTCACTGATCATAGCTCCCTGTGATCGGGAGCTCTGATCAGTGATGTGTCACACACAGCCCCTCCCCCCACAGTTAGAACACATCCCTAGGACACACTTAACCCCTCCATAGCCCTCTAGTGGTTAACCCCTTCACAGCCAGTGTCATTTTGCACTGATCGCTGTAAAAATGACTGGTCCCACAAGTGTGTCAAAATTGTCTGTGTCCGCCATAATGTTGCAGTCATGATAAAAATCGCAGATCGCCGCCATTACTAGTAAAAAAAAAAAAATAATAAAAATACTATAAAACTATCCCCTATTTTGTAGACGCTATAACGTTTGCGCAAACCAATCAATAAACGCTTTTTTTTTTACCAAAATATATGAAGGTAGAAGAATACGTATCAGCCTAAGCTGAGGGAAAAAATGGTTTTTTTTAAATATTTTTTGGGGATATTTATTATAGCAAAAAGTAAAAAATATTGCCTTTTTTTTCAAAATTGTCGCTCTATATACTATAGAGCAAAAAATAAAAACCGCAGTGGTTATCAAATACCACCAAAAGAAAGCTCTATTTGGTGAAAAAAAAGGACGGGAATTTTGTTTTGGAGCCACGCTGCACGACCACGCAATTGTCAGTTAAAGCAACGCAGTGCCGAATCGCAAAAAGTGCTCTGGTCTGTGGCCAGCAAAATGGTCCAGGGCTTAAGTGGTTAAAATAATCACATTGTGTTGCTCTGCAGCCTGAAGTGAAGACGGGTTTCTTTTATCCAGCTGTATTTTAGTGCAACTTATAACATCCAAGTGAAAACACCATGTCCGAAAAAAAAATAATTAAAAAACAATCACTGAGTTGGAAAAAGGATTGTCCACCTTATGACAGTTATTTGTTGGCCTACATTGTGCTTTTATTACAGCCATTAGTCTGTTGTGATATGTCTCTACTAACGTTGCAATATTTGCCCACTCTTCTTTGCAGAACTGCTCAAGTTCAGTTAAATTTGATGGCGACTGTGGACTGCAGTCTTCAAGTCATTCCACAGATTTTCATTGGGGTTTAAGTCTGACTATGCCATGCATGGACATTCAGCTTTTTCTCCTTCAACCATTGTGTGGTAATTTTTGCTGTGTGCTTTGGGTCATTGTCATGTTGGAAGGTAAACCTTCCAATTGACAGCTTTCTGACAACTTCATTCTCATCTGACCACCTTGAAGATTATGAGGCCACATGGAAAAAGGTGTTATGGTCAGATGAGATTAAAATGTAATTATTTGGCCTCAATACCAAACGGTGTGTCTCGTGGAAATCCAATACAGCTCACCATGCAAATAACACCATTCCCACAGTAAAGCATGGAGGTGGTAATATCCTGTTATGGGGGTGTTTTTTGTGCAGCAGGGACTGGAACACTTGTCAGGATAGAAGAAAAAATGGAGAGTGCAAAATACCATCAAATTCATGAGGAAAATATGCTGCCCTCTTCCAGAAAATTGTCGATGGGAAGGTGGTTTACCTTCCAATATGACAATGACCCAAAGCACCCCTCAAAAACTACCACACAAGGGTTGAATGAGAAAAAGGTCAATGTCCTTGCATGGTTTAGTCAGAGCCCAGACCTAAACCCTACTGAAAATCTGTGGAATGACTTGAAGACTGCAGTCCACAAATGGTCACCATCAAATTTAACTAAACTTGAGCAGTTCTGCAAAGAGTGGACAAATGTTGGAAAGTTAGCAGAGACATATCCCAACAGATTAAGGCTCTGTTCACAGCAGGGGTCCGGTGTGTGCTGGTTCAGTGTCAGGTCCGATGTCAGCCCGAATTTTGGGCTGAATTCGTGCCTAAAACAGACCAAAAGACGCAAAGCATATTTCTGCAAAATGCACCGGACCTGTTGCGGAGATAATGTGAACCAACTCCATAGAGAGTAACTAACTAAAGCAAAAGGCGCCTCAACAAAATGCTGACATAAGGAGGGTGATCCTTTTTACAACTCAGTGATTCTGTTTTTGAATTTTTATTTCTTTCTGACATGTTGGTGTTAGATCTTTCGCTTGGATGTTATAAGTTGCACTAGTAAATACAGCTGGATAAAACAAAAACTGTCTTCATGTCAGTCTGCAAAGCAACAAAATGTGATGATTTTATATACCCACTATCTTTATACAGAAACGTGCATTGGTCCATCCAGTTGAGCTCATTCACTGTGCTCTCGCACCATTTAGTGACCACCTACCAACAGCGCTTCTGTTTGTGTATTTTTCTACAAATGTTTTCGGATGCAGGCTTTCCTGATAAATAAGGACTGTTACAATCCGCTCTTGATAGTTTAAAGCGTTTGTTAATCCCAAAAAATAAACAGATCCTATTCCCTTAAAGCAGTGATGGTGAACCTTGGCACCTCAGATGTTTTGGAACTACATTTCCCATGATGCTCATGCACTCTGCAGTGTAGTTGAGCATCATGGGAAATGTAGTTCCAAAACATCTGGGGTGCCAAGGTTCGCCATCACTGCCTTAAAGCATGTGTTTGTCCTGTGTCATTTTGCCCCCCTGTAACACCTAAAAAAAAAAAAAAAAAAAAAAAAAAAAAAACCTGCCTGGCTATACCCTCCTCTCTGCAAATTGACCTTGATAATCAGGGCTACTGAGCCCTGACAGCGTGGTCCATTTACGTGATTCCGTTTTCCGCAGCCCTGCTCTCCTGTATCCTCTCCCTCTGCCTGTCTGCTCGTACCAGCACCCACCCCGCGCTGCTGCTTCTCCCCTCTGTACCATAATAACAAGTGTCCCTGTGTAATGTAAAAAATCTGCTGATCTGTACCTATGAGTGTGCCTCCTGGTGCTCAGCTGATTGTCGGCTCTCTCTCCTCTCTCCCCCTCTTCCCTGGCTGACGTCAGTGGGAGTGCTCGGCCCTGCCCACTGTAGCTGTGAGCCGGAAGCCATGCTCATGTAGGTACAGATCGGAAGATATTTTTTTTCATTGGAACAGGGACGCTTTTTATGGTAGAGAGGGGATAAGATGATTTTTTCCCAGTGGGTTAACAACCACTTAAAAAGGAGCCAGGGTTTTCTGTGGACTTTATGATGATGATGATTTAGCAGTTGTAAATGGCCATTTGGAATAGGTATATGGACACTCTTTTTGTACCAGTAATGTGATAATCTGATTGCTAGGTAAGGCTGCATCATATGATTGTTAACCACATGCCGACCGGGCCATAGCTGAAAGACGGCTACAGAGCAGTCGACTTATTCTGGGAGGGCGTCCATAGATGTCCTCCCAGAATCTTGCTCCCGCGCGCACCCGGGAACATCCGAGTCCGCATCACGGTAAATGGCCGCTGATAGCGGCCATTTACCACGTGATTGCCCCCTCAAATGACGGAGCGATCACATGTAAACAAACCCAGCCTCAGCCATACCCGACTCAGCCATACCTGACCCAGCCATACTCAGCCATCGCATCCATACTTAGCCATACCCAGCCATCCACATTCATGGTTCAACCATGCTTAGCCATCCCCATCCACGGCTCATCAATGCCACTACAGTGCCTCAAAGTGTAATAGGTAGTTAAATTTGATTTGAAATTTATGCCCCTACAACGCCTGATGGTGCTCCCTGCATGTTGGACCTCTGTATGTGGCCAGGCTGTGTAAAAGTCTCATACATGTGGTATCGTTATACTCAGGAGGAGTAGGAGAATCTATTTTGGGGTGTAATTTTTGGTATGTACATGCTACGTGTTAGAAATATTGTAAAATTGGACAACTTTGTATTTAAAAAAAATGCGTTTTCATTTTCTTTCCACATTTTCCAAAAATTTGTAGAAAAAAATGACATGTTTAAAAGACTCGATATGCCTCATAGATTATACGTTGGGGTGTTTTCTTTGCATAATGGGGTCATTTTTGGGGTGTTTTTATTGTCCTGGTGTTCCAGGGCCTTCAAAAGTGCAAGAGGTAGTCAAGAAATTAGATGTGTAATTTATGCTCCTAGAACTCCTGATGGCACTCCCTAGATGTTGGGCCTCTGTATGTGGCCACGCTGTGTAAAAGTCTCACACATGTGGTATCGCCGTACTCAGAAGGAGTAGTAGAATGGATTTTGGGGTGTAATTTGTGGTATGCATATGATGTGTGTGAGAAATAACCTGATAATATGACACTTTTGTGAAAAAAGAAAAAAAAAAATCTCGATTTTGCAAATAATTGTGGAAAAAAATTACAACTCCAAAAAACTCACCATGCCTCTTTCTAAATACCTTTAAATGTCTACTTTCCAAAAAGGGGCCATGGGGGGGGGGGTTTGTACTGTCCTGGCTTATTAGGGTCTCAAGAAATGAGCTAGGCCGTCAATACTTCAAGTGTGATCAATTTTTAGTGATTGGCACCATAGCTTGTAGTAGACTCTATAACATTCACAAAGACCAAATAATATACACTGATTTGGATTATTTTTACCAAAGATATGTAGCAGTATATAATTTGGCCAAAATTTATTATGAAAAATTACTAATTAGCAAAATTTTATAATAGAAAATTTTTTTTTTTTTACAGAATTTTCAATATTTTTTCATTTATAGCGCGAAAAATAAAAGACCCAGCGGTGATTAAATACCACCAAAAGAAAGCTCTATTTGTGTGAAAAAAAGACACAAATTTCATATGGGTACAGTGCTGCATGACTAAGTAATTGTCATTCAGTGTGAGAGCACCGAAAGCTGAAAATTGATCTGGTTAGGAAGGGGGTTTAAGTGCCCAGTGGTTAAGATCTACACCTCCTATTAATTGAAGTTGGCTATGCACTCAAGTTTTTGGACCAGACCATGCTTTCCTTGGATTTTCACTGAGGTGTCTTTGTGGATGAAAGAAAGGACATACACATCCCTCTTATCCTTCAATTTAAGGGCCAACGTTTTTCATTCTGCAAACTTCCTTTTTTCAGCTTTGTGGTGACTTTGTAGGAAGCCCTTGCTAGTGGCTTGCCTCAGTTATAAGTTTACTGAAGATGAAGGTGGTGGAAGTGTGGTAGGCTGATATAAAAACTGTCCACATAGAGGCGGTTTCCTTGATGGAATAGGAGTTACATACTACAGTCATGGCCGAAATTGTTGGCACCCCAGACATTTTTCCAGAAAATCAAGTATTTCTCACAGAAAAGTATTGCAGTAACACATGTTTTGCTATACACATGTTTATTCCCTTTGTGCGTATTGGAACAAAACAAAAAAGGAGGAAAAAAAGCAAATTGGACATAATGTCACACAAAATTCCAAAAATGGGCTGGTCAAAATTCTTGACACCCTTTCAAATTTGTGGATAAAAAGGATTGTTTCAAGCATGTGATGCTCCTTTAAACTCACCTGGGGCAAGTAATAGGTGTGGGCAATATAAAAATCACACCTGAAAGCAGATAAAAAGGAGAGAAGTTCACCCTGAGGCAGCACGACTTGCAGTGCGACTGCCTCAAGCGACCTGGACACGACAGGAGCAGCGACTTGCAAAACGACTTCTGTATAGAAGTCAATGCAGGTTGCCCCCAAAGTCGTACAGGAACCTTTTTTTAAGTCGGAGCGACTTGCGTCGCTCCAATTAAAACGGTTCCATTGTACAGAACGGGATGCTACTTGTCAGGTGGCTAAGTCGCCTAAAAAGTCATCCCAGTGTGAACAAACACTTTGCATTGTGCGTCTGTGTGTGCCACACTAAGCATGGACAACAGAAAGAGAAGAGAACTGTCTGAGGACTTGGGAACCAAAATTGTGAAAAAATATCAACAATCTCAAGGTTACAAGTCCATCTCCAGAGATCTAGATGTGCCTTTGTTCACAGTGCGCAACATTATCAAGAAGTTTGCAACCCATGGCACTGTAGCTAATCTCTCTGGGCGTGGACGGAAGAGAAAAATTGATGAAAGGTTGCAACGCAGGATAGTCTGGATGGTGGATAAGCAGCCCCAAACAAGTTCCAAAGAAATTCAAGCTGTCCTGCAGGCTCAGGGAGCATCAGTGTCAGCGCGAACTATCCGTTGACATTTAGTTGAAATTAAACAATATGGCAGGAGACCCAGGAGAACCCCACTGCTGACACAGAGACATAAAAAAGCAAGACTACAGTTTGCCAAAATATACTTGAGTAAGCCAAAATCCTTCTGGGAAAACATCTTGTGGACAGATGAGACCAAGATGGAGCTTTTTGGTAAAGCACATCATTCTACTGTTTACCGAAAACAGAATGAGGCCTACAAAGAAAAGAACACAGTACCTACGTGAAATATGGTAGAGGTTCAGTGATGTTTTGGGGTTGTTTTGTTGCCTCTGGCACTGGGTGTCTTGAATGTCTGGGGTGCCAACAATTTCGGCCATGACTGTAAGTTCTCCCACAATTTTTCCTCTGCTACCCATATAAGTTGGGCATCCAGCTGACTATCTTTCTTTTCATAAACGCAGAAGTAATATGTGTACCCTGTGGCCCTCTCGCAAAGTGTATATAACTTCACTCTGTATCTGACACTTTTTTTGGGGATATAATGTTTGATGCCCAGCCTGCTTGTAAAATGGATGAGGGACTCATCAATGTAAATATGTTTGTTAGGAGTATAAATCTGAGAAGAGCTTTGGGAAAAAAAAAAAATAAGTGACCTATCTTTGTAAAGCTTGTGGTATGCAGGGTGATTTTGTGTAGGGCACAGGAAATTGTTAATAAAATGGAGAAACCTTATAGTCATTTCTTTTTCATACATCATGGGAAACAGAGTTAGGCTAATATTCATTACCTACTGGGTTATACTTCATCCCCAGGTGAATGGACACTGGTAGACCAAAAGTCTTTAGACCTGAAGTGATCCTTTATATAACCCCTCCCATACAGGAAGTACTTCAGTTTTTTTTACCAGTGTCTGCAAGGTGGATTGGCACGTTTGTTTGAGCTCTCTGAGCTCCAGGTCCCACAAACGGTTCTTAAATTAATCAGGGGATTGACCGATCGGATCCATTTCCCACAGGCTCTATATGCTTAGATAAATGGTACCTGAGCCTCGCAAAGAAGACTCGGGATCCTGCGAGGTTTTGCCTGTAATGCGACCTCCGGGCGCTGGACCCAGCGAAGTGGAATCCTGGACACCACAGCACTAAGGCATTTCTGCAGGGAATGCCAAAGGTTCTGGCCCCTCTTCTAGCCAGATTAAGAGCCCAAGGATTAACGATTATGGTTTACCTGGACGATCTGTTCTTGCTAGTCCAGTCGGTTGCCCGCTTATACCAAAGTATGGTCACCACATTCAACTACCTGGAATATCTAGGTTGGTTTCTCAGCCTAGGAGAAATCTTCTTTAAAACCATGGAAAGGGCTAAGACACTTGGGTCTGATCATAGGTACACCCAGAAAAGGGTATTCTTGCCCCAGGCAAAGATCAGCGCCATAAAGGAACTGATTTAGGTGGTCGAAGCAAGATGAATTCTTCTATTCAACTTTGCATGAGGTTGTTGGGAAAGATGGTGGCTTCATTGGAGGCCGTTCCTTATGCTCAGTTTCATTCGAGACTGCTGCAAAACATTATCCTATCGGCTTGGAACAAAGGGTTCAAGCTCTAGATTCCCAATGTGTCTGACTCCAAAGCTTACGGCCACATCACCCTGAAAGCTCCCGATCTCGTCTGATCTTGGAGGCTAAGCAGGGTCAGCCCTGGTTAGCACCCGGATGGACCACCTGGAAATACCAGGTACTGTAGGCTGGGTACGCCGGAGCCTCAGTTTATGGTTAATATCCAAAAATCTGCAACGGGGAAAATCCTTCCTTCAGTTACCACGGAAGTGGCCCAGATCAGAAATTACCTTGCCCATTATCATTCTAGAAATTCAGGAAGAACACTTGGTTCTGAGGGCCTGAACGTTCAGTTTACGGTATTGTCCTGCCAGGATTCAATCCGATTATGCCACAGCAATGGCCTATATTATTCACCAAGGGGGCACAAGAAGTTGTGCAGCCCAGAGAAAGGTGAATCACATCCTATCTTGGGCAGAAAACAATGTACTTTGCCTATCGGCGGTCTTCCTCCTAGGAATAGAAAATTGGCAGGCAGACTACTTGAGTCGCCCGCAATTGTTCCCGGGAAAATGGTTCCTTCACCCCGATTTCTTCCTGTCAATATGTCAATGATGGGGAATCCCAGACATAGATCTGTTTACGTCTAGAGGTCGACCGATATATCGGCCGATATTTGGCTTTTTTTTTACTTAATCGGCATCGGCCGATTGTGCTGATAAAAAACGGTTATCTGTGGAAAGACTTCTCTCCTCCCTGGGCAGCCTGCCAAGTCTGATAAGAAGAAACATTGTATCTCTTTAGGTTCTTTTATCAATAGACTGAACTCCATGTGTAGAAGCTCTCAGTTTAACCATTTAAAGACTAAATCTTTTCTGCCACTTGTTGCTTACAAGTAAAAATCCTGTATTTTCTTCTAGAAAATCACTTAGAACCCCCAAACATTATATATATATATTTTTTTAGCAGAGACCCTAGGGAATAAAATAGCGGTTGTTACAATATTTTATGTCACACGGTATTTGCGCAGCGGTCTTTCAAACGCAATTTTTTTTGAAAAAATACACTAATGAAATTTAAAAAAATAAGCAGTAAAGTTAGCCCATTTTTTTCCGTCCGATGATAGGATCTCAATGGTGGCATCTTGGAATTAATTATAGCGATATATATGAGGGAAATCTGACCCGAGGTTTGGGGGCACGATCTACAAAGGCTTTCAAATGGGGTCATGGTAAAGGGGGCAGAATGGGATTTTGTAAGCTGTTGGAGAAAATGTCTAATTTGCAGGTAACTGTAATGCTCCCTAAGGGGGATATCGTGTGAGGAACGTAAAGCCGCGAAAGGGATGATCTTGGTTGGGGTAAATAACGAATGGATATCTGTAAATCCATTTTCAGACCACCATTTAAACTGCAGTGGATTATCACAACCTGGTTGAAATAAAGGGCAGTGGAGGAGACGAAGTAGTAGGAGATGAGGAGAAATTAGGCCTGCTGAGTACTTAACAGTTTAAGGGAGTGAGCCAGACAGGGACCTATGGTAGAGGGGCGATGTGCTTTAGGAAGCCAAGGAAGAGAAGCTAGAGGCATTGGGTGTGCATCAACTAAATCCATGGTGGCCCATAGTGGCATTTGTTGTTTCTCATGGAGGTGAGATAATGGGGCGATACCCGCAGCTGTATAATATGTTTGCAGATTAGGGACTGAAAGGCCACCATTGATTTTGCGCGCATAAAGCACTTGTCTCTTGATCCCGGGTCTCTTGGGGCCCCATATAAACTGCATAATTTTACGTTGATGTATTCGAATGATATGGGGGGGCACATGGACTGGCAAAACTCTAAAATAATAGAGCAATTTAGGGAGGTACGTCATGCGTAGCGTTGCTATTCTGCCGAACCAAGAAATTGGAAGTGTGGACCAAGAGGCAAGCATAGCCTCCAGCTTTCAGAAAAGCTGAGGAAAATTGGCTTGGTATAATCCCGAGTACCTCGGAGTAAGTTTAATACCCAAATAGGATAGTGAGGTTAACCACTGAAATGAGAATGCCGATTGTAGGGATTCCAGTTCCAGGGCCCGAAGGTTGATAGACATCGCTTTAGATTTTGCCGGGTTAACTGAAAGGCCTGAGAACAAGGCGAAGGAGTCTAAGAGAGAGAATAAATTGGGGAGGAAGATTCTGGGTTTAGTAATGGTTAATAAAATGTCAACCGCAAACAGTGACAGTTTGTGCGCGGTGCCTGCTACTTCTACTCCTGATATATCTGGGTGAGAGCGTATGGCCTCCGCCAGGGGTTCAAGTGCTAGTATAAATAGAAGTGGGGAGAGCGGGCACCCCTGACGGGTTCCCCTCTTAATAGGGAAAGTAGGCGATTCATATCCATAATAACGCACTTTAGCCTGGGGGGAGTGATATATGGCTGAGACCCAACTCAAAAAGGAGGTGCCGAAACTGTAGTAAATGAGGACCTGTGTCAAATAGGGCCAGGATAAGGTATCGAAAGCCTTATTTACATCTAAAGAAAGAAACATTGTCTCCAGGGACCTTTCATGTGCTATATGTTGGATTTGGAGGAGTCATCTAATGGCATCTCCTGCCTGCCTACAGGAGACGAATCCCACCTGATCCTTTTTTATCAGGCGCAGTAAAAAGGAATTCAGGCGATTGGCCAGAATTTTCATCAATATCTTCATGTCAATATTAATTAAAGAGATTGGCCGAAAATTTGCCCAGGAAGAATGGTCCTTATCTGGCTTAGGAATAATCACTATGTTGGCAGTCAGCAAGTCTGGTGTAAATGGGTGACCAACACAAGAAAAAAGACCTCTCCTGCGCTCAGGTGTCCATGAACTGGATATGTGGTGCAGCCACCTATAGAAGTAATGCCTAGCGTCTTGCAGCCCTCATTTGAACAATGGGTATTCAAGCTAAAAAACACAAAAAAGAAAGAGGGCGCACCAACCTAGTGCATTACCACTGATAAACTTTAATGCAGCATAAAAACAGTAAAAATTATACTCACAAACACCTAGTATAAATAGCTTTCAAAAGGGCGCAAAAGCGCTGTTTCTGTGGATCGACACCCCAGGACCTGTTGCCGAGAGGATAAGACCAGCGCAAATGGCTGATGGCTTACGCGTTTCGGGAGAGCAATGCCCGCTTAGGCTCTGAAGAAAGGGGTGCTCCCCCGAAACGCGTAAGCCATCAGCCATTTGCGCTGGTCTTATCCTCTCGGCAACAGGTCCTGGGGTGTCGATCCACAGAAACAGCGCTTTTGCGCCCTTTTGAAAGCTATTTATACTAGCTCGTTTGTGAGTATAATTTTTACTGTTTTTATGCTGCATTAAAGTTTATCAGTGGTAATGCACTAGGTTGGTGCGCCCTCTTTCTTTTTTGTGTTTTTTGTTGTTTTTTGTGTAAATGGGTGACCTCCTTTGACCGAGTTATACATAGCCGCTAGGTGTGGGGCCCTAACCTCTGCAAACTTTCAATAATACAAAGCAGTGAAACCATCCGGGCCTGGTCTTTTGCCCACTTTCAGTTCCTTAATGCACTGGAGAACCTCAGAGACCTGTATATCTCGGTCCATTAGGGAGATATGGGATTCGGATAGGGAAGGTAAAGATAACTCTTTTAAGAAAGCATTCAGGCCCTGTGTTGAAGAGTGATTTGGGGGGAGTAGAGTTTAGTAAGTCGATGGCAGAATTCTTCCAAGACCTGCTGGGGGTTTCCCGTGAGGATGTTATGGCGGGTGCGCAAGGTTATGGGAGTAAATTTCGGGGTAAAAGTGCGCAGTCTATTGGCCAACTGCGCATTGGGTTTGTTTGCCTTAGCATACCATTTCTGGCGGGCCTAACGTAAGGAACGGTCCGCTTCGTCTGTCAGACATAGATCCAAGTCTATACGGGCCTTGTCTAAAGATCTGCGGTTAGCAGGGGTGGGGGTTAATTTAAAGGTCGCCGAGCGGTCCTCCAAGCTCTGCTCTAACTTGCGTCAGGCCTGAATCCTTTCTCTTTTGCGTTGAGACGCTATTCGAATAACGCGACCCCGGAGGTTTATAAGCCTCCCATAGTGTTATTGGGGACGAGACAGAACCTGCATTAAGTCTAAAGTATTTCGCAGAAGCTTCTTGGATTTCACTGAGGATCGGTTTGAAGGATAAAAGTGAATCATTCATCACCCAGGGAGCATGTTGTGGTTTGCTGAGTAGGGAGCGACAAACAGTTAGAACAGGATCGTGATCTGACCAAGGGACTGCTAGGATCGAAACCGAGTCTATTAAAGGGAGATGTTTCCGTAACACAAACGAATGGTCGATTCTAGAGTGGGAGTGATGAGGATGGGAATAGTGGGTGTAGTCCCTGCCCATGGGATGAAACTCTCGCCATATGTCTACTAGGTCAAGATTTTGTAGGGCTAGCAAGAATTTTTTTGAAGCAAGAGAGGGGGCTTTATGATCCGCCGCGTACTTATCAAGGGCAGGGTTGAGCATCACATTAGAATCACCCGCCAACAGGAGGGTGCCTTTCTGGTGGACCTGTAATAAGGAACAGACATGAGACAAGAATGGGCCCGGATTGTCATTCGGGGCGTAATAGGTCATAATAGTTACTTCATTGTCCTGAACAGAACCCTGCAGGAGAAGGTATTTGCCATTAGGGTCAGCTATCTGTTTATTACAGATAAATGGGACCGATTTATGTATAGCTATAAGAACCCCTCTCTGCTTAGTAGGACCATTAGCTAAATAGACTTGGGGATAGTTTGCTGCGAAATATTTGGGGCAGGAAGAGGAAGAAAAGTGTGTTTCCTGTAAACAGGCTATGTCTATTTTTTGTTGCTTAAGGTAATTAAAAACCTTGACCCTTTTTTGGGAGGAATTCATGCCCTGAACATTCAAGGACAGCCAATGAAAGGTCATTGGGTCTGAGATATAACGCTATGGACTACTCCATCCGCACACCCCAGGGGCCAGGGGAAAGGGGGAGGGAGAGAAAAGAGAGAGAAGAATAGTAAAAATAGGAAAGAACATAAGGTATGAGAATACCGAGAAGAACTCGGATTAGAGTGTGTAGTGAGTACATTGATGTATCACGCAGTGGACAATAGGGCCCACAATGGGGTGGGACCATAGCCAAGACAAGTATCTTAGCCAGGTACCAACTCTTGAGGGGAGCAGTGGTCCGTCAGAACCACCGGCCTATAGTGAAGATAATTCAATCGAGTTAAACAAAATGAACATAGAGTTTAAACAATACTTATGCCGCGTACACACGGTCGGACTTTCCGGCATACTTGGTCCGGCGGACCAGAGTGTGCCGGACAATCCGCCCGTGTGTAGGCGCCGGCGGACTTTTCCGGCTGACTTTTTCCCAAAAGCCCGCCAGACCTAGATTTGAAACAAGTTTTAAATCTTTCAGTCGGACTCAGTTTCTGGCGGAAATTTCGCTCGTCTGTGTGCTGGTCCGACGGAAAGCCCGCTCGTGTGTATGCTGGTCCAGCAGACCAGATACGACGCGAGGGCAGGGTATTGCATTTTGCGCTCGCTGCAATAGGAAAAACAAATTTTCCTATTGCGGCGAGCGCGGGGCATACCAGGCCCTTAGGTCTGGTATGGATTATAAAGGGGAACCCCCCCTACGCCGAAAAAACAGCGTGGGGTCCCCCCTAAAATCCATACCAGACCCCGATCCGAGCACGCAGCCTGGCCAGTCAGGAAAGGGGGTGGGGACGAGCGAGCGCCCCCCCCCTCCTGAACCGTACCAGGCCGCATGCCCTCAACATGGGGGGTGGGTGCTTTGGGGGAGAGGGCGCCCTGCGGGCCCCCCCACCCCAAAGCACCTTGTCCCCATGTTGATGAGGACAAGGGCCTCTTCCCGACAACCCTGGCCGTTGGTTGTCGGGTCTGCGGGCGGGGGGCTTATCGGAATCCGGGAGCCCCCTATAATAAGAGGGCCCCCAGATCCCGGCCCCCCACCCTATGTGAATGAGTATGGGGTACATGGTACCCCTACCCATTCACCTAGGGAAAAAGTGTAAATAATAAAACACTACACAGGTTTTTAAAATATTTTAGTAAACAGCTCCGGGGGGGTCTTCCTCCGTCTTCGGGGGTCTTCTTCCGGCTTCGGGGGTCCCTCCGGTTCATCTTCTCCCGGCGTCCGGTTGGTTCTTCTCCGCTCTCTTCTCCCGGTGTTCCAGTTCTTCGGCCGGCTCCTCCGCTGTCTTCAGGTAGCTCTCTTGCCAGCAGAGGTCCGAACTTCTGGGCTTCTTGTCTTCTCTTCTCTTCTCCAGATGTTGACACGACGCTCTCTCCGGCTGGACTGCTCTCTGAGGGCTGCGTTGTGACTTATTTAGGCGGAGACCCCGCCCCCTTATGATGTCACAGTCCCTGGGCATGCTGGGACTGTAACGTTTTAGGGGGCGTGCACACTGGGTGATGTTGACCACGCCCCCTAAAACGTCACAGTCCCAGCATGCCCAGGGACTGTGACATCATAAGGGGGCGGGGTCTCCGCCTATATAAGTCACAACGCAGCCCTCAGAGAGCAGTCCAGCCGGAGAGAGCGTCGTGTCAACATCTGGAGAAGAGAAGAGAAGACAAGAAGCCCAGAAGTTCGGACCTCTGCTGGCAAGAGAGCTACCTGAAGACAGCGGAGGAGCCGGCCGAAGAACTGGAACACCGGGAGAAGAGAGCGGAGAAGAACCAACCGGACGCCGGGAGAAGATGAACCGGAGGGACCCCCGAAGCCGGAAGAAGACCCCCGAAGACGGAGGAAGACCCCCCCGGAGCTGTTTACTAAAATATTTTAAAAACCTGTGTAGTGTTTTATTATTTACACTTTTTCCCTAGGTGAATGGGTAGGGGTACCATGTACCCCATACTCATTCACATAGGGTGGGGGGCCGGGATCTGGGGGCCCTCTTATTATAGGGGGCTCCCGGATTCCGATAAGCCCCCCGCCCGCAGACCCCGACAACCAACAGCCAGGGTTGTCGGGAAGAGGCCCTTGTCCTCATGAACATGGGGACAAGGTGCTTTGGGGTGGGGTGGCCCGCAGGGCGCCCCCTCCCCCAAAGCACCCACCCCCCATGTTGAGGGCATGCGGCCTGGTACGGTTCAAGAGGGGGGGCGCTCGCTCGTCCCCACCCCCTTTCCTGACCGGCCAGACTGCGTGCTCGGATCAGGGTCTGCTATGGATTCAAGGGGGGACCCCACGCTGTTTTTTCGGCATAGGGGGGTTCCCCTTTATAATCCATACCGGAGCTAAGGGCCTGGTATTCCCCGCGACGGGGATCGCAAGGTGTCAATCTCGCCGATAAAAGCGGCAAGATTGACATCCTTTTCTAGTCCCGTTGCACCTGAGTCACGTTCAAAATGAACAGACTTGTCCATGTGTGGGCAAGTTCGTTCATTCTGAAAGTCCGGCGAAAGTCCGTCGGAAAAACGGGCGGACTTAGCCCGCCGCAAAGTCCGGTCGTGTGTGGGCAAGTCCGTCCGTTTTAAAGTCCGGCGCACCTGGCGGACAAAGTCCGTCAGAAAGTGTGCCGGACCAAGTAGGACAGAAAGTTCGACCGTGTGTACGCGGCATTAGAGATAGCATCAAAACAAGCAACTTAAAATGAATTACAGTATGAGAACCTCAGTGCGTTATCAGCAGTTGAGGGTGTAGATGCAGGAGTCCCCCCCGCCCCCAGGGGTGACAGTCACAAGACCATCCACCCCAGAAGGCGGGGCAAGACCCCACATCAAAGTCAAAGCGCCAGCCCTATCACTCCACTAAACAGGAGTGAAGGGCCTAGGTGTGTAAACAAAACAAACAACCTACATAGCAATCAGTGGAGGCGTGTCCCTAGCCTAAAACCATTTACCCCTCTCCCCCCACCCCAACAGGTCTTGAGAGTAATTTCCTAAGCCCGATGAACCCTCTACTCCATGAGAGCCATCAGCAATTTAGAGGTGGTTTGGGGGGCAAACTAATGTCGGAGACCCATCAGGGAACCCCATGTGGGGTGGTCCATGCCCGAGACCGCCATCTCACAGGTGGGGCAGTCTACAGTCGGACAACGACCTCCCCCAGCCAAGCAGCAGTCAACTTGATAGGGCAAAGGTACGGCAGGGGGACGTCCTCCAAAACAAGCTGCTGGAATCCTCAAGTTAGGTTGGAATTTAGAACAAGAACAGTCAGTGACACGCCGGGTTAAGCGGCCAAGAAAAGTCAAATGCACATCAAGGGAAGATGGGGGTTTTTATCCATTATTGGCTTGTTGGAATCGTTGGGCCTGCAGGTCCCGCAGCGCCTGGGATCCAGATTGTGATCTTTGTGATGCTTAAGAGGATTGATGAGGAGGCCTAGAGGGGCCTGGTCGGGAATGTGAAGCCTGGGCATCAGGTTGGGACAGAGGGATGTCCAATTGCAGATCCTGGAGATGTTGTTTTAGGCCTGATGGGGAGGTGGCATGGAACTGGCGACCCTGATGGAAGAAGGAAAGTTTAAAGGGGAACCCCCATCTGTACTTGATCTGATGGGATTGCAGAACTTGGAGATAAGGCTTGAGACCTCGGCGCCTGGCAATGGTGACCGGTGAGAGGTCCGCGAATATTTGGAGGGGGTTGCCTTGGAAAGAGATATCCCGCTGCTCTTGGGCAGACTGTAAGAGTTTCTCCTTGGTCCTATAATAGTGGAATTTGATAATAACATCCCTTGGGGGCCTTCGGAGGGTTTAGGGGCCAGTGACCAGTGAATGCGGTCAAACTCCAGCCTGTCCAGCGGGATCTCAGGGTACAGTTCTTGAAAAAAAGCGGTGGCTGTTCCCTGCAGGTCAGTGATCGTTTCGGGGATGCTGCGGATACGAAGGTTATCCCTGCGGGCCCTGTTTTCCGCGTCCTCTAATTTATCTCTGAGAGCGTCTATTTCTGCGGACATTTTGTCTACCTCCTCTTCATGGCCCTCCAACACAGTGGTGGCCAGGTCCATGCGGTGTTTCAATTGATTGGTGCGGTGGCCTATCTCTTTAAGGCCGCGGACCAAGTCTGAGGAAAGCTTTCGGGAGGCAGCCGTTATCTCATCTCTAACAATGCTGCGGAACTTGGCTAGCATGACATCAGGGTCAGCAGGGTGAGGACTTACGTGATCCGTGGGGAACAGATGGAGGCTTTCAGCAGGAGATCCCTGTCCCAGTTCAGAGAGCTGTGTATCCTCATCAGGCTCTGGAGGATCGGGCACCATCTTAGATCTGCCTTTGCCTGGGGCTGGAGATTTGTTGCTGCTCTGCCGATTTTTTAGCTTGTTTTTTGCGGAGCGGTACATCACCGCTTGCGGCTCCAGGTATTCCTCTATCCTGTGGGGTATAGCGGTCCCCTCCTCGTATCTTCTATGTCGGATTAGACCGGGTAACGGTTTCCGACTGCGGAGAGCGGAAGAATCAGACGTCCATTACCTTCGCTCGTGCGCATGCGCCCTTCTTAGGCAGTGATTTACATAGCAAGAGAAAGGACTTTGTTAAACATGGTGGGGCCCTTGGTCAGTAGCCCTGTGGACCTGTATAGTATTTGTGGGGGGGGGTTATTAGGGCAGGTGGTCCTTAAAGCTCTGTGAAAGGATGGCCAGCCGAGTATCGTAGGACAGTCAACAATCACCTGCAGTCTCCCCCTCACAGCAACAAGCAGGCAGAGGCCAGGTATGATGGATGATGTATCAGGGGTGCCAGTGTGCAGAAGGCCCAGAGCAGTGTGACAAAGGCAGCAGCCAGTAGGGCACATCAAGCCACCGAATACCTCGGCTCAGTCAGGCAGTCTCTGGTAATATCCCAGGCCCTGGCAGGAACCAGGGGGGTTGACAGGGCAGATGCGGAAAGGAGGCCTGCAGTTAGATGTGGGCCGGACTGATCGCGATGAACCCCGGCGGGGATGCGGCCTCAGGAAAGAGCGGGGATCCACAGGCCTCAATAGGCCGCACTAGGCAGGACCAGGCGTCCCCGGAGCTCGGCGGAGCCCCCGGACCGTGCCAGATGTGCAGGGGGATAGGCTATAGGGATGGATGAGGGTCCCCTACCTCCGGATCCGTCCGGATTGCGATTCCCCTGGGAGGCCTCGGACCGGCAAGATGGCGGCGGCCGCGGGAGTCTGGAGGCCATGTCCCTCTGCCACTTACAGGCCGGATTTCTCAGAAATAGTAACAGGTATCACTGCAGGGTGTCCCGATTGTTAGTTTAGCGGGTTTTCATGCGTTTTTAGGGTTTGTAGGTACACGGATGCAGGCGGATTAGTAAGCCGGGTTCTGGAGCTCTTCACCAAGACGTCCGCCGCAGCTCACATCCGGACACGCCCCTAGAATCCTATTATTTTAACGACCACTTGCTTCGCTTTCTTTGGTTCGTAACTTTATTCAGGGGGTAATACGGCCTAATCACCACTGAACCCTTGGGACTTGAATTTAGTTTTTGGCGGCATTACAAAACAGCCTTTTTTTGGACCGATACAACATATTCCCTTGGTCCTTTTTTGACAAGGAAACTATTTTTTCTGGTAACCATATCTGCTGCATGAAGGGTATCAGAATTGGCTGCTTTTTTTTTTTGTAAAGACCCATATTATTATTGTTCACAAGGATAAGGTAGTATGGCGTCCTCATCCTTTTTACCGAAGGTAGTATCAGGTTTTTTATCTAAACCAGCATATTATTCTATCTTAATTTTTTCCAGAACCATGTTCTATGGAAGAAAAATCACTACATTCTCTTGATGTGGTGAGAGCAGTCTACTTAAAGATGACTGCTCAGATTCGGAAAACTGATGTTTTGTTTGTATTGCCTGAAGGTCCTAAAAGAGGACAGGCAGCATGGAAATCTACTATTCTAAATGTTTTCGACAAGTAATCGTTCTAGCTTATGGTTTAAAGAGGTCGTTTCTACGCTCTCAAATCAAAACGCTCTCCTCTAGGGCTGTTAGTGCTTCGTGGGCAGTGCATCACCAAGCCTCCATTGCTCAAATCTGCAAGGCCGCAACTTGGTCTTTAATCCATACATTTACCAGATTCTATCAGGTGGATGTAAAAAGACATGAGGATGTCACCTTTGGGCGCAGTGTACTGCAGGCAGCAGTATAAGTCCTCTGATCTCATGGTGCCCTAATTCTGTTGTGTCTCCCTCCCCTCAGTTGGCATTGCTCTGGGACATCCCACATAGTAATTACTATGTCTCTGTGTCCCATGATGTACAATTAAAGAAAATATTTTTTTTATAACAGCTTACCTGTAAAATCCTTTTCTTTTGAAGTACATCACGGGACACAGTGGTCCCGCCCTTCTTTCTAGTATACACGTGTATTGCTTTGCTACAAAACTGAGATGCTCCCGGTATGGGAGGGGTTATATAGGGAGGCAACTTCCTGTTTAGGGTGTGCCAGTGTCCAGCACCTGAAAGTGGACTATAACCCACATAGTAATTACTATGGCTCTGTGTCCCATGATGTACTTCAAAAGAAAAGGATTTTACAGGTAAGCCGTTATAAAAATCCTATTTTTTTTACTTATTCAAGCTATCTAAGGCAAGGATATTGGTGTTGGTATTAGGTAACTAATAGGTAAATAAGTGTTATATACATGCCTTTGAAGAAAGTGCTAAGGTTTATTGTTAGAAAAGTTTGGTTACAATTCTAAAGTAATTGCCTTTTGGATATTTTATTTTATTGTTACATTAGTCATATTCATTATTATTTTTATTTTCTTATGATAATCATGTATTGCAAGGTTAAGAAACTATGTTCTGAGATAGAATATGTGTTGAAGTATGGTGTAAGGGTTTGTTCTGGGATTACTTGGTTCCACATGGGTCCAAAGGATAAGGAACTAAAGGTGTTTTGCCTCAGGTCACTTCTGAATCCAATCTAAGAATTGGAAGCTCTTTTTTTCTTATTTGTTGAATTCTGCTGCAATATTGAGTGTATATGCCTAGTAATGAAAACTGCTGCTAGAAAACACTTTATTTCTGCATACTTAATGGACTTATGTTTGAATTCTTAAAATGGCAGAATATTATTATTTTTGAAATACCTCCAATGGTTAAGAAAGACTTTATCTAGTAGTGAGGTGTTTCTGTGGTTATTCATGCTGACTGGAGAAGTATTTGCCCCCTATTTACGCCTTTATCCGGATGTTCTACATGAAGAAAAATTGTTGAAACAATGTATGGAAATCCTTGTTTTTTAAAGCTACGCAGGAAGTCCTGGAATAATTCCAGAAGCTTTGACAAGCCATCACTTTGGAAACACCTCTCTTCATTCACACAAGCTGAAGGTTGGAGACACCTGTTGGAAAAGTTCCTAAAAAAGCCTAGAGGAAAAGAGCTATATTGGCAGCCCAAGGCCTGAAAGTCCAGTGAATATCACATGAGAGAGAGCTGACGTGCCAGCATGAAGGTTGATTTCTTTGTTTCTTTGCAACATCAGTTCCAGTTTGATTGTGGATGTCAAGTTTTGTCCTTACTGAGAGGCAAGTTCTTAAAGGGTGGTAGATCTCTTCTTGATGCATGAAAGCATGAATAGATACAGAATATTTGGAGATATTTTTAGAAGTTAAAAAATTAACTTGAGTTCATGATGTGGACTTTGCACTATCTGGAAGACGTATAAACATTCGTAAGGTTCAATACAAGAAAGACCTTTTCGTTTTTATTTTTTGCTAAAGACTATTTTAATACCTTAAAGACGGTTATGCGCTTTTATTTTTTCATGGACATTTGCTATACAATTGGGATAAGTTGAAGCTGATATATCATTATCCAGCCATATGTTAATTTAATGTGTACATTGTTTTATGTTTCTATACATGCTTATAAAGATAGGCCCATGCAATTCAGGATGATGCATATTGAAGGCAAGATTCATGATTGTCATATTTGTGACAAATGAGAGGAAATTGTTAGGCTTATGCTTTAGGTTAAAATTCTACTGTGATATATTCTGAAGTTTCACGTACAGTTTTGTAACGGAATGTAAGAAGTTTCCTCCCATCATTATCTAACCTGTGAGAACAGTTTTGTTTTCCGGTTATTTCTGCTATTCTGTCATCTTTCCTCCCTGAGTTAGTTTCCTGTTCTATATGCATCTGTTTCCTTTACGTGAAAGCCTATGGTTAATTATTTCTTGCTGACTAATTATTGTAAAGTACTTTTTTCCTGCTATGCACAGTATGTTCATGATATATAGAATATGACCTGTGTAGAATTAAAACAGGATATTGAACTTTTCCTGTTTCAAACTGTATATAAGACTGAGTCTAGGGATGAGCTTCGAGTTGAAATCATGTTCGACTCGAACATGGGCTGTTCGCAAGTTCGCCGAACAGCGAACAATTTGGGGTGTTCGCGGCAAATTTGAATGCCGCGGAACACCCTTTAAAAGTCTATGGAAGAAATCAAAAGTGCTAATTTTAAAGGCTTATATGCATAGTATTGTCATAAAAAGTGTTTGGGGACCTGGGTCGTGCCCCAGGGGATATGGATCAATGCAAAAAAAAGTTTTAAAAACGGACGTTTTTTTGGGAGCAGTGATTTATAATGCTTAAAGTGAAACAATAAACGTGTAATATCCCTTTAAATTTCGTACCTGGGGGGTGTCTATAGTATGCCTGTAAAGGGGCGCATGTTTCCCGTGTTTAGAACAGTCTGACAGCAAAATGACATTTCAAAGGAAAAAAAGTAATTTAAAACACAGGGGAACCCTGAACCAAAAAAAATGACGTGGGGGCTCCCCCTAAATTCCATACCAGGCCCTTCAGGTCTGGTATGGATATTAAGGGGAACCCCTGCAAAAATTTTAAAAAAATGACATGGGGGGTCCCCCTAAATTCCATACCAGGCCATTCAGGTCTGGTATGGATATTAAGGGGAACCCCGGCCAAAATTTTAAAAATAAATGACGTGGGGGGTCCCCCTAAATTCCATACCAGGCCCTTCAGGTCTGGTATGGATATTAAGGGGAACCCCGCGCCGAAATAAAAAAAACGGCTTGGGGTCCCCCCAAAAATCCATACCAGACCCTTATCCGAGCACGCAACCTTGCAGGCCACAGGAAAAGAGGGGGGGACAAGAGAGCACCCCCCCTCCTGAACCGTACCAGGCCACATGCCCTCAACATTGGGAGGGTGCTTTGGGATAGCCCTCCAAAACACCTTGTTCCCATGTTGATGAGGCCAAGGGCCTCATCCCCACAACCCTGGCCGGTGGTTGTGGGGATCTGCGGGCGGGGGCTTATCGGAATCTGGAAGCCCCCCTTTAACAAGGGGACCCCCAGATCCCGGCCCTCCCCCTGTGTGAAATGGTAAGGGGGTACAAAAGTACCCCTACCATTTCACTAAAAAACTGTCAAAAATGTTAAAAATGACAAGAGACAGTTTTTGACAATTCCTTTATTTAAATGCTTCTCTTTCTGCTTTCTTCTATCTTCTATCTTCCTTCATCTTCTTCTTCTGGTTCTTCTGGTTCTTCCTACGGTGTTCTCATCCAGCATCTCCTCCGCGGCGTCGGCGTCTTCTTCCCTTCTTCTCCTCGGGCCGCTCCGCATCCATGATGGCATGAAGGGAGGCTCCCGCTCTTCTCTTCATCTTCTTCTCTTCATCTTCTTCTCTTCATCTTCTTCTCTTCATCTTCTTGTCTTTATCTTCTTTTCGGGCCACTCCGCATCCATGATGGCATTGAGGGAGGCTACCGCTGTGTGACGCTTCTCCTCTTTTGACGGTTCTTAAATAACGCCCCCCCCACCCGGTGACCCAGCCCCCCTCTGACGCACAGGGACATGACGGGACTTCCCTGTGGTATTCCCCGTGACGCCACAGGGAAGTCCCGTCAAGTCACCATGCGTCGGGGGGGGCCCCGCCCCCCCTGTTATTTAAGAACCGTCAGAAGAGGAGAAGCGTCACACAGCGGGAGCCTCCCTATATACCATCATGGATGCGGAGTGGCCCGAAAAGAAGATGAAGAGAAGAGCGGGAGCCTCCCTCCATGCCATCATGGATGCGGAGCTGCCAAGGCGAAGACGCCGACGCCGCAGAGGAGATGCTGGACGAGAACACCGGAGGAAGAACCAGAAGAACCAGAAGAAGAAGAGGATGAAGGAACATAGAAGATAGAAGAAAGAAGAAGCATTTAAATAAAGGAATTTTCAAAAACTGTCTCTTGTAATTTTTAACATTTTTGACAGTTTTTTTAGTGAAATGGTAGGGGTACAAAAGTACCCCCCTTACCATTTCACACAGGGGGGAGGGCCAGGATCTGGGGGTCCCCTTGTTAAAGCCCCCCGCCTGCAGACCCCCACAACCACCGGCCAGGGTTGTAGGGATGAGGCCCTTGTCCTCATCAACATGGGGACAAGGTGTTTTGGGGGGCTACCCCAAAGCACCCTCCCAATGTTGAGGGCATGTGGCCTGATAAGGTTCAGGAGGGGGGGCACTGTCTCGTCCCCCCTTCTTTTCCTGCGGCCTGCCAGGTTGCGTGCTCGGATACGGGTCTGGTATGGATTCTTGGGGGACCCCTCGCCGTTTTTTAAAAAAATTTTGGCCGGGGTTTCCCTTAATATCCATACCAGACCTGATGGGCCTGGTATGGAATTTAGGGGGACCCCCCCCGTCATTTAAAAAAAAAAAATTTGCCTAGGGGTTCCCCTGTGGGGAATTCCCATGCCCTTTTTATTCAATGAACTTCTATGTGTATTGTCGGACCGGCAATGTATTAATAGCCGCGAGTAGTTTTAAATGACTTTTTTTCCTTTGAAATGTCATTTGGTTTTAGACTGTACTAAACATGGGAAACATGCACCCCTTTACAGGCATACTATAGACACCCCCCCAGGTACGAAATTTAAAGGGATATTACACTTTTATTGTTTCACTTTAAGCATTATTAAAATCACTGCTCCCGAAAAAACGGCCATTTTTAAAACTTTTTTTTTGCATTGATCCATGTCTTCTGGGGCAGGACAAACACTTTTTATGACAATAACTTGCATATAAGCCTTTAAAATTAGCACTTTTGATTATTCATGTTCGTGTCCCATAGACGTTAACGGTGTTCGTGTGTTTGAACAAATTTTTTGCCTGTTCGCATGTTCTGGTGCGAACCGATCAGGGGGGTGTTCGGCTCATCCCTAACTAAGACACTGGAAATAAAAGTTAAGTTGACATTCAGCAGATTTTGAGTTGAGTGTTTACTTCCGTAGCTGCTCCGATGTGTCAGACGTGTGGAACGTAATGATGCCGGCAAAAGGTTAGTAGAGATTATATATACAGATAATATAGAAAGAGATAAAACCCTTAGGTAAATAGATAGTTAACTTGTAGTTCTGGGATAATCTTTTAGATAGAATAAAGTAATATAAAAGGAAATATGGATATGTACCATTAGCTTGTTATATATCATATATATTATTACATCACCCCCACCACCACCACCACCACCACCAAATGATTTGGACCAGTGCACAAAGCAAGGACCATAAAGACATGGATGAGCGAGTTTGAGGTAAAGGAACTTGATTGGCCTGCCACCATCACCAATTATGTGATAAAGTGCCTGCTTACCAAATGAACATGAATCCCTTTCTCAAGAGAAGTCATGTATGATCAGTGTATGATCACTCAAAGGCTGTCACGCTACGACTCCAAGGCTCCCTGACCGTCCGGAGTCCGCCACTGAACATGCCAACCAAGACTCAAGATATAGGTAACCATGTTAAGAAAGAAAGAATATGCCTCTCCATAGTGCAATAAAAGACTGACACCTTATTTATTAAACAGGAAGCGATGCATTCACAGTAGTAAAATAAACATGTGCGTGTATTAATATCCCAAACCAGCAGAGATCCCTGGTTCTAAGGTCGCAGTGACATCAGCATGAGAAGTTAACAAGCCCAAAGCAGGTCTGGCTATTCTGGGCTCTATAAAACTCCCAGCTTGCTTAGAGATGATGTCTCACCCTTGAATCAGTTGTATGTGCATCTGTGAAGATTGGAGATGAGCTTGGACATTCTCAGAATTCATCTCCATCCAAACATCAAATTTTTTTTATCTAAATAAGCTGTGGGCTGGGTTGTTCCCAAACCCAGCAGCACACATAAACAAAGGGGCAAGATGCTGGTGATATCAGTTCCCTTAAATGGACACATGCCCATATTTAGTCAATGTCGTTGGCTAAATATGGGAATGTGTCCATAAAAGGGCATTGACTTCACCAGCATCCCTGCCCTTTGTTTACACGTCCTACAGGGAAGTGAATGGCCCAACCAGCTAATTGGAAAACGCAATTTCAATGCTTGGATAGAGATGAGTTTGGAGGATGCTCAAGCTCATACTTATTGTGGTGAGACTAAGCCTGCGTGGCTAGGATTGTTTTTTATCTCTTGCTGGCAGTTAGGTGCCTGGGCCAGAAGTAGGTTGCTCCTGGATGGTTAGTCAGAACCCAGTGTTTCTATGAGTTGCCAATGTGGCACGTAGCCTGTACATATTGTATATTGGCTCTGTAAATAATTGAATGTGTTCACCAAGATCTGCTGTTTGCTGTGTCCATTTAACGTGCTGTGGACTTACTTGTTAGCTAGCAGTTGTCAAAGTGCAATCACTATGAATGCCATTTTTGGTTTCCTTGTGCAAGTTGGGAAATAAGTGAAGACATCAGACTTGTTTATGTGGCCTAATGCCAAAAAAATATCCATTCTTAAAATGTTTTATTTTGTTTTGGATAAAAAGGGTTTTTATTTTGTGATCTGGGTCCATGCTGTGGAAATTCACCTTTTTGATCATTGTCACCAGGACAGAAAGTTAGCAGAAATTAAAAAATGTAAGGTCTCAATGGAACAAGAGGTAAAACTGTATAAATGGGGATTCTTCACTTTGGACACTGTTGTGTTTCTGGGACAGGAAGCAAGAAGGAGTCTTTCATATGGCCACAGACAGCAAAAATAAAATACATAATTGAGAGGACTTTTTACCCTTCCCCAATCTATCCAAAATTAAAGAAATCAGTTTTGATAAAAAAGGTTGTAAAGGAAGACGTTTTTTTTTTTATCTTAATGCATTCTATTCGATAAGATAAAAAGCCTTCTGTGTGCAGCAGCCCCCCTCAGCCCCCCCAACACTTACCTGAGGTCCCTCTTTGTCCAGCGATGTCATCTGAGACAGTCTCCTTTCTGATTGGCTGAGACATTGGCTCCCGCTGCTGTCAATCAAAGTCAGCTAGCCAATCATGGGAGAGAGGAGGCGGGGCGGGTCCGATTGGGACTCCGTGTTTCCATGTCAGGGAGCTGTGACTCAGCACAGGTGCCCCCATAGCAAGCTGCTTGCTGTGGGGGGCACTGAACAGAAGGTAGGGGCCAAGATCACAGAAGAGGGACCCAAGAAGAAGAGGATCCAGGCTGCTCTGTGCAAGTCCACTGCAACAGAGCAGGTAAGTATAACATGTTTGTTATTTTTAGAGGAAAAATAAATAAACTTTACAATCGCTTTAAGGATACATTTTTGGGCTTAACATTTGTTTTTACCAGGGTAGAATGGTGAAATGTTCTGCTGTCCCATTAACTGTGGTCACTAGGGCAGGAAATAAGGGTGATGTCTTACTCCCTCCAATACAGATGTATACAGTAATAAAAATAAATACTTTAAAGTAGTGGAGTACGGAAGTATTAGACCTTCTGTTATATTTTTATTGCTATCCAAAATTTTTCTCTTCTGTAATTTATCACATTCAGCTGGACTAGTTTTGAAGATGGAATACAGAGAACTCATTGTCATGTTCAAGAAATCTGTTTGAGATGATTTGAGCTTTGTGACATGGTGCATTATCCTGCTGGAAGGAGCCATCAGAAGATGGCCACACTGTAGTCATAAAGGGAAGGACATGGTCAGCAACAATACTCAGGTAGGTCTTGCTCAATTGGTACTAAGGGGCCCAAAGTGTGCCAAGAAAATATTCCCCACACCATTACACCACCAACCAGAACTGTTGATACAAGGCAGCATGGATCCATGCTTTCATGTTGTTTACAACAAATTCTGACCCTCCCATCTGAATGTCGCAGCTGAAATCGAGACTCATCAGACCAGGCAACATTTTCCAATCTTCTATTGTCCAATTCTGGTGAACTTGTGCAAATTGTAGCCTCAGTTTCCTGTTCTTAGCTGACAGAAGTGGCACCCTGTGTGGTCTTCTGCTGCTGTAGCCCATCTGTTTCAAGGTTTGATGTGTTGTGCTTTCTGAGATGGTATTCTACATACCTTGGTTGTAACAAGTGGTTATTTGAGTTACTGTTGCCTTTCTATCATCTCAAACCAGTCTGCCCATTCTCTTTTTTGACATCAACAAGGAATTTTCATCCACAGAACTGCCGCTCACTGGATATTTTCTCTTTTTTGGACCATTCTCTTTCAACCCTAGAGATGGTTGTGCGTGAAAATCCCAGTAGATCAGCAGTTTTTGAAATACTCAGACCAGCCAACAACCAACCTGCCTGGTACCAACAACCATTCCACATTCAAAGTCACTTAAATTCCCTTTCTTCCCCATTCTGATGCTGTGTTTGAACTTCAGCAAGTCATCTTCACCACGTCTAGATGCCTAAATGCATTGAGTTGCTGCCATGTGATTGGCTGATTAGCAATTTGTGTTACCAAGCAATTGAACAAGTGTACCTAATATAGTGGCTGGGGAGTGTATATGCTGGCAGGGTAGGTTTCTGACACTCATTTAAAAGCAAGGCTGTGAAACATCTTTAACAGTACAGAACAAGTCCAGTTGAATGTGATGAATTACTACCAGCAATAAAATGGCCTGGATAAATGAGAACTTACACAGACACTCTATCCAAAGCAAATTAAACAGATTTGGGCTTGAAAACAAGAATGACTTTTCCCTCTGGTTCTATAAGCCTGTCAGTGGGATATCGGTTTAGTTTTGTAAATAATGAAAAGGAAACATTATGTCGAAGGTAAAAGGCTTTTAATGTGATTGATTACAACAAACAAATGGCAATGCTGCTTTGAAGTCAACCTGGCTGAGTTGCATGGTAAAGATAAAGACTGTTAACATCAGTTAAAGCAGCAGTTAATTTGGAAATGTTCTAGACATTTTTAACCTTTTTGTTGTCAGAGTTTGAAAAATGTAGTAAATTCTATAACATCAAATAGTGTATTCAAAATTACAGTAGTAAAATGGAGTCACACAAGGTAAATACCTGCAATTAGATTTTTCCCTTTTGCAAATTTAGCAATGTTGCTGATTAAAACTCAAAATCCATACTACAACTAATAAAGTAAATTTTATTTCAAAGTTAAAGAATTATATCCATACAGTGGTTCACAGTACTTTAAAAGAGAACTCCAGACAAAACACAAAATTCAGTAATAAATATAAGGAACGCATATTTACCTGTGTCTTTTTGAATGCACTGGTTAGCAGATTATTGTGAGGTTCCATAAAAGTTTTGAGTTGCAACCGCAACAAAGGCCTTTTATTGACACCAACTTGTCTGTGTGAGTTGTGACTGCAGCTAGCCATTGCACACAATGATATTCAAGTTTAACTTCTCATATCCTGCTTTTCATAAATGTTTAGGCAATTGCAGTAGACTTATTTTTTAAGCAGATATTTAGGGAAAATACAAAAAGTATCCTTTAGTCCAGTTAGGTTTTCATATAAAAATCATTTAGTGTACTCATTAAAGTATAATTACCTGAAATCTATGTTCACTTCCCATAATCCCTCACCCTCCATAAAACAATCTTAAAACCCAATTGATGCTGTGTCTGGCTGCATAGCAAGTAAAAAATATGTTTTTTTTAATTGTGTTAAAAGTGCTTTAGTACTATGACAAGCTTTCCTGTGCCAACAGCGTACTGGAAATCTGGACTATAGCTCTCACATAGAGGGAAGTACTGTAGTCTGGATCTCCATTTATCCAGCATGCCTCCTACATGTTGTTTCAGTTAACAACACTGCTCAAGGAGCATGAGGATTTTGATTACAGTACTGTTCATGGGGCATGACAGATCACTGGAGATCCAGACTGATCTGCTCTATGTCAGACTAGCAGTCAGGATCTCAATCATGTTGCCCACCCAGGGAAGCTACATGTAGTAGTAAAGCACTTATTACAGATTTAAAAAACACACATATTCTTTAATAGGGGAGAAAGGCTGGTGCCATGGAAGTTGGCTAAAACATCATTTTATTAATGCAGTTGAACAACAGTCAAAAAATCCAACATGTTTCGGCCATCAGGCCTTAATCATGGCCATGATTAAGGTCTGATGGCCGAAACATGTTGGCTTTTTTGACTGTTGTTCATCTGCATTATTAAAACAATGTTTTAGCTGACTCCCATGGCACCAGCCTTTCTCACTTTTTGCACAGATTGTACATGGAGGTTTGCAGAGACTTCCCAGGCTAAGTGCCGTGTTCTTGAGGCTGACCAGGCATTACAGAGGAGGTAGTAGCTCGGATGCACCTGTTCTAGTACACATATTCTTTATTTGTTCTGCAATCCAACTGTATAATACTTGTATGGCTTCAATTGGGCTTTAAGCATGAGTACCAACAGTGCGATCTAAGGCAGGCTCTATTACATTGCACGATAATGGTAACCTGATATGTTTTAGGCACTGTGGGGTAATGTGGCAGAGCACAGGGTGGATCTAACCACTGGGGTGATGCTCAGCAAGGTGGAGATATGGAGTTGAGACGGGTCTTGCAAGTTCTAAGCAGCTGAGTTACCTTCTGGCTAAAATAGTGTGGTAAAGGTGTGTGCACCACAAAAAAGAATGAACAGCATTACAAGAATTTTGAAAGGCAGAACAGTTTACATACCATAGATATATTTAAACTGTATCTATAGCTTATTAAACATCCTGGATAAAGTTTCCTCCAAAAGGAAACATGTACAGAAATTTAAGGGCTGCCATTGGCTAACCTCCTTAAAATGTTTACCCCAAAGGAACCCCTAAAATAATTTTCTGGTCTCAGGGAGCCCTTAGTAAAACCAGTTTATAAGGTTTTAATGGGATAGGAAGAGATCCAAATCTTGCAGTGGTGGTCAGAATGCCACTTTTAAAGTGTTACTAAACCCAGGACTCTGCATTCACTATATCTGGTCTTCCACAGTACACAGAATATAGAAATGTAATTATTTAAAAAAAATATATATAAACTGCTAAATACCTTTTCTCATTAGCAGTATATAGCAGTCATATATTCTATCAGTGTCCGGCCAAGCATTGGTTAAAGCTTGTAGGAGGAGTTTTCATTCTCCTCTGACTGTCCTATGAGGCTGCATGACTCCTGACCCTCTGGACAGTGCTGATTGGCTCTGTGGTGATTATACACACCCTCCCAAAAAAAAATTGCAATACACACCAATCTGAGCATGTGCCTCCAAGGCTCTATACTATCAGGAGATGGATTGGGGACTGTGGAAGGGGAGGATGAGAGAAGACAGGATCAAAAAGCCTTTTTACACAATGCACAGGATTAATCCCTTCCACAGTGAGTGTAACAAGCATGCTTTACTGCATATACAGTATGATTTTTACTGTTGTGGGTTTAGTAAGACTTTAAGGACAGCTAAAAAGATCATTGGTGTTATGATGCTGCCTATGCCAAGTTGCAGTGGTCCTCATTAATGCATCATTAATTGGGAGGCCAATCAGCCACAGCTCAAAGGACCTCTAGCAACCTCTGGAGGAACCCTAGTGCTCCCAGGGCTATTGAGCCCTGTTGGAGAATGGCTGCTTCAGATAATTGTTACAGGTAAGTGACCCAGAAAGTATTGAAACCATGGGATTATTATTACAGCTTGGCAAGTAGCATTTTCAGAAGGTGTAGGCAACAATATAGACAGCTATTAAAAAAGTTATGTCCATATTCTGATAAAATGATACTGTTTTGTTTTGTCCTGACTGGAGTTTTCCTTTATTTTTTTGAGTTTCTGTCTTCTTTGGGCACTACGATTTAAAATTTCATTTGCAGCAAAAAGGTTAAGTGTTATGTTTCTAGATGATTGTACAGTAGCATGCAATGCTCTTATGTGCAACCACAATATTGCAGGATATTACTGTACTAATATCGGTGGAATCAGGTTTTTAAGTTCTTGTGATTAAAGTTATTAAAGCAAAGTTTAATTGTATATTTTCAAGTGAAAAAATGATGTTGAGGGAAGCACAACAACTCCTAGAGTACTTTGATATAATTGCATGCAAGCATAAAATTAGACCCTTGGTTTAAACATCAGGTAGACAATTTAACAATGAAGGCTTTAACTAGTGAAGGATCTGTGCGGTGAAAACACAATATGCCTCACCCACAGACTAGTGGGAAGAACATTGAAGTTCACTGTCATTTTTTGATTATTAGGCAGGAGGAACAAAGAAGCGAATAATAAATCATTAAAGTCTACAACTGTGCTCTATCAGGTATTTTGCTTTAAAGAAAAAGAAAAAAAAAAAAAAACAGACTCCAAAATATTTTATACAAAATCTATTTTTCTATACTTAAAATGAACACAAGTACGTTTTATCTACACAGAGATATAGATGTATTTTAACATTTTGAACATGTCTTGAAAAAAAAAAATTCTAAAAAAAAGTCTTAGGGACAAAAAAGAACACTTTGCACGCTGAGAAATGGGCACCCAACAAAGTCTTCTATGTCGAGTCGGGTGCTTATTGACAGCAAAAAAGGTTTGAGTAGCATATAATAGCCCTTACAAAGTTAAACAGAGAACTGACTTTTATAGCCAGGCTCTGAATAACATATATATTCATATTTTATTTATAAAAGAGATAGGAAGAAGTAAAAAGCTCCCATAATTCTTCAGTAACAAAGAGGAACGCGAATATGGAAATGTACATGATGCTATATGGTGCATATGGCAATCTGTCTTTCTGTTGTATATGGAATTTCTTAAGTGGACAAACTAGACTAGTGCTCATAAGGACACATAGCTAATGGAAAAAAGCAGCACTACTGGCATTGCTAAGGTGTATCTACTATGGATGTAGCTAACTCTATGTTTTATTCCATAAACAAGTGAAATATCAATCTTAAGTTGAAAAAAAAAAATTTAAGGTTCCCATACATGGAGGAAAAATATGTTCTAATGCTTATCTTTTGTATAATCAAAGTGGGTGGTGTATGTGCAGGGAATACAGCAGCAGATAGTCAAAGTCAGAAAAAAAGAGTTTTTCAGAAAGCTTAGAAAATGTTTGCACTTTCTCTGGAGTTATCTGTTGTAAATTTAATCGTGTGTGCTAATTGGTAGGCACATTAAATCTAAATTAAAGTCCCAGTAATAAATATGCAGTCAGAGAGACTAACAACTTCTATTTTCTAAGTTTTAAAGTGGAAGTAAACCCTCCTATCGTTTTTAGCCAAGGAAGGCACCATCTTGGCCTCTGTTTAATCTACAACTGCTATGATGCTGCACATGTGATCCGTTATGACACCAGCCATTGGTTGGTTTGACAGTTTGGTTGAGAGCATAACCAATAGGAGTGTTACATTTCTGGCACGTGCCGGAAAGGTAACTGTTTTATGGATGGGTTTACTTCCGCTTTAAGCTGGCCATACACACATCAAATTGAAGCCAATTCGACAGGAAAGTATTTCGGTGGGTGGCACTGTTGGCACCACCAGGCTTAACAAAAGTTATTTTTAATCCACTTTTGTTGAGGGAGTCACGCAGAAAGTTCTTGGTTAAACAGCACCTGTATCCAATCAGATGCAAGCACTGTTTGGGTACTCTGGCAGCTGCAGGTGCTGTCTGTCAGAATATAATAGCAGCATGGCAGATTCGTCCATCTATGCAGCTTAGCTCGGATGGAGGAACTGATTTCTCTCGTTCAGCTACTTAACATGTATGGCCAAGTTTACTTCACCTTTCCTATTAGAGCAGTTGGTGTGGGTGTCTAAATATTCCACAGGGTTGGAGCCTGAAGTTTCAATAATTCACTCAGAGCTGGTCAGACACAGAGCACTGTGGAGCATGGCAGGAAAGCAGCATTAGGACCCATTCATACCAGATGCAGTGCGATGACTTTTTGAATGCATTTCTGCTGTACCGACAGCCCAAAATCTATGTTAGGTAATGAGCATAGTTCACCCCATTGCATTACATTGCAATGCAGTGAAAAACTACAGCAAGCTGCTTTTTTGCAATGCAAATGTGTATAAACGCCTGCATTGCACGTAAATGCGACTCTGGAAGCAAAAAACAAGTTTGGCTCCTTGGAAGACCTGTCCACCCCATGACAAAAATGCTTAGAAAAAACTCACCGCAAACACATGTAAACTCAAATATGGAAATGCATGAAACACACTCATTTTCAGGTGTGAATGTGCCCTAAAAGAAAAAAGGCATTTCAGAGAATTTCCAACAAATAAGGCAGCCGCAAATCATAGCATGTCTTTCTGTTATATGGGCAACCATAGAAAGTGTTCTAAACATTAGGTTCATGATGGATTTATGTAGGTGCATATTCAGGGTTCTTTCCAGTAATGGCTGCAAATCGATGCAATTGCCAATTAAAAAATATTTCTCATACGACCAGATCAAGCAACTAAAAAAAAAAAATGTTTTTTTGGTGTACCTTAAAACACACTGGTTTGCAATATGACATCAAGCTTTCAAAATACAAAAAAGTCTTTCCGTCCTTAATTCTTCCTAGAAAACGTAATTAGAAAATGATTACTATGTACAGTAGATTCAGGAAAAGGCTGCCTAAAACCATGCTGTCTGTAAGATAGGTATATATGTATATAGCAGAAGAAAAATGTCATCCCAGTTTTTATTTTTAGGGAAAGAAATATCTGCCGCCAACCAAAAACACAAACACAAATAACTTCCAAATGATATCTTTTATCAAAAAAGTAAGCAAAAATGTAAGCATTGCACTCAGCATATATGGCACATATTCTCTAAAATAGCAATATAAAGTATTATTCCTTCCCAAATTGACTTATATACCTATTACCATTTATTTATGCCAACTCAAGTCATATTTTCCTAAATGTCACAGTAGTATCTATATATTAAAGAAGACCCTAACTGTATCTGAGCACCGCCAGCTATTTGATTCATTTTTAATATTCAAGGCAGACTTGCCCATCCATCCATGTCTCCTTGCTGTATTTTGTTCAGAAATCACTTCGAAAAAAACACCCCCTAACTTTTCTAGTTGCGGCCATCTTGAGTAAGGGTAGATGATTCATGTAGCATTTACTTCCTGGAATCTATCTGCCCTTAGCTCAGGCATGCTGGCTGAGAAAGCAAATGAAAAAAATATCCATTAAGACTCTTAGGATGTATGGCATCATTTTGGCTTATTCCAGAAACCAGGAAGCAACTGAAGAAAGGTAAAAAAAATTAAAACAAGTAAATATAATATTAATCTATTTACTAAGGCTAGCAGCATAAGGATTAAACATAGCTAATGTTGATTGGGAAAGTTAAAATCTGCTTTATGGCAAAGAGCAAGTTGAAAAATAAGTAGACAAACTGCAAGGAATTGTCTTACACCAACCTGGCTATGCCAAATCTTAGTAGATTACTGGAATAAGTAAAGCAGAAGTCTTCACTTAATGTCATTAAATGTTGACATTTGTGGTGTTAAACAATTGGATAGTCTAAGTCAGGGCTGAAAATGTCAAGTCCTGAGCCTCTAGCCAGGCCTTAAGAGTTACTTGCCACCAGTTGCCCCACCCAACCCCTCCCCTGCCACGCCCCTAAAATGCCCTCATAAATGATGTCATGAAATTACACTGTTAAATGTTTTATGCAGAATGAAGTTCCAAAAAAAAATATTAACAACTTCTTTAACAATATTAACATAAAGCATATCAGTATACATCAGTGCAGCCTCACTGTGCCCATCAAATGCAGCTTTACGGTGCCCATGAATGCAGCTTTACTGTGCCCATCATTGCAGACTCACTGCCCATGAATGCAGCCTCACTGTGCCCATCAATGTAGCCTCACTGCCCATCAATGCAGCCTCACTGTGCCCATAAAAGGAAGCCTCACTGTGCCCATAAATGCAGCCTCACTGCCCATAAATGCAGCCTTACTGTGCCCATCAATGCAGTCTCACTGTCCATAAATACAGCCCATCAAATGCAGCTTTACGGTGCCCATGAATGCAGCTTTACTGTGCCCATCATTGCAGACTCACTGCCCATGAATGCAGCCTCACTGTGCCCATCAATGTAGCCTCACTGCCCATCAATGCAGCCTCACTGTGCCCATAAAAGGAAGCCTCACTGTGCCCATAAATGCAGCCTCACTGCCCATAAATGCAGCCTTACTGTGCCCATCAATGCAGTCTCACTGTCCATAAATACAGCCTTACTGCCCATAAATGCAGCCTCACTGTGCCCATCAATGCAGTCTCACTGCCCATAAATGCAGCCTCACTGTGCCCATGAATGAAGCTTCACTTTGCCCATAAATGCCGCCTCGCTGTGCCCATCAATGCAGCCTCGCTGTGCCCATCAATGCAGCTCACTGTGCCCATCAATGCAGCTCACTGGGCCCATCAATACAGCTCACTGTGCCCATCATCAATACAGACTCACCATGGATGATGGATCACGCATACACAGCGGGCATCTCCGCTGTGTGTCACAGAACTGGGTCTGTGTTCGGTGGCGCTGTAACAAGGTCCCGCCCCCCTAGACCGGCTTGTGTGATAGGCAGAACATGATTTAATCAGTGTTCCATCTACTATCACACGAGCCGGTCTAGAGGGGACAGGACCTTGTTACAGCGCCACCGAACACAGACCCAGTTCTGTGACACACAGCGGGCATCTCTGCGATACACAAGAGGAGGAGGAGAGGGAGGGGAGCGCTGCAGCCTCAGCTCAAAGTGGCCCAGTGTAGTCCGGACCTGCTGCCCTGTGTCCTCCGGCTGACAGTTTCCTGGCTGATCGCTTTTGGAAAAAATGGTGCAGGCTTTTTTACAGGACATCAGAGTGGCGGCAGTGGGGGCCAGGGAACCCCCCCTCCGGGCCGATCTGATGGCCACACCGCTTCTGCCTGAAGCGATCAGCAAAGAAACTGTCAGCCTGGTCCGCCCCTGCTCCTCACTCGCCCTGCACTAAATTCCACCCGCAAAATGCGAGTAGGAAAGTGGAATTTTTGAGGGCTGGTCTAAGTGCAATTTAAGCTAAGCATATGCAGAGGAATCTTGATTGGTCAGTTCTGCAAAATATGTGTAATAGAAAGAGCTTTTTGGAGATCACTTTTTTAGCCCTATTAGCTATGTAACTATGTACTGTAAAAGCTTCAATCACTATCTATACATATGTGTTATCACTTTAATCTTTTACGGGCTGAAAACTACTTTGCCTATAACAAGCGTAATATTTATCTTTGCATAATCTACTGTAAGACCATAAACAGGCCAAGTCTAGCCACAGAATATTAGGAATCCTCTGTCACCTAATGTCATATTATTAAAGATCAATTAGCCATATACTACTGTCTATCATGGTCTGATATAATAATCCTATTATAATGTTAGAATACTGCAGTCATCTTTGCAAATTACAACGTTGATGGTGCCCTGATAATTCCTTCTACTAGACAGTGGAGATTTTGGGGTTGATTTACTAAAGGCAAATAGACTCTCACTCTGGAAGAGTCTGGCAGTTGCTCCTGGGCTTACTAAATGAGCAGATGACTTCCATCATCTGATCATGTGCAAGCAAAAATGCTGTCTTTTTTTTAAATTTTCCTTGCACGTGATTGGGTATTCTTTGCAAAGTGAAGCTTTACCTCATTTATTAAGATTTGGAGCAACCACACTTGCAAAGTCCACAGTCTATTTGCATTTAGTAAATCGACCCCTTTGATTTTCAGTCTGTGTTTAACCAGATTCCTTCTTCAGCATGATATAGTGAAAAAACAAAATAAAACTCAGTGAGGCCTATTAAAAAAAGAAGTGGCATACTAAAATGTGTAAGGTATTTCCTCGAAAAACCCTTTTAGAAGCCTGTCTTTCCTCCAGCATTTCTGTGATGAAAATATGGTGTACTGGTATCTAGAATTTTGGAACAAATTGCTGTATTTTCAGAAAAAAAGGGACAGAGACACCTGCAAATTTGGAGACACCTGCAAACTTGGTCAAAGGGTGAGAGTGATGCCGCGTACACACGAGCGGACTTTACGGCAGACTTTTCCCGGCGGACTGGATTTTGTCAGACAATTTGATCGTGTTTTGGCTCCAGCAGACTTTGTTTTCTCAAAAGTTGGACGGACTTAGATTCGAAACATGTTTTAAATCAATCCGTCGAAATCGAGTCCGGTCGAAAAGTCCGCTCGTTTGTATGCTAGTTCGACGGACAAAATGCCACGCTAGGGCAGCTATTGGCTACTGGCTATGAACTTCCTTGTTTTAGTCCGGTTGTACGTCATCACGTACGAATTCGACGGACTTTGGTGGATTGTGTGTAGGCAAGTCCGTTCATTCAGAAAGTCCGTCGTAAAGTCCATCGAAATGTCCGCCGGGCAAAGTCTGCCTTAAAGTCCGACCGTGTGTACGCGGCATGAGAAGTTCCAAATAATGTATCAAACATTGCAACCATGTCTTTTATATAATATTGTGTAGTTAAGGTATGAGTGTATGAGTTATACACCGCATTAAATGACTTTACTCTTTAGAACGTTGTTGAATGTTTGAATCTCCTCTCACTATCCTGTGAGGTTTACAACAGAGGAACTGCATATCACAGGCAATATGTAATGGAAATTTCCAACCTAAATATCATTTAATACTTGGTAATTATCTGTCTGTCATGAAACACAAAATAATCCCCATTTCAAAGATTGAAACAACAGAGTCCTTGGCTCTCTGTTATTTACAAAAGTCCGTGGAGAAAACTACAATCTTTCTGATATAATGGCCCCCAAGAGCATCATCATATCTGAATGACAATGCAATACTAGATTTCAAATGAATCCCAGAGAACAGAGGAAAGAATGGGGACAAATAACATTTGAAAAATTTATATGCTATTTCTTACAAGAGTTGTTTTCATGACGCATTTCAAAGAACACATCCTTACTATGTTTGATTTTCTTTAGGAAAAAAAAAGGACGTGTTATATAAATTACCAGAACCCCATGCTCTAGTTTAAGTTTGGAAGAGATATGTTGCCACATAGCGTGAAAGATTAGCATGCTTTACTCTTTACTTCTTGTTTTACCTGACCCTCTATTTGCTGTTATATGAGAGAAGAAAAAATAACACCTACCACAGAATTCAGTTTAACATTTTAAACAGGGATATCACCTTTCCACGTGAACATCTGATTATGTCTGAAGAGACATATCATATAACTAGTCCTATTTACACTGTTCATGTTACATTTTTATAGTTCCTTCTTGATTTAATATATATTGATATATATAATCTTCATCATACAGGAAAGCAAATATTTGAATGAAAACATATCTACTGTCACAGAGAATACTTATAAGAACCTGGTTTAGGCTGAAATGTACCAGCAAGTAGCATGGTGTCTTGACCTGTTGTGAATGGTTACAAGCTGCTGCCTAAAGTAATAGTATTTGCTTTAGCATCTCATACACTGATAATCGGAGGAATAGTTTTATATTTGACAGATCTTTGAAAATATATGTGTCTCATGCTTTTAGAACTTTTACTTAGGCTGTAATCGTTGATTTTTCCTTTTTGTATGATAGGTATACTTGTTATATTTTTATACACATGGCCACTTTTTGCACACTGAGTACTTCTTCACTTGGCAAGGAGTGTGAAGAATAGGGCACTCTGGATAACAAGAAGACTTTAACAAACAGAACATGACTGGCTCTTTAGATGTGGTTAATGCACCACAGCAGCACTTCACAAGAGGGAAGCACACTCTATAGGAAAAACAAAGCAGAGAAGAAGGTGCTTCTAAGTGCAGTAATAAAACATTTTAATGGAAAGAAAGGGTTAAAAACACTTACAAGATGGAAGTGAAAAACAGGCATATCAATGGATCCATAATGTCCAGTGGGATGTCTTCTGAGAGTATAGACAGCTGCCAAACCCTTGAAGAAGGAGCAACTGGGCATGCTCCGAAACATGTACCACCCACTCTGACGTCACCTCCGGGTTGCCTGGATTCCATGCTGGTCCTGACAGCATAGGCCCTCCATCTTGGATCAGAGAGACAGTGTTTACCACCGCTGGTCGGCGGAAACTTCCACCTGCAGCTGTCCTTACTCCCAGGAGGCATCCCGCTGGACGTTATGGATCCATTGATATGCCTGTTTTTAACTTCCGTCTTGTAAGTGTTTTTAACCCTTCCTTGTCATTAAAGTGTTTTATTACTGCACTTAGAAGCGCATTCTTCTCTGCTTTGTTTTTCCTAAAGTAGTTCTTTCTGGTTGATGCAGAGGTCAATACCCATTGGCACTATGCACTTGGATGAAACTAAATTTAAGAATGTATAATTTGAAGTGAGTTAATTTCTGGTCAAACTTTCAGTTAGTATTGACCCCTGCCTCAACCAGAAAGGACTCTTTCCGGATGAGATTTTCATGCACTTCATTTAGGACCTCCAAGACTGGTCATCTCCCTGAGAACAATGGTCTGAGAGCTATCTTTCCATCCTTGTGTGACTCATACAAGTGGTGTAGAATCAAGATCCACCTATGAGAAATATAAGGCACCAGAAACATGACCTGCCTTTATCAAGTTCTCTATGGGAAGTCTAACAGCATAAGCGCTCAAATGACAATCTAAGGGCCCCTTTACCAATCGTTTTCTAATGTCTGATGCCTCACAAAACTGAGGACAATGAATAGACTGATCTCAAGCCTCAAATGTGGTTATTATATTAGGGCTTATTCAAGCCATAGTGCATGCACTAGAACACTAGTATGTGTTTTCAGATTGTGCTGATATGAAATTTGAACATATTGTGATAATTTTTTTTAACTCGTTTTCTCTTTTTTTTTTTTTTTTTACTTTTTTGATATTACTATTCACTGCAGAGGGTTTTGATGCGTTACCTTGCTTTGGAATGAGCTGTGCAAGTTTGCAACATGTCCGATTTTTTGGCACCAATTGTTGGTGTGATATGAAATTATAGGATGTAGGGCAAATGGCCTTGTTCTTCCTTTAGGACTGGGTTAGGTAACTCTACTTAATGCAGCCCAATGCTACTGGTGTGAACAAGCCCCTGGCTGAAACAAGTATTCTACAAAATTTTAAAGTTGTACCAAGTAATATTTAACTAACTAATCAGCAGTTAGGAAATCTCCTAAGCATTCTGAACAAGCTCTCCTCTTACAAATTTTAAACCAGAGAAAATGGCTTTTAAAAGTCAATCTTAAAGCAGTTGATTACTACCCATGTACAGTGCATCTAGAATAACATTTGGTACAAGCAAAGCAGGGACCAACCAAATGTGTTGTTAGCTTGATATTCCACATTTTGCTGTAAAAACCCATAGTCTGCCAGTTGAATACATTCCTTACAGTTACAGATAGGAACATTGTAAAAAAAAGTGTGTGTGTGTGTATATATATATATATTAGGAAAATTTGAGAAATGATTTTGTTTGGACAGAAGAGACGTGTTTGTTATTACTACATTTGGTACTTTGATGTTTCTGTAGTGACATGCCTTTAAAAATACAGAAATACAGGACTTCCGTCTGTGCTCCAGACTTCCATCAGTCAGTACCCACAAGTAGATGAGTAGGTATAAATCTTTTTTTATGCTGGTAAGTAGGACACTGTTATGCGCAGCAAATGCAAGAGCAAGTGAATGGGAGATGTGAGAAAGTTAGTATTAGCAGAGGATTTCTACTACTCGCTTTTTTCTTGTGAGCAGCAGGTCACATGATCAGCATGTGATCAACATGTGATCCGGTATTGTGAGCAGCAGGTCATGTGATCCATTATTGTGAGCAGCAGGAGGTCATGTGATCTTTTATTGTGAGCAGCAGGTCATGTGATCCGGCATTTAGAGCAGCAGATCACATAAGTGGGTTTTGTAAGCGGCAGTTCAAATGAACAACTTTTCATCCACGCAGGTCACTGATCCACACTTAGCAGGCAGATATACAAAACTTTAAAATAGGCTAAATGCCATATCAGAAACCTCTAAGCACTAGGCACAAGAAAAAAAAAAAGTTGTTGCTACTGTAACCCTTATGCCGCGTACACACGACCGGTTTTGCCGTCGGAATAAACTCCGAAGGTTTCTCCGACGGAACTGCGACGGAATTCCATTCAAGCGGTCTTGCCTACACACGGTCAAACCAAAGTCTGACCAAAGTCCATCCGTCCAGAATGCGGTGACCTACAGCACGTACGACGGGACTAGAAAAAGGAAGTTCAATAGCCAATAGCTTCCGTCTCGTACTTGCTTCAGAGCAAGCGTCGTTTTTGGTCCTTCGGAACAGCATACATACGAGCGGTTTTCCCGATAGGAATTGGTTCCGTCGGAAATATTTTGGAACATGTTCTATTTCTAGGTCCGTCAGAATTTTCGAAAAAAAAAGTCAGATGAGGCACACACGATCGGAATAGACGATGAAAAGGTTCCGTTGGACTTTTTCTGTCGGACATTCCGCTCGTGTGTACGCGGCTTTAGTAAATGAACAAAAATGTCTGAACAAAAGTCTTTCTTCTCCAAATATTCCTTCCTGCGTGTGGACAGCATTTGGACAGTCCTACCATAATAGGGATTCCAAACACTGGACCACAAATAAGGCAGAGTTGGGGAGTTTTTATTGTAGTGCCATATATTTGTTCTTCCAAGTCTTTGACTCTCCCATAGTTTTTTGGATTTCTCAAACAAACAGTAATGAAAGAATAAAAAGGGGTTGGCTTCTAAGTAAACTGCATCTAAAATACTTGCTTGTATGCATCCCTAAAGGGTAGGACATGAGAAGCTTTGCCTTACTGGATCTTACTTGGTTTTAAAGGTTCAGCGTTTTTTCATAGAATGCATGAAGATAAAAAACCTTCTGTGTGCAGTGGCCCCTCAGCCCCCCTAATACTTACATGAGCTTCCTCTCAATCCAGCAATGTGCACGAGAGCTGAGCTTCTCCCAGGTCTCTTATTCCTCATTGGCTCCTGCTACTGTCAATTGCGGCCAGTGAGCCAATGAAGAGAGAGGGGCCAAGCCACGGCTCTATGTATCTTATGGATGCATAGAGCGTGGCTCAGCAGGGAGCACTCAGAGTGCCCCCCAGAGCAAGTGGCTTGCTATTGGGGGCACTGGCTGAAGAGGAGGAGCCAGGAGCACAGTGGGGAACCCAAAAAAAGGAGGATCTGGGCAGCTCTGTGCAAAACTACTGCACAGAGCAGGTAAGTATGACATGTTTGTTATTTATTTTTTATTTTTTAAAGAGCCTTTAATGTCACTTTAATTGTTTTTTTGTACTGATCAGGAAATGACATGTTTAGTGCAAAACCCAATGACCAACACAGACCTCTGTTGTAAAACCTGGGAGGAGAGCTTGATGAAAGAAGGAAAAAAAAATCTGTTCGGCACCTCACCACCAAAAATGTAACTAGGCCAAACGCCTCGATATCCTTATATTTGAAATGTGTGGTTTGTTTTCATATTCTTAAACAGAACATTATTCAGAAAATATAATCCAATTATACTTTATAGTAATGTGATCATAGTAGATGATAGCTGTAGTTTTGAGCTATACAGTTCTTTATGTCCCCTTTGCTCTGGTTTGAATTATAAATAATTTGATGTACACTACTTATCTTCCCATTAATATATAATATTTCCATCCTTGTTCCTGCAATCCTGAACATCCAGCAACTATGTTCCCCCTGTGCCTGCATGGGTTTCCTCCAGGTACTCCGGTTTCCTCCCACACTCAAAAGACATGCTGGTAGGTTAATTGGCTCCTGTCTAAACTGGCCCTAGTGTGTTTACGAATGTGAGTTAGGGACCATAGACTGTAAGCTCACTGAAGGCAGGGACTGATGGGAATGTACAATATATATGTATATATAAAGTATAATAGCCAGCCCAAATCTCTGGAAGCCTGCAAGGAGACAGACTGGCCACAATAGTCTATATGATAAGAAGTCAGTGCATGCACACAATTTTTAGAAATCATGGCTCCCGGGTTGGTGAAACACTATCTTGTCTTTGGTAGGATGAGTGGCATATGGCAAACAATTTCTGATTAACATTCTTTTTACTATTTAGCAGGTAAAAAAGGGTGGCTGGACATATAGAGATGTATGCTTCAAAACTACAGTGTTCCTTACCATTTCTAGTCTTTGCCAGCAGTATATAATGTGGGAACAAGCTATGAGGATAACTGAACTGATAGGTAAATAAGTTCTAAGTTCCGTATATACACAAGTTATTGCTCCCTACTGTGGTAATGGAAGAAAGGATGGCGGCTTGCTTATTATTTACATAAAACTTGAAATTGAGTGACTCACACCCCAGGGTACTTGATAATGGTGGAGTTCATAAAGTATAAAAAGGCGAAATGCTGTTTTAATGATTTCCAATTTGTGAACTCTTCTAAAAATACAGGTAATGTTAAGTTCCACCCACTATGTGTAAAATTTAAAAACCTGGCAAAGAGCAACAACATGTAGCCAAATATATTAACCAGACAGATTTAGGCCTTCAACAGTTGGATTGTTGGATTATTAATTTTAATTCATAAAGCCCTAAGAAAGTATTTTGACATTTGTTAAACGACTCAATTTTTCTTCCAGCTTTGTTCAGCAATAAACAGCGCAGTGCAAAGCCACTTAAATTTTGGGAAAAAAGACCTAGGAGACAGCTGATAGTCAATCTTAACTGCTACACAGAACTGTAGCTTAGGGTGTAATATAATTGACATAGTAATTCTATGAAACAATTTTATGATCAGGAAAAAACATTGATTTGCCACTACTTTTCCAAATGATTATGGTTTTAAGAACGCAAGCATGTATCCCAGTTTTGCACAACACTAAATGCTGTGGATAATAAACCGCATATTGAAATCAAAATTTTCTACCTGTTTATAAAGAGCAATCTAAGCTGATCCAAAAAACCTGATATGAAGCCGGTGTGAATGAAGATTTTCACTAGTATAATCTGCTAATAGATATATGCTAGGTCAGTTGTTATTGACAGTGCTCTTGGAACAGTTACAAAGGTGGAACTTCTTATTCATCTTTATATTTTGTATCACATTTTTTCCTAAAATGCCAAAAAACAAAAACCTTGATTTACCATCCTTTGGAGAGAGGGGTCTGCTTTAAGACATCTACTACACCTATTTCTTTTATGAATACTATATTGGTTGTGTAGTAACCTCAATGATGGGAGCAGCATATCTAATGCTGCTTTATCTCATTTTCTGTAGTGGTGCTTGGGTAGCTGGCTGTGGCCCCTGCCTCCCTTCTGTGTGGTTCAGTGTCCAACTTACCTTTCCCTTTGATCCGTTGGGGGATTGGTATTAGGATCCCTTGTGTGACGCCTTATCAGTGGCTAGTGGTTATTATAGCTACGTTAGATGTTGTGGTGAGCTTTTCATAGCATCAATTTTACAGTGTTGTAAATAAGGTCCATTTTATGACTGTATGTGTACTGTCAAAATCTTCTTCCAACTTTTAACATATTCCCGCAACACCCTTGATGAAGCAGCTGAGGACTGTAAAACGCATCTGCGGCTATTACCAGTGGGATATATTTTTATTCGCACATCTATATTCATTTTAATATTTGGTGTATATATTATGTAATGTTTGGTGTAGAACCATATTCTGCAAATTTTACATGGTGACTAAGGTCAGACATTTATTTTAACAAAATTGAATAAATATATTGTTTTATCTACTTCAGTTGTCTATTTGAATATGGTGCCTCAAAAGTCCCCGTATGTGGGAAGGTGATCCTTCAAATAGTGTTTCTAGAATATTTGGGATGTGGAACCATATGCCTATTCCCTGAGAGGTGGTAACATTGTCTACTTGATTAACCATTAAAAAGAATTCCAGCAGAGCACACAAAACCTATGGGCCAGTATCTTTTTAGCAAGAGGGCCAGCTAGTACACAGTGTCCTATAAATGAATAATAGACAATTTTCACTTTAACTTTGGCTAGTTGCTTTAAGGGGCTTGCTCTAAAAATCCTATTCATTCTATTGTGGCTCCATAATATTCACAATACTTTTTTGAATACATGAACCTATTAGCCAATCAAATCATGGGAACTGTGATGTAGCTATCTTTCAGTTCCAGCAACAATTCTCAATGGAAATATGTTTTGGAGCAGGACACTTTAGAATGCAGGCCTGGAAGACGTAGATGCATCTATATTATATTGGAGAATGGGTACAAGGGTAGTATTCTTTAGTTATAGTGCGTTAAAATATTTTTGTTTATTAACTATTTATCTGCTGTGGTGCGTGGTTCAAAATGGTTGCTATAGTAATGCACAAGGCAGAGCGCAGTAATTTACGGGGAATTATCATACATATTACTCACCACACTTCAAACTGAGCCATCAGAGGGGGCCAGGGCATCAGGTTTCGGTGCTTTGAAAAGGGTTCTTGTTTTTTTTTTTATTTTGGGAGGGATTTGCATTAGGCATAGTGGGCATGTGCCTATAGGTGGCTGGGGGGAGGAGATATTTTTTCTCTATTAGCCTTTTTCTCCATTTTTTGCCATTATTAGTACATATAACCATATTAGGTTATTTACACAGTATCCTAAGTTCGAAGCCAGGTTAGAAGAAGGAAAACAAGTAAGGCTTAGTTTTCACTTGTGTTACTCTATGAAAAGCGAGCCGTAAAGGTTTGGCTGATACCCATTCAGGAGGCAATATTGCCACCTTCTAAATGCCAGTTTAATCTTTGCCAGCTAAACAGGGTTTTTCAATGAGAATAATGTACCATAACCACAAGCCTAGATTTTGTCTTGCAGATGTGGTGTGGCCCCATTAACTTGAATCGGATGTGCTTGCCGGTGGTACTGCCTGCCAAATGTGATAAGGGATATAATTTTTGCTGCACCATGAGGAAAAGCATTGCGGCCGCAGCATGTGTATAATCCCTTCTGGATGCCTATTTTACCACCCCATCTGCAATGGTAAACAAGCCCTAAATAGTGTGTGTTAAAGAGTTGATCCTAGCATAGGACCGTTAGTGAATGGGGATAGAAATCGTGAGCCTACAGGTATCAGTGATGGAATTCCAATTCTACAGAATTCTGGCAGACTTTAAGATCTACTATTAGTATAGAGGGGGCCACAGGCCAGCCAGCCTTTTTGAAATTGTATGGATGACTGATGTCCCGGGCTGGTGCCCTTTGGGGGATGATCAGGCATGGCATTTCTATTATTTGTAACAGTTAAGTATAAATAAAAATAAATACATGGCACTGCTTCTGCTAAATTACAAGAGTGAGTAGCCAGCCAGTATTGGCCTTAGTAAACATCCATTGATTATGCTAGGCCCAGGTTGCTGGAAACAATACACCTGGTAGAAAAAAGTGAAATGTTCTTCTAACCTACCTATAAACAGGACACATTGCATTTGAGAACTGATTTCACAGTGAAAATGTTATGGGAATAAAAAGCACTGAATGCTGCAAAATCAGATAGCTTCATCTTTTTATAAATAGTTTGAAAAGTTAGGTTCATTTACATTGTACACAGTTCTTTATAAATAGGCTTCATCAACTACATACATATCATGGAAGTGGCCATGGAAGTATCAGTAGTGGGTATTGAAAAGAAAGAGAAAAGACCAAGCAGATATGACTGGCAAAAAATTCTATCAGCAGTGTCTCCTATATACATTCATGCCCTCTAAGTGGTGGGGGTTGCCTAAGTAACGTTAAAGTTCAGGTCAAATATTTTCAAGAGATGTAGTTGAGAGTCTATAGAGCAGTGATGGTGAACCTTGGCACCCCAGATGTTTTGGAACTACATTTCCCATGATGCCTAACTACACTGCAGAGTGCATGAGCATCATGGGAAATGTAGTTCCAAAGAATCTGGGGGTGCCAAGGTTCGCCATCACTGCTATAGAGTGTAATGCCTGCAGGTTCAGAAAAAGATTTTAACCCAAAAAGTAGCTGCATACAGAACAATGTGCGACTGTGCTGAGTTTAATTGTTGGCCAATGTAAATTGGGGTGTGAGGTTAACCAAAGCCACCAACTGTCATAAAATCATATTCAAGGTAACCGTGGTTAAAAGAACTGTACTGTGTCAAATAAATGCTAAGAGACTTCATACAATTTGCCCTATGATGCTTCATGGCAAAACACATTGGGGGCATCAAGCAAATTAACAATGCAACTAGACTCAAATCAGGCCGCCTCTCTTTTAGCAAGGTCAACGCGATGGTTTTCCTGTGTATTTGCGACCCCTAAGCTTAAAATTCTTGTCATCAAATTGAGACAGATTTGCAAGGTCTGCCACAGATTTTCCCCTGAAGATGAGACAGATTTTCAGGCTGCGTTCACATAAATGCGAATTGGATGCAGACTTTCCGCATCCAATTCACATGACAGGCGAATGTGACCAGCTCTCAATAGAGCCAGTTCACACAGGTCCGGGGCAGCCGCGGTCCGGATTGCAGAAGGGTTCTGTGCGTCTTTGGGTCCGGTTCCTGAACCGGTAAACAGGGACACACCGGACCTCATGCTGGGAACCGCAGCTGGAGATATGTGAACCCGGGCCTCACTTCGAATGCACAATTAGGAAGTGGTCAGGGGAAGGTTTTATTCTGTTATATAAATGTAGCTGAACTGTTGTAGCAAATCTGGTCTCGGAAGCTATCTACACTGCTCCTGATTAGCAATGTGATAGAATTGATAAATGTCCCCCTTTGCTTATACAGTATATTTGATACCATATAGTATTTCGCACAGAACTATTGGGTCCAATGTTCATAGGATTGAAGCAGATATTTTTCATGGAGACAAGGGCTGGCAGAAGAAAATGCTATCTAGGGCGATTATAATTACTTGAAAGGGGGCTTTATTTTTCTAACTGAAGCTCTTCTTTATTCTAGTGGATTGTTGTAAAGACTAACACTTCAATATCAGTAATGTTATTTGAGTTTGACATAGGTGAAAGACAGCACTTTTGATTTGATGTGTACAAGGAGGCATTCACAGATCCTCAGTTCAAGCATCTCTCATATGTATAAATAAATAAAAAAAACTAGCTACAATTAAATCACATTACCTAAAAGCACTGAATAGTGCAAATGACAATGCCACAGTGTTGAAAAAAAGATCTTCAGCCTGTTGTATATTCATGTCATAATCCTGGAAAAGATTTGCATTACATCTAGAGCAGTAGAGGTCAATAAGCTTGATGGAAGGTTTAAAGAATAATGCACATATTTGTTCATATATTCATGCTACACATTGGAATCTTCCCTCCACTGGTTGTGAATCAGTCTTTACTTCTCTGCAAATCCACCATTAGATAACAGTAGGGTAGTTTTTTAATTATTGTAGGTGAATTCAGTATCTTAGCAATGTAACCTTAGCAGCATAACATGACTTCTGAATACAGGATGGACAGTCAATCAAATGTCAAGAAAGCAACATTTTTAGTACAATTAATTAAACCGACTAATCACACAAACGTGTTAATAATGTTTTTAAGAAATTAGATATTCTAGCTTATTGACATTTAGTTTGTAATGTGGCAGAGAGAAAAGAGATAATTTTTACAAATGGCAGATCAGTAAGTTTGTGTCTGGCAGAAAAAAAAAATCTTATCTTAATAGATCTTAACCAAAAAAAAAGACTGCCTGAGGGGAGATATTATTGAAACAGTTAAGGCCATTCCTGTTTTAGAGCTCTCCATGGAAGTGTATAGAGTAGGAAAGGGAAAAAGGGGGGGGGGGGGGTAAAATACAGGCCATTGTACCATCGGTGATGGTATGAAGATAAAAGTCCAAATAGTAGTCTCAAATACTGTGATGTCATTGAGTTAAAAAATATAATAATAATAAAATAAAGATTTCTTTATGGCACGATCCTTTTTTTCTTTTTAAATAATACAACCAAATCATATGACGCATTGATAGCGTAACGTTAGGAACCAGATGGCTTTCTTTTGATGCAAAAATTGGTTTTTGAATTGGAGACGATGATCCAGACAGTAAGCACTGCAAACGTTAGGAGGATAAAACTGTTCAAGATGATCAAACTATTCCTTTCTAGATAAGTCCTTATTTGTATTCATGAAAAAAGCAAGAAAACTTGAATGCAGCTAATTGTAGCCACATAGATTGCAAAGAAACCTAATTACATTAATATTGTTGTGAATACCTGGCATAGTTTGTGCTGTACTGAACCACCTGTATTGGCTACTAGATTGGATTGCACTTGACCAAGTTCCCTTCCTAGTAAAAGGGGTGAAGTTATATGTTTGGGAAAATCGAGACTTTAAAGTCTAGTCCTTGCAGTGACATCACTGTTTTCATCCTATACATAATTATCCTTGTAAAAAAAAAATGTGTGCAACTTCTTTTTTTTTTAATCAGTTGGCATCATATATTGACCTTACCCTGATTGAATTCTGATTGCTAGTTGTTCCCTGGGATGTATTCTTTACTGGAAAAAACACAACCGGAAGTCAAATCTCTTTTTCCATTTTGAAAACACACCATTTCACCTTGGGCTAACCAATCTCTACTTGCCAGCCACGTAAGGTGCTGTATGATCTTCATCCATCAGAGAGCAGGCTGGTGCCAGAGTCACAGCTTTCTGCTTGTTTGTGAATGCCATCATCTTTGACATCATTTGGTGCCATTGACTGTTTCATCAACTTGGCAGTGGAGGCAGCTGCATACATTAAAACAGTAAAACTAAGGTGAAAAAAAAACATGTAGAAATACTCCCTTTTCATTACTCCAGAGATCTGGAGTGATCTTTTCTTGGTTTTACTTCTGTATGAGCTGATAAGTTCAAACTAGCAATGCAAACATAGTAAGGAAGCCACAGAATGAAAACCAACTGCCTCTTTTTTCTGATTAAGGAAAAAAATAAACAGTAAAAATATGCAGCTTAAACAGTGACTTCATTCTTACTTCCAGTACGCAGGTGCTGGCTCGGAAGATGGCCAGGAATAAACTGAAGTTGCTCAATGGTATTCTGGCGCTTAGCAGCAAAAGCTTGCCGTCGATTGGCTGTGTGGTTGGCCATATCCCACGTGGTCTTGGGGGAATTAGAAGATGTAGGGTGGGAATTCATTTTGATCATGTGGTGGCGGTCTAGCATAGGAGTGCTAGCACAGACATTGGTGTGAGACAGGGCCTTCTGATGTCCAAGACGCATTTCCTGGAATGGCGGTGGCCCACGATGATGTATCCTTTCAGGAGACAGCAGATGCTCCTGTGAGTGCAAGACCTCACGAGAAAGAAGACGTTCTTGAGAAATGAGTCGGTCTCTGGGTATAGTGTAATCATAGTGAACTGGGTAGTGATTGTCCGAGAGGATGTGCTCCTGGGACATGACTCGTCTTGGTGTTTGAGATTTTTCCAGGTAGCCATCACGGTCATAGTTCATCTTCATGACATGAAGTGGAAGGGTACCACGTGTTAATTCTTCTAGGTGTTTTCTCTTTAGATAAAACTCATCCATGTCCTTCTCAGCTTAATGAAACAATAAGAAACACATAAACATAAATTATGTCATAGACATTTGATGCCCCTATTATTAACTATCTACAGTATTTGATTATACAAAAATAAAATAAGTGTAGCGAAACACTCCTATGTGGTATACTGTCAATATGTACATCAATCTATATATATACATATATATATATATATATATATATATATATACACAGTGGGGATGGAAAGTATTCAGACCCCCTTACATTTTTCACTCTTTGTTATATTGCAGCCAATTACTAAAATAATTTAAGTTAATTGTTTTTCCTCATTAATGTACACACAGCACCCCATATTGACAGAAAAACACAGAATTGTTGACATTTTTGCAGATTTATTAAAAAAGAAAAACTGAAATATCACATCATTCTAAGTATTCAGACCCTTTGCTCAGTATTTAGTAGAAGCATCCTTTAGATCTAATACAGCCATGAGTCTTTTTGGGAAAGATGCAACAAGTTTTTCACACCTGGATTTGGGGATCCTCTGCTATTCCTCCTTGCAGATCCTCTCCAGTTCTGTCAGGTTGGATGGTAAACGTTGGTGGACAGCCATTTTTAGGTCTCTCCAGAGATGCTCAATTGGGTTTAAGTCAGGGATCTGGCTGGGCCATTCAAAAACAGTCACGGAGTTGTTGTGAAGCCATTCCTTCGTTATTTTAGCCGTGTGCTTAGGGTCATTGTCTTGTTGGAAGGTAAACCTTCGACCCAGTCTGAGGTTCTGAGCAATCTGGAGAAGGTTTTCGTCCAGGATATCCCTGTACTTTGCTGCATTCATCTTTCCCTCGATTGCAACCAGTCATCCTGTCCCTGCAGCTGAAAAACACCCCCACAGCATGATGCTGCATTGGACAGGTGATGAGCAGTGCCTGGTTTTCTCCACACATACCACTTAGAATTAAGGCCAAAAAGTTTCATCTTGGTCTCCTCAGACCAGGGAATCTTATTTCTCACCATCTTGGAGTCCTTCAGGTGTTTTTTTAGCAAACTCCATGCGGGCTTTCAAGTGTCTTGCACTGAGGAGAGGCTTCCGTCGGGCCACTCTGCCCTAAAGCCCCGACTGGTGGAGGGCTGCAATGATGGTTGACTTTCTACAACTTTCTCCCATATCCCGACTGCATCTCTGGAGCTCAGCCACAGTGATCTTTGGGTTCTTCTTTACCTCTCTCACCAAGGCTCTTCTCCCCCGATAGCTCAGTTTGGCCGGACTGCCAGCTCTAGGAAGGGTTCTGGTCGTCCCAAACATCTTCCATTTAAGGATTATGGAGGCCACTGTGCTCTTAGGAACCTTAAGTGCAGCAGAATTTTTTTGTAACCTTGGCCAGATCTGTGCCTTGCCACAATTCTGTCTCTGAGCTCTTCAGGCAGTTCCTTTGACCTCATGATTCTCATTTGCTCTGACATGCACTGTGAGCTGTAAGGTCTTATATATATAGATAGGTGTGTGGCTTTCCTAATCAAGTCCAATCAGTATAATCAAACAGAGCTGGACTCAAATGAAGGTGTAGAACCATCTCAAGGATGATCAGAAGAAATGGACAGCACCTGAGTTAAATATATGAGTGTCACAGCAAAGGGTCTGAATACTTAGGACCATGTGATATTTCAGTTTTTCTTTTTAAATAAATCTGCAAAAATGTCAACAATTCTGTGCTTTTCTGTCAATATGGGGTGTTGTGTGTACATTAATGAGGAAAAAAATGAACTTAAATGATTTTAGCAAATGGCTGCAATATAACAAAAAGTGAAACATTTAAGGGGGTCTGAATACTTTCCGTCCCCACTGTATATGTATATTTCGTTTAATGCACACATTGACAGTATACCACATAGGAGTGTTGCGCTACACTTATTTTTGTATAATAATTTGTGTGGAAGAAGGTGTGGTGGAATCACTTTAAAGTGTTAGTCAGCAACACATTGTATTTTCTTTAAGGAGAAAGCAAAAAAGTTCCAAAGAAATAGGTTCTTTCCAGCTTAAGCAGCACTAAAAACAAAAAAACAAAAAACACATAAATAAAGTTAAAAAAAAAATGCATATGAGCAACCAGCACTCTAAAAATATAAAAATTGTGACAGCCCAGGTGTTGAGTAATTTCTCATGAGACAGTTCATATCATTGCAGAAATGTTCCACCGTCACCACATCTTGTGATTCCCCTCCCTTAAGGAATTGCACTCACCGGATATCAACGTGCGATTTCAGTAACGATCAAATCGACAGAGATATGGCGTCCTGATCCTGAACATTCCAGACTGAACACACTCGCAATCCTCTTATTCCACTCAAGCATATAGAAGGAAAAGGAATCCTCATAGTGTGCAACTGCAAACTTTTATTGTCCCAAAAACACCCGACCCTTAAGCTATTGCACTTACACAAAGATATATTTAAAACAGCATTCAGGTATAATATACACTGCTGGTGAAAGCAGTTCCGATAATCTTACCACCTCAGAAAGAAACAGATCATCTGTGGTGGTTCCCCTAGATTTTAGGTTAGACCACAAGGCTTGCTGCATAGGGGATTTGTTCAGAGTCTCTCCCGGGAACCACCACAAATGATCTGTTTCTTTCTGAGGTGGTGAGATTATCGGAACTGATTTCACCAGCAGTGTATATTATACCTGAATGCTGTTTTAAATATATCTTTGTGTAAGTGCAATAGCTTAAGGGTCGGGTGTTTTTGGGACAATAAAAGTTTGCAGTTTCACACTATGAGGATTCCTTTTCCTTCTATATGCTTGAGTGGAATAAGAGGATTGCTGGTATGTTCAGTCTGAAGTGTTCAGGATCAGGACGCCATATCTCTGTCGATTTGATCGTTATTGAAATCGCACGCTGATGTCCTTTAGTTGCTGAGATAAAGCTGGATTGATTCACTAAGGCGATTGATAATTAGGAGTCCGGTGAGTGCAATTCCTTAAGGGAGTGGAATCACAAGGTGTGGTGATGGTGGAACATTTCTGCAATGATATGAACTGTCTCATGAGAAATTACTCAACACCTGGACTGTGGACTGTCACAATTTTTATATTTTTAGAGTTCTGGTTGCTTATATGCAATTTATTTATTTATTTAAATTTTATTTATGTGTTCATTTTTTTGTTTTTTTTTTAGCGCTGCTTAAGCTGGAAAGAACCTATCTCTTTGGAACTTTTTTGCTTTCTCCTTAATGTTATATTTGATTATAGCAGCTGCTTAGTTTAATTTACTTCTTAGCTTGAGAACTGGATAAGTGACCCTGTTTGCTTTTACTTATTGTACATTGTATTTTCGAGTGTTTTAATATAGTTTATAGGATGTAATTAGGCTGCGCTGATTGATATCTACTTATTATTCACAGTATTTATTTAAAAGAGAAGTTCGTTTTGTTTGTTTTTTCAAAATCATACTTACCTAGGTTGTGCTGCAAGACTGAAAACTGAGCGATCAAACACCGCTGATCGCCCGGTTCTTAGAGCTCTGTGAGCAGATGGCTGGTGACAGTTAGTCATTGGCTCTCTACTCTGCCGCCCCCCCCCCCCCCCCACAATCACCGGAGTGCTGGGCTGTGGTGAGAGCAAGAGCGACTGGCTCAGCCCCTCGGCAGCTCGCCGAGTGGCTGAGCCAGGTGCCGGTCCAGTGATTTGGACGGATCCCGACTTTATTGTTGTGATCTTGCCCCAGCCTGGACCGACTCTGTGACATCAGCCGACAGCTGGCTTCACAGGGTCACAGGAGTGCAGAACTAACTGCACTCCTGTGATCCACAGGAGAAGTACAGCTAAATAATCTTTGACTGTACTTCTCCTTTAAGGATTGTGGACAAACAACACAGAAGTATCCACTTTGAAGACCCTGTTTCCACAAAACTGAGAACTTCACAAAGCCAACATTTCATGATGAATGAGCTAAAACCATAGAAAAAAGATAAACAGAATACAATCATAAGTTTTGTTTTGTTTCCAGCATAGGCTGCAAAGATAAAATTAAGCCCTTTAATAATGGTGCTCACATTACTGCATCAACCCCCTGTAGGTCTATAGGCTTCCTCCTTTTCTGGGGTAGGGATTGATGGGAATTAGATCTATGTACTCTGAAAAGTGTTGATTAATATATTGGTGCTGTGCTATATGAAAACTGGAAAAAATAAGCTTAAGCAGATAAGATGTTCTCCATTTTCTAAATTTCTTGCAGTGTTTTAGTTGACCTGGATAGAGCAGATTTTTTTCTCACTTCAAGGAATAATTTACTTGGTGTTGAAAATGGTGTTGGGTCAGATTTTGTATAATAAAGGAGAACGGCAAGAAATTATTTTAATTGAAGCTGCTGTAAAAGTTGCATGCCTCACCATATGGAGATTACTGCCTGATTTGAAACAACACAGAGCAGAATGCAGGGACCAGAAATATAATGAAATTGACAGAACAGTAATGGGAACGTACTCTAAAGCCTTTGTACTTTTCTTTCATTTAACCCAGTGGGTTGAATGAAAAAAAAACTGACAGCTCAGGTCAGAGCCGCTGTACTAACAATCTGATGTTAATACAGTGATCTCCCCTGCTGTGCTATTGTGATCTGACAGGGGGATTACCCCCCCCCCCGCCAGAACACTCAGGAGCTCTCAGCCAATTGCACCAGTTTGCAGACTTTCTTCGGTCATGACCCTTCGAAGCCGGCTGATGTCGTCCGACATTAAGCCCGTGTGCACTAGGCTTTGCAGCAGCTTATTTAGCAAACAACACAAAGGTAACTATCAACTATAGCTTAAGCTGGCCATAGATGGGTAGAATCTTGGCCGGTTCAGCAGGAACTGGCCACGATCCGAACTATGTATGGGCAGGCAAAATGTACTCAAGCTGATCAATTGATCAACTTGGGTACAACCCACCTATCGGATTTTACATGCAATTATTGCTAGCAGATGTTATAGCTGCTAGCAATAATCACTGTATTCTCCCGGCGGGAACGGCTTCTCCCGCCTATCTGCCGGGAGAATATAATGGCTCAGCGGGGAGATTCAAGCCTACAATTACCTCTGTCAGAGCTTAAGGCTGTGTTTTGGGGCACAGCAGGGGGTCCAGGTTGTCCCTGTTCTCTGTTTCAGGAGCAAATCAGGTCAGAATTTTTGCCTGAATTCAGATCTGAAACTGAGCCAAAGACGCACAGGACCCTTTTCCGGTGTGGTCTGCGGCTGCCCCGGGGCTGTGTAAACCGGCTCCATTGAGAGCCGGTCACAGTCTTCTGTCATACGAATTTGATGCGGGGAATCCTGCATCCAATTTGCATCAAGGTGAACCCAGCCTTAAAGTGAACATGTACCCTGAATATACACACTAAAGGAATTACAGCCTTTTAATATAAACAACCAGCAGGTAGTTCTAAGCTGCTAAAACTGATTAAGGCCCCTTTCACACGGGGCGGATCCGTTTTTTCTTAGGAATTGCTAAACTAAGTAACAATGTACCAGTGCCTCTTCCTTTCTTAGGAATTTCTAAGGTAAGGAACAATGTACCAGTGGCTCTTCCTTTGCTAGAAATAGCTGAGGCAAAGAATAATGTACCAGTGGCTCTTCCTTTCCTAGAAATAACAGAGGTAGGGAACAATGTACCAGTGGCTCTTCCTTTCCCAGAAATAGCTGAGGCAAAGAACAATGTACCAGTGGCTCTTCCTTTCCTAGAAATAACTGAGGTAAGGGACAATGTACCAGTGGTCCTTCCTTTTTTTAGGAATTGCTAAGGCAAGGAACAATGTACCAGTGGCCCTTCCTTTCCCAGAAATAGCTGAGGCAAAGAATAATGTACCAGTGGCTCTTCCTTTCCTAGAAATAACTGAGGTAAGGGACAATGTACCAGTGGTCCTTCCTTTTTTTTTAGGAATTGCTAAGGTAAGGAACAATGTACCAGTGGCTCTTTCTTTCCTAGAAATAACTGAGGTAAGGGACAATGTACCAGTGGTCCTTCCTTTTTTTAGGAATTGCTAAGGCAAGGAACAATGTACCAGTGGCCCTTCCTTTCTTAGGAATAGCTGAGGTAAGGAACAATGTATCAGAGACTCTTCCTTTATTAGGAATTGCTAAGGTAAGGAACAATGTACCAGTGGCTTTTCCTTTCTTAGGAATTGCTAATTTAAGGAACAATGTACCAGTGGCTCTTCCTTTCCCAGAAATAGCTGAGGTAAGGAACAATGTGCCAGTGGCTTTTCCTTTCTTAGGAACTGCTAAGGTAAGGAACAATGTCCATTGGCCCTTCCTTTTTTTTTAGGAATTGCTACAGTAAGGAACAATGTACCAGTAGCTCTTCCTTTTTTTTTTTTTTTTTTTTTTAGGAATTGCTAAGGTAAGGAACAATGTACCGGTGGCTCTTGCTTTCCCAGAAATAGCCGAAGCAAGGAACAATACCAGTGGCCCTTCCTTTCTTAGGAATAGCTGAGGTAAGGGACAATGTACCAGTGGTCCTTCCTTTTTTTTAGGAATTGCTAAGGTAAGGAACAGTGTACCAGTGGCTCTTCCTTTCCTAGAAATAACTGAGGTAAGGAACAATGTACCAGTGGCTTTTCCTTTCTTAGGAATTGCTAATTTAGGGAATAATGTACCAGTGGCTCTTCCTTTCTTAGAAATAACTGAGGTAAGGAACAATGTACCAGTGGCTCTTTCTTTCCTAGAAATAACTGAGGTAAGGAACAGTGTACCCGTGGCTCTTTCTTTCCTAGAAATAACTGAGGTATGGAACAATGTACCAGTGGCTTTTCCTTTCTTAGGAACTGCTAAGGTAAGGAACAATGTACCATTGGCCCTTCCTTTTTTTAGGAATTGTTACAGTAAGGAACAATGTACTGGTGGCTCTTGCTTTCCCAGAAATAGCCGAGGCAAGGAACAATACCAGTGGCCCTTCCTTTCTTAGGAATAGCTGAGGTAAGGAACAATGTACCAGAGACTCTTCCTTTATTAGGAATTGCTAAGGTAAGGAACAATGTACCAGTGGCCCTTCCTTTCCCAGAAATAGCTGAGGCAAAAAATAATGTACCAGTGGCTCTTCCTTTCTTAGAAATAACTGAGGTAGGGGACAATGTACCAGTGGTCCTTCCTTTTTTTTTAGGAATTGCTAAGGTAAGGAACAATGTACCAGTGGCTCTTTCTTTCCTAGAAATAACTGAGGTAAGGAACAATGTACCAGTGGCCCTTCCTTTCTTAGGAATTGCTAAGGTAAGGAACAATGTACCAGTGGCCCTTGCTTTTTTTAGGAATTGCTAAGGTAAGGAACAATGTACCGGTGGCTCTTACTTTCCCAGAAATAGCTGAGGCAAGGAACAATGTACCAGTGGCCCTTCCTTTCTTAGGAATAGCTGAGGTAAGGAACAATGTATCAGAGACTCTTCCTTTCTTAAGAATTGCAAAGGTAAGGAACAATGTACCAGTGGCCCTTCCTTTTTTTAGGAATTGCTAAGTTAAGGAACAATGTACCAGTGGCTCTTCCTTTCCTAGAAATAACTGAGGTAAGGGACAATGTACCAGGGGCCCTTCCTTTTTTTAGGAATTGCTAAGGTAAGGAACAATGTACCAGTGGCTCTTCCTTTCCTAGAAATAACCAAGGTAAAGAACAATGTACCAGGGCTCTTCCTTTCCTAGAAATAACTGAGGTAAGGAACAGTGTACCAGTGGCTCTTCCTTTCCTATAAATAACTGAGGTAAGGGACAATGTACCAGTGGCCCTTCCTTTTCTTAGGAATTGCTAAGGTAAGGAACAATGTACCAGTGGCTCTTCCTTTCCTAGAAATAACCAAGGTAAAGAACAATGTACCAGGGCTCTTCCTTTCTTAGGAATTGCTAAGGTAAGGAACAATGTACCAGTGGCCCTTCCTTTTTTAGGAATTGCTAAGGTAAGGAACAATGTACCAGTGGCCCTTCCTTTCTTAGGAATAGCTGAGGTAAGGAACAATGTATCAGAGACTCTTCCTTTCTTAGGAATTGCTAAGGTAAGGAACAATGTACCAGTGGCCCTTCCTTTTTTGTAAGGAATTGCTAAGGTAAGGAACAATTTACCAGTGGCTGCTTCTTTCTCCTGTATTGTTAAGGTAAAAACAATGTTCCAGTGGCTGTTTCTTTTTCAGGTTTTATTAAGGTAAGACTTAATTCACATTGGCGATTTAGACCAGTGAGGATTGAAGCATCAGGAATCAGAGATCGGTCAGCAGTCCCATTCACTATAACTACAGAACGCCCCGGTGGCTGCAGCTATTTGCTACTGTCCATAAAGCCAGCAATTACCTGCGGTGATCCCTGCTGGATGCACACAAAGCGATTCCAGCAGCAATCACCGCAGGTAATCGCTGGCTGTGTAGAGAGCCGCAAATAGCTGCGGTCGCCGCCAACCTATCATTATAGTGATTTCTGCTGCTACAACAAGCACCGGCCTAAATCGCCGGTGTAAATGTAGCAACATGAAACAATGTACTAGTGGCTGTTTTTTTCTCAGGTATTATTAAGGTAAGTATATATAATAAAAAGTGCAGCACTAGAAGATATCAAATGCAAATATACAAACTAGAAAAGGTGCAGATGTGCACATGTGAACCGTAGTTAATATACAATATTCATGTGAATATAATATAAGGCAAAACAACAAAAAATGGCTAAATTGCAAACAAGAATAAAGTGCAAATTAAACACTTGAAGATCCTCATGAAGCATGGATCAAATAGGTGAAATCATGTGAAGTGTAAAATATAAACTTGACCACGTGAAACCCATCACAACAGAGAGACAAGAGGCTTACCAGAGATCCAACGACCACCCTTATTCAGGGGGGTCATAAGGCGCTTGTTGGATCTGAGATCCTGTGAAACGATGACCCAATGTCCTGGTGAGTCCCTCTGCAATCTGGGACCTTATAGAGGGATAACCCAATGTCCTGGGCAGTCCCTCTGCAATCTGGGACCTTATAGAGGGATAACCCAATGTCCTGGTGAGTCCCTCTGCAATCTGGGACCTTATAGAGGGATAACACAATGTCCTGGTGAGTCCCTCTGCAATCTGGGACCTTATAGAGGGATAAGACAATGTCCTGGTGCGTCCCTCTGCAATCTGGGACCTTATAGAGGGATAACACAATGTCCTGGTGAGTCCCTCTGCAATCTGGGACCTTATAGAGGGATAAGACAATGTCCTGGTGCGTCCCTCTGCAATCTGGGACCTTATAGAGGGATAACCCAATGTCCTGGTGAGTCCCTCTGCAATCTGGGACCTTATAGAGGGATAACCCAATGTCCTGGTGAGTCCCTCTGCAATCTGGGACCTTATAGAGGGATAAGACAATGTCCTGGTGAGTCCCTCTGCAATCTGGGACCTTATAGAGGGATAACACAATGTCCTGGTAAATTCTTCTGCAATCTGGGACCTTATAGAGGGATAACACAATGTCGTGGTGCATCCCTCTGCAATCTGGGACCTTATAGAGGGATAACCCAATGTCCTGGTGAGTCCCTCTGCAATCTGGGACCTTATAGAGAGATAACACAATGTCCTGGTGAGTCCCTCTGCAATCTGGGACCTTATAGAGGGATAACACAATGTCCTGGTGCGTCCCTCTGCAATCTGCAGTGATTTTACTTCTGTTTGGAATTCCATTTTACTATCTTTATTGCCTGACTCGTACGTGGGTCTCTTCGTTTTACATGCAGAATTGCATTTCTCTTTATTAAAGTAACCTCACAAGGCATTATTGCACTATTGGAGTTTTTCCTTTTTTTTTTTGCATGTTTGCATTTTTTGCAATCGGGCCTTGGTTTCATTTGTATTGGATCTGAACACTGCTTGGTACCTGTGAGGATTTCCAGGGAGGGACGAACCAGGACATTGTGTTATCCCTCTATAGGGTCCCAGATTGCAGAGGGATGCACCAGGACATCGGGTCGTCGTTTCACAGGATCTCAGATCCAACAAGCGTCTTATGACCCCCTTGAATAAGGGTGGTCGCTGGCTCTCTGGTAAGCCTCTTGTCTCTCTGTGGTGATGGGTTTCACGTGATCAAGTGTATATTTTACACTTCACATGATTTCACCTATTGGATCCATGCTTCATGAGGGTCTTATCTTATGAACTTTTATCAACAATGAAGTTTCTGCATAAGTGTTTAATCTGCACTTTATTCTTGCTTGCAATTTAGCCATTTTTTGTTTTTTTTTGCATTATATTATATTCACATGAATATTGTATATTAACTATGGTTCACATGTGCACATCTGCACCTTTTCTAGTTTGTATATTTGCATTTGATATTTTCTAGCGCTGCACTTTTTATTATATATTCTTTTTTGTGCCTGATATCTGGGTTATAGTACTTAGCTGCTTGTTTTGCTGTTTTTACCAAGCACGGATATTACTCTTATTTTATATTATTAAGGTAAGGAACAATGTACCATGGCTGTTCCTTTTTCTAGAATTGGAAAAGTCAGGAACAATGCAGGGAATGATATACAACACCCAATTGTACAATTTGCAGCTGTGACTGAAATTATCAACTTATGCCCCTTTTACATTTGTGCGACCTGTCTTGCGACTTGGGACTGCAAAATTGCATGACAAGTCATATTCCATGTTTTTTAAGTACCGTTCATATCTGTGCAACTTCAAAGTAGTCCCTGCATTACTTTGGTCTGACTTTGATGCGACTTGAGGTTCCTAGACCTCAAGGTTACACAGGCATTGCTTCAAGTCAAAATCGTGTCAAAGTCACACGACTTTCAGGATGTACAAGTGTGAAAGGGGCCTTAGACAAACAAAGCTAAAAATCAAACATACAGTATAGCTTCTACATAACTTACCCAGTCTTTTTAGTGATGAATATCTGCTGATGTCTGATTTAATAGCAGACTCATAGGAGGGTGGCAAATGAGACAAGTTATGGAAAGAACGAGAGAATGACAATGTATTATATTTTTTGGAAGAAGGTGGAAGCTGAATATTGTTCATTCTGTAATCTAGATAGGGAAGTAAAAAAATGAATTTTAATTATATTTTCTTCTGAAATATGCAAAGTAGCAGTTTGTAACTCATATAATACCATCATTATGAAGGTGAAAATTGCATTTATTTAGGTGGTTTGTAGACAATGTGCAATAATGGTATTCTGTACATATCCTCCCATTTCTACTGTCAGAATTATGTCCAGGACTTATTGACTTCAGTGGTGATTATTTTGATGCTAACAAAGCACTACTTGGAGTTACGCAGAAGGAAACAAATGAAAATAGATCAGGAATGTGTCACAGATGGACTGTGTTAAAAAGTAGCTTTGCAGATCACACATCAACATGTCATAGAGTTACACCGCCCATCAAATTTACCTTGACTAAGCTCTACTACCCTCTCCATCCTCCAGAGAAGTCATTCACTTTTACTCAGTCCAATACCAACGCTGGCATCTGCGCAGGCCAATTTCCTCCACCCCAAACCCACTCAACCATGTCTTTATGGACCTTCCTTTGTGCACTGGTGCAAATCATTTGGTGGAGGGGGATTATGGTGTGGGGTTGTTTTTCAGGGGTTGGGTTTGGTCCCTTAGTTTCAGTAAAGGGAACTCTTAAGGCGTCAGCATACTAAGACATTTTGGACAATTTCATGCTCCCAAATTTGTGGGAACAGTTTGCCAATGGCCGCTTCCTGTTCCAACATGACTGCGCACCAGTGCACAAAGCAAGGTCCATAAAGACATGGATGAGCGAGTTTGGGGTGGAGGAATGTGACTGGCCTGTTCTATCAGGTTGAGGTCAGAGTTCTGACCTCAACCAGATAGAATACATTTGGGATAAATAAGAGCGGACGGCGAGCCAGGCGTGTAAAGGTGGGTGTCCCAATTCTTTTTGTAATATAGTGCATATACAATATATATATATATATATATATATATATATATCAGTATCTCACGTTTTTTTAATTTTTTTTAATTATATCTTTTCGTGTGACAACACTGAAGAAATGACACTGCTATAATGTAGAGTAGTGAGTGTACAGCTTGTATAACAGTGTAAATTTTCTTTCTGTCCCCTCAAAATAACTCAATACACAGCCATTAATATCTAAACCGATGGCAAAAAAAGTGAGTACACCCCTAAGTGAAAATGTCCAAATTGGGCCCAAATATCCTTTTCCCCTCCCCAGTGTCAAGAGACTTGTTAGTGTTTCAAGGTCTCCGGTGTGAATGGGGAGCAGGTGTGTTAAATTTGGTGTTATCGCTCTCACTTTATCATACTGGTCAATGGAAGTTCAACATGGCACCTCAGGGCCAAGAACTCTCTGAGGATCTTAAAAAAAGAAATGTTGCTCTACATAAAGATTTCCTAGGCTATAAGAAGATTGCCAAGACCCTGAAAGTGAGCTGCAGCATGGTGGCCAAGACCATACAGCTGTTTAACAGGACAGGTTCCACTCAGAACATGCCTCACCATGGTCAACCAAAGAAGTTGAGTGTGCGTGCTCAGCATCATATCCAGAGGTTGTCTTTGGGAAATAGACGTAAGAGTGCCAGCATTGCTGCAGAGGTTGGAGGGGTGGAGAGTCAGCCTGTCAGTGCTAAAACCATAGGTCGCACACTGCATCAAATTGGTCTGCATGGCTGTCATCAAAAAGGAAGCCTCTTTTAAAGATAATGCACAAGAAAGCCCGCAAACAGTTTGCTGAAGGCAAGCAGACTAAGGACATGGATTACTGGAACCATGTCCTGTGGTCTGATGAGATCAAGATAAACTTATTTGGTTCAGATGGTGTCAAGTGTGTGTATTGGCAACCAGGTAAGGAGTACAAAGACAAGAGTGTCTTGCCTACAGTCAAGCATGGTGGTGGGTGTGTTATGGTCTGGGGCTGCATGAGTGCTGCCGGCACTGGGGAACTAGAGTTCATTGAGGGAACCATGAATGCCAACATGTACTGTGACATACTGAAGCAGAGCATGATCCCCTCCCTTCGGAGACTGGGCCGCAGGGCAGTATTCCAACATGATAACGACCCCAAACACACCTCCAAGACGAACACTGCCTTGCTAAAGAAGCTGAGGGTAAAGGTGATGGACTGGCCAAGCATGTCTCCAGACCTAAACCCTATTGAGCATCTGTGGAGCATCCTCAAACGGAAGGTGGAGGAGTGCAAGGTCTCTAACATCCACCAGCTCCGTGATGTCGTCATGGAGGAGTAGAAGAGGACTCCAGTGGCAACCTGTGAAGCTCTGGTGAACTCCATGCCCAAGAGGGTTAAGGCAGTGCCACGCAAAATATTGACACTTTTCATTTGATATCTTTGGTTGAATCAAAATATCCTTTTCCCCTCCCCAGTGTCAAGAGACTTGTTAGTGTTACAAGGTCTCAGGTGTGAATGGGGAGCAGGTGTGTTAAATTTGGTGTTATCGCTCTCACTTTATCATACTGGTCAATGGAAGTTCAACATGGCACCTCAGGGCCAAGAACTCTCTGAGGATCTTAAAAAAAGAAATGTTGCTCTACATAAAGATTTCCTAGGCTATAAGAAGATTGCCAAGACCCTGAAAGTGAGCTGCAGCATGGTGGCCAAGACCATACAGCTGTTTAACAGGACAGGTTCCACTCAGAACATGCCTCACCATGGTCAACCAAAGAAGTTGAGTGTGCGTGCTCAGCATCATATCCAGAGGTTGTCTTTGGGAAATAGACGTAAGAGTGCCAGCATTGCTGCAGAGGTTGGAGGGGTGGAGAGTCAGCCTGTCAGTGCTAAAACCATAGGTCGCACACTGCATCAAATTGGTCTGCATGGCTGTCATCAAAAAGGAAGCCTCTTTTAAAGATAATGCACAAGAAAGCCCACAAACAGTTTGCTGAAGGCAAGCAGACTAAGGACATGGATTACTGGAACCATGTCCTGTGGTCTGATGAGATCAAGATAAACTTATTTGGTTCAGATGGTGTCAAGTGTGTGTATTGGCAACCAGGTAAGGAGTACAAAGACAAGAGTGTCTTGCCTACAGTCAAGCATGGTGGTGGGTGTGTTATGGTCTGGGGCTGCATGAGTGCTGCCGGCACTGGGGAACTAGAGTTCATTGAGGGAACCATGAATGCCAACATGTACTGTGACATACTGAAGCAGAGCATGATCCCCTCCCTTCGGAGACTGGGCCGCAGGGCAGTATTCCAACATGATAACGACCCCAAACACACCTCCAAGACGAACACTGCCTTGCTAAAGAAGCTGAGGGTAAAGGTGATGGACTGGCCAAGCATGTCTCCAGACCTAAACCCTATTGAGCATGTGTGGAGCATCCTCAAACGGAAGGTGGAGGAGTGCAAGGTCTCTAACATCCACCAGCTCCGTGATGTCGTCATGGAGGAGTAGAAGAGGACTCCAGTGGCAACCTGTGAAGCTCTGGTGAACTCCATGCCCAAGAGGGTTAAGGCAGTGCCACGCAAAATATTGACACTTTTCATTTGATATCTTTGGTTGAATCAAAATATCCTTTTCCCCTCCCCAGTGTCAAGAGACTTGTTAGTGTTACAAGGTCTCAGGTGTGAATGGGGAGCAGGTGTGTTAAATTTGGTGTTATCGCTCTCACTTTATCATACTGGTCAATGGAAGTTCAACATGGCACCTCAGGGCCAAGAACTCTCTGAGGATCTTAAAAAAAGAAATGTTGCTCTACATAAAGATTTCCTAGGCTATAAGAAGATTGCCAAGACCCTGAAAGTGAGCTGCAGCATGGTGGCCAAGACCATACAGCTGTTTAACAGGACAGGTTCCACTCAGAACATGCCTCACCATGGTCAACCAAAGAAGTTGAGTGTGCGTGCTCAGCATCATATCCAGAGGTTGTCTTTGGGAAATAGACGTAAGAGTGCCAGCATTGCTGCAGAGGTTGGAGGGGTGGAGAGTCAGCCTGTCAGTGCTAAAACCATAGGTCGCACACTGCATCAAATTGGTCTGCATGGCTGTCATCAAAAAGGAAGCCTCTTTTAAAGATAATGCACAAGAAAGCCCGCAAACAGTTTGCTGAAGGCAAGCAGACTAAGGACATGGATTACTGGAACCATGTCCTGTGGTCTGATGAGATCAAGATAAACTTATTTGGTTCAGATGGTGTCAAGTGTGTGTATTGGCAACCAGGTAAGGAGTACAAAGACAAGAGTGTCTTGCCTACAGTCAAGCATGGTGGTGGGTGTGTTATGGTCTGGGGCTGCATGAGTGCTGCCGGCACTGGGGAACTAGAGTTCATTGAGGGAACCATGAATGCCAACATGTACTGTGACATACTGAAGCAGAGCATGATCCCCTCCCTTCGGAGACTGGGCCGCAGGGCAGTATTCCAACATGATAACGACCCCAAACACACCTCCAAGACGAACACTGCCTTGCTAAAGAAGCTGAGGGTAAAGGTGATGGACTGGCCAAGCATGTCTCCAGACCTAAACCCTATTGAGCATCTGTGGAGCATCCTCAAACGGAAGGTGGAGGAGTGCAAGGTCTCTAACATCCACCAGCTCCGTGATGTCATCATGGAGGAGTAGAAGAGGACTCCAGTGGCAACCTGTGAAGCTCTGGTGAACTCCATGCCCAAGAGGGTTAAGGCAGTGCCACGCAAAATATTGACACTTTTCATTTGATATCTTTGGTTGAATCAAAATATCCTTTTCCCCTCCCCAGTGTCAAGAGACTTGTTAGTGTTACAAGGTCTCAGGTGTGAATGGGGAGCAGGTGTGTTAAATTTGGTGTTATCGCTCTCACTTTATCATACTGGTCAATGGAAGTTCAACATGGCACCTCAGGGCCAAGAACTCTCTGAGGATCTTAAAAAAAGAAATGTTGCTCTACATAAAGATTTCCTAGGCTATAAGAAGATTGCCAAGACCCTGAAAGTGAGCTGCAGCATGGTGGCCAAGACCATACAGCTGTTTAACAGGACAGGTTCCACTCAGAACATGCCTCACCATGGTCAACCAAAGAAGTTGAGTGTGCGTGCTCAGCATCATATCCAGAGGTTGTCTTTGGGAAATAGACGTAAGAGTGCCAGCATTGCTGCAGAGGTTGGAGGGGTGGAGAGTCAGCCTGTCAGTGCTAAAACCATAGGTCGCACACTGCATCAAATTGGTCTGCATGGCTGTCATCAAAAAGGAAGCCTCTTTTAAAGATAATGCACAAGAAAGCCCGCAAACAGTTTGCTGAAGGCAAGCAGACTAAGGACATGGATTACTGGAACCATGTCCTGTGGCCTGATGAGATCAAGATAAACTTATTTGGTTCAGGTGTCAAGTGTGTGTATTGGCAACCAGGTAAGGAGTACAAAGACAAGAGTGTCTTGCCTACAGTCAAGCATGGTGGTGGGTGTGTTATGGTCTGGGGCTGCATGAGTGCTGCTGGCACTGGGGAACTAGAGTTCATTGAGGGAACCATGAATGCCAACATGTACTGTGACATACTGAAGCAGAGCATGATCCCCTCCCTTCGGAGACTGGGCCGCAGGGCAGTATTCCAACATGATAACGACCCCAAACACACCTCCAAGACGAACACTGCCTTGCTAAAGAAGCTGAGGGTAAAGGTGATGGACTGGCCAAGCATGTGTCCAGACCTAAACCCTATTGAGCATCTGTGGAGCATCCTCAAACGGAAGGTGGAGGAGTGCAAGGTCTCTAACATCCACCAGCTCCGTGATGTCGTCATGGAGGAGTAGAAGAGGACTCCAGTGGCAACCTGTGAAGCTCTGGTGAACTCCATGCCCAAGAGGGTTAAGGCAGTGCCACGCAAAATATTGACACTTTTCATTTGATATCTTTGGTTGAATCAATGCTCTTCAACTCATCAACTCATGCATCAGAACAATTTAATTGGAAATCCCATTTGAAAATCTCAGCTTTCCACTGCTTTTGAAATTGGATTGCCCATCGTTTTGTTATTGTTGGGACTTTGGTGTCCTTCTTTGCACATGCACATTATTGTTTCACAGTGAACCTGTTCTTGTTCATTTTTTAATAGGTGCGTTACCAGCACCTTCCTATTATTGTTTGTCACCCCTGTTGGCACACAGAGGTATCACATTTAGCGCTACACTATTTATTCACAACTATATATATATATATAGTGTTAAAGAGTTGATGGTGGGTAGGTGAGTTAAGCTAAAGTAGTCAATTTTGTTTCAATTGCTTTTTTCTGACTTTTGTAAGACTTACCCAATGTTGCTGAATGCTTTGGGCTATTAACGGTAAGGATGAAGTTATGATGCATATTTTCTGAAAAACAAAAATGAAAACATTTTTATTACATTAAATATTGTTAAATATCCTATCACTGTCTTTTTTTTTTTTTTACTCCAAAATGATGTTAGTTTATTTTTAGTTTCCAGTTTACTTAGTTTTCTAAAAAAAAAAAAAATAAGTAAACCTGAACTGTAAACATCTCTTATTTGCTCAATTCTTAACTGTAAAATATACCATTGAAAGGATTTTGTTATATATTTTTGTTAAAAAAAATACAAATTGATCCTTCCAGAAATTTGGTGAGCTATTAACTTCCTGTGATTTCTGCCTTTGCTGCACATTTATCAGTTACATTGTTCCCAGCTCTCTCTGCGGACTACAGAACACCCTCTATTTTATAAAGAAGAGGAGATAGGAAGGTGTCCTGTAGTGTTAACAAGTTCATGCAAGTGTGGCAGTCCTTCCAGTGAATAAACTGTAAATAAACTGTATCAAGTGGGTGCCTGTAGTGGCCACAATGGATGGTGCTGTGTGGAAGTCACTATCACTGTAGCTGTGTTCTTTTCACTTTTGTATTGTGAAAACAACGTCACATAGGGTCAGATAGGCAGGGTCCCTTCCTTAAGGCAACATAGTGACATTATGTGACTTGGCCTTGTAGAAAGGATGCTGTGACACCTGAAGGCCCTGAAAAGTAGGCCCCTTTCACACATAACTTCAGTTTATTTCATCAGTTCAGTCATGTTTTTTCTAAGAAAAAACGGATCAGTTTTTACATCAGTTTACAGCAGTTCTTTACATCCACTTAAAGAGGAGTTCCCACTAAAAAAAAAATTAAAAGTCAGCAGCTACAAATACTGCAGCTGCTGACTTTTAATAATCGGACACTTACCTGTCCCAGGGTCCAGCAATGCGGGGGATCGGAAGCCACTTGTGCCCGTCAAATGCAGTCACTTGTGCCAGTCGAATGCAGTCACTTGTGCCAGTCGAATGCAGTCACTTGTGCCCAGTATATGCAGCCACTTGTGCCCATCATATGCAGCCACTGTGCCCACCAACCCCCTTTCGCGGCTCTGACAGCCCCCCGCTCGCGGCTCTGACAGCCCACCCACATGTGGCTCTGACGGCCCACCCGCATGCGGCTCTGACGGCCCCCCGCTCGTGGCTCTGACAACCCCACTGCTCACGGCTTTGATGGCCCCCCACATGCGGCTCTGATGGCCCCCCGCTCGCGGCTCTGACGCCCCCCCACTCATGGCTCTGATGGCCCCCCGCAGGTCGTCTGCAAGTCCTGAGCTCACCAGAGCAGCCGTGATGGCGGGGATGTCTGTCCTCGTTTCTCCTCTATGTCACCTCTTCCTAAGCGCCAGGCATCCAATAGGATGCCGTGGCGCTTTGGCCAATCAGGAAACAGATCTGACGACCTGCCTCCCTGATTGGCAGGGAGAAGCGTTAGTGTGAAAATAGCGAAAATAAATTTGCTATCGTCACACAATTGGGTGGGATCAGGGCGCACTCTCTGCACCCCGAGCCCACCCTATTTTGAAACCTATTAGAGCCAATGGCTCTAATCAGGTGCTTCAAAAAGTACCACTCCCTCACGCCCCCGCCATAGGAATTCATGCGTCCAGCTTCCTGAATGGGGGGGCGGCGCCCGTATGCCCACAATGCACGGGCCGCCCCTGTTGAGAAAACAGTGTTGCTTTAGGGTCAATTTGATTTTTGTTTACATTCATAAATTTGAAAAATAAACCTTTCCTAAAAGAAACACAGAGGCTACTTACGCTAGGTTCACACTTGTGCTGCGCATTTGCGTGCATATTGGGCAGATACAGCCATACATTCATTTGCCTGGACTGCTGTACGCACAAGAAACGCGAGTCAAGAAGTCCAAGAACCTTTTTTAACCACCTCCAGTCTGGGCCTTTTCTGGCGCTTTTTGTTCACACTTTTTGTTCACATGTAACAGTAAGTATTTATTGCTAGAACCCCCAAATATTATATATTTTTAAAGAGAATAAATTGGTAGGTTTTTCAAACGCAATTTTTTACATCACATGGTATTTGCGCAGCAGTTTTTCAAACAAAATTTTTTGGTAAAAATACACTTTTTTGAATTTTAATGTAAAAAATCTCAATACATTACGCAAATTTTTTGTGCAGTATAAAAGATGATGTTACACCGAGTAAATAGATACTGAACATGTCACACTTTAAAATTGCGCATGCCTGTGCAACAAGGACGAACAATGTAAATTTTACTATTCATAGATGACGCTTTAAAAGCCTTTACAGGTTACCACTTTAAATTTACAGAGGAGGTCCAGTGCTAGAATTACTGCCCATGATCTGATGCTTGCATTGATACCTTACATGTGTGGGGCGATTGCTGTTTGCGTGAGTGTGGGACCAATATGCGAGTTCGCCTTTGCGCATGAGAACGGGGGCACTTTAATTTTTTTTTTTTTACATTATTGGGTTTTTGTTTTGTTTTTTTTTTGTACACTGTTGCTTTACTTTTTTTTATTTTTATTGCTGTCTATGGACAGATCTGGGGTCCATACCCTCCCCTGCACTTAAAAGCATTGAAAACACCAAGATCAGTGTGTTTGAATGCTTTCTATTTTAAAAAACTGGCACTGATGGTATCCGAGTAAACCGCAAGTGATGTCATGTCATCTCTTCCGGTTTGCTGTTAAGAACAACCGATCAAAGCCGATCCCGGGAGAGCCCGAGAGAGCCACGGAAGGCAGTGGGGGGGGGGGGGATTTCCCTTCCCACTGCTTGTAATAGCAATTGAGCGGCTAGTAGGCCGCTCCAATTGCTATTACAAGAGAGCTGACCGCCAGCTATAAAAAAATTATACTCTCATTTGCTCATTTAACTGCAAAAGAATATTTATTATTTTTTGATAAAAAGTGAACTTAACCTTTAAAGCTAAAATTTAGGTATGAATTGTATTGCATAGTTACATTTGTCATGCTTAGACCAATGTAAGTATTGCACTATTGTAAGTGTAGGGCCACTCAGTAGGCACTAGTTTTGGGTAAATTTAGTTTTTGGCTTCCTTGTAATCAGGGAGACCAGTTGTTGATTGTTAGGGTCTGTCCTAGGTTGTGCTGGTGCAGGCTCAGCTACTTTCCCCGGCATCCCACTGAACTCTGTGATATAGTGGGTGGAAGAGCTTAGACCCTGGACTGCATTTTCAATCCTCTTTACCCAATCCCTGGTCAGTGAAGTGAGTGACCAGCAGAGGGCTGAGAGGGGTATAAATAGGCTGGGGCCTGGAACAGCTTCCACTTGTTCCTGGGGGAGTAAGACCCAGCCTGAGGGCTGAGGCATCCCTTGGAGACTACCTGCAGCTTCAAAAAATAATTTTTGGGGGCCCAGTTCTTGCTTGGGCTGGGGGACCTCTGGCCTAGCCTCCTGGAAGCATGCAGAAAGCTCATCGGAGGATCCAGGACACAAGCTACAAGTACAAAAGCTGACTGGTACTGCAGGTGGCAACACAGTATACAGGCCACAGTGAGCATCAGAGACTTTTCTTTGCCCTATTTGGGAGAGCTTACAACAGTACATCCAGGATAATACTCCTGTTGAGGATATACTGTTTGGAATCTTGTTACCCTTCATATTCAAAAGGGTTCTCACCCTGAGCGAGCAGATAAGAGTTAACCCCTTCACACCAACCGTGCACAAATATGCGCTCTCGGGTTGAAGGCGTTATACCGGGGAGATGCCTGCAGTTACAGGAATCATCACCCCGGTACCAGTGGTTGGCTTTCTAGTGATAACAACCAATGCGGCCAAAAGTTGCTTGGCTGTTATCCTAAGGAGCGGGATGCCCCCCCCCTACAGCCGCCTTCCGCGGCTCTCCCGGGCTCTCCCATCCCACCAGGAGGCCCGAGCGACCAGCTGACACATCCACCGGCTGGCCGAAGACCCAAATGAAGTCTCTGATCTAGTAACCTGGAAGCGATGTCATAACACCACTTCTGGTTTACTCAGCTGCCAATGGCGCAGATTTTGGCGTTTTGAATACTTTAAAGTGCAAAGGAGGGATTTGGGGTCTTATAGATCCAAGGTCCCTCCATAAAGAGAACCTGTCACTGACTATTACTGTTTACATTCCTTGTGACAGCAATAAAAAAAAAAATGGTCAGAATTTTTTTTTTTTTAAAAGACAGTGTAAAAATAAAAAGAGCAATAATTCTAACACAGGACCTCCTCTGTAACTCTAAACTGATAACCTGTAAAATCTTTTAAAGCATCGCCTATGGAGATTTTTAAGTACCGTAGTTTGTCGAGATGCCACAAATGTGCGCAATTTCAAAGCATGACATGTTAGGTATCTATTTACTCGGCGTTATCTTTCACATTATACAAAAAAAATGGGCTAACTTTACTGTTTTGGTTTTTGATTCATGAAAGTGTCTTTTTTTCCCCAAAAAAATGCGTTTGAAAGACTGCTGCGTGAATACCGTGTGACATAAAATATTGCAACGATCACCATTTTATCCTCTAGGGCAGGGATATGCAATTAGTGGACCTCCAGCTGTTGCAAAACTACAAGTCCCATCATGCCTCTGCCTCTGGGTGTCATGCTTGTGGTTGTCAGAGTCTTGCTATGCCTCATGGGACTTGTAGTTCTGCAACAGCCGGAGGTCCGCTAATTGCATATCCCCGCTCTAGGGTCTCTACTAAAAATATATATATAATGTTTGGGGGTTCTAAGTAATTTTCTTTCAAAAAAGATAGATTTTATCTTGTAGGCAACAAATGTCAGAAAAAGGCTTTGGCATGAAAGGGTTAAAATCCTCCATTATAGTTTTGTTAGAAGTTTTTGGAGTATCCCAAGGCTCGCCCTATCTCAGTTTTCTCAGCAAAATAAACTGCAAAAAGACATGTACGGCCTGTTCTCTGACTCAAGTGACTGTGAACTACCGTGTGCCTGGCTGCTGTGTGCCTATCAGGGAATGGAACCTGGGACCAAACAGCCAGCCCAGTCCTAGCTCAGTGCTACATAAGTATGCCATCTCATACTTGAACGTTCCCTGTGGAAGCGGCAAATCATTGTAGTAGTCACCACTACTACAGCGATAGCAACGATCTTCCAGATCTATGCTGCCTTTCACAGAACACCATGTGTGTGATCTCCGCCCATCATGCTATATCTTGCTAACAGATGTGTTTATATGCATAATGTTACACAGGAGGCAAAATTCATATAGGATCAGATAATATCTGCCATCGATAGCTAAAGAAAATATTCTCTCAGGAAAGGCTGCAATTCACGCAAGAATGATAATAATCTTAAAAATTTTGACATTTTAGATGGGATTTTGAGGTGCTTTAAAAGATTTCCTAAAAAAATTCTTAAAGCAGTCATTCCTCCTTGTGGCCACAAGGTGTCAGGGTAAGCACATCTAACATCCATCGAGCTGCGACTTCTAAGGCCTAACAAAATACACATTTATTGTATATTACAATTTGTGCAATGTGTATTTCCATCAATTAGACAACAATTGTTATCCTTTTTTTTTTTTCTAATGAAATTCTTATTTATAGGATTTTCATCTTACTTGAACAACAATATTTCCATACTTGCAGAGTCATGTACATACTGTATATCCTTAAAAAATTGCTGTGAAATGTATCAATCAGATGTTACATAAGCAGTTTTGCATTCCTACTAACTACTGAACTGATAGATAAAATGCAGAATACAAACAATTAACAATCCATGTCCTGTATGCTTGTATTTTGTTCTGGTGCATCTAATGGTATGCATTTTTAATTTATAAAAACTGGAGACAGAATCTGGAGCAGCTTTGCATGGCAACCAATCAGCTTCTATCTTTCATTTTCAAAGCATAACGGTACAAGTCTATGATAAAAGCTGATTGGTTACTTATGCACAACTACAATCACATTTTTGATTAGGCTTGCCACCTCTTCTTCAAGTCAAACCCAAACACTTTAGAGGCCTAGGACACCTTTGGGAGCCCCAAGGACATAGCTCCCAACTGTCTCTGATTTTGAGGGACTGTCCCTCTGTCCCTCTTTCCTCCTCATCTGTCCCTCATTTTGGTTTGATCTATATAATTGTATATAAAATGCACTTTTTAACTTTCAAAAAGTGTTTCCCAGTGCTAAACCTTTCATCCAATTTCTAAATTGCTGCATTTGTAAATCTCAAAAGCCAATATAAATTTACTTAATCTTTTTAAAAAAATATTTCCCCTTTAAGGGGGTGTGGCAGGGGGCGTGTTCTATGCCTACATACATTTGCTAGTAGGTGTCCCTCATTCTCATCTCAATGTTGGGAGGTTTGCCCAAGGAAAGTGGTAATGCGGTACCCATAGCGTGCCGCAGCGAACAGTGGGTGTGGCCAAATTGCTTTTCCTGACTTAATCGCTCTGCCCCCCCAGTGATGCCGAACCTGAACCCAGACAGCCACCTGCAACTCCCGGACGCCAACAGATTTGTGTGTGACTCTCTTGGTTACTTGGAGAGCCCCAGTCCAGTCTGAATAATGTGTCCGGGTTTCAGTCCGCTTGAAAACCAGACACGAAAAAAAAAACTGGACAGGTGGCAACCCCAGTTTAAGCCCAGGTTCACACTGCTCCATCATGAGTCCCGCGACTTCCAATATGACTTTGCCCTGCAAATTCAGTCTGACTTTGATCCGACTTAATGTGACTTCTTACACTCTATGGCATCAAAGTCGTATCAAAGTAGTGCAGGAACCTTTTCTAAAGTCGAAGCGACTTGTGTCAGATCAGTTAAGACGGCTCACAAAGGGAAACATTGAATTTGACATGTCATGCGACTTGTGCTCTCACAAGTCAGATCCCATGTCGCACCAGTTTGAACCTGGTAACTAATACTGCTTCAAGTTCCTAAAATCTTGAAAAGTTAAAGAACAATCTCTGAGGTCTAATTTCTATAGTAAATCTCATACTGGTATTCAGTCTCATTTTTCTAATTTTCTTATCTCTTTATCCCTAATACACCATTCCTTCAAAGCACGCACTCTGTCTGATTTCTAAAGCTTTGAATTTAATTTTTCTATATACTTTTAGAGCTTTCTGGTTTAAAAAAGAAAAGAAAAGAAGGATTCTAAGGATGCAGAAAAGTGACATTAATGCACCTGCTTTAGGGATACCAGTGATATTGGAAGAAAAGTGGACTAGCCCAGTGTAAGAATGTCAGTTTACCTGTCCGTCATGCTCTCAATACATTAAGCAAAACTGACTTTTACATGCCGATCATGAATTGTGACTTCACATACATTCTAAGCCAGGAACTCAGAAAATATTGAAGCCAGATAACTAGCATGCTCTGTAGGAGGTTAGAAATGACAGTCCTTCAGGGCTCCTTTAAAGTGGAACTAAACTCCCTCAATCATCATGAACAATTTTAACCCTTATGTGCTAGCATTAGTAAATAGATAGGAACAGAGTCGGATGACTTTGAAGCTGCCCCAGTGTGAACTGGCACTTAGACCCCTTTCACACTGGGGCGGTTTGCAGGCACTATTGCGCTAAAAATAGCGCCTGCAAACCCATCCAAAACAGCCGCTGCTGTGTCTCCAGTGTGAAATCCCCGAGGGCTTTCACACTGGAGCGGTGCGCTAGCAGGACGGGAAAAAAAGTCCTGCTAGCAGCATCTTCGGAGCGGTGAAGGAGCAGTGTATACACCGCTCCTGCCCATTGAAATCAATGGGGCAGCGCGGCTATACCGCCGGCAAAGCGCCTCTGCAGAGGCGCTTTGCTGTGGTTTTTAACCCATTCACGGCCGCTAAAAAACCGCCCTGCTAGTGGCCGAATAATAATATATAATAATAATAGCGGCGCTTTACCGCCGTCGCACCATCTGCCCCATTGTGAAAGGGGCCTTAGAGAGAACAAAAAAAGAAAGAAAAACAGCAGTATGAAGTGTAGACATTAAGAAGGAGTGTTCAAGGTACAATCGTCAGTTGTATCGTGAGAATAGTTAAATGACAAAGGAAAACATAAAATCGGATTTATGAATGTAAAAAAATATTACGACTTAAGTCAACCGAGAAATCTAACATCATATACACAAAAATGACATTGATGTGTTTAACTGTAAATGGTTAGTCAGATTTAGATTATCCACATTGATAATATAGTTGTCAATCTTCTAGAAAAAGTCTTCAGCGTGGGGTTCCATTTAATGTTATAGGAATTCATAGAATTGTATAAAGTGTGGAATATTTTTTCCGTTTTTGGCTATTAGCCAGTGTATGGCAACACAAATGGCATGAATAAGTCCCATATAGGGGGTGATATAGGGGGGAACAAAAGACAATTAGTAGAGGCGAGGTGGACCAGGTTTCCTGTTATGAATGGAGCTAAATTTTCCAACTTACACCAAATTTGGGATATTTCCTAACATTCCTAGAAAATATGAAGGAAGGAACCTTGAGAGGAATATCCTCTTAGAGGATTCTTCTAAAACACGTGGGAGAGACTGCGGGGAATATAGCGTGTAGTTTGGAGGGTGTGAAATACTATCTGGTAAAGAGTTTCATGGTCGTTTCACGAACTTTGAGGGATCTTGTACATTTTCGTACATTAATTATACAGTCATCCCAATCATCAGAGGATAATGATAAGTTAAAGGAGAAGTCCAGCCTGAGCTTGTTTGGCTGGGCTTCTCCTATGGGTCACAGGAGGGCAATCCGTTTTGCCCTCCTGTGACCCGTTTTCAGCAGAGAGCGGTTTGACATCCTCTCTCTGCTGATGTCACTGGAATCAGTCCAGGCACCGTGTCGTCACACCAATAAAGTCTGAATCCGCCAGCTGCCTGGACTGATACCCGTCTCAGCCTCTCAGTGAGCTGCTGAGAGACTAAGACGGCCGTTCCCCGCCCCTCCACAGCTCAGCGCTCCAGTGAACATGGAGGAGCAGAAAGGAGAGATGCTGATTGACAGTCAGCAGCTCTCTGCTCGAGGAGTCGAGAGAACCGAGCCATCGGTGATGTTCGATCGCTCGGTTCTCAGTGCAAAGGTGGCGTGGGACAGATGCAGCATTGGTCTGATGCTGCATCCACCTAGGTAAATATAAATCTGGAAAAAAAAAAAAACATACTTCTCTTTTAAGGTTTGATTTCCATTTCTGCATATATGGTAATTTTTCTTATGGGTCCGTGCTCACCAAATGACCGTAGATCTCTGAAATCTGACCCTTTCCTCGTCGAGTTTTATATCAAATTTGTTCGTATAAAGATGGGGGGGTTGACATCAGATGTTTTATAATGTGTGGTATAGAAATGTCTAATGTGTAGAAATTTGCAGTCCCATATGACCAATTGTTTCTGCATATACATCAGTGTTGCCAACCGGAAGTATAAAATGGCCACTTTTCACCTGCCAGTAAATGCCAGTGACTGAAAAGGTTGCCAGTAAAAAAAATTGCTTGGATGCTCGACTCAGAACTGTGCATGCGTAGCTCTGGTCCGGAGCCAGCAGAGACCATCTGAGTGCCTGCTACAGTGTGTTCAAACGGCGCCGGCGGGTAAGGTGGAGGCGGTGCCCGAGCGTGTCATGTGACGTCATAGTGTAAAGGAGCAGAGCAAAGCAACCGGAGTCTTGTGTGTGGGTCTGTGGGATGGGATTAAGGCAAGCCGGGAGCGGCACTGTCAGTGTTGTTTGGACTGGAGTGGACTTAAGGAACCAACTGTCACTGATTCAGGGGGGGACGTGTCATCATCATCTGTGCTGCTGCACACAATTTCATGTGTGTGCCCCCCCATTCTAATTTCTTGCCCTCTTGAGTTCTGTCCCTGAGCTTCTTACTTACTATCTCGAAAATAAAATAAGAAGTACTGTATAGTTTTTGCCTTAAAAGGGGTTGTAAACCTTTGTGGTTTTTCACCTCAATGCATTCTACGCATTGAAGTGAACAACCTCTTGTAGTGCACCAGCCCCCCTTTTACTTACCTGAGCCTGATCATTCCTGCGCTGGGGGCGAGCACACCTGCTCCAGCCAGTGTCTCGGGTCCTGATTGGATAGATTGATAGCAGCGCAGCCATTGGCTCCCGCTGCTGTCAATCAAATCCAATGATGCGGGAGTCGGGGGCGGAGCCGTGTTCTGCCGTGTGTGTCAATGGACGCAGCAGCAGGACATGGGCGTGAGCACGCACGGGTTCCCTGAGGGAGAGCGCTTCTCTGACGAGGTACTCGAGAAGAGGAGAAGCCAGGAGTGCCGCTGAGGGACCCCAGAAGAGGAGGATTGGGACAACTCTGTGCAAATCTATTTATGACATGTTTGTTTTGGTTTTTAAAAAGGAAGGTTCACGTATCCTTTAATATGAACCTTAAATCACTTTGTTAATTGCATATTGTACTTGTTTGTAGCCTAAATACTGAAATTTGAACTTAAAATTGTACTTTTGTAACTTTTAAAAATGCCAGTAAAAACGTGGTTGTGCCAGTAAATTTTGGGTGCTGTGTCAGTAAATTTCAATCTGGTGGGTTGGCAAGACTGATATACATAGAAATGTGCAGTGTTCACTGTTTGGAGTTTGATATAGCAATATCTAAGCTAGATAAAGATAAGGTCTTTGTTTCAGCCATCTGACTGATCGATACCTGATTGGACTGAGTAGAAGAATAAACATCACTTTGTTTGAAAAATATGATTCTTATTCTGGTGTGTTATCACCAAACACAGTAAAGCCCCATACACACAGCCAGAATGTCGGGAGACATCGGCCGGTTAAAAAAAAAAATAGCCAACATTCGGCCAGTGTGTATGCCACCCCGCCGGCTTCTGTCGAATGAGCATGACTCCCGATCAGCACTCTCAGCCAATGGTGGGCATCCCCCTGTCAGAACACAACAGCACAGAGGGGGAGATCGCTGTACTAACTTTGCATAGTTAGTACAGCAGCTCTGACCGGAGCTGACAGTTTTTTGTAGTTCAATCGAACTCATATGCCGCGTACACCCTTTCGGACATTCTGACAACAAAATCCTGGATTTATTTCTGACGGATGTTGGCTCAAACTTGTCTTGCATACACATGGTCGCACAAATGTTGTTGGAAATTCCAGACGTCAAGAACGCGGTGACGTACAACACGTACGACGAGCCGAGAAAAATGAAGTTCAATAGCCAGTGCAACTCTCCTGCTTGATTCCGAGCATGCGTGGAATTTTTTGCGTTGGAATTGTGTGCACACCATCAGAATTTAAAGTACCATTCACCTGCAGTTTGTAAATGTTGAACACAGATCTCAATGGGAGTGCTGATTGCCACTTTAATGGCCTGTACACACGATCCGAAAAGCGGACATAAAATACCGCTTTCGAATCGATCGTATGATAATCGGATCGTTCATACAGAGCTTGCGAGAGACAATCACGACAGTTCATCCGATATTATCTGATCGGACAAACACAAAAATGTTTCTCATACGATACCAGATCGTACGATTTTTGTTTAATCAGTGCAGTTGTCGTCCGAAAATACAATAGAAATACACTACAACACAACATCACTTCCCATTTTTTTATTCTGTCGTACAAGAATTTTTGTCACTTTAGTAAACTCTCCATTTTTGATATGCGACTAGCATGCAAAAAAAAAACGGACGATCTGTCGTCCGATTTTCAGATCATGTGTACTGGCCATAAGCAAGCTGCTAGCAGGCTTTAGCACTTCTTGAAGCTTATTGAAAGCCTCCTGAAGCCTGCTAGTAGTTTGCCTAAAGTGGCAATCAACACTCCCATTGGGACCTGCGTTTAACCTCCCTGGCGGTATGATTATTTCGGATTTTAGGTGCTGAAAGCGGTACAATTATTTTGCATGGAAATTTGGCGTTTTATATTGTAGGTCTGTAATTCTTAACAATAACACACTTAAATCTGTCCAAACAAGAGTCTAGTAGATATCCCGGGTATGATAAAGTTTGAAACACAAAAACATAAATTATAATATAATAAATAAAAATAAATAATGAAAAAAAAATAAAATAAATAGTAATATAATAAATTTCCCCACGATTCACTATCGCTCAATTCTGCAAGTGTTCTAATTTACTATCGCTGTTTTCTAGCTGGTCTAAAGCCCCTTTTGACGTAAAGGGACACTTTTTGGTTGCTATGGACAATCTCCAGTTTCCAGGCAGAAAGAACAGTATATATAACATAAAACTGCATGCAGGGCATGGGCCAAAGCACTGGGGACAAAAGGGATGTGAAATCATTTCATAAAGTACTGTAATCTGTAAGATTACAGTACTGTATGTGTTATGATTTTGACATTTTTTTAATTTGCCGCCAGGCTCCGCCCCCGTGCGTCGCGACGCTTGCAGGGAACGGAGCCTGGCAAGGAGAGGCTTCAGACGAGGACAGAGCCCACGGACACTGCGGGGGACATCGCAGGATCCCGGGGACAAGGTAAGTAAAGCCACACCAGGATCCTGCGATGTAATCCCGAGTGTGGCTCGGGGTTACCGCTAATGGTCCTGATTTTTAACCCCGAGCCACACTCGGGAAAACCGCCAGGGAGGCTACCGTTTACAAACTGGAGTTGAATGGTACTTTAACCTCTTGGGGCAGACAGCACGCAAATATGTGGCCTCTCGACGAATGCACGAGCGGCCGCTTATTTGTGTGCAATATTACAAAAACAGCTGTGCCGAGACTGCGCGCCCTACACTCTCCCGGCACAGTTACCAGTGGCTCACGGAAAGCTTAGATCGCTGCTTGTGATCGGGAGCTTTCCGATCACGTGACCGCCGTGACAATCAATCACGACGATTACATGAACATTAACCTGCTCCCGGCATCTAAAACCCCTTAAAAGGGCCAGGAGGCGCCGGCGCCAGCGCCAAAGGGTTAAAAGCTTCCGCAAAACTTGCTGAAAGCTCTGCAAATGCTTTGTTAAAACTTGCTGTTCACACTGCTCTTATACAAGCTGAAAGGGGTTCTAAAGGCTCGAGTTTTTTTACCTTTATGCATTCTATGCACAAAGGTAAAAAACCTTCTCTGTGCAGCTCCCAAACCCCAGCCCCCTCTAATACCTACCCCAATCCAGCAATGTGCACGATTGCCTCGGCTCTCTGAAGACCCTGCCTTCTCATTGGCTGAGACAACAATTGTCAATCACAGGCACTGAGCCAATCTGGGGAGAGAGAGGGGGGTGGGGCCGAGCCGCAGCTGTGTGTGATTGGACACGCAGGACTGCAGGTCGGGAGCAACCCTGCTTGGGTGCCCCCATTGCTAGCTGCTTACTCTGGGGGCACTTGGCAGGAGAAAGGGCCCAAGAGACACCGGCGAGGAACCTGAGAAGAGGAGGATCGGGGCTGCTCTGTGCAAAACCGCTGCACAAAGCAAGTAGGTATAACATGTTTGGTATTTTTTTTTAAAGCCTTTAATATTGCTTGAAGCCTGTGTAAAACAGGCCTAACTTTTTCTCATCCAGATGAAATGGGTTCTATGGATGATGTGTGCACCACATAGGACACAGCAGCTGTGACTGACACCCCCCTGAAGCCCATTGGGAGTATAACAGACAATCTAAGACAGTCAGCGGGTCTTGTGGGAGACTGGGTGTCTGCAGAAAGGAAGCGTGCCCACTGCAATGTCCTAGTAAATTCAAATTTGGAGACATACAGTGGGGAGTGGAGGGGAAGAAAATTACAGGCTGACACAGCTTTCTACCAAGCACCAAAGGCAGAAGTAGATGGGACAATAATAGGTGAGGCTGGAGTGCACTTTCCGGTATGTGAGGGTTTCTGTGCACTCCTATGCCCAAAGCCTCCTAGCTGTATATCTGCAGTGTGAAAACTAAGGCACTGCTGTATCTGTCTGCTAGTCTCAGGAGATTTTGAGCTATATTTGGTGATGCCACTATTGTGCTGCTATTGATTTTTCTGCTGAAGGCTCTGACATGAGGAAGCAAAGTCCTGCTTCTACCAAGATGGCTGCCTCCATACAGAGACACCGGGCAGAACTGAGAAAAGATCAGCTGCAGGGAGACTGTAGACAATACCGGTGACTAGAATGTCTACCTGCCTGACTTTTTTGGTCACAGCTTCCAGAACTTAGTTCCTCACAACTGATTTAATAAATGCACCTCATAGTTGTTGTTTTTTTTAACAGAAAAGACCTCATAGTTGTTTAATGGTGTATGTATTCCACTTAAAAGAAAAACTCTAGCTCTGAATTATCAGTGGTGGGGAGCTGATTTGTGCATTAAAGCAAACAGCTTGCAGGTTTTCTAGTGATTTTCATCATGTCTCCTTTAAGTTAGGTGTCCTGTGCTAACAAGCATCTCACACAGTTCGCACATAACTCTACACACTTCACACATACTGGTGCGTGAAAATCAATGTTAACAAAGAAAGCTGTGAAATTTGCTGCTTAGTGATGTATTGAAACATTGTGATTTACTGGAAAGAGCTATCATTTTTCTTAAAGGAAACCACTATTAAGAAAGTTTGCTGATTCTGGTCTTCGCTTCTGAAAAATATTACTTGCCCTACTCCAGGAGCTTTAATACATTAAAGCTCCATTCACACCATGACGTTCTGTTTTGCAGGTGGAATCGTTGCGATTCTGCTCGCAATTCGTAAATGCCGCAAATTGTGGGACGCCCTTGCGATCCACGTTACTTTGGCACCCAAATCGCGGCGCAATTTTGCAACGATTGCCACACGACGAATCACGTCATATTCGCGCTGTGTTTTGGGTGCCATTCAAATTAACAGTGATTGCAAGGGCGTCCCACGATTTGATTTCTGAATCGCGGGCAAAATCTGAGATTATGCAAGAGCAGGGCACGTTACATGAGAGCAGGGCACGTTACGTGAGAGCATAATATAACTGGACATAATATAACTGGATGCTAACATTTATAGGTAAAGTCGATCCAGGGAACATCTGATTGCCTCTCGGGGGATCAGGAAGGATTTTTTTCCCCTGCTGGAGCAAATTGCATTAAAGAAAAAGTTCATGTTTGTTAAAAAAAAAAAAGCCTCTTTAGACCCCCCTCAGCAACAGTGGTTGCTAGTGGGGTTTTTTTTTTTTTTTTGGGAGGGTGGCGAACACCCCCCCCCCAGGCACTAACACAGCCCCCCTCCCCAGCACCACCCCCTGTCCTTACCTTGGATGCGGGCGGTGAGAGCGGAGAAAGCTGCCCGGATCACCTGACGTTTTGGCCAATCAGGGAAACAGGGGGATCAGTGTTGCAAAATCAAATTTTCATTCGCTGTTGCAGGACACCTGGGTGAGCTACAGACGCAATGCTCTGCGTCCCGAGTCCACCCTATTTTGAAGCCTATTAGAGCCTATGGCTCGTATCAGGTTCTTCAAAAAAAAAAAACTGTCCGCTCTAATATGCTCGGTGACCCGAAAGGGCTGGACACATGAATAGGAGGCGGTAGCAGCGGCCGTGGATAAATTCATGCTATGCATGAATCTATCCATTGCATATAGGGGGTGGAGAGGATGGGGGGCGGCGCCCAGGTGCCTCTAATGGACGGGCCACCCCTGCTCAGCACCCTAACCTTATTTAAGTGTGACGCTCTCCTAGTTGGGCTGCTAGGTAAATGTAATTTTTGGCTTCTGCTGTGATCACAGGAGCAGTGAACTCATAGCTCTGTTGGGAGGTATGGTTATCTTGTGATGTCATTAGCCCCTACTTCAGCCCTATAGGAATGTTCATGTTGAACAAGTATTGCTGTCTGAGAGATGGAGGCGGGGGGGAAGACATGGTGTGACAGATTGTCTTGGCATCCAATTATCCCTGGGGAAACAAAAATAATACAGGACACATATTTCACATATTTGCTGATTGTGTTATTTTCTGAGACTGTCTGAGGCTACCCCATAGACATGAGATTGTCACACTATCAAGATCTGAAGAATGTCATCCTATCTTTGTACTGTGTATATCTTTGTACTGTACTGACTGTATCAGTTTCCATGTGTTTTATTTCTTTTTGAACTTTGTATTTGTCTATGAATTTTTTTTCTAATAAATTATATACATTTTCTCACTTCTCCATTGTTTCCTTAAAAGTTCAAATTTTGGCTACTTTGGTAGTATTCTCCTTTTGTCCACTTATGCGATCCAATTCCAGTGCGGGGAGAAAAAAGTCCCTGCGCCTTTTTTGTGCAAATCCAATGCGAGTTCAGCCATACAACTGTATGGCTGCACTTGCACCGCACAGACATTGCATGTGATCGGCCCTGCAGTGCGGGTGCAAATCATATGCGATGTCTGAGATCACACAAGTGTGAACCTAGGCTTTAAACACCACGGCCTATTGTTGCTGACCATGTCCAACCCTTTATGACTACAGTGCATCCATCTTCTGATGGCTCCTTCCAGCAGGATAATGCTCCATGTCACAAAGATCAAATCATCTCAAACTGGTTTCTTGAACATGACAATGAGGTCACTGTACTCCAATGGTCTCCACAGTCACCAGATCTCAATCCAATAGAGCACCTTTGGGATGTGGTGGAGTGGAAGATTTGCATCATGGATGTGCAGCCCACAAATCTACAGCAACTGTGTGATTCTATCATGTCAATATGGACCAAAATCTATGAGGGATGTTTCCAACACCTTGTTGAATTTATGCCACAAAGAATTAAGACAGTTCTGAATGCAAAAGGGGGTCCAACCCGGTTCAAGCAAAGTGCTCCTAATAATGTGGCCAGTGAGTGTATATCATTTATATATTAGTGGACATTACAATTTGCCACACTAGAAAAAAAGTCTCTCACTGTCCTGAAAAACGGATATTGTGAATTATTAATTATTTATTATGTATGTATTATTATTAGATGCTACAGGTATTGTGTCATGTCATAATCCTTTGCATATACATGTCTATAGGATGTAAACCTGCATATGTGTGTGAGTTGCAAGCTAAAAAAAAACTTGGCTACCAGTTCATTTGCTGATGACCTAATTTACTAAGTATGGGCAGCTTTACGTTTCTATGATTTTCTAGACTTCTGTTATTTTAATCGGGTGATATAAAAAGCAATATCTATGTGTCCCATTTCATAGCCTATCCTATAGATGTCTTATCGCAGAGAAGTCAGCACATACTTTGCTTATTTTTAAAATGTAAACGATCTTCTCTGAAATGAATATGAGCCTTCTGTAATAAGGATGATAAATGGGTGTTTTACTGAGATTTGGAAGCTCCTCCATTTAGAGCTCTTCAAATTTTCTGCACACACTGGTAGAATTGCAGCTGTGACTGAAGAAGTCAGGATAGGATTAGAATCAGGATCATTAGAAGATTAGGAAGATGAGATGCGAGGAGGTCTGAGCTGTACATAACACCACAGCTATATATTGATTTATGGCTCTCAATTCATTTGTTTCTGGCAGAGGTCAAGAGGAGCAAATTATCTGGATTTGTATTGTTTTTGAGAAACTCCCCATTGGGCTTAAACATTTCAAGATTTTCTTTGTCTTCAATAGCAGAGCAAATGAAAATTTTAAAGAAGAGTTTCAGAGAATATGATACATTTCCAAAAAAAATTAAAAGAGAATCTATGTATATGTATATGTATATATATCTGTGTGAAGCACCAAGGCAGTGGTGATTAAGCGCTGGCACCGCCATCTTGTGAAAAAAAAAAATATATATATATATATATATATATATATATACAGTGCAACCTCGGATTACGAGCATATTCCGTTCCAGGAGTATGCTCGTAATCCAAAGTATTTGCATATCAAAGCGAGTTTTCCCACTGAAGTCAATGGAAACAAAAATAATTCTTTCCACATTGACTTCAATGGGATGCAATACCGCATGCGGCCAGAGGCGGGGGGGGGGGCGCCAGAGAGCCTTGGAAACGGACGAAAAGGCCCGAGGACACTTCGGTGGACCTCGGGGGACCTTGACAAACATATATATATCTATATATATATAGATATACCTATATCTATCTATCTATCTATCTATCTATCTATCTATCTATCTATCTATCTATCTATATATATATATCCAAATATCTTAAACTGGTTAAATAATGGAAAGATTCCCTCGTGGGGTTTTTTAGCAGCCAAAAAATTATTATAATTTTTTGGCTGCTAAAAAACCCCACGAGGGAGTCTTTCCATTATATAAAGTTTCGGGGTGTGCAGCATCAGAAGCTCACACATATGTGTTTTTTCCATTGTATATCTAAAACTGGTTTAGAGGCCTCACGGGTCTTGCAGAGAAGGAAGATCAAAGACAGCACTGTTTTTATTATCTGCAACTACTTTAAACACTGCTGTTTGTGACTTTCCTCCTCTGCAAGACCCGTGAGTGCCTTGTGTTGGATATATATGGATTTCTTTGTGGGTGAACACCTGGGCATGTACTTCAAGCATAGAGTGCCGTGGCTACCCTTGGAACGATATATTTTTGTAAATATTTTATTCTATCTTTTCATGTGATAACACTGAAGAAATGACACTTTGCTACAATGTAAAGTAGTGAGTGTACAGCTTGTATAACAGTGTAAAATTGCTGTCCCCTCAAAATAACTCAACACACAGCCATTAAAGCAGACCTTCAGTCGTTTTTTGAACTTTCCATCTAATAAATCTTCTGCCCTTGTTTTAACTTTGGATAGTAAAACTATTTTTTTCTGCCCGTAAATACCTTATACAGCTCACTTCCTGTTTCTTGTCTGGTAAAAAGCCTAGGCTTATGACATCATGCACAGCTCTCTCTTTCACTCTCGTGAGAGTTTGCCAGGAAGGGAGGGGAGATGAGTCATAAAAGGTTGCCACTGGAGTCCACTTCCACTCCTCCACGATGACATCACAGAGCTGGTGGATGTTAGAGACCGTGCGCCCCTCCACCTTCTTTTTGAAGATGCCCCACGGATGCTCAATAGGGTTTAGCTCTGGAGACATGCTTGGCCAGTCCATCAACTTTAGGTGTGTTTGGGGTCATTATTATGTTGGAATACTGCCCTGTGGCCCAGTCTCCGAAGGGAGGGGTTATGCTCTGCTTCAATATGTCACAGTACATGTTGGCATTCATGGTTCCCTCAATGAACTGTAGCTCCCCAATGCCGGCAGCACTCATGCAGTCCTAGACCATGACACTCCCACCACCATGCTTGACTGTAGGCAAGACACACTTGTCTTTGTACTCCTCACCTGGTTGCCCCCACACATGCTTGACACCATCTGGACCAAATAAGTTTATCTTGATCTTATCAGACCACAGGATATGGTTCCAGTAATGTCCTTAGTCTGCTTTTCTTCAACAATTTGTTTGCGGGGTTTCTTGTGCATCATCTTTAGAAGAGGCTTCCTTCTGGGACAACAGCCATGTAGACCAATTTGATGCAGTGTGCGGCATATGGTCTGAGCACCGACAGGCTGACTCCCCACCCCTTTAACCTCTGCAGCAATGCTGGCAGCACTCATACGTCTATTTCCCAAAGACAACCTCTGGATATGACCCTGAGCATGTGCACTCAACTTCTTTGGTCGACCATGGCGAGGCATGTTCTGAGTGGAACCTGTCCTGTTAAACCATTGTATGGTCTTGGCCACCATGCTGCAGCTCAGTTTCAGGGTCTTGGAAATCTTCTTATAGCCTAGGCCATCTTTATGTAGAGCAACAATTCTTTTTTTCAGATCCTTCAGAGTGTTCTTAGCCATGAGGTGCCAAGTTGAACTTGTATGACCAGTATGAGAGAGTGAGAGCGATAACACCAAATTTAACACACCTGTTCCATATTCACACCTGAGACCTTGTAACACTAACAAGTCTACAAGTAACCTAAGTCACATGACAATGGGGAGGGAAAATGGCTAATTGTTGCCCAATTTGGACATTTTCACTTAGGGGTGTACTCACTTTTGTTGCCATCAGTTTAGACATTAATGGCTGTGTGTTAAGTTATTTTAAGGGGACAGCAAATTTACACTGTTATACAAGCTGTACACTCACTACTTTACATTGTAACTTACACACGATCGGATATTCCGTTTGTGCGCTCCATCGGACAATTGTTGTCAGATTTTCCACGGACAAATGTTGGATGGCAGGCTTATAAATTTTCTGCGGACAAATGTCTGTTATGGGATTTTCCGTTCGTGTGTACACAAGTCCATCAAACAAAAGTCCAAAGTACAAACACACATGCTCAGAAGCAAGGACGAGCCAGAGGCGGTCGGTCTCGTAAACTAGCGTTCGCAATGGAGAATTAACATTCGTGACACAGCAAATTATGAAATCTAGAAATGCAGCACACATTCTCTTCTTCTTTAATGGGATAATAATGAAGCTGCTTTGCTGGTGATACTGATGGAGTTATGGCAAACTAATTTTCAACTGATTTTTTTTCTAGTGATATCAAGAATAATATTATTATGCTTGTTTTTTATTATTGGTACAAGTTACCACAAACCATTATCCCGTAGTTTTTAAGATCAAAGATACAACTATGTTGGTGTTCCTTTGTTAATTTTACATTGTATTTTTTTAAATGTAACTGCCTACTCCCAAACTGTGACTTGAAGTAAAACAAAGCCAAGTATTATTCTACACAATTTTTTTTATTGTGCATTAAAAAAAGAAAGCAAATAAAATTAGACATGCTATCTGCCAATAGAACTTAACCAAAAAGTGCATTCTATGCATCCAAAAATATAGAAAATATAACAAATCAAATCATTATTCAACCAAAAAATAAAATAAAAGCCTCATGCATGTGTCCTGCTTCTTAATATAGGGAGTTAACAATGCCAAGAAATGGTGAAAGCAGGGGTCCGTCATCCGGAGATGGTTCCGAAAATCATCCGGATTAATCTCCTGGAGCCCCTGCAGCAAAGGCATATGACATAATTGGTCACGATTAATAAAGCAACCAATTTTTGGTCCAAGAAATCCTCCTCCTTCTGTTCCTGGACCTGGGTCAAAGCAATAACTCCAAGGCCAATAATAAATAACACGAACGGCTGTTCAGAAATTAACTGAAAAACGCTAAATAAAAAGCGCGAAATAAAAAGTGTGAAATGAAAAGCGTGAATCAACACTCACCAAACTTCTACAAACATGAAATTAGCAGAAGAAGCCCAAAGAGTAGCGCATGACAATTGAACCTCCTCTTTATCGTCTTGTAGTACGTCTAGTATGTCTAGTACATCACTACGTTCGTGTTTGTTGCTGACAATTGTGTGCCGTTTGTATGCAAGACAAGTTTTTGGCCAACGCCCTTTGGACAAAAATCCAAGGCTTTGTCTGCAGGAAAACCGATCGTGTGTACGGGGCTAAAGCATACCTCCCAACAGTTCCGGATTACCCGGGACAGTCCCGCAATTGGCAGCTCTGCTCTCCACTACCACCCCTCCCATCATACTGCCCTCCACTACCACCCCTCCCATCATACTGCCCTCCACTGCACCCCCTCCCAACATACTGCCCTCCGCTACCCCCTCCCATCATACTGCCCTCCACTACCACCCCCTCTTATCATACTGCCCTCCACTACCACCCTCCGTATCATACTGCCTTCCACTACCACCCTTCCCATCATACTGCCCTCTACTACCACCCCTCCCATCATACTGCCCTCCACTACCACCACTCCTATCATACTGCCCTCCACTACTACCCCTCCCATCATACTGCTCTCCACTACCACCCCCTCCTATCATATTGCCCTCCTCTACCCCCCTTCCATCATATTCCCCTCCTCTACCCCCCTTCCATCATACTGCCCTCTACTACCACTCCTCATATCACTCCACTACCACCCCTCTTTTTATACCAGAACCCTGCTCTCTGTACATAGCTCATCCCAGATCCTTGCAATCTGTACATAGCTCATCCCAGAACCCTGCACTCTGTACACAGCTCATCCCAGAACCCTGCACTCTGTACATAGCTCATCCCAGAACCCTGCACTCTGTACATAGCTCATCCCAGATCCCTGCACTCTGTACACAGCTCATCCCAGAACCCTGCACTCTGTACATAGCTCATCCCAGAACCCTGCACTCTGTACATAGCTTATCCCAGAACCCCGCACCCTGTACATAGCTCATCCCAGAACCCTGCACTCTGTACATAGCTCATCTCAGAACCCTGCACTCTGTACATAGCTCATCCCAGAACCCTGCACTCTGTTCATAGCTCATCCAAGAACTCTACACTCTGTACATAGCTCATCCCAGTACCCTGCACTCTGTTCATAGCTCATCCCAGAACCCTGCACTCTCTACATAGCTCATCCCAGATCCCTGCACTGTCTACATAGCTCATCCCAGACCCCTGCAATCTGTTCATAGCTCATCCCAGAACCCTGCTTCCTGTACATAGCTCATTCCAGAAACGTGCACTCTGTAAATAACTTATCCCAGAACCCTGCACTCTGTACATAGCTCATCCCAGAACCCTGCACCCTGTACATAGCTCACCCCAGAACCCTGCACTCTGTACATGGTGCGCTATGCAAGGTTACTTTCTTCCACAAGTGTCCCTCATTCTGAATTTCAAAAGTTGGGAGGTATGCTAAAGTGTAATTTTTTCGGTGTTGTCATATGAAAAGATATAATAAAATAGTTACAAAAATGTGAGGAGTGTACTCACTATTGTGAGATACTGTGTATATATATATATATATATATATATATATATATATATATATATATATATATCTTTGTGAGGTCAGTTTAAAGGTCACTGACATGGTGCCTGTGTTTACAAATCAGGAAAGTCAGAGTAAAGTAAGAAGGGCTAATCTACATAATTAAATAAATAATTAAATATTACATAAAAAAGTAGTATTTGCCCCCTTCCTGATTTTTTTATTTTTTTTGCATATTTCTCACAGTTAAATTATTCAGATCATCAAACAAATTTGAATATTACACAAAGATAACCAGAGTAATACTAAGATGACATTTTTAAATTATTATTATTTAATTTATTAAGGGAAACTGTTCAAACCTGCCTGGCCCTATGTGAAAAAGTAATTGCCCCATCCCATGCTGAATCATGAATGAACTGTCATTAACCACAATTTTTGGGAAAGCTGAGTTAAATTTCACTTGCCACACACTGGTTACTGCCAGAACTGTTGAATCCACAAATCACATAAATAAAAGCTGTCTGACAAAGTCAACCACCTAACAGATCACAAAAAGCCAATAAATGAAACCATCATTTAAGAACTGCATTTTGTATTTACTCGGGTTATCTTTGTGTAATAATAAAATTAGTTTGATGATCTGAGTCATTTAAGGGGCCAAATACTTTTTCACAGCATTGTGTATATATATATATATATATATATATATATATATATATATATATATATATATATATATATATATATATATATATATATATCCTTACTCTGGCAAGGTCAGCCTTTGTAAGTCTGGGGGATTCCACTTCTAGCTTGAATGGATGGTCACAGGCAACCTTGCGCTCCGCTATCCATCCTTTGTTTGCAGAACTGCTTTTTCTCCTGAGCAAATTATCCAAAAACAAAGAGCAAACATAGATACATTTCTGTAATGGGCTGGCCCACTAGAATTTTTTGTATTAATTTAATTTAGAGGTATTATTTTTAAATATATAGATATATTATGCTTATTATGTAAATTATGAAAATGTTCAGATAAAAATAAGAACTCTAAATTTATTGTATACAAAAAATTCTAGTTGGCCAGCCCATTACAGAAATGTATCTATGTTTGCGCTTTGTTTTTGGATAATTTGCTCAGGAGAAAAGGCAGTTCTGCAAACAAAGGATGGATAGCGGAGCACAAGGTTGCCTGTGACCATCCATTCCAGCTAGAAGTGGAATCCCCCAGACTTACAAAGGCTGACCTTGCCAGAGTAAGGATCCCCCTGGGAGAATCTAGAGTTATTCACACTGATTGTAATGGCAACAGTGGTTTCTATGGCTGCAGTGTATTTAAAATTGTATTGATAAAACACAACACTTGTCTTCTAAAATGACTGCAGATGGATTTGGTATGATCCTCAGTGTTGCAGCCTAAAAATTTCAGCGCCAAGACCTGTTTATATCAGGAGTACAAAGTAAATATGATGCTGATTAAGCATGTACCATTTTATTAATAATATGGAGATGCATGGATGAGTTTAGGGCATGGATCATAGAGTATCCATTGCCCACTGATAAACTGTAAAAAATACTTATATTAAGCTGAAACGCAAGGACAACAAAACTGATACTTTCAAGCCAGGCCCTCTGAAAAGCGATCTGCAGTGGATAGAACAGTAGAGTAGTGTCTTCCAGGCATTCAGGAGACATTCAGGAGGCATGTGACGATTTTTTAATTTACATAATATGCTGCAACTGTAAGACAAGCATCCCTTTGACTTCAATGTGAAAATTTTACAGGTGGTGTCACCTGTCAAACTTGGTACGGTGGGTTAAATTTACTGTGGCCGTGGCATGTTTAAGCCCCCTTAGGCCGCCTTGTTAAGCTTTTGGCAAGTAGTAGCAGGGGCAGTAAAAACACTGTTTGTTTTTCTCGCCCTGTAAACGAGGCCTTAAAGTGGGCATAAACTCCCATGCATGATTTTTACCTATAACAAGGCTTACCTATACTGTAGGTACTGTAAATATCTCCTAAACATGCACCATTTAGGAGACATTTGCTGTAGATGCAGCCGGTGACGTTCCTTCAGAGTCCTGTGCCATAAAAGGCAGCTTCCTGCACGCATGCACGGGAGTGATGTCATCATGGCTTCGGCCACTCACACAGACGGAGTCTGCGAACCCAGAAGGAAGATGGAAACGCCTTCAATGGTGACAGCGCGCTGCTGGAGGACTTCGTTCTTAGGTAAGTTTCACATAATGTGCTATTATGCGATGCATAGTAGCACATTATAATATTGTCTTGCAGGGTTTAAAAAAAAAAAGCCAGCGGCAATAATCACATGAAGAATCTGAAAGGCTGGTTGTACGCAAGTTGATTGATCAATCAACTTGGGTACATTCAGCCTGTCCATACATGGTTCGAATCTCGGCGCTATCACTTTAACCGATTCAGCCCCGGAAGATTTGGCTGCTCAATGAGCAGGCCATTTTTTGCGATTCGGCACTGTGTCGCTTTAACTGACAAATGCGCGGTCGTGCGACACTGTGCCCAAACAAAATTGACGTCCTTTTTTCCCCCAAATAGAGCTTTCCTTTAGAGGTATTTGATCACCTTTTTATTTTTTGCGCTACAAAACAAAAGAGCGACAAATTTTGAAAAAAAACACAATATCTTTTACTTTTTGCTATAATAAATATCCCACATTTTTTATCAAAAAAACTAATTTTTTCCTCAGTTTAAGCCGATTTGTATTCTTATACATGTTTTTAGTAAAAAAAAATCACAATAAGTGTATATTGATTGGTTAGTGTCTACAAGATAGGGGATAATTTTATGGCATTTTTATTTTTTTATTTTTTTTTTACTAGTAATGGTGGCGATCTGCGATTTTTATTGGGACTGCGAAATTATGGCGGACACATCGGACAATTTTTACACATTTTTGAAACCATTGACAATTATACAGTGATCAGTGCTATAAAAATGCACATAGTATGAACACACGATCTGTCTCCTCTCCCCTGAAAGAATCATGATCTGTGTATTTACACACACAGATCCCGGTTCTCGCTCTGTCACGAGCGATCGCCGGAGCCCGGCGGTCATCGCACCCACCGGGCACTCGCATCAGGGTTGGGCACATGTTGCGTGCGTGCGCCCCTAGTGGCCAAAAGGCGAAGCAGGGTAAGGTAACGTAGTTTTGCTCAGCCATGCCATTCTGCCGCAACCCCTGGCTGGTCGGCAAGCGGTTAAATATCCATCATCAAATTCAAGGTGCTATGTCACTTTAAATGAATAAATTAAAACTATGTAACAATTACTAAATGGTAATGATAATGTTCCCATTTAAAGTGACATAGCACCTTGAATTTGATGATGGATATTTAAAGTGATAGCGCAAGTCTATGGGTATGCAAAACCCACTCAGCTCATGCGGGTTAGAAGGAGGTCAACTGAAAATCAAAAGCACCCGTCAAAGAATACTGAATTATCCCAAAAGTGTCCCAAACTAGTGTCAAAACGATGTCATTGACACAAGCTCAAAGTCCCATAGCACAGGCCTTAAGGGTGACATCATGTCAGAGAAGCCAGCTAAAGACCATACTGGCTGCATTTTGAGACTTAATGTTTGCCCATTCCCATCCTGTTCATATAAATGATAGATCTTCCTCTATTACCAACCACAATACCTTCATTACGCCATCACTGCCCACCCATGCAGAAGTGTTATTTAAGGAATTCTATGGTCAAGGCATAAACTTTCATTTTATAACATTAGCATTGTAATAACAATACAGACAATAATTCTTTTTGACAATCCAATATAAGCTTAGTTGAAAACTCTCCTTTTATGCTGAGTGTTGCCTGTCTGCTGGTCCCTGCAGCTTTTCTTCAGCTATTTCCTTTCAGTTTCTAGGAACTACATATCCCATGGTACCTTGCTGCGGTGATTCCTGTGCTGACTCTGCCTTCCAAAACTCCTTCTCTTAGCACTTCTGCAATTCAGAAGGCAGGCTCTGTGAAATGTGTGACAGCAATGCCTACTCAGAACATAAATCAAGAAAGCGAATGTATGGGGAGCTTCACAAATTACGTTGATAAACTTCAAAATTGTTTAGATTAATAGGAGTAGGTTAGAAAGAATCAAAATACAATTTGGTAATGAATATATGATTTTATATTTTGACCATAGATATGCTTTAACCACTTGCCGACCGTGCTATAGACGAATGAAGTGTGGTGGTCCAGTTCTGGGAGGGCATCATATGAGGTCCTCCCGTGATTAGACATCAGGCTCTGTGATTGCTGTGTCCTTGAGACACAGCTGATCACAGATTGGGGTAAATGGCCAATCACAGTGGCCCTTTACCACGTGATCAGCTGCGTCCAATGACGGCATTCCTTTCTGAAAACCAGCTTGTGTGAAAGGGACATCTACACTGATAATCAGGGCACTGTTTATCAGATCCTGATTATCAGTGCAGTCCCAACAGTGCCCACCAGTGCTGCCATTCAGTAGTGCCCATCAGTGCCTCCTCATAAGTGTCACTTATAAGTGTTGCCTACCAGTGCCCTTCAATGTGTCCTACCAGTGCCCATCAGTGCCACCTATCATGTCTATCAGTGCCCACCATTGCTGCCCCATCGGTGCCCATCAGTGCAGCCTCATCAGTACACATCAGTGAAGAAGAAAAATGACCTGTTTGCAAAATTTTATAACAAACTATGAAAAAGGTTTTTTTTTTCCAAAATCTTCTACCTCTGTTCACTTATTTAGCAAAATGTAAAAAAACCCAGTGGTGATTAAATACCACCAAAATAAAACTCTATTTGTGTGAAAAAATGATAAAAAATGTCATATGGCTACAGTGTAGCATGACCGCACAATTGTCATTCAAAGTGCGACAGCGCTAAAAATTGGCCTGGGCAGGAAGGGGGTAAAAGTGTCCAGTAAGCAAGTGGTTAAAGTGGGAAGCTGCCCTAGAACAGTATGTAGATTGAAGGTACGAGGAAATGTTTCATTGAGTCAGGTTGGGTTCACATCTAAGCCGCATGCAGGTCACAGCAGGAGTCCGGTGCGTCTCCATTCAGGTCCGATTTCAGCTCAAATTTTGGGCTGTATATGGAACCTGAAACTGACCAAAAGACGCACAGGACAGTGCGATTCGCACCAGAGCCGCTGCGGAGATGTGTGAACCGGCTCCATAGAGATCCACATCCAATTCGCAATAGTGTGAACCCAGCCTGAACATCACTGTGGATATATGTGAATCTGTTATTTTGGTGGTGCCTGGAGTTCAGCCTTCGGTATACCGCGTTTGTGATAAAAATATCTGTAACATATAACAGCGATAACACCGCTGCAAAACACAGTAGTTTTAGCTAAGTGCAGTGTAAGTTAGTGTTGCATTCTGGGAGGAGGTTTGGTTGCCACAGTAACCTATTAACTGCTAGTGTCTTCCATCTATCGTTTTATGTAAATAGAAAAAGAAAGAGTGCACATGAAATGTAATAATCAGAAAACATAAATGTTTAGGACATAGCTTGGCAGCTTGCTAGGAACATGACTGCGCGCTTCCATGTAGTATAGAGAGAAAACAATTCTTTCATCCCTGCATTAGTTGTACCATTACATAAGCCCAGGCTCAGCTTTGTTCTACATAGAATCAGAGACAGAACACAGCGGCGTGCTTACAATATGCTTGTAAAGAGATCAAAACATCTAACCATCAACTGACATATTTTAGTTATATACAAGCATTTTGCGCACATTGATATGAAGATTTGTATGTCTTTACATCTGTTTGCATTCAGGTCTGTTTTTATCCTTTGCTTTTATTTCCTTTTTCTTTGACATTTTTTACCCTTTTCACAGTCTCTTCATTAAAACTTATTTAAAACTGAACATTTAAGAGGGACTACAGTCTACTCACATAATTTGTAATAAAAACATCTTTGCCATTCTGGAGCTTCCCTCCAACCACTTTGCATATTATTTTATGTATACTGTGATTCTGTACTTGCCAAATGCTGCAGAAATCTCCCTCCACTGAGTCTGGCAGCAGCCATTTTAACTGTGGGCAGCTGAAACTGCTGCCTGTTCACTTCCTGGATTTACACAGACACACCTCCAGCTCTGCAGCACTCATTGGCCCTCTTATGACTCATCCCCTCTCCCTTCCTGGCAAACTCTCTCATGATTGTGAGAGAGAGAGCTGTGCATGGTGTCATAAGCCTAGGCTTTTTACCAGACAAGAAACAGGAAGTGGGCTTTATAATGTATTTACTGGCAGAAAAAAAACTGTTTTACTATCCAAAGTTAAACAACAAGGGCAAAAGATTTAATAGATGGGAAGAGGAAAAAATGACTGAAGTTCTGCTTTATTGAGCTTACACAGATACTTGACAAGATACCAAAGCTGGCCTTACAAAAGTAAGATTTTGTTTGAAATCTTTAGTTTTAATTTTCTAATGGTTAGCTGTGTCAAATTGGTGTTCGTTTTCAACAGCATTGATAAAAAAATTCAAAGAGGCGGGACACAAAATGTTTCTCGAATGAACGGAAGTCTAACAGCCTATGTAGGTTTCATTCAGTAAAGTCTATTTGTTCCAAAATTGAATGTTAAGTGCAAACAACATTTTAAAGTTCTACTGAATGATATTCATCAAGTCACAAAGTGTACTGAGAATTTTGGTACAAATTCTTGAAAGCTCATGGCAATACATTGGATTCTGGCGCTACACTCTCACATGAGCCCTTACACCAAGGGTTTCCGACTCCAAGGGCCAGTTTAGGGGGGTCGGACTGTGCCCACTGGGAGTAAACAATGCCCAATCTTTGGTATTAGGAGGAGAAATAGTTGGTGTCAGTGGGAGGAATAGTGCCCCATTTTTGTTGTCAGTCAAAGGAATTATGCCCCAATGTCAGTGTCAGTGGCATGAATAATGCCTCAAGGGCCGCATAAAGGGCCGCGGTTTGGACACCACTGCCTTACCTGCTTTCCTGCAAAATCCTCAACTGTTGGTCCGGCTCTCTACACGCCAGCGAATCGGTCAGAAAACAAATGAAATCACCACACTCCAGTTTGCAGCAACTGTTCTTGTTTGTTCAACAGCAACAAGGGTTACATCTTTTCAGCATCAAACGTGAGAGTTCAAAGAATATTTAAACCCAACATTTGATATTCCTGAAATGTGTCTGCTGTACCAAGTACCTGTATGAAATATTATCCTGTTCTCTTTGTATTGCTTCCTTTTTGTTAAATACCTGGCGATCCTGTCCGTCCCTCTGCTTTCCTATTAAAAACTGACCACACTAGGCATACAAGCACAACATGGTCAGTTTTCTGGCTGTGTTGGGAGCTAATCCAATGATCAGTCTTGTGCTGACATGCCATTCACTGCGAAGATCAGTGTACTGCTGTTTCTCCTCCCCCAGATATTGTTTTTTTATATGTATACACAAATGTTGTGCCTTTAATTTCTAAGGTCAGGATTTAAATATACTTTAATAAACAAGAAAAACTTGTTAGATCCTGGAACGAGATGACTCATTTTATTTTCTAATTGATTAATGACTGATATATTGTCTCCTTCACTTTATTAGCAGATACAGTCAGGTCCATAAATATTGGGACATCGACACAATTCTAATCTTTTTGGCACTATAAACCACCATAATGGATTTGAAATGAAACAAACAAGATGTGCTTTAACTGCAGACTTTCAGCTTTAATTTGAGGGTATTTACATCCAAATCAGGTGAACGGTGTAGGAATTACAACAGTTTGTATATGTGCCTCCCACTTTTTAAGGGACCAAAAGTAATGGAACAATTGGCTGCTCAGCTGTTCCATGGCCAGGTGTGTGTTATTCCCTCATTATGCCATTTACAAGGAGCAGATGAAAGGTCCAGAGTTCATTTAAAGTGTGCTATTTGCATTTGGAATCTGTTGCTGTCAACTCTCAATATGAGATCCAAAGAGCTGTCACGATCAGGGAAGCAAGCCATCATTAGGCTGAAAAAACAAAACAAACCCATCAGAGAGATAGCAAAACATTAGGTTCTGTTTGGAACATCCTTAAAAAGAAAGAACGCACCGGTGAGCTCAGCAACACCAAAAGACCTGGAAGACCACGGAAAACAACTGTGGTGGATGACCGAAGAATTCTTTCCCTGGTGAAGAAAACACCCTTAACAACACTTGACCAGACCAAGAACACTCTCCAGGAGATAGGTGTATGTGTGTCAAAGTCAACAATCAAGAGAAGACTTCACCAGAGTGAATACAGAGGGTTCACCACAAGATGTAAACCATTGGTGAGCCTCAAAAACAGGAAGGCCAGATTAGAGTTTGCCAAACAACATCTAAAAAAGCCTTCACAGTTCTGGAAAAACATCCTATGGACAGATGAGACCAAGATCATCTTGTACCACAGTGATGGGAAGAGAAGAGTATGGAGAAGGAAAAGAACTGCTCATGATCCAAAGCATACCACCTCATCAGTGAAGCATGGTGGTGGTAGTGTCATGGCGTGGGCATGTATGGCTGCCAATGGAACTGGTTCTCTTGTATTTATTGATGATGTGACTGCTGACAAAAGCAGCAGGATGAATTCTGAAGTGTTTCGGGCAATATTATCTGCTCATATTCAGCAAAATTCTTCAGAACTTATAGGACGGCGCTTCACAGTGCAGATGGACAATGACCCGAAGCATACTGCGAAAGCAACCAAAGAGTATTTTAAGGGAAAGAAGTCTAATGTTATGCAATGGCCAAGTCAATCACCTGACCTGAATCCGATTGAGCATGCATTTCACTTGCTGAAGACAAAACTGAAGGGAAAATGCCCCAAGAACAAGCAGGAACTGAAGACAGTTGCGGTATAGGCCTGGCAGAGCATCACCAGGGATGAAACCCAGCGTCTGGTGATGTCTATGCGTTACAGACTTCAGGCTGTAATTGACTGCAAAGGATTTGCAACCAAGTATTAAAAAGTGAAAGTTTGATGGATGATTGTTAATCTGTCTCATTACTTTTGGTCCCTTAAAAAGTGGGAGGCACATATACAAACTGTTATAATTCCTACACTGTTCACTTGATTTGGATGTAAATATCCTCAAATTAAAGCTGAAAGTCTGCAGTTAAAGCACATTTTGTTCATTTCATTTCAAATCCATTGTGGTGGTATATAGAGCCAAAAAGATTAGAATTGTGACGATGTCCCAATATTTATGGACCTGACTGTACATCCTTTATATACAGTTAATTGCATTTGATAATTCATACATTTTTTTACATATCACCCCTACATAATAGAAAAAAATTAATTGTGGGATCAGTGTGTGAATCTTATGCAGGTTGCTGATAATAGATTAAAGTTCCTTTATATTCTCTTGAAATGGAACCTGTTAATATACAAGTATGGGAGGTGCATTGCTGACTTGGGTATTAAAGGGTCTACCTCTGGGGCCATCATACTGATGCTGGCTTTACTGCCTAGTAAATCACTCATCAAGCAAACCCCAAAACGCAAAGGCATTCTTTAGCAGTTAATCAATAAAGTGGCATGTAACACCCTCTCTAGTGTGCTAGTGAGTTTTTGTTTAGTGCAGCTAACTTTCCAGGCTTGGCTGGTAGCCAAGCCTGGGTGTGTATGTTTGATATGGGCTGGGAGTGACTCAGTATAGGGCTGGGTGACTCACGGGTGGCATCACTAGGACCCCCTACTTCTTTCTAGAATGTTTGAGTGTTTTCTGAAAAGAGAGGCTGGAGGGGAGGTGGAGGCACCTGGGTGTTCTAAGGAGCTCTGACCAATCCCCAACTTGGATTGGCAGGGGGCAGGCCTCCTTAAATACCCAGGGCCAGCCCAGCTGGGGAGGAGTCGTTCAGGTGGAAGAGCTGGAGATTGAGTGCTAGGCTGTCGGGGCCTTTGAGGGAGCTCCCCAGTCTGAGGGGGGTGACCTTGGGCCTGGGCTCGGGTGCGGGCGGGGTCCTCCAAGAAATCATGGAGGTGTCCTGGACAGGAGGCACAGGAGGAGCAAGAGAGGACAGCAGGAGAGAGTACTGCCGAGCAAGTCTCCAGGGAGAGGAACAACTGGTCGCAGCCAGGAGAGGGTTGGTGAGTGACATGCACAGGCCTGAGAGGACTGGGGAGGCATGCCTGAGAGGACTGGGAGGATGCAGTCTGTCATGGGCAGCGGAGAAGGGCAGCTGCAGCCAGGAGGGCTGGCAGGGCCTGAAGATGGGTTACTGGGCTCAGTAGCCGCATGCAAGACAGCTAGCACAAGGAACTCTTTTATTTTTTCTACACTATAGGGGCCCGCGGTCCCTGCCTGCAAAGTGCAATTGCTAAGGCCTGGCTGAGTCAGTGTCAGGCCTAACCATTTTGTGCTAGGTGTGCCTAAAAGTTCAAGCAAGTGAAACGCTGGACTAGCTGAGGAGTGATGATCTGCAGCAAGAGTTGTACTGGAGTGTATATACCTGAGTGTATATAGTTGTCCCAAACAAGTTCTACTAATTTTACTGGGCATCCCATGCTTCCTTTACCCCATCCAAGTTCAATCCCCTAAATAAAATAACAACAATACAAAGTACATGGACTTTTCTATGTCTCGGAGTGTCTGAGAGGTAAATGCCGGGCTGGGCAGGGTGACAGGTGGACCACAGTAATCAGCAGCTCCTACGTGGGTACTGCTACAGGCAGATCAGTGATTGGCCATGTGAAATGGAGCCCCTTGTAAGCTTTGAGTTACTCCCAGGCCATCACTAACCCCATTTTTAGAAGCCAAACTCTACATGAAGCTGACATGCTCCTTAATTCTCTTCTGCTATCATGTCCCAAATACATTTCAATGATCAGTACAAATAGCACTTCACAACCCAGCCAGGCAGTAGTCACTTTTCCAAACAAGCACAGAAAATATAATTTTTTCCCCCGATTTTCCAAATAATAATTCTAATATGTTCAGACTATGTACGTGGGTGGAATATAGTAGATTTATCATATCTCCTAAACCACTGCCATCTGCTTGTAGAAACATATATATACAGAAGGCATATGAAGATTAATTAAGCATTAAGTCTGCCCGTTTACTTGTAACTGGCATATACTTAAACAGTTCAATATTTATTCACTCATGTTTAAATCCCCAATGATAAATGAGCTAAGCTTTGCCACTGGTGAGCTGAATCTTCCACTGGCTGCATATGTGAAATGCGCTGCCAGATTTCCTGACTCTTCATGAACTGTATGCTCTGCTGCCGAGTCCCACACTTCCTGCACACACGGAGTGTCATTGTTCTTGCTGCAACTCTAATACAGTATCAAATATGAAGGATCCAGCAAGGAGAACGATAACTCCTCCTCATGGGAAGTGGGGGGGGGGGGTAGTACCTAAAAGACAAAAGCTGGTGGGTGATTTAAACTGATATCACAAATTTAGTTGGGTGAAATATCACATTTTGCTGAATTGACCGTTTCCATTGACAATTAAATGTAAGCTCTGGGCACCAAAAAATGTATTGAAATGAATTCCTCAAAAGCCACTGAGAATGTATACTCACTTTTTGTGCACCAAATGCCTTTGCAAACCCAGTTATTACAATATAAACATGGTGGTGATATTATCACTGTGCTACCCATAACCTATGTAAAGTACAGAGCTGTGGGAAGGGCCCAGCAGGTCCACCTACTACAGGGGCTGGCTGCTGACAACTACAAACATGGTGGAGACAAGACCAGTCTCTTTGCATAAGGAGAGAGAGAGGAGGAAGCAAAAATACACATTCCTCTTGTATTTGGACAATATTTGCTAATCCTGGAGTTCAGCTTTAGGCTCCGTTCACACATGTGACTCCAAAGTAGCTCGACTTTGGAGTGCAACTTTGACACAACTTTGGATGGGTATGTCTTGGATGCAACTTTGGCTTTGACCAAAGATAATGGACAAATGCTGCATGTAAAACATTCAGGTATGTCTTTCATGCAAATTTTGAGGGTTAACATTGAAGTCTATGGCCCTCAAGTTGCATGAAAATCAGAGCAAAGTAGTGCATGAACTACTTTGAAGTTGCTGCAACTTTAAGTCGCATATATATGAATGGTTATCATTGGAAAACATGGGGTTATGACTTGTCAGCCAACTATGATGTCCAAAGTCGGATGACACGTCATACAAGTGTTAATGGACACTTAAGGTGAAGGTCATTGCAATAGTTGAGTACATCTTTGAAGGATATGACATCCTCCAGTGGTAAAGTCAGGTGTCTGGCCAAACTTATCAGGACCTCAACAACCAAAGAGGGAGACCCCAGTGATGGACATCCTCTTCCTTAAAGGGTTATGATTTTGACATCTTATTGTGGAGAGGTGATTTAAGCTCAGCCTTGATCCATTCTTTCAGAATGATTTAGCTCGGTTTTCAGATGGGAAGTAAAGCGCTTTTTCTTTAGGTGTTTGAAATATATTGTACCTCTGCTGCTTTGCAGGGGACACCACAGCATTAGAAGTTTCTGAAGAGGGCTGATTGGTCTAAGAAGGCTCTGAAACTGGCCGACTGGTTCTGGGAGGAGAACTGGATGTTGTTAAGGTATACAGTCCCTGTGCAGAACGTATGGAAACACTCTTTCAGGGAGTCCTGGACAGCTTAATAAGTGAGAGTACATATTTAATGTTGCCATCCTTATTCCTGGCTGCTTAAACAAAGCAGGATTCACACAGAATTGTGCCTGCTAAGGCACAAGCGCCACAGACCCAACAAACATCTGGTCTAGGGTGAGCATGATGGTAATAATAGTGATATCTGAAGAAGGAGCCAGAACTTCTCCTGTGATGCTGTCCTGATCTTAATAAAGACCTGGCCTTGAATGACTTAAAAAGATCTCTTGTTTCTCTGGAGGAACACTGGCATTCTGAGCTGATGGGGCTAAATAACAAATAGCCCATTAGTCCTCTCCCCAGTACAATTAAAGAGAGAAAAACTCCAACTTGAAAGATGATCCTTAACTTCTTGACAAAGGTTGACCACAAGGAGGCAGTGATAAATCCATGACTCAAGACAAAAGGGCATCGCTTTCAAAAAAGCTAAGCACGAAACAGAAGAGCAGACTGAGTAGACAGAGGTAACTCACAGATGCAGCAAAGATGCACAGAGGGACTCAAACTGTCAGCTGCATGGGGGATCAGTCAGGGATCCTGAGTGAGTTTAAATAGCCTGCTAAGCAGGTGTCCTCACCACAAGCATAGGGAGAGAAAGATTCCTACTGGCACCATGGAAACAGCCTAAGAGTAACTGTTAGGGTTGCCACCTGTCCAGGATTCACCCGGACAGTCCGGGTTTAGAATCAGGTGGATTGAAACCCAGACACATTATTCAGACAGGAATGTGGCTCAGAACAGGGTTTGACAGGAGGGTGAGAGAGCACTATGTGCACCACATTACTACTCTCTTTGGAGTGTCCAAAGGTGTCCCAGGTCTGTAACAATCCCATAGTGTATACTAAAGCAAAAAAAAAAAATTAACGCAGGGGAAGCCGCCGCCCGGAGGAAGCGCTGCCCAATAGATGGGTTAAGTGTGGGGCTGACCGACCGACTGACAGGGGGGGGGGGGGGGTGTATGTATGATGATGACTCGCCCGAGGGGGGGGGGGGTTGGCAGTGGGTGCATTGTTTGCTGCCACCCCCCCAAAAAAATATACCACCAGCTGTCACTGGCCTAAAATACATGCAAGTGGGTTTCTAAAGCCTGGTACACACTATTTGTTTTTTTTGTTCAACCCAGCGAGCTGAACAACAAGAAAACTGAGTAGGTCAGGAAGAGCCCGCTGTACTAACTACTAACTAAACTGAAGCCAAATTACACTACTTTATAAGCAGTTACAGCAACAGTTTTTTTTTTTGAATAAAGGTTTACATTAATAAATAAAAGCTGCATAGGTAGAATACTTACATCAATGATGATATAAACAGGCAAGATGAGATATGTGATTACAGGTTTATCCAAAAGGCACAGTAACGTGGAGCTAGTTCAGTCTACCCTAGTTCTAGACTGAACTATCTCCACGTTACTGCGCCTTTTGGATAAACCTGTGATCACATATTATATCTTGCCTGTTTATATCATCCTTGATGTAAGTATTCTACCTTTTACAATAAACCCGTAGTTTATGGTTTTTCACTATGTGGCGGCCTTTTTCTTTTATGAACGTTGGAGTTCAGGATTTTGTCTGGTGACAAAGTGGATCAGAAGCTGACCCCAAATGCTGTTTCCTGAGAGTGACCACGTTTCCAGTTTCGTGCCGCTGGCATTGGGTCCACAAGTCTGGTAAGAGTACTTAATCTTTTTTATCGCTGGTGCATGCACAATCTACGGTGATTTCTTAATGGATGGTGGTCAATCCTTTCGATGTCGACTTTACCTTCAATTTTATCATTGAATTTTATCCAGTTTTCTGTGATCTAATTTCACTTTTTGGACTGTTTTTTTGCTTTTCCCCTCACGGGTTATTACCAATTTACAATGTTATTCACATTTATGGACTATATCAGTGGTTCTCAACCTGGGGGTCGGGACCCCCTTAGGGGTTGAATGACGATTTGCCAGGGGTCACTGAATCCTGGGCTGTTCCTGAAGCCCACACCGCTCTCCCAGCCTTCTTGCGGCCACCCAGCTGAGCTGTTTCTGTAGCTTGCGGCCGCCCACTCAGCCTCTTCGCAGCCACTCATTCAGTTCACGGCATGGCAGGGGGGGCAGAGACTAAAGGTCAGCTGACTGGTGAGGAATGTGAAGTGGGAGGGTCTGGAGGAGACCCCATCTCCTGATTCTCCGGCATAGGTGGCACTGCTGCAAGACACCACAAAGTCGGAGACACAGTGAAGCCGGAGACACAGTGAGTAACACTGCCTGTGATTATAGTTGCCATTTAAAGTCCCCACTACAGTTCTCAGATCAGTAGATGACCTTGATCAAGAGCACCTAAGTTGGCTAATCAGAACTCTCCCCAGCACTGCCACTGATCCCAACTCCCCGCCAGCACTGCCACTTATCCACCCCCCCCCCCCCCCCCCCCACTAAGGAGTAAGAGAAGGAATAAAAATTCAGAATACATGGAAGGGAGAGGAAAAGGGGGGGGTGGACAAAGAAAAAGGGAGAGAAAGAATAAGAGAAAGAACAAGAAAGAAGGCTAGAGAGAGGGATGGGAAAAAAAACAAGAAATTAGTATAGAGAGGGATAAAAGGGAAAGAAAGGAGAACAAAGAGAAAGAGTGGTACATCCTAAAATGTACCATAAGGGGTTTAATACTGTAGGAATGGAAGGGACTCAGGGGAGCTCTAAATGTCCGTGGGTTAGGGGAGCAAATTACTTGTCTTGCCTTGGGTGCTGACAACCCACGCTACAAAAATTATTTCACTGTTAGGGGTCCACACAACTTGTGAAATATTATCAAGGGGTCACGGCACTAGAAGGGTTGAGAAACACTGGACTATATAATGTTTTCACATATATGAATTGTATGTAGATTCATTCATTGTTTTTTGCACTTAGCACTTTATCATTCGGATTATATATTTGCACATTCAAGGTGTTACATATACTGTTTGCAGATTTGCACAATTTATTTTCTGTTTACACAGATAATATGGATTAGCGCTGCACTTGAATATTCTAATCATCTACTCAATTTGTCTGATTGTAATGTTAGCAGCTTTTCTTAATTTATTGAGTAGCTCAGTGTTTATTTATTTATTTTTTTTACAGATAAATTCAGTGTTTATTTTTAAATTTATCCATGAAAACATAGGAACCGTGGTGCAGAAAAATGGCAGAAGGTGCTCTGGACTGATAAGTTAAAGTTTGAAATATTTACTAGCAGGAGGCAGTTTATTCATTGAAGGGCTGGACAGCGGTTCAATAATGAGCATCTGCAGGCAACAGTGATGCATGGTGAAGGTTCCTTCAAGGTTAGGGGCTGCATTTCTGCAAATGGGGTTATAGATTTGGTCAGGATCAATCGTGTCTTCAATGCTGAGAAATACAGGGAGATACTTTTCCATCATGCCATACCATCAGGGAGGCGTGCGATTGGCCCCAAATTTATGCTGCAGCTAGACAGCAACCCCAAACATAAAGCCAATGTCATTAAAGAGGAGGGCCAATCAAAAAAAAAAAATTAAAAGTCAGCAGCTACAAATACTGCAGCTGCTGACTTTTAATTGGACACTTACCTGTCCCAAGGTCCAGCGATGCGGGGGATCGAAGCCCCGCTCGTCTCCCCCTCCGTTCGGCGGCGCCGGCATTGCAACTGTGGGCTCCGGGCTGTGGCTTCACAGCCTGGCACCCACTGCGCATGCGCGAGCGGCGCCGAGCGCCGTGATTGGCCGCTCAGTCACCTGGGACCTGTAATGGGTCCCAGATGAATGACAGGAGGGAGGGAGCAGAGCTAGGCCCTTCCTGTGCCGAGACGGAAGTGATGTCACCAGCCCAGGCACTGAAAGAGGCAGACTACGAGGGACCCCCTAGCAACAGGCACTTAGAGGTGAGTAAAAAAAAAAAATATCTAAATGTTTTTTTGTAATTTTTTTTAGGATTTTTCATGTAGTTTATTTATTTTTTGGGTGGAACACCACTTTAAGAACTATCTTCAGAAGAACAAGGAGTCCTGGAATTGTTGGTTTGGCCCCCACATCATTGAGTATGTCTGAGATTACATGAAGAGACAGAAGGATCTGAGGCAGCCTACATCCACAGAAGTTCTGTGGTTAGTTCTCCAAGATATTTGGAACAACCTACCTGCTGAGTTCCTTCAAAAACTATGTGCAAGTGCACCTAGAAGAATTGATGCTGTTTTGAAGGCGGGGGGGGGTCACACCCAATATTGATTTGATGTGGATTTCTCTTCTGTTCATTTATGTTCAATTTTGTTAATTGATAAAAATAAACAAATAATGCTTCAATTTCTGAAAGGATTCTTAATTCACAGCATTCTTTCACACATGCCTAAAACTTTTGCACTGTAGTGTACTTTAGTACGTTGTGTGCTTGAAAGTGATAACTCATTCAGAAGTCTCTCCTATGCAGTGATCTAATGGTCCCAATATTATGGTTTCAGCTTATATACCATCAATATCATTGGCGGCAGGTGGGGTTTTTCTTTGGGGGAGTGGCAAACACCCCCCCCCGGGGCCAGCACTAGCACAACTGCCAGAAAACCCCCACGGAGCTAAAACCCCCCTCCACCACCCGCTGTCCTTATCATGGATGCGGCCGGTGAGAGCAGCGGTCCGAGCTGCTGTGGCCATCTTCCAGCGTGGCGGGCTCCAGTGTCCTCTCCTGGAGTCCTCTCTGCAGTGCGTCTCCTCTCTGCTCCTCCTAGCGCTAGGCGTCCAATAGGATCACCTGACATTTTGGCCTATCAGGAAACAGGTTTCATACCTGCTTCCCGATTGGCCGGGAGGAGGAACAGTGTTGCAACAGCGAATATTCATTCGTTGTTGCAACACACCTGGGTGGGCTCCGGACACATCCTCTGTGACCTGAGCACACCCGATTTTGAAGCCTATTAGAGCCAACGGCTCTAATCAGGTGCTTAAAAAAAACCCTGTAATTCATGTGCCCGGTGCCCCAAAAGGGGCCGGACACATGAATAGGGGCGGCAGCGACGGCCATGGATAAATTCATACTATGTATGAATCTATCCACTGCATGTATGGGGAGGGGGCGGCACCCAGGCGCCCCTAATGGACGGGCCACTGCTGATTCATACTGTATGTACTCAAGCTTCTATAGTTGTTTCTTACATGTTATAGTTATTTTTATGAAATGTTTTGTTATTTACATTTACCGTATATACTCGGTTATAAGCCGACCCAAGTATAAGCCGAGGCACCTAATTTTACCACAAAAAAACTTGGAAAACTTATTGACTCAAGATAAGCCTAGGGTGAGAAATGCACAGCTACTGTAAGTGGAAAAGAGGGTCAACAATGCCCATTTGCAGCCTCACTGTGCCCATTTGCATGCCTCACTGTGCCCATTTGCAGCCATAGGTCCCCCAAACTTCAAACTTGGTAGTTAAGGGTTCCTAGATACCCCCTAGCTGCAGCAAAAATTTGGGGTCTCTGGACCCAAAGGGTCCCGAAATGACATTGCTGCAAATGGACACAGTTGACCGACTTTGAGGCCCCGTATCTCTGGGGTTCCTAGCACCAAGTGGCCCCGAGATACGGAGCCCCAAATTCAGTTCGGAAAATGTCATTCTTTGCACAAGACAAGTGCTTGACTCGAGTATAAGCCGAGGGGGGACTTTCAGCACAAAAAAATGTGTTGAAAAGCTTGGCTTATACTCGAGTATATACGGTACCCGTCTTGTAAATCATGATCAAAATTAAGCTATAAAAGTTATATACTGGTGTTAGATCATACATCATGTTGATTATCTTAAGCCAGTGGGATAGTGGGATCTACTTTAATGTAGTGTAGAAAATGATCACGGTATGGTTTTAGCAGAGCACAAAGGGACATTTAAACAGAATGGCAATTAGCATAAACTGCTATTGGTAAAAGGCTTATTCATTTACTTTGTTTTCGCACTGCTTTTTCTATAATGGGTAAGCTGAAGCTCAGTTAATTAGAAAAATTAAAAGCTCCTCATGGGTCCTGGAAGACAAGATTGAAGATGTTCAGTGCTTGTAATTACAATGTCTGTAAGGGTGGTAACTCTTCAGCTTGGAAAGTGTCTGGAATATGTAACTGCGTTGAACACCCTGTTAAAACTTTTGCATCAAATTTCTACATTGTTGTAATGGAGTATGGGGATAGGCAGGGGTTCACTTCTTTTAGGCAGACAGAACATATATAGAGATACTCTGTAACATCTCACTGATTGGTGGAAGTGTCTAGGTGGAAACTGCTACAGGTAGTGCTTCTCATGGCCAATTAGACAAATGCTGGATGGTAGGAGGTGGTAAAGGGGACTGCTTACAGAGCGTGGTGGAATGTAGTTTCGGAGGATGTAACAATCAGTTGTCCTATGGCAAAAAATATGTCTGACTTAATGTGGGCCTAATGTCTAGCATGCAACTTAATGAGGCAGTAGTAAAGCCTGGGAAGCACAATGCAAATACATGGTGCTTTGTTGAGAATTTGTGGATGGTAAGATGCTGCTTGTGAATTGAGAAACAACAATACTAAAATGACAGCTAGTACAGACATTTAAAGTGGTTGTAAAGGCAGAAGGTTTTTGTATCTTAATGCATTCTATGCATTAGGATAAAAAGCCTTCTGTGTGTAGCAGCCCCCCCCCCTCTCAGCCCCCCTAATACTTACCTGAGCCCCATCCAGGTCCAGAGATGTTGCAGGAGTGTCTCAGCTGCCCAGGACTCCCCTCCCCATTGGCTGAGACAGCAGCGTGGCGCCATTGGCTCCCGCTGCTGTCAATCAAAGTCAGTCAGCCAATGAGGAGAGAAAGGGGGCAGGGCCGGGCCGTGGCTCCATGTCTGAATGGACATGCGGACCTGTGGCTCGGCTTGGGTGCCCCCATAGGAAGCTGCTTGCTGTGGGGGCACTCAACAGGAGGGAGGGACTAGGAGCACCAAAGAGAAACCCGCGAAGAGGAGAATCTGGGCTGCTCTGTGCAAAATCAATGCAGAGCAGGTAAGTATAAAAAACCTTTAGTATCACTTTAAGTCTGCTCTACTCCCCAGCTAAATAAATTGACAGTTGTTGATGAAACTAAGTATAGGTGAGAGATATGGATCTGGACAACCTGTAGAAGCCTGGTGGGTTATCCCTTCTGACATGGCCTTCTACTAGGAAGGTTTTGCAAAGTGTTGCAATTAATTGTCAGATGGAAAAATGATTCTGTCATTGCAAAAAAAGAGGTGCCTGTGCATGCCTTCATTCTGGTTGGACATGCTTCAGCACTTTTAGAATCAAAACTTATCAACCTGCTCTACTTTCCACACATTCCTATTGGGTAGTGAGGTAGCCTATCATTGTGAAGGGCCAATAGAAATGTATGAGGAAGGGGAAGTAGCCAATGTGATTTGACACTGCCAAACAATTTCAGAGTTTCAGACTGCAGAGGTAGGAACTGTATTTAAAATGATTGTAAATGATCACCATGTAAAACAACCCATTCAGTTTAAAATAGAAAAGAAAGGCAAAACATTTTCATATAGCTACATTAAAAATATTTTTTTCCCCTTTTTTATAAGCGATCACATTCCCTCTGTTCTCAGCTGCATAACAAATGATAACGAAAGTGCAGAATCCGAAAAACGAAAAAACGCTTTATTTTCGTTTTCGTTGCTACAACAGTTCGATACAGATAGGAGATTTGACATGATGATGACAATAACAATCTGTGTCCATCAAACCTGTAGTCGAATGTGCCTAACCTTAACTCTATTAGTCCAAGATTATTCTACATAGAGAGAAAAGATTTGACGTAGGGAGAAAAGATTTGACGTAGGGGAGAAAAGATTCGACGTAGGGGAGAAAATATAAATAAAAATAATGATGATGATGAATGTTATTGGCTGATTGTAACCAAAGAGGAGGAGCAGTAAAATAGCTAGAACTAAGTACACATGTACTTTGGCTTATGGTGTCTGTTGAAAGTTCTAAGGAGATTCGACGGAGCAGGTAAACTATACGGCGTCGTACAGTTTAACTGCTCCGTCGAATCTTCTTTGAACATTCAACAGACACCATAAGCCTTCAATGACAGATTCGACCTTAATTTGGGTTTTCGGACGAATGCAATTTTTTACGAAAAACAAAATAAATAAAAACGAATTTCGGACGAAAATAAAAACTCCGAAATGAAATATTTCAGTGTGCACATGTCTACTGAGCAGTGGTGCTGCTGCTAAAGAGAGGCAGCCATGTAAGGTTATATTTTTGAACAAAAAATTTCAGTTTAATGCACAATTGAAAGAAAGCAGTCCAAGATAGAAACAAAGTACAAATTTCTTAAAACCCCAACAGTTAGGGTTTGTAAAATACGTCTACTGAGCCCTGTCCAAAAGTAAATGGCCTGAGTCTCAGAACAATTTAGGAAACACATCTATAAGCTTATTTTATTTTGATCCAAAATTTAACTCCCAGAGACAAATTTTACACATAATTCATAATTTCTGCTGTGATATCTTTATAAAAAGTGGTATAACGTATAAGAAGTTACCAATCAGATAACCACAAAACACACCCATACTAAACTATATTACAGTACATGATCCAGGAAGCTAATAAGATACATTAGACCTCCTAAGAAAAACCTTCATACAGTAAAATCTATATCATATTTGGTGTCTATCAAATCATAATAATAATATGCTGGTAAATAATATGTTTGTTGTTGGTTTGTGAAACCTTATCAGACCTTTTGATAAAGTGTGTATTTAAACCTGCTATACCCTCTCCATGGACAATAAACTGCTATTACATTTAACATTGAAACTACTATGGATACTGAAAATCATGTTTCTGAGGGCCAGTCACTCTGCTATATCTGAAGATAAGATATATCAGACTGGACTTACTCTGCAAGCAAATAGGACCAAAGACCAGGGGTACTTCGCTTAACCACTTCAGCCCCGGAAGCTTTTACCCACTTCCTGACCAGGCCATTTTTTGCGATACGGCACTGTGTCGCTTTAAATGACAATTGCGCGGTCATGCGACGTTGTACCCAAACAAAATTTATGTCCTTTTTCTCCCCACAATTAGAGCTTTCTTTTGGTGGTATTTGATCACCTGTGTGTTTTTTATTTTTTGCGCTATAAATAAAAAAAGAGCGACAATTTTGAAAAGAAAACAATATTTTTTACTTTTTGCTATAATACATATCCCAAAAAAATATATAAAAAAACAAATTTTTTCATCAGTTTAGGCCAATATGTATTATTCTACATATTTTTGGTAAAAAAAATCGCAATAAGCGTATATTGATTGGTATGTGCAAAAGTTATAGCGTCTACAAAATAGGGGATAGATTTACAGACTTTTTTTAAATGTTTTTACTAGTAATGGGATCTGCAATTTTTAGTGGGACTGCGACATTGCAGCGGACAAATCTGACCCTATGTGACACTTTTTGGGGACCACTGACATTATTACATTGATCAGTGCTATAAAAATGCACTGATTAATGTATAAATGACACTGGCAGGGAAGGGGTTAACACTAAGAGGCGATCAAGGGGTTAACTGTGTTCCCTGGGTGTGTGCTAACTCTAGGGGGGATGAGCTGCCAGGGACATGACAGAGATCGGTGTTCCCGATCACTGGGAACAGCAGATCTCTGAGATGTTTCCTGTCAGAACGGGGATCGCCTTGTTTACATAGAAAGATCCCTGTCATGAAGCTTGGAATACTGAAGTATTTCTCCTTTGATTCTATTACACAGTGGGGGGGGGGTCTTCTGCCCTGTTTTAAGGCTAACCCCCTCCAGACGGCTCCATGGTCTGGAAGGAAGGCATTGTTCTGTGTTTGACTGTTTGTTTATGTACTTTAATTACCCCCTGGGGCTTCTCTGTGTCATTACACATATCAGTCCTCCTATTCAAGCTATCCAACCAATCCCTGCTGACCCTGTTTCAAGTCCTCATTTGCATGGACAAGAGGACCTGAGTGAAGACCCGAGTGTACTTTACAATTGACCAATAGGGAAGTGGTTGTTGGGGGCGGGGTGTTCAAACTGCTGTGTATAAAAGTGTGTTGTGTGCATCAATAAAAAGTGAGATTCCTGTTTGAACTTACATACAGCCTGCCTGGTGTTTGTTCTGAGCTATCACAACTGGATTAGAACGGCACATAGCTGTAGTTCGAATCCCAGAGCTTCGGATGACCGAACCATCAGACGTTGCGATCTGCAATCTGATTCAATAGCCACAGAGGAGTGTCCGGAGAGTGGAACCGAGCGAGCAGGGGCTCGTTACAATCCCCGTTCTGCCTCTGTGTACCGCGATCGCTGGTCACCGGCGGACATAGAGTTTCACATGCACGGACCACCATACATGTGGTTAAAGAGATTTACCATCTCTATTTGTCCTGTTTACCATTATCTTTGAAAGGGAAAGTAAAAGAAAATCTAACATTTTGGGTTGCCCCCAGAAATGTAATAGAGGGGAATTTTCCAATGGGGATACTAGTACCTGGGGGTCCCCAAAGAATTCCCTTAATTTGTGGGGCTTTCCTCTAACTTCCTGTTTGGCTATGGAACAGGAAGTGTAGGGAAATCTCCGCAATACAACACCAATGCCAAAAAAAAAAAAAAAAATATGACAGGGGTTATAACCTTCCCTTGCTCTATCCAAAATGCAAAAAAAAGTTTTGCCTATAGTTCTACTTCAAGCGGAGTTCCACCCAGAAAAACATTTTTTACATATTCGCAGTCCTTAGTATTAATAAACCGTTGGGGGGAAAAAATGTGTTTACTCACCAGAAACGCCCTGTTGCTATGCTATTGCTCCTAATCTGTCACTTCCGGGTCAGCGGAGCTCGGCATCACTTCCTCTCTCGCCTGTGATCCTGGGAAATGTGAGTCATCATTTCCCAGGAGTCAGTGGGCAGTACTGTGAGCAAAAAATTTTAAGGCGGTCGCCATAACAACAGGGCGGGACATTCCTCTGTTGCCACCCGTTGTTATGGCAACTTTCTAAACAATCAGCGCTATGGCCGCCAGAGCATCACGCATGCGCGATATCAAGAGGTGCATACCCAGCATGCACCTCTCCATCAGTAATCCCAGAAGAGGCTGCGATTGGGCTTCACATGTCCACAATTATCATGGAAACGGCCAGAAGAGGATTTACTAAATAGTAAGTGTAAGGAAAATCTTAAAAGTTGTTATCCATATTAACTAATGTGATAGACTGTTGAACAAAATGGTGCTGGAAGGAACAACCGCGCCCTGGTATGCAGAAGCTTGATTAAAGTATCGAGAACAAGGAACAGCTAGTGCCATGCCCTTATCTAGGAAAGTTTGTGAAGACCTGCTGTGATTGGTAATAAAGTCATTGTTACACAATAAGCCACTGGTGGGTCTTAGCCAGTAGAAGTATTCGTTTGTGAACATTTATAAGGAAGTTACATCCTGTATTTTGTGTGACTGCAATTTAACTGCCTTGATGTAAGAGATCACCCTTTTGTGTCGACACATCTGAAATAAATTGTCTCCTTTTCAATACATCTGGAGTTTGACTGATCACTGCCCCCATTCCCCCCTTTGATCATAATCATAGCGATAATTTGAGCAAGATTAGGCATCACCCATCATTATATAACTGCCTTAACAGACCGCTGGGTCTAAGGCACCGGCTCGAAGGACCAAAATGTTAGGAAAATTCTTCTCTTAACATTTTAGTCCTTCGAGCCGGAACCAGCGAGTGGATCCCGGGTCAGACAGTCCCACCCAAGACCTCGGTGAGTATCGGACCTCAAAGCTCACTAAGAACCAAACCTCAACATTAGTGGAAAAACAGGGGCTGATCGGTACCGGGACCCAGACCCACCTTCTGGTTTTGCACCTACGTGATCCAGTCCTCCAGGATGTTTGAGAGGTAAGATAATTTAAGTTATTCTTAATTCTTTCTAAAGTCTTTTCTTCTCTCTCTGTTTGATTCTGGTTTAATGAGTTGTAGACGAGTTGTACTTGCCAACCTTGGGATTGATCGTATAACATCTTGGTAATCCCGATGGTCGGAAACAGAGGCATTGGGGCATTGCCTAAGGTAAAATGGACATCGCCTGCTGTCCTGAACAGATAAAAAAAAGATTTGTTGAAAGGTATAACAAACGTCAGAGGTTGATTGCCTGACGGTCTAAGGCACTAAAAGTAGCTGAAGTGATCTAGAAAGATCGCAAAGCTACCTTTCTTCTTGGTGTTGAGCTCCTCTCTTTTCATGTCTAACTTTTCTGCTGACGCTATAATTTCATTGAACAATGGTACTGCAGAGACAAGTTTTAAATATTTCTTGATTCTCCCTGTGGTATTGGGAGTTTTGATATTTTTACTGTTCTCGTATTCTTATTGTTACCGTGAGCCGAGGGTCGCTAGTCTGGTGTTTTATAAGTTAATGAGAGACCCAACTGACGCTAACAGTGGGGAATAGCCTTTGTAAAAGAATGTCTTGTGCTTGTTTATGTTGCTGTCGTGTGCCTTAGACCCAGCGGTCTGTTAAGGCAGTTATATAATGATGGGTGATGCCTAATCTCGCTCAAATTATCGCTATGATTATGATCAAAGGGGGGGAATGGGGGCAGTGAGGGTCAGTTAATGTGACCGTGATACATAATAGGAGTCTGTTTAAAACTAGCAAAACAAAAATGAAAATAAAAATCACTCTTCTCATTCCTAAAAGGTAGCTAAATGTTTGAGAAGCAGAAAAATAATGCTATGTATGTATGCTATGTATGATTGTAAGATTTTGATGAGAGAAGCTTGCTTGCAGATTCCTCATCTCCCACCTTTTGTGTTTCTGTGTAAGTAAGGAGTGAGGTGCTCCACTCCCCTCACAGACATCTGTATGATAGTTCTGTGAGTCAGCGCTGTATTGTTAAAGCGGAGTTCCGCCAATTTTTTTTAAAAAAGTCAGCAGCTACAAATAGTGCAGCTGTTGACTTTTAAAATAAGGACACTTACCTGTCCAGGGCGCCCACGATGTCGGCACCCGAGGCCGAACCGTCCCTTGGTCCTCGGATGCTACCGCCACCTAGCGGCTTTACTTCCTGGTTCCCTACTGCGAATCAAAGAGTAACAAATTCCACCACAGGATGGAACTGTGGGAATTTTTTAGGTAGGGCAGTGCCACGTCCTAAAAGTCTGGTAAATTGAATATAGAGGCAGCAAAAATGGACTTTATAGGCACCAATTAGAGATCTTATCCTGTTACTAGAAGAGAGCGACCCCTCTGAGCCCGGAGTACCCACCACTGACACCATTGGACCCACACTACCTCTAGGGCCTAAATCAATTAGGAATTTCAAACCTAAGTCTAGGAAATTCCCAGACTTAACTACTAATCCTCAAGTGTGGGCCTTTTTGATGGCCACCATAGGGGAAATGTGACAACTCATACTAGATCCTATGCCCAAAAACTTATCGTCTGACCAATTGCAATCTATCTCCCGACTACGTAACCACCCTGATCTAGTTGTTAAACAGGCGGATAAGGGGGGAAATATTGTACTCATGACTAACCAGCAATATGTCGAGATGTGCATGGGTGTCCTTAGCAATCGGTCCTGGTATCGTCGGATCGCGGTTAGTTCAACTAAACGGTTTATCAACTAATACAAATCACTTATAGGAGATGCTTACATACAGGTCTGATTGACCAGGATACCCATGCATATCTAGACAAGTTCCCGCGTACTGCTACATTTTACGCACGACCGAAGGTACACAAGAATTTACATGCTCCCCCAGGTCGATCTATAGTTTCCGGGATAGGCTCACTGACCGAAAATGCTAGTAGACTTATCGACTTCTTTTTGACTCCACATGTCACACGACTGCCATCATATGTTCGTGACACACTAGACCTCCTTAGACACAGAAGGAAAAGAAGAAGACCATACTAAAATAGAAGTTCTGAGTAAAACTATAAGATTTACTAACTTAACAGTAGAAGATGCCATAGTAGAAGACGGTTAAAACTCTCTAAAAAAGGAAAACTGCTTAGTTTGCGCTGGAGCCAGACCACATTTAGCATTGGTCCCTTTTCCTCTAGATCACAATACAGATCCTGAAGATTTGAAATGTATGTTGCGATTGTATAATAGGAGCTATAAACCTGAAGCAAATTCTACCTGTCACAGGTTGAGTTTGTTGTTTCCCCCAGTACAGAGACCTCAGATACCTTCGGCGGTTACTGCATATCCAGGCAACTTTACTTGTTTTGCACTTCTGGGGAACAGTAGCGGGGTGGATCTTGGGTCACTATCCGATGACTACTGTAGGGAGAGGATTAACAAGGGCAATAGTGACTGGGTTGAACATAACACTCAGAGAGCTGATGTCTGGTGGATGTGTGGGGATAAGAAACTGCGAGCTAGGATACCGGCCAATGCCTGAGGGCATTGCGCTATGGTTCAGCTAGCTATGCCCCTGAGAATCCTGTCAGAACACCCATTGAGCAAAAATCACCAACGGTATCAAAGGGACACCTCTCCCAAAGGGTCATTTGACTCTCAGATCTACATAGATGAGATTGGGGTTTCTCGCGGGGTGCCGGATGAGTTCAAAGCCAGGAACCAGGTGACAGCTGGATTTGGGTCTCTTTTCTGGTGGGTGAATATAAATAAAAATGTTGACTGGATTAGCTATCTACTGTATACTATAACCAACAACGATTTGTAAACTATACTAGGGATGCTGTGAAGGGCCTAGCAGAACAGTTTGCCCCCACATCTCTAATGGCATGGCAGAACCGAATGGCCTTAGATATGAGGAGGGGTATGCAAAATGTTTGGTAGCATGTGTTGCACCTTTATCCCTAAAAATACAGCTCCTGGAGGGACTGCGACCAGAGCCCTAGGAGGATTGACTGCTCTATCGAATGAATTAGCGGAAAACTCAGGTATTAATGATCCATTCACAAACTGGCTTGAAGGATGGTTCGGTAAGTGGACTGGACTTATCACATCATGTTTGATCTCAATTGCTGTGGCTTTGGCCGTTCTGGTCACTTGCGGTTGCTGCTGTATCCCATGTATCCAAGGACTTTCACAAAGATTGATTGAGACAGCAATGACAAGAACCATGTATCAAACAATCCCTACTCAAGATGATATCTATAATGACACTGAAGATACTCCTCTTAATGATGTGAGGTCTGAAAACCCCATTGCGGAAGGGACCTACACAGTGGCCAAGTCAAGAGAGTAAAAATGGATACCAAGAGGAAGGATATGTAAGGAAAATCTTATAAGTTGCTATCCATATTTACTAATATGATAGACTGTTGAACAAAATTGTGCTGGGAGGAACAATCACACCCTGGTATGCAGAAGTTTGCTTAAAGTATCGAAAACTAGGTATCGAAATAAGTGCCATGCCCTTATCTAGGAAAGTTTGTAAAGACCTGCTGTGATTGGTAATAAAGTCATTGTCACACAATAAGCCACCGGTGGGTCTTAGCCAATAGAAGTATTAGTTTGTGAACATATATAAGGAAGTTACATCCTGTATTTTGTGTGACTCTACAATTTAACTGCCTTGATGTAAGAGCTCACTCTTTTTTGTCGACACATCTGAAATAAATTGTCTGCTTTTCAATACATCTGGAGTTTGACTGATCACAGGAGAAGAATATTCCTAACAGTAAGTATAAAATAAAGATAAAATTCACATCCACTAGCAAACATATATAAACGTTATTTGTGTTATTAATGCATTAGGATTGGATGCCTGAAAAAAATAAAATAAATCTGTGGCCGGAACTCCGCTTTAAATAGTAAAACCCTGTTTCATTCTTGTCCAGGCATGAAAGTGAGTGCTACAGACATTTCTTAAAGGCCAGAATTGCAACAAAACTGGTGTGAATGGTGCATGTTCTGTTAAAACATGTGGTGGTGGCTACTGAGGGTGTGTGTAAAGGGTTAATTGCTCGATTAACCTAATCCAGTAACAATCACTGATATGCTATTCTACTCATGCGTAGATTGGATCTCTGCACAGGGTGGAATCTGAGAGTGTAATCCTCACAAGCTGGCCCGTGTATGATCTCTATAAGGCTCCATTCACACCTATGCATGTTGCTTTTGAGCATTTTCGGACACGCGTTTTTGATGTGTTTTGAGCTTTTTTATGCTTTTTTTTCTTTTTGTTTGGCCAATTTGTTGTTGGCCAGATTAAATACTGCCAAATGCGTCAAAAAACGTGTCGAAAACATGTAAAAAACGCAATACATGCTTTTCTGCAGCGTCTTCATTGAAGTCTATTGAACCAAAAAAGCAATAATAGCAGCGTTTTGCATTTAAAAAAAGTCTTTAACCCTTTCCAAAAATGCAGAGGCACAAAAATGCATTGATGTGAACGTGTTTCATAGGAACCCATGTTAAAAAACACATCCTGCGTTTCTGCAAAAAGCAACAAGCATGAAAAAAACGCATTGGTGTGAATGGGGCCTAACTTCCTAAACCGTTAACCAGCACATTCCCAATGCTTGAAGTTTAACACCAAGCCTATGTTCTTAGACCCCTTTTACACTGGCAGTGCCGGTCATTTTAGCGCTGTTTTAGCGCCGCTTATGTGACGCTTTTGGGTAAAAACTCCAGTTTTTAAAAGCGATTTGGAAGCACTGCCCATTCATTGCAATGGGCAGGGCATTTTGGAAGCGCTAAATACAGCTCCCCAATCCACCCCAAAGATGTTGCTTGCAGGACTTTTCATAACGTCCCTCAAGCACACCGCCCCAGTGTGAAAAGACACACTGCAATGAATGGGAGGCGGTTTTCAGGTGCTTTGCAGAGGCTATTTCTAGCGCTAAAGTGCCTGAAAGCCACCCAAGTGTTAAGGGGTCTTAGAGTAGAGACTGTATATAGACCTCTGTGCCAAGTACTACTAATCTTTTCCATCTCTGTATATTGTTAGCCACTATCTGTCTGATATGAAAAGTTAGCTGTTGTGCTGGTGAACTGGGTTGAACTGGAGATCAGCTGTAGTAATTTATTGAGGTGCGTCAAAACAAAAGGTGTGCAAAGCATTGCTTTTGTTTTTTGTAGAAAGCAGCAGCAGCTTGGGTAGAAATGCCTGTTCCCTGCCATTATGCTGCAGAGAATGCCCCTTGCTCCTTGTGTGAAACCCGTAACTTCTAGACATGTTCATGCCGAAAAAATGTGTTTTGTTTCTTTACTTTTGATTTGTTAAACTGGGTATTTTGTTTAGTTCAATTCAGTTGATTATTTCAATTTGTATTTGGAATTTGTATTCGGAATTCGTATTCGCAATTTTAAATTTTCTTTGAATTTACTGATTTTTTCTATTTGAAACCTTCAAATTGATAAATGTTCAAAGAGGTCGAAACTAAAATTTTATATTGTTTTCGAACCCAGCAAAGTGAACAAACAAAAGAAAAATCTTCATCAAATGATTACAATGACTCTTTAAATCACCTTTGGCTTAACAAAAACAGCATTATTTCGAAATGGTACTCTAGTCTAGTAGCTTCTCTACAGGGGTCCAACATCGCCCCTATTGAGTCAGAGCTATAGGTTTTACACAGAGGGCAAGAACCCTTCTCTGCAGCATGATGGCAGAAAAATGACTGTAAGATTTTGCACACTTGTTGTTTTAAAGAACCTGGAATATGGTGCTTTAATTTTAAAAAAAAATGTATCACTTTCTTTCTAAGTATGAAACAGGTTTTCATCTTATACATTCCTATGACACGTGTCCTTATATTTTTCATATGCCTGGATGGTGACATTGTGAGATTTGTGTATATCAGAAATATCATGCCTTTAGCGAAATCCTAGGCACAAGAAGACAGACCCTCTCACTGCGATGCGGTAGTAGTTACTCACAAACATGGCTTTGCAGCGGCATTCCGCATTCTTCTGTGCAAAATATGTCATCTCCTGAAACATCTTTTTTTTTGTAGAGCAATGCTGGGTTGTGTCACTTTCTACACAAGCGACACATCTGAATTGCTGGAAAGTGCCAAGTAACAAGACTTAATATTAGTAAATGCATGAAAGTTTGATGAAAGGAGACAATTTCCAATGGAGCGGTGTGCTGATGCGTAAAAATTGAAAGCAAGGCCTCAGGAATGGTTATTGTAGATAGCAGTATAAAAAGAACGTTGAACTGTATGACTAATACATATGAGGCAAAGGATTTTCATCACAATGTGTTCTCTGGGATATTATGAATTAACTCTCTGCACTCTCCCGTCTACTAAAATAATTCCAGTATAGTTAAAAACATGATATGGTTTCAAGATGAGAAGCTGTTGAAATCACCTAAAATAACCAATTATCAATCCTATATAACATAAAACTAAAGCTCTGTGTAGCCTACATCCTTACAAACAGTATATGTTTATTTTTTCCACAAGATTTATACTTGACTAGGGCAGGGAGAACTCAATATAATGAATGTTTCATTTCTGTTCCTGGTTAAAGGACATTGTTTATTTCCTAAAATATAACATCTATATGCCCCCTAAGTGCATTAAGCAGAACTTTACCCACTTTCACCCTCTCCCAGGTCCTACTTATATCCTCCCACGGTGGCAGCCTCCCACATTTTCTACAGCCCAGCTGGTAAAAAATCTAGAATTTGGCTGCCTATGCCTACACATTAATGACATGAATAGGATGTACCCGTACTGCAGGAACAACCTCCCATGAATAGGACATCATTACTCCACCTCTCCAACCTCATCCAATCAGAGAACACTTTGCAGTCATTGAGGGGATGCAAAACGATCTCTGAATGGCAGCTGTACCGAGCTGCTAACCTCCTATGTTCATAATGCAGCAGTGCAGCTGCTCGGAACAGGACCCTGAAGCTAGTGGAGATCACTGTAGTGGCGGTGTCTACTACAGTCATTTCCAGCTTTTCCACAAGTGTAGTGCTAGTCCCATAAGAGCTGCAAGATTACTGTCCAGTTCTTCCTAAATCCTCTGCCCCGCAGCCAGGCATCCAACAGGCTCATTCACTCTTTCTTCAAGGACCGGTCTATGGAATATTGTTTTTGTGGTTTTTATTTTTGGAGAACTTGGATAGGGTTGAGGGAAGTGGTGGGATACTCCATAAACAAGAACTATGTACAACTTTGTCTTCCTTTCTGCGCAAGCTATAATGTAGTCTGGGCGTGAAACAAATAGTAGACTTCAACTTAAGTAATAGTAGTTAGAGACACAAGAGAAAATTTCCTTTAAAGTGGTTGTATACCCTTTTTTATATTTTTATCTACAGGTAAGCCTATAATAAGGCTTACCTGTAGGTAAAATGAATATCTCCTAAACCTGTGACCCGCTTTTGTTGTCACATTTGGAGAGACCCTAACCTGGAACGTTTACAGTTAAAAAAAACACACAAAAAACAAAAAAAAAGCCAAAAATAATTGTGGTTTTATTTTTCTTCTCTCTCTATTGTTCCCTATCTTATGTTCGCACTCTATTGTCCGCTCTATTGTTCGCTCTCTATTGTTCTATATCTATTGTTCTCTCTCTATTGTAACTGTATTTTAGAACTGTAATGTTTTATTGTTACTATGTTTTATTTTATTTGCTTTGCAGGTCTGGTATGTCTTACTGTTATACTGTAATGTTACTTTGTTTTATTGTTAACCATCATTTGCTTAACAGGTCCACCATTCAGCTGCAGTGGGGGGTTTATTTATTCTGACAGCAACAGCATTTGCTCCCACGATACATAAAGCCGTGACTCCAGCGCTGTAGGAGGTGATTTCACCACCACAGTTAAAAAAAGAGCATATATGCCGAAGCATGGGGGTAGGGTGGAGGAGCAATTTGCTCCTAACATTAGGGATGGATTGCCCCCATGCTTCGGCATATATTTTTTAGGCACAGATTGCGTTAAAAAATAAAGTTGTTTTATTCAGTTAATGTTTTCTCATTACCATTGTTTGCTTTTCAGGTATGCCATTCAGCTGCAGCACTGATTTATTCATCTTGACAGCAACAGCGTTTGCTCTCACGATACAAAAGTCAGTGACTCCATCGCTGTAGGAGGTGATTTCACCACCACAGTTAAAAAAAAAATGGTGCATGTATGCCCATCAATAGAAGTGGGTGGATGAAGGGCAGTATTCTAATGGTGGGCATACCCACCGATCAATCTCTTTTTTTCGTTCGTCCTGTCCCAACAGGGAACCCGAGAATGCAGCCGGTGGTTCCGCCAGCTGACCATAGAGCTGATCGGAGACCAGAATAGCTCCAATCATCTCTATGGCCTAAGAAACCGGAAGCTTCGAGCATTTCATGACCTAGGTTTCGCCGGATATAAACAGCACCATTGGGAAATTGGGAAAGCATTTTATCACACCTATCTTGGTGTGGTCAGATGCTTGGAGGGAAGAGGATAGATCTAGGGTCTAATAGACCCCATTTTTTTTTTTACCTGTCACTACCTATTGCTATCATAGGGGATATTTACATTCCCTAAGATGACAATAGAAATGATTAAAAAAACGAAAGGAACAGTTTAAAAATAAAATAAAAAAGCAAAATAAATCATTAAAAAAAAAAAGCACCCCTGTCCCCCCTGTGCTCACGTGCAAATGCGAACACAAATGTCGGTCTGGTGTCATATGTAAACAGTAAATTGCACCATGCATCTGAGGTATCACCGCAAAGTTCAGATCGAGGGCAGTCATTTTAGCAATAGACCTCTTCTGTAAATCTAAAGTGGTAACCTGTAAAGGATTTTAAAGGCTTTTAAAAATGTATGTAGTTTGCCGCTGCTGCACGTCTGTGCGCAATTTTAAAGCATGTCCTGTTTGGTATCCATGTACTCAGCATACAATCATGTTTTTTATCCCATCAAACATTTGGGCTATATAGTGTGTTTTAATGCAAAAATTTTTTTAAAAAACGTGTTTTTTTCCAAAAAAATGGCGTTTGAACAATCACTGTGCATATACTGTGTGAAAAAAATTGCAACACCCACCATTTTAATCTGTAGGGCTTTTGCTTTAAAATATATATATAATGTTTGGGGGTTCACTGTAATTTTCTAGCAAAAAAAAATGTTTTTCTTGTACACAAAACGTGTCAGAAAGGGCTTTGTCTTGAAGTGGTTAGAAGAGTGGGTGATGTGTGACATAAGCTTCTAATGTTGTGCATAAAATACCAGGACAGGTCAAAACCCTCCCAAATGACCCCTTTTTGGTAAGTAGACACTTCAAGCTATTTGCTGAGAGGCATGTTGAGTCCATGAAATATTTTATATTTTGCCACAAGTTTCGGGAAAATTACAATTTTTTATTTTTATTTTTACACAAAGTTGTCACTAAATTATATATTGTTCAAACATGCCATGGTTATATGTGGGATAACACCCCAAAATACATTCTGCTGCTTCTCCTGAGTATGGGGATGCCACATGTGTGAGACTTTTTGGGAGCCTAGCCGCTTACAGGACCCCAAAAACCAAGCACCGCCTTCAGGCTTTCAAAAGGCGTAAAATTGTGATTTTACTCCTCACTACTTATCACAGTTACGGAGGCCCTGAAATGTCCACATAGCACAACCCCCCCTCCAAATGACCTCATTTTGGAAAGTAGACACCCCAAGGTATTTGCTAAGAGGCATGGTGAGTATTTTGCAGGTCTCATTTGTTTTTGAAAATTAAGAAAGAAAAAAATTTTTTTTCTTTTTTCCTTTTTACAAAACTTTGTGACAAAAAGCGAGATCTGCAAAATACTCAACATGCCTCTCAGCAAATAGCTTGGGGTGTCTACTTTCCAAAATGGGGTCATTTGGGTGGGTTTTGTGCTATCATGACATTTCATGGCCTCCGAAACTGTGATAGGTAGTGAGGAAGTGAAATCACCATTTTACGCCCTGAGAAAGCCTGAAGGCGGTGATTGGTTTTCGGGGGGTCCTGTACACGGCTAAGCTCCCAAAAAGTCTCACACATGTGGTATCCCTGTACTCAGGAGAAGCAGTAGAATGTATTTTGGGGTGTAGTTTCACATATGCCCATGGCATGTTTGAGCAATATATCATTTAGTGACAACTTTGTACAACAAAAAAAAAGTTTGTCATTTTCCTGCAACTTGGGCAAAATATAACATATTCCATGGACTCAACATGCCTCTCAGAAAATAGCTTGGGGTGTCTACTTTCCAAAATGGGGTCATTTGGAGGGGGGGTTGTGCTATCTTGGTATTTTATGGTCTTTGAAACTGTGATAGGTAGTGAGGAGTGAAATCAAAATTTTACGCCCTTAGAAATCCTGAAGGCGTTAATTGGTTTTCGGGGTCCTGTACGCGGCTAGGCTCCCAAAAAGTCTTACACATGTGGTATCCCCATACTCAGGAGAAGCAACAGAATGCATTTTGAGGTGTAATTCCACATATAACCAAGGCATGTAGGAGCAATATATCATTTAGTGACAACTTTGTACAAAAAAAAGTTTGCAATTTTCCTGAAACTTGTGGCAAAATATAAATTATTCAATGGGCTCAACATGCCTCTCAGCAATTTCCTTGGGGTGTCTACTTTCCAAAACGGAGTCATTTGGGGAAGGGGGGTTGTACTGCCCTGCCATTTTAGCACCTCAAGAAATTAGATAGGCAGCCATAAACCAAAAGCTGCGTAAATCCCAGAAAATGTACCCTAGTTTGTAGACGCTATAACTTTTGCGCAAACCAATAAATATACGCTTATTGATTTTTTTTTTTACCAAAGACATGTGGCTGAATATATTTTGGCCTAAAAGTATAACTAAAATTGAGTTTATTGGATTTTTTTTATAACAAAAAGTAAAAAATATTATTTTTTTTCCAAATTTTCGGTCTTTTTCTGTTTATATGGCAAATTGGGTACAGCATTGCATGACCGCGCAATTACCAGTTAAAGCAGCGCAGTGCCAAATTATAAAAAGTGCTCTGGTCATTGAGCAGCCAAATCTTACAGGGCTGAAGTGGTTAACAGAGCCACAGCTGACTATAATGCACCAGAGGGGAGGCTAGAGCACAAGGTCCCCAAGATCTCTCAGTGCCTGTACTCACAAGGTCCAAAGACAGATAGTAGCCTGCTTCCATGCAACACCTTCCAGGGATACCAGACAGATCTTTGGCAGTCAGCTTCTCCTTAGCATCTGGGTCTCAGCATTCATCCCCTCAGGTCCACTAACAGCAGCTTCTGCATGGGAGGGCAGCGTGCCCCCCAGGCTGGACTCCTCCACTCTGGGCCAAGACAGGGAGCTCTGTGTGCTCCCAGAATATATGCAGTCTCCCAGCATGCCATCAGAGCCTGCCTCTCTGGGATAGGCCGGGGCTGCATCAGTATTCTTGCTGCCATCTGCATAATTTGCATGAAATTTAGAGTTAAGAACACAGTATATATAGAGATCCCTTGGCATGGGTACTGTGACTTTCACATATGTTTGTAAATGTATGCAAACAAAACCCTCTGTTTGTAACCTAAACTGTTATGCCGCGTACACACGGTCGGACTTTTCGTCTACAAAAGTCCGACAGACGCCGACGGACTAAAGCTGGCTGACAATCCGATCCTGTGTGGGCTTCCTCTGACTTTCAGCGGACTTTCAACGGACTTTTCCAGCCGCAAATTTGACGGACTTTAGATTTGAAACATGCTTCAAATCTTTACGTCGTAACTACGCTGAACCCAGAAATCCGCTCGTCTGTGTGCTAGTCCGACGGACAAAAACCCACTCTAGGGCAGCTATTGGCTACTGGCTATCAACTTCCTTATTTTAGTCCGGTGTACCTCATCACGTACAAATCCGTCGGACTTTTGTGTGATCGTATGTAGGCAAGTCCGTTCTTAAGAAAGTCTGCCGCAAGTCTGCCAAAAGTCTGCCAAAAGTCTGTCAAAAGTCCGTAGAAAGTCTGTCGGACAGGCTGTCGGACTTTTGTAGCCGAAAAGTCTGACCGTGTGTACGCAGCATTAGACAGAGTCAATTGGGGTGTTTTGCAGGCTGGTCAGTAAGTGTGCTGGGAATACTTTTGTTTGTTAGTAATATGCGTTGTGCTTCCATGTGCACCTTGCTGCAAAGGCCAGGTATAGATTGGGGAGGTTGGCACTTTTTTGTACAGTTGGACGAATTGGGTGCAGGAACGGGATGCCTTCGCTATCATTGTACTCTTGCTGGGCGTCATGTGCGTCCCTGTGCCTTTGACCACTTCAGCCCAGAAAAAGATTTGCCCCCTTCCTGACCAGGCCATTTTTTGCGTTATGGCGCTGCGTCGCTTTTATTGACAATTGCGCGGTCGTGCAAAATTGTACCCAAACAAAATTGATGTCCTTTTTCCCCACAAAAAATATTTTGTACTTTTTGCTATAATAAATATCCCAAATTTTTTAAAAAAGAAACAAATTTCTTCATCAGTTTAGGCCGATATGCATTCTTCTACATATTTTTGGTACAAAAAAATCGCAATAAGCATAACAAAAGTTATAGCATCTACAAAATAGGGGATAGATTTATGGCATTTTTATAATAATTTTTTTTTTCACTAGTAATGGCGATCAGTGATTTTTTATCGTGACTGTGACATTGTGGCAGACAGATCGAACACTTTTGACACTTTTTTGGGACCAGTAAAATTTATACAGCGATCAGAGCTAAAAATAGCCACTGATTACTGTATAAATGTCATTGGCAGGGAAGGGGTTAACTCTAGGGGGCAATCAAGGGGTTAACTGTGTTCCCTAGGTGTGTCCTAATTGTGGGGGAGATGAGACTGACTAGGGGAGGAGACCGATCGGTGTTCCTACTTAGTAGGAGCACACGATCTGTCTCCTCTCCCCTGAGAGAACCGGGATTTGTGTGTTTACACACACAGATCCCGGTTCTCGCTCTGTCATGAGAGATCGCAGGTGCCCAGCGGTCATCGCGCCCACCGGCACGAGAATCAGGTCCGGCTAAAGCGTCTTAAATAGCTGACGTACAGCTACGACGGCTCGCGCAGGGGAGCCAACCTGCCACAGTATAACTGCGTTGGCTGGTCGGGAAGGAGTTAAGGAGGAGTGGGCTCCCTCCAGACATACCTGCCCTTAATCTAGCCATTCTTATATGTGCTCCTACTATGGAGGCTATGGACATTTACCGTTAGGACCACAGTATATACAGAGGTCCCTTGGCATGGTCACTGTGGCTTACGCATAAACTGTATTTGCAAATGTGTGCTAACAAAACCCTCTGTTTTTAACGTAAACTGTTAGACAGGGCAAATTCAGTTGTTTTGCAGGCTGGTTGGTAAGTGTGCTGGGAAATCTTTTGTTTGTTTGTGATGTGCATTGCCCTTCTATGTGTGCCTTGCTGCAAGGGCCAGTTATAGATTGGGGTGATTGCCACTTTTTTGCCATTTGCATGACTCCACACCTATCATTCAGAAACTTCTCAAGTGTACCTGGATACAGAGGGAGCTATCAGACAGACTTACAGCATCAGAGCACACAGAGCAGACCTAGCTAAACAATAACAGCTCACTGAGTACAGTGGGCCAAACTATGCTTTTACCTTATCCAAAATACAGCCACACTGACTACAGTGTGGCAACTAAATTTCCTTATCAAAAACACACACAAAGGCTAGCAATACACGTTTCGAATCTTAACCAGTTCCTGCCAAGATTCAAACCAATAATGGGCAGATTAAATGTACCAAGTTGATCAATCTTACGATTATTGCTAGCGGCTGCTATAGCCACTAGCAGTAATCACTGTCTTCTGATTGCTGATTCCCCTGTCAGGGCTGTCTGTGTTGATAGGGTAATTATGGTTGCCGGAAAGAGATTTGCACCGTGTATGGCTGGCCTAACACTTACCTAAATATCCTAGCACCTACCTAGGAGGGTGCTACACAAGCATGGTATATGCATAGCTATTACATAACTATGTAAAAAATGCCATATCTGGAATTCTTCTTTAAAGATTACGATTCACAAATTAACTTTAACTGTTTGTAAGATCATTATTGAATTCTATAGGATCTAATGAATGTGTCAATTGTTAACTGATCTTTTCACTATCAGTTATGTAGTGCCAATTTACTCACCATGCTCAGATGCATATGCAGACCCCTTCAACTCCTTTTCCTACAGCTCTGTGGGTTCCAGGGCAACCCTGGGAAGATAAGTTCCTCAGCACTCCTTCCTCAGCAGCTCAGGAAGGGTTCACACCAGATGAGGCAGAGGTAGCTGAGCAAGTAATCCGCAGCCAGGTAAGCAGCTTTCCACTGTCAGAACCATCATACGGACAACCAGCCAGGAGCTTAATAGCAAGTAGCTTTCCTGGAACACTTAGCTGCCATGGGGAGCACCTCCCCAATTGCTATTAGAGTACTCCAGATACTGGAGGTGGCCTCTTTTCCTTGGGCTTTGGATCCCTCCAGCTGTTCGTCTGTTACCAGAGCTACTATGGACTTCACTGAGAGGGAAGCAATTTATGAGGACAATCACACATTGCTAAGTTTCGTGCTGTTTTACTGAAGTAGTCATTTTTAAGCCTTGTACACGAGATTGGATTGTTGGCCAACAAAACCATGGAATTTTGTTCGAAGGGCATTGGCGCAAACTTGTTTTGCATACACACGGCCACACAATTGTTGGCCAACAATTATGACCGTAGTGACGTACTAGACATACTACGTGGTTTTTCAGCTCTTTAGCGCCACCCTTTGGGCTCCTTCTGCTAATTTCGTGTTAGTAGAAGTTTGATGAGTTTTGATTCACGCTTTTCTTTTTGGACTTTTCATTTAGCGCTTTTCATTTAGCGCTTTTCATTCTGTACTTTTCAGTTTGCGTTTTTCATTTCATGCTTTTCAGTTCGTTTCTGAATGGCCGTTCGTCAACCAGACATGTTGCGGAATCAGAGGAAGTAACATGTTATTTATTATTGGCCTTGGAGTTATTGCTTTGACATTACTTTTTTGGTTGAATAATAATGATTTGATTTGGTATATTTTCTATATTTGTGGATGCAAAGAATGCACTTTTTGGTTAAGTTCTATTGGCAGATAGCATGTTTAATTTTATTTGTTTTCTTTTTTTAATGCACAATTAAAAAAATGTGGAGAATAATACTTGGCTATGTGTTTTACGTCAAATGAGTTTGGGAGTAGGCAGTTACATTTTAAAAAATACAATGTAAAATTGACAAGGGACACCAACATAGTTGTATCTTTGATCTTAAAAACTACGGGATAATGATGTTGTGGTAACTTGCCCAATTAAAATTTAAAAAAAGCATAATAATATTCTTGATATCACTAGAAAAAAAAAGCCTTTGAAAATTTGTTTGCAATAACTCCATCAGTATCACCAGCAAAGCAGCTCCATTATTATCCCTTTAAAGAAGAAGAGAATGTGCGCTGCATTGGGAGATTTCATAATTTGCCGCGTCACGAATGTTAATTCTCCATTACGAACGCTAGTTTACAAGACCGACCGCTTCTGGCTCATCCTTGCTTCTGAGCATGCGTGTTTGTACTTTGGACTTTTGTGCGACGCACTTGAGTACACACGCTCGGAAAATCCGACAACACACATTCCTCCGTGGAAAATTTGAAAACCTGCTACGCAACATTTGTTGGCAGAAAGTCCGACAACAATTGTCCGATGGAGCATACACACGGTCTGATTTATCGCCAACAGCCTGTCATCGAATATTTCTCGTCGGAAAGTCTGATCATGTGTATGCGGCTTAAGACTCTCTGTTGTTGTAGAGTCTTATAGAGACCGTGTTACGCATACACATGTGTAGATTTTGTAGAAGTAATGATGAGTCGTCAGATGAATCTTGTAGAGAACTTGTTTATTTCCAGCCAGCAGTGAGCAGCATGTACACCCGTTTAGTTCCCACCCCCAGGTCCTCACACATCTATGTAAATCTGAAACAAATACATATTCTAAAACATGTTACTCTGATTGAACCACAGAGACAATTGCTATGCAGAGTTCCTGTTTATGAAGCTTTCACAATCTGTTTTGTAAAATTCTGCAGAGTGTGCACCTGTTTAGTAAACCGCAAGTTACATTTACTCCTGTCTGATCATTCAGTCGATTATCTATTCTGGTAAAGTTACATTTTCATTAGCTGGGATGGTAAACCTAAAAAAAAAGTTGCTAAAGCACAGTGAAATTTGCTAAGCACAGAAGGTGCAAATGATGCTGAGTTACCAGGACAGACAAAGTGTTAGCAGTTGCTTAAGACTACATTAACACTTTGCTTTTTGCATTGCATTACTTTATTAAAACCAAGGGATAATGTATAATTCATGTTATGCTCTGGGCTTTTGTAAAAACTCACATAAAAAATGAAGGAAAGTACAATTCAAGGTACAAATGCTCGACAACTAAAAAAATTAGAAAATCTGATGGAACGCACAGTTCCATCTATCAGCCTGTGCTAATAAGGTTTGCCTTTCTTAACTCACCACCACCAGTCAGATTAAAATGCACAAAGGAAAATGGTAGTTGGAGAATTTAAGTCAGATTGGTGTAAATGTGGCAGCCAACAAAGTTTGTGTTTAGCTCATGAACAAAAGAGCCTACTGCCATTTTACTGGGGCTCAATACTCTCATTTGAGTCCCTGGGGCAGAGGTTTTATCTGTATGACATCTTGTTGCTTAGGGCTTATTCACACAAGAGCTCGGCTGGTGCAACAACAGAGCTATTTGTTTACTTTTTTCCCCACCACTGAGCTGCATTCAGTCAGCCCATGGAACCTGATGGGAAAGCTTTGGCTTTACAGATTCACCAGCACAGCCAAAATTCACATGTACATGGACCTGGATACACAGACTTTGAGTCCAAGTCCATGCACCCATTCCTGCGCACATGTCAAACGTGGCACTGCAGGTGAGCCTGCACAGCCAGTGCGTACCCATTCAATTTCAATGGTATACCTGCACACAGCTAAGCAGTGGAAAAAAGTAAACAAACAGATCTGGCAGATCTGCAGTGAATGTGCCCCAAAAGGGAATGCATATTGTATGTACTGTTTTTGATTACAGTTTATATGTTTATTATATTAAAGAAAAAAAGATCACATATACATTTTTTTTTGGATCAAATACCTTCAAATATTAAGATTTCATTCACATGGGCCCTGAGCCTAGCACAGCATAAATGGACATTTGTTTATTTTTTTAGGAGTAGCATGGAGTTGCATGCAGGCAGCATGTTTAAGTGAATGGAGACACAGCGGTTGAATGGATACTAGCAAGTCTGACAGATACACAGGGGTGGATGCACAGGCCTGAATGCACAATGGGGGAGATTTACTAAAGCTGGTCCACTCAGAATTTGGTGCAGCTGTGCATAGCAACCAATCAACTTGTTCAATTAGGCTTTGACAATAAAACCTGGAAGCTGATTGGTTTCTATGCAGAGTTGCACCAGATTTGCACTCTCCAGCTTTACTAAATAACCCTCAATGTTTTTTTTCGAGACCTCAGATGCCTCTCTATTCACTTTTTTGGGCTGCTCCCCCCCCCCCCCAAAAAAAAGCCCTTCAGGAGTGTTTCATATACTGCCCATCTAGCCATGACCCTGAAGTAATGTCCTCCCTCCAGACCCTCTTCCTGCACAGCACAACTCCTTTTGTGTCTCTCTGCTTCTCTCCCTGTATGGATGCATTTTCTCCTTTCTCCAGCTCCCTGCACCAGGCAAGCTGTGCTGTGTGTCCAGTGTGCGCGGTTAAAGTCTAGACATCTATGAAGCCAATCAAGTTCCTCCTCTCTTCTCTTCTGGCTGGACTGTCTTTTCATGGCCCAAGGGGAGGAGTAATACTGTGTATACTCGAGTATAGGCCGACCCGAATATAAGCCGAGGCACCTAATTTTACCACAAAAAGCTGGGAAAACATATTGGCTTGGGTGAATACTTGGGTATAAGCCTAGGGTGGGAAAATGCAGCAGCTACTGGGTAAACAGTGCCCATTTGCAGTCTAATTGTGCCCATTTGCAGCCTAATTGTGCCCATCTGTAGTCTCACTGTTCCCATCTGTAGTGTCACTGTGCCCATCTGTAGTGGCACTGTGCCCATGTGCAGCCGTACCTTTCATTACTAAAACAGCGTGTGTCTCCCGCTGTGTTATGCAGTCTGTTCGGCCGTCTATTGTAACAAAGCCCCGCCTCCTCCTCGTCTCTGATAGATGGAACGCTGATACAGTTTCCCAGCATTGTATCAGTGTTCCTCTATCACAGACGAGGAGGAGGCGGGGCTTTGTTACAATAGACGGCCGAACAGACTGCATAACACAGTGGGAGACACACGCTGTTACCCGTGCTGTTTTAGTAATGAAAGGTACGGCTCACTCGAGGGGGGGTTTTCAGACAAAAAAATTGGCTGAAAAACTCGACTTATACTCGAGTATATACGGTAAGCTGGCACAAAATGCCTGGGCTGTGCAGGTCATGCCTGTAAAGTGGCTACCAGCCTGTACTATGGGTGAACGTTAGTTTTTAGCCCCCATATCCTTGCCCTTATTTATGCCCCTGTAAGTAGTGGAAACTGCAACTCAATGTTTCTGAATGTAACAACAACAAAAAATACACTAGGGAAAAAGATTTATGTCATTAAGTACAATGTTGGAGATGCTGGCCAGAGCTACAGAAGAAAAAGATTTGGGGATGCTCATTTCAGATGATTGCAAAATGAATAAACAATGTGTCCAGGAAGTTGGGAAAGCAATAGAATTGTGCACTGCATCACTACAGAGTCAAAACATGAATTCCTCACATTGGGACCTTAAACCGGGCCACAAACAGAACGTCCAACGCGTTTTGAAAAACAAAATGTGCTTGCGGGTTCCAGATCTGTAGCTTATATCCCAAATGTTGATGCCCCATCCATAAAGACAAGGAAAATAACATAAAAATGAAAGGAAAGCTTTCTTTTCATTTTTGATGTGCTCTACCTTGCCAGACACCACCAGCCACATCATTTTTGACTCCAACTTTAGGATCCATAAGGCACATTCAGATATCTGGCTGATGGATACAACCATCTCTAACCCTTGATGTTCTGGATGGTTTAATAACTTTTGATACACACTCTCTATCAATCGGACCTGCATTAAGGGGAAAGTACTATTCTACCTCTCCTCTATAGCTACGGTCTATATAGATTTATACTACTAAGTTATACAATAAGACCATCCCACAATATACGGACCCCTGGCTGATGTCATTCACGTTCTCTGTTGCTTGTGCGCTGTTCTGACGGACATAGCTTTCTTTTCATTTTTGAGTTATGTTCTTTGTCTTTATGGGTGGAGCATCAACATATGGGATATAAGCTACAGATCTGGAACCCGCAAGCCCTCTGTCCCTGAAGAAGATCTGCATTTTGTTTTTCCAAACGCGTTGGACGTTCTGTCTGTCTGACAAAGCTCTGGGCTTTTCCTTGCAGCTGGTTTCCATTTCTGTTCCCAATATTTGTGTTTGTTGCGTATATCCCCATGTTCATGTTGCTATATATTATCAATGTATAATACATTTTGAACATTTTTTTACCATCAAACTGTTTGTGGCTCGGTTTGAAGTCCCAGTCTGAGGAATTCATGTTTTGACTCTATGTATCAGGGATGTGGTCTACAATCAGTTTAAGCAATTAGTTGCGGTAGAGGTTCTCTTTAAATTTGCATCACTACAGAGATCATTAGCAGGAAAAGGAGGTCCTGATTCCCCCAAATAGGCATTTAAATGCTAGGTTCACCGATAAAAAAAGTTTATAAACACACATGTATTTTTAGGGAAATCGTGGATCACCGGTGCAATATTTTAGACTCCTGTAATCTCTTCCTCTAGCTCTCTAAACAAAATGGGCTGTCAGTTGGAAGGCTGGAGGGAGATCCAATGAACTACAAGTGCACTGATTACCACACTCGTAGTACATTGGGAAAGTCCATCTGCCGCAGTGGCTCATTTGAGATTGTATTGTTTTATGAAAAGAGTAGTAGATGCTTGGAACAGACCTTCTGCAGTGGTAGTTAGTCAACAGTAAGAAAATGTAAACATGTGTGGGATAAATAGGTCTATACGCAGACAAAAGGATTAAATATATAAAGAACAAAATTCAAATGTTGAAAAAAAAAAGACCTCCAAAAAAACAAACAATAGGAAAAGAAGCAGACTCGGCGGACCACTTGGTCTTTCACTACTGTCACTGTTCTATATTTCTATTACATATAAATATTTCACACCTGTGCAATTCAGCATCTTGAATGTGTTTAGAAGGCTAAACCTTTAAGAAAAAAACGCTGTTTACAGAATTCAATAACTAAAGCTCAGATTTATACATAGCTGAATGAGTTATGTTTTTCTACAGTAGCTCCTATATATTCCAGTTCAATTTATTCTTTCTAATAAGACATTTGCTCAATACATGTTCATTCAAGCCATTAAAGTATTGTAAATAATGAGCTGTCATATGAATATTTTTTGGTCGTATTTGTATTATAGTCATACTGAATTCCCACACTGCCCCATCCCTCATTTACTTACCATGGTTGTTCTTTGCTGACTTTACGGGGTTATAGAGGTTTTTCGGAGGACGAGATGGTCCATTGTCATGTTGCCCTAAAGTCACAGTTGTGCTGTTATTTCGTTCTCCATGGCTCCCTGCAACGGACTGGTGGCGGAGAATGTCCACAAGAGCTCTGGAAGAGTAATACAGGTAAACACTATACATTATGTCATATAAGAAAATACACTTGTAATTAAAGTGTATGTAAGGGCAAATGTTGTAGTTTTGGATTGAGTAGGGAAGGAAGAGAACACATATCAAGTTGTTCTTGCTTTCTGTGTCTTCTCTGAGGAAGACCAGCCATATACTCATAGATGGGCTAAATGAGAAAAGTCAAATATATTCCTACTTAGCGTAGATAGAGAAAACTCCAATGCTGGTTATTGTATTCAACCAGCATTGACACTCATGGCTTGAATACCAGAACAGTGACTGCATGCGATAGGATGGAGTCACTGTTTGGGCAACAATCTTCACCTGGTTCCTTTGTTTTTTCAATCACAGTTTGTCAAGCCGGGCAGGGGGGACAGAGCCACCCATGACTCAAATTTCCTGCTAAATCAATTATAATTCGAGCCATGTATGTCAATCTCAAGTGTCCGGTTTATCATTGTCACCAGAACTGAATCTGAGAAAAAATCAAAAATCTTGTGTTGTCACTGGAAACAGAATAGAGGGGAATCCTCAGAAGGAGACAATTTTTTCTGGTGACAACAGAATAAATGTTTTGTCAATACTTACACTTTAGGTAAGCTATAAAATTACACATTGGGGATAGGAGAGATAAAGCCTGCCTTTGCTTTTTAGGACTCATGCACACTGGACGCCAGTAGCATTAGCTGTAGAAAGATGTAGCTGTAGAGTTTGCAGCATTTTTGCAGTAGCATTTTTTTAGCTGTAGAGTTTTGTTAGCATTTTTTTAATCAAAACTATACTCCTACAAAAGCTTATGGCTTAAAAAAACACTGTTAAATGCAAAATAGCAGAGTTTTTCAGTGTTCTTTAAGCTTTGATCAGAGTTATGAACATTTTAGATTTGTTTTGCTTGTGTTATCAAGCTTCTTTTACTATTACAGGGAATGTATAGTGGCTGTCATATAGTATATATTATTATGACCATAGTAAGGAGCTCTGTCTCCTTTTAACATGTTGACCAAACTAGTCTTACCTTTCTTAACAGAAAAATAAACATTGTTAACAAAGCTTAATAGCTCAAACTGAAATGTATGCAACTAAATGAGTGACAATAGCTACTTATTTATCTCTTCACTAACCTCCTGTTGTGAACAGACACCCCTGTATAAAGTTAAGCCGGGTACACATGAGCCAAATGTCGGGAGACAGGGGCCAGGTAAAAAAAAAAAAACACCTGACATTTGGCCTGTGTGTATGTCGGTCTTTCCGACAGAAGCCGGCCGTTTGGAGTCTTCTGTCGGACCGCACATGCTGGAAAACCAGCATCTGAAAGACTCCCGATCAGCGCACTCAGCCAATGGCAGACAGCGCTGATCGGAGTGTTCTGGCGGGGGGGGGGCGCCAGGAACTTTCTCCCCCAGCTGGTAAACTGTATTCTGACAGCAGTGGGACGTGCTGCTGTCAGAACATGCTGCATACTGATCTGTGACTGCAGCCAATTCATAGCTCTTTCCATAGAATTTTTTCGGCATTTTTTTTAAGTAAGTCACAAGGTTTTTCCAATTGCTCGGACTTGGGCCTGGCATGCAGAATGTGATAACACATGTGCATAGCCAATTAGCACACACATACTAGGGCCAATTTAGTGAAGAGCCAGTTAACTTCCACCATGTCTTTGGAGTGTGGAAGGAAACCTACACAAACACAGGAAGAGCATTCAAACTCCATGCAGATAGTATCCTGGCTGAAATTTGAACCAAAGACACCAGTGCTGCAAGACCTAAGTGCTAACCACTGTGCCACCCTTGCAAGGGTTACCCGACACCATCTGAATAAGTAACTGCACCCTTTCATTTATTAACTGGTTTCAGCAGTTTATGTGCCAAAGACTACAAATGAAAGCTTACTGCTATTCAAGATCTGTTTTTGACATCACTGTGAAGGAATTTTAACTAAAATTGCTCAGAAATTGCTCTCAGAAAAGTATAAAATGCTCATTTTAAGCCATGTCACATCTTTTCTACTGTGTTTAGAGCTGGGCTAGGTCAGGTCAGAAAAAGATTCCCGTTTCTTTTTCAGCCATTATGATGTAGACTTGAATTTGTATTTGTATTTTGGTTCAATATGTTTCTGTATGACCTAACTTCAGTTCATGGATCTTTTGCGGCTGACAGTTCATCATAAGTTTAGTTTGGTGGTGAGCAGTCAGCAGAACTATGAGGTTTGTTAACGCACTGGACAAGATGAGTATAGGGGGTTAGTTCATACCTCCCAACTTTTTGAGATGGGAATGAGGGACACCTATCGGCAAAAGTATGCAGGCATAGGACACACCCCTTGCCACACCCCCTTAAAGGAGAATTGTACAAAAAAAATAAGATTGGTTAAACCCACAAGTCTTTTTTTTACCTCTACTATTCCTTTATATTGGCTTTTGGAATCTACAAATGCAGCAATTTATAAATCAAATGAAAGGTTTAGCAGTGGGAAACACTTTTTGATAGATAAAAAGTGCATTTTATATACAAATCTATATAGATCAGACCAAAATGAGGGACAAATGAGGAGGAATGAGGGACAGAGGGACATTGCTCCAAATCAGGGAGAGTCCCTCGAAATCAGGGACAGTTGGGAGGTATGGGTTAGTTAAGTATACTGTTGGGGGTAGCTTAGGTCAATGTAGGGTTAGGGATTATGGATTAAGTTTATGGTTTGGGGGAAGGTTAGTTGTTAAAGTGGGGTTCCACCCAAAAAACAAAAATACCTGTAAAAATTCTAAAAAAAAACCAAAAAAACATTTGGATATTTTTTTTTTTTCACTTACCTCTAAATGCCTGTTGCTAGGTAGTCCCTCGTAGTCTGCCTGTTCCTTTGCCTGGGCTGGTGACATCACTTCCCCCCAGGCACAGGAAGGGCTCCGCTCTGCTCCCTCCCTCCTGTCAATCATCTGGGACCCATTACAGGTCCCAGGTGATTGAGCGGCCAATCACGGCGCGCGGCGCCGCTTGCGCATGCGCAGTGGATGCCAGGCTGTGAAGCCACAGCCCGGCGCCCACAGTTGAAATGCCGGCGCTGACGAGCGGAGGGGGGCGGACGAGCGGGACTTCAATCCCCCGCATCGCTGGACCCAGGGACAGGTAAGTGTCCAATTAAAAGTCAGCAGCTGCAGTATTTGTAGCTGCTGACTTTTAATTTTTTTTTTTTTTGACGGCCCCCCTGGGTGGAACTCCTCTTTAAGGCACCGTTTTAGAGGTTATATTAAATGTTAGGGTGAGAATTATTGTTAGGGTTAAATGTTAAGGTTTAAAGGATTAGAGTTAAGGTATATGTTATGGTTTAAGTCATACATGTTAAGGGGCGGTTGGGAATTAAGGTCATATTTTAGTGGTGAGGTTGACTTGGAATTGCAGCTTTGTGGAGTAAAAATACAAAATGGAGGTAGCTGTGGTACGTGGGGTATGTAAATCTTGGGTGCTTTGTTTTTTTGTTTTTTGTTTTGCTAAAGGAGGAGAAGAGCTGAAAGAAAAAACTTGGAGTTATACTATAAGTGTTAAGGTAGCAAAGAGTTGTGTTCGTCAGACAAGTCAAACTCAAATAAAACAATGGTCCGAATTGAGCAGAACATTTCAAGTGGCCGTATCTATTTACTTGCAGCAAAATAGCATTAGATTGTCAGCTCTGAGCAGGCCCCTCTTAACCCTCTTGTATTTTATTTTATTGTATTGTAACTGTACTATTTCCCTTTAGATTGTAAAGTGCTGGGCAAACTGTTGGCGCTATATAAATCCTGTATAATGAAAATAATAATAATTGCTTTTTGGTGATTAAATATCTTGGAGGAAACTGCAAAGTATAGTAAGTAAAGCCGGCCATACATGGATCAAAATTAAGCTAGTTCAGCAGGGACTGGCCGAATTTTGAACCATGTATGGGCACTGTGGTTGTACAGAAGTCGATCTACCAATCAACTCCTGAATTACTGCCCTGTCAGATTTTCACCCCTTTGATCAGCACTGCAGGCTATAGCCTGCAACGCTGATCAATGTATTCTGACAGTGGGGAAGTCTCCCCATCGTCAGAATATAATAGCTCAGTGGGAAGGATTCCCTTATGCACATTGTGCGTGTAGATGGGGGAATCAAGTCCGTTTTTTTTAGTTCAAACCACTGGTCGAATGTAAAAAACTGTATCACCTATGGACTGCCTAAGTTTATTCTTTACTAAGTTTAGAACAGATGGGATTTCATTAAGATTAAATTGTTAGATTGCAACAGAGAAAGAGTGGAGGGACTGTATATTGCCCAAAACACTAATTTGACATGCTTGTGTTGAGGGGGGGGGGTTACAGAGGGAATAGTTTGATGCAATTTTTTTGAGTTGCACATACTCTCTGCTCCAAAAACTACCAGCATCAAGCTTTCACTGTATTATTCATAAATGGGTGTAGAACACTGGCATTTTTAAAGGTAAATAAAATAGGGAATAGATGGCGCTGCCTTTGAACTGAAAAGACAGTGAAAGATGACGTAGTGAATCCCCCTTATCAGGTAAGTAAATAGAACCACAATATCCTGGGGCCTTAATTACTGCTCCAGGTTTCCCAAAAACCCAGTATTGTGATCATAAATGTGCAATATATCAAAACAATCAACATAAACTATAAAAAAAAATATACAGGCATACCCCACTTTTAAGTACACAATAGGGTTTATTTACTAAAGCTAAAAAGTGCAAAATCAGGCTCACTTCTGCATAGAAACCAATGAGCTTCTGGGTTTTATTACCAAAGCTGAATTGAACAAGCTGGGGTTAGAAGCTCATTGATTTCTATGCAGAAGTGAGCCCAATTTTGCACTTTCTAGCTTTAGTAAATAAACTCCATTGTGTACTTAAAAGTGGGGTATGCCTGTAGCCACATTCAGAGGTTACCAAAGGAAGTTACCAAAGGAAGTGGTATTAGATCACTCTTCGAAGTGGTGTAGGTCATGGGTGTCCGCAGAACTTTTTTCGGGGGGGGGGGGGCATCATTTTAAGGTCACCAATGCTCCGCCCCTTTTTAATAATGTCATGAAGGGGAGGGGCTTAGTCATTATTACATAAAGGATGATAACCCTCCCCCTTCCACTGTCACATTTGGCACATTTTGTTTCTGCAATAATAATCCCCAGTATTAGTGTCAGTTTCTGCAATAATAATCCCCAGTATTGGTGCCAGTTTCTGCAATAATAATCCCCAATATTGGTGCCAGTTTCTGCAATAATAATCCCCAATATTGGTGAATATTGGTGTCAGTTTCTGCAATAATAATCCCCAGTATTGATGTCAGTTTCTGCAATAATAATCCCCAGTATTGGTGTCAGTTTCTGCAATAATAATCCCCAGCGTTGGTGCAGTAGCTGCAATTTTAGCCCCAGCATAGATGGTCAGTGGTGATATGCTAATTTAAAACCATGCAGCATGAAGGAGCTAATTAACACTGACATTGGTCACTAATTCAGCTCAAGGGGTTAATGAACACTGCTATTGATCACTAATGCGGTAGTGGCCAGTGGCAGTGTTAATTACCCCTTTGTATTGCAGCAGAAATAGGTTAACACTGACACTGGCCACTAATGCAGCACAAAGGGGTTAATTAACTGCTACTGGCCACTAATGCATTAGAGATCAGTGGCAGTGTTCATAAACACCTTGTGCTTTTGTGGCCAGTGTCAGTACATTAACCCCTTCATGCTGCATATTACTGGCTAATGGCTTAATTAACCCCCAATCACAAAATCCACCACAGCTCCCAAGACATTAACCAGTCCAGTGCACTGGAAAAGCGTCACTGCAACATTACACTGTTAAGCAACATATATTCCCCTCTGTCTGCCATTGCTCACTTACCTAATTCCAGCAACATGCACGCTCCCTCGCGGTGCCTCCCTCTCTTCCTGTCCCGGCCTCTGAATGACATCATGTCAGAGGCGGGGACTAGAAATGATCTGTGGGGCGGAGTTCATTCCTCCTGACAGAGAAGTGTAACTGATGTCTTCTCAGCTGAGTGTAGGAGCGCAGGGAGCGTTCCAGCACTCGGCACCCCGCTGCAGCTCTGCAAGGACACTTTAGGTCTGACTTGGGTAGTGATCTGTGACTGTGTACTGATGTGCATGTTCATCTACCATCGAGCACAGTTTAGCCGGCATTGCCCGCACTGTCACGTTGCCGATTCCAGGGGGGGGGCGCTTGACCCCCCTTGCCTTCTGCTGCGGACACCCATGGTGTAGGTGTTCAGAGTATTTTTCGACTCAGTGCAAAAAGACAAAAAACTATATATATAGAGAGAGATGAAAAAAAATTAAATAAATAAAAATTAAAACATTTTTTTGATCTGTGGATTGGAATCAAGCACAAAAGCCACTTTGAAATAACATGAGTCACATGGAATGATTCTGTGGACTGCCTAATATATATATAGTCGAAAAATACTCTGAACACCTACAGCACTTTGAAGAGTGATCTAATACCACTTTGAAGAGTGATCCATTACCTCTTTGAGGTGGACTTCCTTTGATTACCACTACGTCATCTTTCACTGAGTTGAAAAACACTTTGAATACTTTAACCTCCCTGGCGGTATGATTATGTCGGATTTTAGGTGCTGAAAGCGGTACAATTATTTTCCATGGAAATTTGACGTTTTATATTATAGGCCTGTAATTCTTAGGAATAACTCAATTAAAACTGTCCAAACCAGAGTCTAGTAGACATCCCGGATATGATAAAGTTTGAAACACGAAATCATAAATTATAATATAATAAATAACTATAAATAATTATACCAAATAATAATATAATAATACTAAAAATTATTTAATAATGTATTCAAATCAAAAACACTGAAATTTGCTCAGTTGCAGAATTGTCATTGTCATTACTTTCAGTGTTTGATGACGGATCTCCCCACAAATCACTATCACTCAATTCTGCGAGTGATTCTAATTTATTATCGCTGTTTTCTAGCTGGTCTAAAACCACTTTTGATGTAAAGGGACAGTTTTTGTTGCTATGGACAATCTCCAGTTTCCAGGCAGAAAGAACAGTATATATAATATAAAACTGCATGCAGGGCACTGGAGAAACCACTAGGGACAAAAGGGAGGTGAAATAATTTCATACAGTGATGTAATCTGTAAGATGACATTATACTGTATGTATTGTGTGTGTTTCACTTTTTGAATATGGCGCCGTTCTCTGTCCCTGTGCATCACAACGCTCGCAGGGAACGGAGCTCGGCTCTGTGATGAATCGAGCGGAGGACGAGCCGCTCACACTGCGGGGGGACATCGCAGGATCCAGGGGACAAGGTAAGTAAGCTCTTCCTGGATCCTGCGATGCGATCCCGAGTCTGGCTCGGGGTTACCGCTTTTGGTTCTGAAATTCCACCCTGAGCCAGACTCGGGAATATCGCCAGGGAGGTTAATCACTTTGAAGAGTGATCCATTACCTCCTTGTGGTGGACTTCTTTTGAACACTTCTGAATGTGGCTCTATTTATAAATGTTATAGTTTATGTAGATATATATGCACTTATTAGTAATTTATGCTCACAACACCGGGTTATGGGGAAACCTGGAGCAGTAAATAAGGCCCCAAGATATTGTGGATCTTATCACTTACCTGATAAGGAGGATTCACTACGTCACCTTTAATTACCTACCCGGGAAGGGGGGGGGGGTTATTATTTTCAGTTCAAAGGCAGCGCCATCTATTGCCTATTTTATTTACCTTTAATTTCTTAGTGCTTTATTGGGGCATCCCAGGGGAGGCTGCAGCCTAGCCTACACCCAAGAGCAGATTCCAATACATACATTGCCATTATTTATTTTCCAATATAAATCACGTTTTTTATAATTCTAATGCCCCGTACACACGGTCGGACATTGATCAGACATTCCGACAACAAAATCCTAGGATTATTTCCGACGGATGTTGGCTCAAACTTGTCTTGCACACACACGGTCACACAAAGTTGTCGGAAAATCCGGTCATTCTGAACGCGGTGACGTAAAACACGTACGTCGGGACTATAAACGGGGCAGTAGCCAATAGCTTTCATCTCTTTATTTATTCTGAGCATGCGTGGCACTTTGTCTGTCGGATTTGTGTACACACGATCAGAAATTCCGACAACGGATTTTCTTGTCGGAAAATTTTATAGCCTGCTCTCAAACTTTGTGCGTCGGAAAATCCGATGGAAAATGTGTGACGGAGCCCACACACGGTCGGAATTTCCGACAACAAGGTCCTATCACACATTTTCCGTCGGAAAATCCGACCGTGGGTACGGGACATTACAGGCTCTCTAGGTTTGGCCATGGAAAGCATCCCTAAAGCATCCATCACTGGTTCATTTGACAGTTGTAAAGCTTTACATTTCTACAGCAAAATGCTGTGCTCAGTTTATAGTGAGACTCATGTCATCCCAAAAATTCCTATTTTGTCTCATTAATTCATAAAACATTCTCCCAAAAGATTTGGGGATCATCTAATAGCTTTCTTGAAAAATTAGAGACAATCATTAATGCTCTTCTGAAGTAATGGCTGACCATTGTCTTATTCTAAAGTTCTGAAAACTTAATTTTGTGTTTTTTTTTTTTTTTTAATGTTTTTTAAGTGAGGTTTATGCTGAGCATGGCTGGCTGTATTCAGCTGACTTTCCCTTTAAGTGGGTTCAAATACTTTTTTAACACATAACCAGTTGGTGTTAGATGACCTTGTTTGTTCAATAAATGAGAACCATTAAATAATATATAATATTTGTGCTTTTGTAGCTAATATTATATTAAAATGGCTCTAAATGATTTTATAGCACATGGTAACTGGCTCTGAAAAGACAAAAAATATTATTATTATAATGCTGTTTCTCTTCTTTACCTATGTAGATTCTGTTTGATGGGTATTTATATTGTTAAAGTGTAACTCCATGCAAGCAGCTACATACACAGTTGAAATATAATACAAATAACTGTTTTAGCTCACACACAAATGACTAGTCTCCAAGGAAACTGTGTAGTTGAAAGGCGGACTACGTACTAGTCCTATAGCTGAAGCTAGAAGTAGTATATCCACACAACATAGTAGAATCTAAATACATTCTGTTTAGGATGTTGGATTTACAAACAGATGACTGTACAGTGCTGTGTGTATATACAACTTATTTATGTGCCAAATCATTTTTAAATCAATGCAGCCAGTCTTGTGATCCAGGCATCTAACAGTTTGGTAACCTCTCAGCCCTCCAGACTGTATAGTAAAGGGGAAGCAGAATGCTCCTGCTCTCTTCTCCTATCATCATCCTCTTTTTTCAGCATATTTGCATTCTGCTTACATGATTGGTTGCTAGTGCAGCTCCTCCCTTTCTAGTCTAAGTGCTGCTGCACAGGGGACCGCAAGAGACTGACTGAGTCCATTTCAGGTACTTATAATAAATACAGTTCAATATTCAATTAAATACATTAACTACTTTTAAAAAGCAAATGATTTTAATGAGTACATAACTGCAAACAGTGGTGGAGCTTATATCAGCCTGGAGTTCAATGTTAAAGTATTAAAGGCTCTTATATGGCAGTCTAACTAAATCCAGTTACTATGTGGTGTACATGGCTCATAAAGTAAACGAAAAACTTCCTATAGTTTCTCTGACTGAGCCAAATCGTACTCCATTTGTGTCTCATACATTCCCCCACACAGTTACTGCAGCTCAGAGTGGGAAGGTTTCAGCAACAGAGTCAGTGATGCCAATCCAAAAAACAGCAGCAGGGCTGGGTGTGTCCAGGTGCATACTAACATGCTTAGCAGTGACAATGCCACACCCCAAGTTTTTTCATCTCATCGTAGTGCAAGCCGACTCGGTCTACATGAGAGTGACAACTGAGCTCTTAATTCAGGAGCAGTGTAGCTTTGTTGTCACAACATCACAGAATTTCTTTGGTAGATTGTTTTAAAATTTGCAGTAACTGAAATTGTTTATTAAAGAGGAGCTCCAGGCTCCATCAGAAAAAAATTCAAATACTGTAGCTGCTGACTTTTAATATTAGGACACTTACCTGTCCCTGGATCCGGTGCTGTCCTCACCCCAGCCAATTTTTAAATTGGCTGTCGGGTGCTTCTGCACCGCCATTTCATGTACGAGAAACCAGCAGTGAAGCCTTGTGGCTTCACAGCCAGTTCCCTACTGTGCATGTGCGAAGCGGCAGGGAAAGGAGGAGGGGGGCCGAACTTCTGGGTGACTTCAGCCAAGAGTAGGAGCGTGTACCTGTCAAAGCCAGGTACCCACTACCCCCCCCCCCCCCAAAAAAAAAATGTGCCATAAGTGGCAGTGGAGGAGGGAAGGAGGCAAATAAGCAGAGCCTCCCCTTTTGGGTGCAGCTCCGCTTTAAGTATTTTATTCTCTGATATATATGGTATATGGAAATAGGTTCCAGCTGCCCTGCCATACTACATGCAAGAGGCAGTGAATTGATGGCGCTGAAACTTTAGGTAGGTTTTATTTGGTACATGCAATTGGTTTATGAAAACGGTACTGGTAATGTCCCAGTGGGGCATCTGGGTGATATGTGGGCTGCTTCTGTACACTGAGGAATTCCCATGGAAACCTCAGGACGTGAATGCAATTTTTGGATCAGAAGATTGCAGCACCACACCAAAATGTTGAAGTCCTAAATATAGTTTTATTCCAAACATGTAGTGAACCGAATAACCAATGTAATAGACAAATGGCAATAATCCCAACCTATAACTGGCCTTTACAGCAAGGAACACATTAAAAGGCAACACATGGCTCCCTCCAGGCATACCTGCCCTTAATCTATCCATTATTATGTATGTGCTCCAAATTTGGAGACTCTCAAATTATAGAGTTAGGACTGCAATATACTGGGGTGCCATGACAGCAGCAGCTTATGTATGTATTTGCAAATGTGTGCAAACAAAAGCCCTTATTTTTAACATGAATTGTTAGACATCAATTCAATTTGTTGCAGGCTGGCTGGTAAATAAGCTTGGAATTTTTGTTTGCTTTTTGTTAACCAATGTGTTTTGGGGGGCAAACTTTGCCCCCTTCATCAAGGCTTAAAGTAAGGTGTTGCACCACATACCAGCTGATGAATGGGACCGAGCTACATCGTGCTTTTGACATTCAATTTCATCTACAGCCGATCTCTGAAGCCCTGATAAGGGGGACAAAAGTCTGGCCCCAAAAACGCATTGGCTATTAGGTTCTCTACACATTTGGAATAAAACCTCTTTTTTGGATGTCAACATTTTCATGTAGTGCTCCTATCTTCTGATCCAATGCTACCTAAAAAGCAGAGGTTCAGGAACCTGAATGTGTACATACCTGTAAAGCAGTGTTGCTTTGATACACAATCAATAAAGGAGAATGTATCCGGGTGTAATCAATAGCTAAGAATGTGGGATGCCATTTAACTATTCCAACAGCTTACTGTTTACAAGCCAAAATATTTTGACATCCTCTCATTTTTGTCATCTTCAGCAAACTATTTTCAGTTTTCTTTTAATCTAGATTTTAGAGTTTAGATTCTGTCAAAGAACCAGAGGACAGTGGTGGGAAGGAGCTAAAAAACATATGTTACAGCTTCATTGTAAATATTTTTTAAAGTCTCAATATTTTTGATGTATTAACCCAGTCAAAAGGAATGTAATAAATAGCATGTATAAGACCCCTTTCACACTGGGGCAGCGGCCACGATATCGTTAAAGTGCGGCTCGTTTTAGCGGCGCTTTAGTGCTGTTTAAGGGGCGCTTTTCGGTTGCTAGCGGGACGCTTTTAACCCCTAAGAGGGGGTTAAAAACTCCCGTGTTGCAGCGCTTCCGAAGTGCTGCCTATTCATTGCAATGGGCAGGGGAGTTTTGGGAGCGTTGTATACAGCGCTCCCAAACCGCCAAAAGGTGCTGCTTGCAGGACTTTTCCGAATGTCCCGCAAGCGCACCGCCTAGGTCTGAAAGCACCCATTGTAATGAATAGGAGGCAGTTTTCAGGCGCTTTACAGGCTCTATTTCTACCGCTAAAACGCCTGAAAACTGCCTCAGTGTGAAAAAAGGATCTAAAGCACATTATTCAAATATTGTAAATACACTTTTTCAGAAATGTAATTGTTAGAAACTGATTTTTAAAGCCTGTAAGTCAAACTTTTTATCATTAATATTGAATAAAGTAGGGAATGGTTAAAACTCCCATCTCTGTCGCATTTATGACATTTCTCTGTGGGTAAATAAGTGTCCCTATTGGATAAATTGCCTTTATTCCTGTTCTGGTGACAGACAGGGTGAATCTCCAGAGTGGGAACATAGACAATAATAACCTGTAGGGGATTCTCACTCCTCACCAATCTATCTTTAACTAAAAAAACAACAGTGTTGAGTTTAGATAAAGCTAAAGTTGCAGAACAAATACATTTAGGCATATATTTTATCCCATAAAGTGTTGATCTCTTTAAATACCAGTATGTATCAAGTGCCCCTGGTGTAGCTTACCTTATGTCAATTGTCAAGAGGGAATTTATTACTATTATCCCCCTAACTAAATATTTTCCAGACAATTCCGGTAATTGTTTTTTTTTTTTTAAATATTCCAGAATACATCCTCGGATCCATCTGAGATAGATCTTTATAATTTGCTAAATACTATTCCGATATAATGAATTAACCCTTTAACATGCCAAAAGAACATTCTGTATGCTGTAAAAAAAGAGGTCATGGAGAGCCACATCTAAATTATGTTTAGTGATGACACTAAAGAAAACAGTCGAAACGTGAGGTCTGCCATTGCTGACTTCTAAAATGCTAGTAGCTGTCATGGTGATCTTCTTGTTTCAATACTTAACTCATTGACCTGCTACAAGTAAACATATAAGAACTTCTGAAAATTCCCTATATCTCCTGCGCTGCATACTTGTTGCAGGTCAGTGAATTCAAACACTTTGAAACAAAAGGATCAGTGAAAGAGCGAGGCATCTAGCATTTAAAGAAGGAGGTTTTCAATGGCAGCTCCTTTAGGTCTTACATTGCCAGTTTATTTAAAAGGACATAAATATGAGAACTGCCATTGCTGGCTTGTTTCAAAAGTGCAAGGCTCCATGGCTGTCATTTTTTGACACCAGCTTCATAACCTTCACAACCGGGAACAGTCTAAACTCCGGTCCTGCATTCTGGCTCCAGGTCTGTCTCTCAATAAAGGATTCCCAAAACTAGGTGAAGAATTCACAAAACAGGCTAAAATCTGTCCGTTTAAGTGAGCATGGGAGCAAATCAGCAACGTCAGCTCCCATATTTTTGTCCTAATAAGTTCACTTTAAAAACTTTCAACACTTATGTAAAATACTGTGAACTAGATGGACTTTTTAAAGTTTTGAATAGAGTAGGGAAAAGTTAAAACCGCTGCCAGTTTTTTCTTCTTTTTTTTTGTCTTTTTGTCTGACAAAACGGGAGATTTTTGCAACAAGCGTCTCCATTATAAGATTTTCCCTTATCTCTTTTTCTAAGGGGAAAACTCTAAAATGTAGATTTCCCTTCACTTTCTTTCTCTGTGACAATGGTCACCAGTACAAATATAGTGGTGGCTCTTCCCAATTAGGACTCAGACAGCAATGTATTTACTACCTGCAGGGAGTTTGCATGTTCTCACTGTACCTGCGTGGGTTTCCTCCGGGTACTACGGTTTCCTCCCACACTCCAAAGACATGCTGGTAGGTTAACTGGATCATGTCTAAATTGGTCCTAGTACAGTATGTGTAAATATGAATGTTAGTTAGAGACCCCTAGATTGTAAGCTCCGTAAGGGCAGAGACTGAAGTAAATGTACAATTTATATGTAAAACGCTGCATAAATTGACAGCTCTACATAGGTACCTGTAATAAATAAATCTGACAGAAGTTCTAACCCTTCCTCACTCTATCCAAAACTTTAAAAAAATGTTTTTGCCTAGAGATATGCTCTAAGTTTTCATACACTATTGAAGAATTACAATGCAAAAAAGACCTGTTGGTAAAATGCAATGCACTAACTATGACAAATACAGCAAACATGCTTCATCTGCTTATGTGTTAATGCAGTGTTACATTTCTTGAAATTGCAGATAAAAATAAAATAATAAGCTATTATTCTAGTAAATAAAGGGAAATAAGAATGTGCTGGTGAAGAGCCTTCATTTCCAATGATTGCATGGTGGCAACATCCACCCAATAACTACAGCACCCTACACTGACTGTAGGCAACCCTGTAAGGATGCGATGGATATAATAAAACTTTTTCTATTATGGAGGTGCAGCATGAAAAAAGTTTGCATACAGTGTACAATATTTTTTTAAATGTCTCTCTCTAAGTTTAATAATAAATAGAAATAACACTTACCTAAACCAGTACACTTACCTGGATAAAGTGCCACATACCCAACGCCATAGGAACCCAAATCCTAAATCTATGACATGTTGCCATATCACGTGGTCCAGAGCCTTGACCACCTCCTCTCTCCTCATTATTGGTCAGTGATGGGCCAACAGTGATGCTTAAGCAGTAGAAAGAGTAGGGACCAGGTTCCTGACCATGTGACATGGCTGACATTTGCAAACAAGACAGCACCCACACCACTTGTTATTAATAATAAGAGCAGTACTTTGCCATATGAAATCTGATATCAGGCTATAGAAATCTCTAACTTCTTAAATGTTTTCCATCATTTAGTGCAATGCAAGCTGGTAAGTTTTCTAACATAGTGTTTTTAGCCAAACATGGCAACTTTGAGAGCTACCATGTTCATAGAGACAGTAGATTTGACTGTTGTCTCCCCAGCTGTCCTAGAAAATCTCCTCCACTCCATCTCTGCCCGACATCAATTAATGCAGAAGAGTGGAAGACAACTGAATTTAAAGGCCAACTTCACAAAATCTGATATTTAAGTACTGTACAATTTAACATTTCCAGATACAAGGCAACATATGGAGCCCTGTTTCTAGTTTACAGAAGTGTTGTTTTCTTAAGCTGGCCATACACTCTTATACTACTATACTACTGTTATATTTCTTTTTAGCATAGAAGGAGGAATCCCCCCTCTGGGTTACTGTACTCTGATAGGCAGCAGCAGCTTTCATAATACCCGAACAGCTGCTGTATCTGATTGGAGGAAGATGCTGCTTGGCCAATAATTGTACGCTGTCCACCCATATCAGCACACACCTACGACAAAAGCTGTTTGAATGATTGACTTTTGTTTAACAGAGCAGGGCCAGCAGAGCCACTGACAAAGCAAATTTCAACCTCTTCATCAGGAACCAGATGAAATTCGCTCAGTGTATGGCGAGCTTCATTTTTGTTCAATAAAAGTTTATGGCAGATGAGCTGTGCAAAGTACATGGTGTCAAGGCTGTCAAGTTAGTTCTGTCTCTTGCATTTATCAGGCCATGTGAGGTCAAATATTAGCTTATTGCCTTATTTCTATCTCATATATTTCATACAGTATATCTTCAACACATCAACATCATTGTTTATCACCATGTAATGCAACTGGAACTAAAACTCCCATCCAAGTGCAATATTTTTTTCTAATTTCCTGCCAATGATTTACTCAGCTCACCTGGGTACATTAATCTCTCTACCCGGTGGACGTCGGGAGGCCTTATTAAAAGCAATCTTGGCTCCGATGGCCACGGCTAGAGTAAAACTAATGACACCACAGATGACATAGACGGTGCTATTGGTCTGGTCAGCAAGACCATTATTGTTCAGCTTGCTGTTAGCACTGGTGGTAATAGGCTGGGTTGTGTGTGCCCAGAAAGGACTGATATAGTTTTTACAGGTGTCCTGCTCCAAGCGCTTGTGATGATGCTCACAACAAAAGCGGTAATGACAAGTGCCACAGCAATAGCGATATGTACCCGTGGTACAGTTAAAGGTGGCATCATACTGTCCCATCACATCATAGTACCCAAAGCACATATCTGGTGCAATCTGGCTCTTTCCTGATGAGGTATTCTGGGATACCTGTGGTCTTTTTATGTGTGCAAGAAGCATTGGCATTGCCTGGGTTTGGTTCTTCTGCCATTGACTCTGGCCGTTGCCAACACTAAGTGCTGAGTGCACACCGAGAGCATCCAGAGTAACACTAAGCAACACTGTCAAGAGATGATACATGGCAGTTCAGAATTGTAGGGTCCAATGGCAGTAACAAATATAATTCTCTTTCTGATGTATGAAGGAAGAGGCCTTTGTTGTTTGGCTGTGGTGCTTTAGAAGTCTTCACATGACAAATAATGAAAGTCTATGTATTTCTGAATCACTTCAGACTTCTGTTTTTGCTTTATTAAACTTTATAAAAAGTTGTCTTCATTACAAAAAACAATGACTCCAAAGAAAACCTGAAAGAAATCAGAAAGAACACATTAGGGAACTCTGAAGAGTCATATAATACTTCACACCTTTTTACTTTTATCTGAGTGGCATTATAACTGTGGGCAAAAAACATTCAGTTGAATAATTTGGAAACATAATTTCATAGAATTATTTACCTGCTATATTTTTAGGACTTGTGATACTCTAGTTGAATAGACCAGACAGGGCTGTGCTTACCTCACAATAGTCATGGGGTAGCTCTTGGCAACTTGCAGGTACTTACCGACTGAAGAAATATAGCAAACCTGTTTTTTTTTTTTGCTTTAAAGTCCCTCTTTCCGGAAGCATATACTTGGCTTTCCTTTTCTCCTTAATTGCTTCTTTTAACTGCTGAAGGTGAAAAAATTGGATTGGAAAGATAGTCAACCCTGTGGAGGTTCCAACTAGAGTTTCAGCTACACCTCACACAGGAAAATCTTTCCTTCATTCTAGTGGCTGAACGGAGCAGCTGGTAAATAAAAGGATGGTAAGTATATACTGCTGGGGATGGAGGCGGGGAAAGTAACCCCTTAACGCTGGCGCCTCCCGCCCCCTTTAAGAGGTTTCTGACGCCGGGAGGTGGGGCAGGGTTTCTGATCATGTGAACGCCGTGATTGGCTTTCACAGCGGTCACATGATTGGAAAGCTCCCAATTACAAGTAGAGATCAGGAACTTTCTGTTAGCCACTGATAACTGCAGGGTGCACGCACTTGGCACAACGCTGTTTACATTCTGGCACGCATATACTGTATGTGTGTGTTCAGCATTAAGGCCCATCTGTGAGAGGCCACATATTTGCATACCGTTGGCACAAAGGGGTTAAAGTTCACCTGCTGCTTTGCCATCAATGGCCAAATCAAACATTGCTTAACCTCCCTGGCGGTATGATTATTTCTGATTTTAGGTGCTGAAAGCGGTACAATTATTTTGCACAGAAATTTGGCGTTTTATATTGTAGGCCTGTAATTCTTAGGAATAGTTCACTTAAATCTGTCCAAACAAGAGTCTAGTAGACATCCCGGGTATGATAAAGTTTGAAAAACGAAATAAAAAATTATAATATAATAAATAACTATAAATAATTATAACAAATAATAATATAATAATAATAAAAATTATATAATAATATAATCAAATCAAAAACACTGAAATTTGCTCAGTTGCAGAATTTTAGCTTTCGTTACTTTTAGTGTTTGATGACGGATCTCCCCACAAATCACTATCGCTCAATTCTGCGAGTGATTCTAATTTATTATCGCTTTTTTCTAGCTGGTCTAAAACCACTTTTGATGTAAAGAGACAGTTTTGGTTGCTATGGACAATCTCCAGTTTCCTGGCAGAAAGAACAGTTTTATATATATAAAACTGCATGCAGGACACTGGGCAGACCACTAGGGACAAAGGGGATGTGTAGTTATTTGATACAGTACTGTAATCTGTAAGATTACAGTATGCTGTATCTATACTGTGTGTTTCACTATTTGAATTTACCGCCGAACTCCATCCCCGTGCGTCGCAACGCTCGCAGGGAACGGAGCTCGGCACTGTGAATCGAGCGAGACACAGCGGCTCGCCGATCACAGCGGGGAGACATCGCAGGATCCAGGGGACAAGGTAAGTAAACTCTTCCTGGATCCTGCAATGCAAGCCCGAGTCTGGCTCGGGGATACCGCTTTTGGTATGTAAAATCCAACCCGAGCCAGACTCGGGAATACCGCCAGGGGGGTTAAAAGTAGAACTTAGCTCACCTAAAAAACAATGTGGTTGATTTACTAAAACCGGAGAGTGCAAAATCTGGTGCAGCTGTGCATGGTAGCCAATCAGCTTCAAACTTCAGCTTATTTAATTAAGCTTTGACAAAAAACCCTGGAAGCTGGTTTCTATGCAGAGTTGCACCAAATTTTGCTTTCTCCAATTTTAGTAATTCCAGAGTAGGTTCTATTTAGGGGCAAAGATAAGTCAGCATCTAGTAAGATGAATTAAAAGGCTATCTGCAGGTGACAGAACACACATCCCTTGTTTTATGTGCAGATTCTGCACTGGTGGTCTGTACAAGCTAAAATAAAACTATCCATCAAAGACAGGCAGCATGCGGCCTACAACTGTGTGCCTTGGCTTAAATTAAAATGCATATGAACAAAAATTTTACAGTTCCCCTCTCCTAATATTCATAATATAGGGATGATGTGTTCCCTAGTCCACAGAGAGAGCTGGAAACAGTGCTTACTAATTACAGTTAGCAAAGCCAGAGAGCACAGGAACTTACTGGATCACAGGGTTTCTGGCAGGATCAACAGGAATTTAGTTAGTATTATTGAACAGATATAACAAATAGCTTTCAAGGTATATTTATCAGTCCAAAAAGGGAGCAAATTAAATGAGTTCATTGTTAGGGTTCCCATACACTTTAATTGATTTATTGATAATAATAATGGGCCATTATGGGATCACCGTTACAGCCAATCACAGTAATCACATGATCAGGAGTGTATTTTTGCGGATTTAATTTATATCACAGTAAAAAGGGAGAGACAACTGAAGAAGAAAGGACAGAACAATTTAGTGCCAAATGAGGGACTATTCCTCCAAATGAAAAACATATGGCAGCTATGACAAAGCGCTCATACAATAATTTTATAGATAGCCATGCTAACTCCACTGTAAATCAAATCCTGTGAAAAATGATTAATTATAAAAGATTATATACAAGTGAACCATATAAATCTCATATATGTGCAAAAGTGCCAGTGTCCAGATATTTAAACCATACAAATTAACAAACAAATGTCCATCAAAAATATGTATCCATCTTTTCAAAAAATGTCCATCGAAAGTTGAATGTCAATGCTATTGCACTCTCCGCAAAATGCATACAGCCAATTTCTTATTGTGCACGCTAATCACCACCAATCCTGTGCTGAATCCTCCACCATGCAGATTTCTCGCTCACCAAATTGACATATATTATGAACGTAATCATCCAATCCACCAGGGATCCTATATTCACTTATATGGAGTGTGCCCTCTCGCTCAATTGGAAAATAAAAGAAATGCTATCATTGCGCAACATGTTTATTCTTTAATGCATAAAAACACCCAATTCTCAATTTCCGACTCACATTTAAAAGTGCCTCCAACCTGCACTGAGTCTATCCAGCTATTCCTATCAATGGCTTGCAGGTCGTTCTGTGCAAAGAAACAGGCATGCGTTTCAAATCTCGGATTCAATGGTACCAAGGGCAGGAAGTGACGTGTGCGTCGCACCACTATGGCTCAATGCGTTTCGCATGAATAATGCATTATCAGGAAGCTTTGAAGCTATGACAAAGGAATGGAATGATATTCTCATTAAATCTAATTTTTTTTGGTCTATGATATTTAGTAATGTTTACTTTTAGTGTGCAGTACATTTATGCATTCTTGCAATCTGGGAAAACAGACGTTTTTCACATACTATTTAATCTATTTAATGTAGAAAAGTAATTAACTGTTTATATAGTCCATTAATACTTGCATTGTGACCTTTGCCCAATATAATCTAGTCAAGTGGTTAAAACATACACTGTATATCTGTTCTATTCTGCTTTGATATAAATTAAGGCTAATGGTTTTTTTTTTGCATTTTTAGCAAATTAGCATTACTTTCACATGTGGCATCATAGAGCTGGGCTTGCAACAGAAAGTTTCACTACAGCACCTCAAAGCCCCTCCATTTCATCTGTAAAGCCTGGATGGAATGGAATTTCAAAAATGTGGCAAAGTCCCAATACAGGAAGTTCCCGAGTTACGAACACAATAGGGACTGTAGGTTTGTTCGTAAGTCGAAGTTGTTCGTAAGTCACAACACTGCATTTGTAAGTGTAACTTTCGGTCAGAACACTGCCTTCGTAAGTGTAACGTCCGCCTGTGCATGGATGTGGGATGTTCTGGGCTCTTGTTATGTTATCTGTGGCTCTTCTGGACATGCAGTACATGCAGTACTGCAGTATGGGATGTATCTGGAGGTATCCAGGACCAGCGTGGAGCACAAGTGGCCGGCATTTGAGGCCATTCGTAAGTAGGAATTGCTCATAACTCGGGTGTTCGTAACTCGGGGACTGCCTGTATGTGGTCCATACTTTTCCATGAGTTGCCATTCATTTACCAAAGTGTCAGACAGCAGACAAGTCAGCCTCCATGATGGCCTTTCTGACATTTTTCCTGATTTCGGGGTTCATTTTTCTGTTCTGACAGAGAGAGAATTCAAGTGAATAACAGCACACACTTATCCTTGAGAAGCACTATTAAAAAACATTTTGAGAGTATTCATATTCATAAATATTCAGATACCTAATATCAGGTTCTTTTCAAACAAGTTTGGAAACAAGTGGAAGAAAAGACGTCCTGCTCTTATACAGTATGTATAAAAAAAAAGTATAAAATGTAGGCACTTAGGCTACCTACAGCAAATCTTATTCATCTCTGTTTTGCCCAAATGCTGGACTGTTCTGAACAGTTAAAACTCTGACATTGTCAGGTAGTGTCAGGACTTGCTGCTCCCTCCAGCCCTGTAAGATTTTTATTGACCCATCACAATGGACTGCCTTATTGGCCAATAAGAATGTTTGGGGGTGGGAAGTGCAGGAGCTTTATCTATTCGGTAAAAGCTTTGCCCATTCAGAAAGGCTTGGCCATTGCCTATAGCTAAAAAGAATTAGGAATTACACTGCATTCCAGAGCAGAGCGATAATATGCAACATGTTTGCATTATATTACACCATTCTGCTGGATCCCACATGTTACTGCACAGAAACGCAGTTCACCATGCTTCTTTGCAGTGAAATGTAATAAAACTGAATGAAGCAGTACTCTTCAAATAAAGTTTGTTACAAAAAAAAAGAAAAAGGGCGGTGTGATGGGATAAAATGCACATCACTACCACATCACACCACCTCCTGCTACACTGCTCTGCAGCCCAAAATGCTATGCGTGCAGCGTTGGTTGCCACTGCAGATCATTGTAAATGGGCCCTAAGGGTTTGTTCACACTATTTCTGTTGAGCTGCGTTTTTCTGCACAACACCGTACATGTAGAGTGTGAACAGGATAATTGTTTTCTACGGGTCTTGTCCACACTCTACATGTACAGTGGTGTACAGAAAGACGCAGCTCAATGGACATGGTATGAACAAGCCCTTAAAGCAGAGGCTCACCCAAAAGGTTCGCACAAGGGGGGGATCAGGTACCTGGTTTTGGCAAATTAACTCAGGTGCCTACATCGCTGGATCCCTGGACAAGTAAGTGTCCTTATATTAAAAGTCAGCAGCTACAGTATTGTATTTGTAGCTGCTGACTTTAAATTTTTTGGGGGGGAGACTGGAGCTCCTCTTTAAAGTTATTTTGACTCAACAATAACTATTTTGTAACCAGTCCATGTGGAAAATACAAGTTGCTCATTTTTTTCTTCTTTTTTTATATGATTTTGTTAGTTAGTTACTTGTGCCCAGTCAACTGAAAAAAGTATCCATTCTCCAAGTTTGAAAGTACAAATATACTAAGTTGTACTTTCAAACTTGGAAAATGGATACTTGAGCCATTGCATTTATCACCTTTGTGATATTTATTGAGATGGGGATGAAAACGCGTTGAATATTTTTTTATTTAACCCCCTCCTCCCCTGACGCACGCATATATTGGGCCTCTTGGTGGGTGGGCTTTAACACCAAGAGGCCACATATATGCGGCCCTATGTAAACACAAAACTGTGCCCTGCGCGCTCCCAGCACAATCACCAGTGGAGACCGGAAAGCTCCCGATGCACACTTGCAATCGGGAACTTTCTGATCATGTGACTGCTGTGACAGCCAAACACAGCGGTCACATGACCCCAATACCAGCCTCCGCCTCCTGGCATCCAGAAGTACTTTAACCTCCCTGGCGGTATGATTATTTCAGATTTTAGGTGCTGAAAGCGGTACCATTATTTTGCACAGAAATTTGGCGTTTTATATTGTAGGCCTGTAATTCTTAGGAATAGTTCACTTAAATCTGTCCAAACCAGTCTAGTCTAGTAGACATCCCGGGTATGATAAAGTTTGAAAAACGAAATAAAAAAATCATAATTTAATAAATAACTATAAATAATTATAACAAATAATAATATAATAATAATAAAAATTATTCAATAATGTAATCAAATCAAAAACACTGAAATTTGCTCAATTGCAGAATTGTCGCTGTCATTACTTTTAGTGTTTGGTGACGGATTTCCCCACAAATCACTATCACTCAATTCTGCGAGTGATTCTAATTTATTATCGCTGTTTTCTAGCTGGTCTAAAGCCACTTTTGATGTAAAGAGACAGTTTTGGTTGCTATGGACAATCTCCAGTTTCCAGGCAGAAAGAACAGTTTTTATAATATAAAACTGCATGCAGGGCACTGGGCAAACCACTAGGGACAAAGGGGATGTGTAATTATTTGATACAGTACTGTAATCTGTAAGATTACAGTATACTGTATCTGTACTGTGTGTTTCACTTTTGAATTTGCCGCCGAACTCCGTCCCCGTGCGTCGCAACGCTCGCAGGGAACGGAGCTCGGCACTGTGAATCGAGCGAGACACAGCGGCTCGCCGATCACAGCGGGGAGACATCGCAGGATCCAGGGGACAAGGTAAGTAAACTCTTCCTGGATCCTGCAATGCGATCCCGAGGCTGGCTCGGGGATACCGCTTTTGGTATTAAAAATCCACCCCGAGCCAGACTCGGGAATACCGCCAGGGGGGTTAAGGGACGGGGGGTGGTGGCGGGAAATGGTTAACGTCTATCTAAATACAAGAAAACAAATGCTTCATAGTTTCACAGTAGGTAAGATTGAATAAAGACAATAGTCCATCCAGTTCAACCTGTGTAGGTGTACAGTCAGGTGTCAGTGCCACTGCGAAAAACCCCCATACGCAACTTAAGGTTAAACCGCTTCTCCTCTAATCTCATTGTGTGGCCCGTGTCTTCTTATACCCCGTACAAACGGTCGAATTTTCCAACCTTGTTGTCGGAAATTCCGACCGTGTGTAGGCTCCATCACACATTTTTCATAGGAATTTCTGTCACACAAAATTTGACATCTGGATCTCAAATTTTCCGACAACAAAATCCATTGTCAGAAATTCCAATCGTGTGTACACAATTCCGACGCACAAATTTCACGCATGCTTGGAAACAAGCAGAAGAGCCGCACTGCTTATTGAACTTCATTTTTCTCGGCTCGACGTACGTCACCGCGTTCTTGATATTCAGAATTTCTAACAAGATTTGTGTGACCGTGTGTATGCAAGACAAGTTTGAGCCAATATCTGTCAGAAAAAAACATGGATTTGTTGTTGGAATGTGCGATCGTGTGCTGGGATCACCATTGAGTAATCACCAAATGTATTATATTGCAGCTTCCCAGTTCTTATGTGTGTTGGTTGCATTTGTTTTCTTTCTTTCAGGCTAAGCACATTTTATGCAAGAACAGAAAAATTGCTTTTATTCCTGCCTAAAATCTACCTGCAGGATATAATAGAAGTCTATGGCAAACCGCAGCTATCCCAGGAAAGTTGCAGATGCACTGCTCTACATCCGCAGTGCAGGTAAACCACAGCACATCAGTGCCAAAGCAGCATTATAGGGGAAAGAGCAAAGAGATGCACACCGCTCCAGGCAAAATCAGGTGCAGGATGGATCACAGGTGCAGACCTCGGCTCACCACCATGGAAGACAAAACAAGGAATTGGTCGCACACTGGAACTCCAAATTATCTCGATGTCATCTTTATTGTCAAAAGGGTCAGACAGATACAAGCATAATAAAAAATATATATGTAAGCTTGCGGTCATTTATCCAAAATTAAATCACAAGCAAATCATGAAAAAGGAGAAAAGTAAAGAAAAGGACAATAAAGACTATAAAAAAGACACAAGTGTCCAAATCCAAGCTTAACTACTTCCATACAGGGCATTTTCACCCCCTTTCTGCCCAAGCCAATTTTCAGCTTTCAGCGCTGTCGAACTTTGAATAACAATTGCGCGGTCATACTACACTGTACCCAAATTAAATTTTTATCATTTTTTCCCCACTAATAGAGCTTTCTTTTGGTGGTATTTGATCACCCCTGCGGTTTTTATTTCTTGTGCTATAAACAAAACAAGAGTGACAAGTTTGAAAAAACACAATATTTTTTACTTTTTGCTATAATAAGTATCCAAATTTTTTTTTTTTTTTAAACAAATTTTTTCCTCATTTTAGGCCGATACGTATTTTTCTACATATTTTTGGTAAAAAATATTGCAATAAGCGTATATTTATTGGTTTGCGCAAAAGTTATAGCGTCTACAAAATAAGGGGATAGATTTATAGCATTTTTATTATTATTTTTTTTTTACTAGTAATGGCGGCGATCTGTGATTTTTATTGTGACTGCGATATTGCGGCGGATACATCGGACAATTTTGACACATTTTTGGGACCATTCACATTTATACAGCGATCCGTGCTATAAAAATGCATTGATTACTGTATAAATGTGACTGGCAATGAAGGGGTTAACCAGCAGGGGGCGCTGTAGGGGTTAATGTGTTGCTAGGGAGTGATTCTAACTGTGTGGGGAGGGGATTCACAAGGGGAGGAGACCGATCGGTGTTCCTCTGTACAAGGAACATACCATCGGTCTCCTCCTATCTGACAGGACGTAGATCTGTGTGTTTACACACACAGATCCACGGTCCTGCTCGGTTACCGGGCAATCGCGGGTGCCCGGCGGACATCGCGGCCGCCGGGCACGCGCACCGGGACCCGAGCGATGCGGCGGGCGCGCACGCGCGCCTCCGGCGGCACGCGCGCACCCCCTGGGCTGCCTGGAAGGCTGCGCCGTCATATGACGGCGGCCCAGGATAACAGCTGCACCGTCCCGCCGGCGGGCAGCAAGTAGTTAAATAGATGTATAAAGCAAAATCTCATTGGGTATTAAAAGTTCAGAACCAAAACTTTGTTCAGCTAAACTGAACTTCAATGTAATCTGACTATTGATGTGAAAAACGCATACTGGTGATGAAAAAATAGCCAACAAAAGTCAAATCTACAAAGGAGATAAGGACAAAAGGAGCATTGTAAGAAAAAGCAATGGATTCCAGTGTAAAATATAAACATCAGAATGTACAAATCGTAACAGTGATTGAATAATGGGAAAAGATATGGAATTGATATATATATACAAGGCTTTTTTTTTAATAATGGGAAAAGATATGGAATTGATATATATATACAGGGCTTATGCTATGATTAAGTACTGACTACAGTGTGAAACGCGTCAGTTTCCTGCATTTTTCTGCTGTGGCATGTATCTTTAACGTCTTTTATTCAATAAATGTAACTTATCATTTTGAGTGTGGCTGTCCAGAACTTCTTCTAATTACTTCATTCTATCTAACATATATTTGGGATATCCCCTTTGTAAAAACCGCGAGTAAAGAGCTCTCGCATCTTTCTCATAAGATGATTGGTCGCTGCAGAATCTGCGGATTCTCAAAAACTGGCCAACAGGAATACCCCTTACAGTATGTCTGGGGTGGCCCAACTGAGCCATGAGCAAAGTATTGCCAGACATGGGTTTCCTGAACAAACTGGTGCGAATGCTATTTTCAAAACCACACAGATGTATGTCCAAAAAGTCTTTATTGTCCTTTTCTTTACTTTTCTCCTTTTTCATGATTTGCTTGTGATTTCATTTTGGATAAATGACCACAAGCTTAAATATATATTTTTATTATGACTGTTACTGGTTTTGTGTGCATTTGTTTAGACATATGTATGCGTTTTAAACGTTGCAATGTTTTTAAAATGTTGGTTGAAATGTTGTTTGTATGTGGCACTATTAGAGCCAGGTGTGTTTATGGGTGTATCCCAAATTGGGTGGACTCCCTTAAAAGGCCTGCCTGTTTAGTGTTACCTTGGTTGTGAACAAGCAAGCGATCGCTTGTGAAATGTCTACCATTGCCTGTATCTATCTGACCCTTTTGACAATAAAGATGACATCGAGATAATTTGGAGTTTCAGTGTGCAACCAATTCCTTGTTTTGTTAGCCTTATAGGGGGCTCAGAACAGTAAGGGTTCATTTAGATTTGCAGTTTGGGGGGTGCTAAAACCCCTTAGTTAAGACATGTTTTTATCACCCCCGCCCCAACCGCACCCCCTTTAGCTGCAGTGGCCAGGGGTGTACACATGTCGCAGTCGCAGCAGGAGTTATATGCCATGTCATGGTAGTGGGTGTAGCACCTGCCAAACATGACCCATTCAAGTGAATGAGGCTACTCTGCATGTGCCCTGCAACCTTGTGCAGTACAGCAAACAAGGCGTTAAAGCAGGCAGCATTGTGTTGCTTTCTCACCACCTGCTTTAACTCCTTGGATCCCGCAGAAGCATGTAGTTGAGACGGGCACTTGCAGAGTCGCCCCGTTTACTTAAATGGGTCCCAATTAGGAGGTGGTAGCACCTACCAAAACCAATAGTTTTACCGCCCCTTAACTTTATGTGTGGACGAGCACTAAGGGTGCCGCTGCCAAATGCAACTAAGGGCTCATTCACAAGTGCAGCAGGCACTGCTGCTCCCCTGAAATGTGCTCCGAGCGTGTTTGACAGGTGATGAGTAGGTAGTATATGTTGCCTCCTCACCACCTGATTTAAACCCATGATTGCCATGCAATGCATGCCATTGTGACACAGTAGTATAGCAATTAGAGGTTTAAATAAGGTGTGAGGAAGCGACACTGTGCCCGTTGATCTTTGACTTCTCCCATGTTGTACAGATAGATCTCCACCTCTTTAAGGTTGCCTACCCCTGGTATAATATTTGTTACTTTAATTTAAAAAATACCCTTTAGAAACACTTTAAAATTCATTGTTAGGGTTTACATTTTAAAGATATGTTTTACCCTATGTAGTGGCAATATAACCTTTTTTTGAATGCTTACAAACAAGATGCAGCACAATATGCGTGGGCCGATTACATATTTAATAAATATTTTATGATGAATGTACAATTCATTTCCTATGTGTTTTTAGTACAATGGAACCCTTTGAGAGGTTTTCTGTGCTCTGTATGGTAAGTTGTTAAGAGGCAGAATGTTGTCACAGTACAATGTCTGTGATACTTTGTAACTCTGCAGTCAGTTCATTAGAGCTAATGCACTGTAATATAATACAAAAGTAGCGTGTAAAATGAATTCCGAAATACAATAGAAATTACCACAGTACTAAGCTTGTTTTTAGTTAGTTATTACCCTCAGCGTTTTCACACGCTAACTCAATTTCGTGCATTAAAGGGGCCATAATTGATGTATTTATCAAGCCAATGTGCTGTAGTCAAGAGCAATCAATCAGAATCCACCTTCTGCAAACTGTTGTGTAGTGCTATTTATTTGGCTACTGCTGTGTTTTTCTGCTCCCTTTTGTAACATTCTGTGTGATTTCCCTGCTGCTCTATGCACACTACAAATCCCATAGTCCATGATCCTATGTCTATCTCGGAATCGAGCAAAAGAGGGTCCTTACGTTCCTACAAACAGTGGGACCATGGAGAATGAACGTAGCCACCTTCTAACAGGAAGTCAGATCACAGCTGAAAGAACAAAGGAATCTGGGAATTTGTAAGAGCTTGAGAGCAATAGAAGGTACTTCTTAAGTCAAGAATACATACTTGTATATATATATATATATATATAAATATATATATATATATATATATTTTTTTTTTTTTTTTTTTTAAACAGAGTTTAGTGTCACTTTAACATAAGTTTTTAGAACAAACATACTCAAAGTGGAAAGTTTTAGATTTGCACTTTGTACTACTACATTGTACTTGAAATGTAGTCAGATGAAGGAAATTTTTAAACACGCTCAATAGCTCTGGTGAGGTGGCTTTCACACAGCAAGGCTTTCATTGATGGGCGCCCAGTAGTAGCTTAAACCATAAAAATACAGAAAGAAGCGCTGGACCAAAACCAGATGAGGAGTCCAAGATAATTTTAATTGTTGGCAAAAGCTTATATAAAGGTGTTCTTGTTAAAGACTTGCTTGGCTGACATTCCTTCTGGCTCCAGATCCTGCTTGCTGTTCCACTACGCTGTTCCCTGGCTTCCTGACTTTCTGGCTTGTCTGACTATCCATTCCAGTTACCGAACTTTGGCCATGTTTTGACTACATTTGTTCTATTTTCTTTTATTATTAAACAAGTGTGATTTAACTGTACTTCTGTCTCGGTCTGATTCATGGTTTCTGACAAGTTGTTCCTCCATGCAGAGAGTTTGATACTGGTTCCACAGTGCAATATAGATGTGTGAAGTCTCTGTTTTATCTAGGTCCATTAAAGTTTTATTCTGTGTTGAACCCGGATTGAGGTGGGGGGGAGTGGTGTTGCCCTCGAAAATCACATTGGCTGTTTATATATGGCTTCATTTACCAACAATTTAAATAAATTTGGACTCTTTTATCTGGTTTTGATCTCGTGCTTCCTTCCGAATTTCTATATTTTCACACAGGTGGCCACTGTAACTTAACATCCTGAATGGGTCACTCCATATTTCACAGGTTCAGGCAAGGCTTCTAAGAAACTCAAATTCTTCCTCATGAGCTGCTGCTGTTCTGGGACTTAGTTGTGTACAAAGAAGAGGAGTTTCTCATAGGTGCACAGCAGAGACTAAGCTGGTTTAGGTAGGTGGATCAATGTAGTTGGTGCTTCTCAGCCCTTGAGTCAGCATTTGGAACGGTAGCTCACTATGGAGAAGGAAAAACTGATGAATACCAATTACCTTTAGTTTATGCGCAAGTCAATGTACCTTCTCCACCTAGTCTGTAAGTGGCCGCCCAATGGCTGATGAGAGAAAACAAAGTTCTCAAGAAGCTTTGGCAAAGATAGAACTGTAGGCAGATGGATTAGCATGGGAAAAGCATGGATTTGTCAGCCCCGGAGGAGGGAAAACCTGGTGGTAAGTCTGTCATACTTGTGTATGCAGGGGTGAACTGGCCTGCCGGAGCACTGGAGCGTGCTCCAATGGCCCTAAGTATATAGGGCAAAAATGGCAATAAAAGCACCTAGTAGGGGGCCTGTCCCGTACCATCACCTAGCAACTAAGAGAGAGCTGTATGGTGTGTATTTCTATGTATACGACCCATACACATACAATACACAACATACAGCTTCACCTTACAGCCACTAGGAAATGGCAGCGGTATGCAGTCAAGTGGCCAGGCTATGTAGTGGATGGGTAGGGCTGGCAGTGTGTGTATGGTTGGTGGATAGATGAGCTGGCACACGATATTTTGGCTGTAACTGACAACTCCCTGGATTGTTGATTACATAGCCTGGCCCACGCACACTCCCTGATGTCAGTGAAAACTGCTGGCTCGCTGTGCTAAGAAAGCCTGTGTGCACGCCTGCCTGTGCTGCTAATGCAAAAAAAAAAAAAAATACAAAAAAAAAACTTTTCAGCAAAATAAAGACGCTTTGCAGTTTTCTTGCTTGATTTACAATAGATAATACAGAAACATATATGCAGTTGAAATTAACATCTTACAGACCAGGCATACTTTGACTAAACCTTGAAAAACAGAGACAAGGATCACAGTGAAACTACACAGCTGGCCAAACATTGTTATGCCACGTACACACGATCAGATTTTCCCGACGGGAAATGTTGGATGTGAGCTTGTTGGCGGAAAGACCGACCGTGTGTATGCTCCATCGGACAATTGTTGTCGGACTTTCTGCCAACAAATGTTGGCTAGCATGTTCTCAAATTTCCTTCCAACAAATGTGTGTTGCCGGACTTTCCGATCGTGTGTACACAAGTCCGTCGGACAAAAGTCCAAAGTACAAACACGCAGGCTCGGAAGCAGAAGCAGTCGGTCTTGTAAACTAGCATTTGTAATGGAGAATTAACATTCGTGACGTGGCAAATTATGAAATCTCCAAATGCAGCGCACATTCTCTTCTTCTTTACAGCGGGAGTCCACCTAAAAAAAAAATATTAAAAGCCAGCAGCTACAAATACTGCAGCTGCTGACTTTTAATAAATGGACACTTACCTGTCCCAGGGTCCAGCGATGTCGGCAGCCGACGCCGATCACTCGCTCGTTTCTCGGCAGCTGCCGCCGCCATCCTAGGTGTGGGAATCAGGAAGTGAAGCGTTGCGGCTTCACTTCCCTACTGCGCGAGTCGCACTGCGCGTCGTAACTGATCCCTGCTATCTTCTGGGACCTGTGTGTTTCCCAGGAGACATCGCAGAGGGACGGGAAGTGGCGTAGACTCCCGTGGGAGTCTATGCCAGGAATTGGGTGCAAATACCTGCCTTAGACAGGAATCTGCACCCCCCTCCCCCGTGAAAGGTGCCAAATGTGACACCGAAGGGGGGGGAGGGTTCCGAAAAGTGGAAGTTCCGTTTTTGTGTGGAGTTATTGCAAACAAATTTTCAAAGGCTTTTTTTTCTAGTGATATCAAGAATAATATTATTATGTGTTTTTGTTTTTATTTGTGCAATAAAAAAAATAGACATGCTATCTGCCAATAAAGTTAACCAAAAAGTGCATTCTATGCATCCAAAAATATAGAAAATATACCAAATCAAATCATTATTCAAGCAAAAAAATAATGTCAAAGCAATAACTCCAAGGCCAATAATAAATAACATGTTATCTCCTCCGATTCCGCAACATGTCTGGTTGACGAACGGCCATTTAGAAACGAACTGAAAAGCACGAAATGAAAAACGCGAAAAGAAAAGCATGAATCAACACTAACCAAACTTCTACTAACACGAAATTAGGAGAAGGAGCCCAAAGGGTGGCGCTAAAGAGCTGAAAAACCACGTAGTACGTCTAGTACGTCACTACGTTTGTAATTGTTGGCCAACATTTGTGTGACCGTGTGTATGCAAAACAAGTTTGAGCCAACACCCTTCGAACAAAATTCCACGGTTTTGTTGTCAGAAAGTCCGATCGTGTGAACAGGGCTTTAGATTCCTCAATCCACACAACCAAAATGAATGATGGACTCCCCCTTGGAATGATGTTGTATTCTGGATACACTGATTAGCAGCTATAGCTGATTTACTGCAGCTGCTAATTGAGGAGATTTTTCCAACATGTCCATTTAAAGCGGGGGTCTATCTATCTATCGTTTTTTTTTTTTTAGTTCATTCACAAACTTTTCTTCTCAGCATTACATACTCACATATTGTGTGTAATATGTCCGCCTGTGTCAGATTTCGTCGGAAAGAATAACTTATATTATTCACTGCAGGCGGTTTCCATCTTCATTGTGGGCATTTGAAGCCCACAAGCATTTATTTCCTGGATGTGGTGAATGCTGTGCTCCCAGCATTCACCGCTCGTTCCTGCACATGCTCAGTGGCATCCTGGGAAGCCTGAGACTAACTCCCAGGAGTCTGGGAGAGGCTAGAAACACACCTACTCCCACGGGAGGAGAACCAGGAAGTGCAAAGAAGAATAGAAAAATAAAAGGTAATTACGGCGATTTAAATTTTTTTAAAGGGCATGTCAGCATCTAGGCAAGGAAGAGAATACATACAGACATTGTTCAAAATTTGGGTGGAACCCCACTTTAACAGAAGTTCCACACTTATTCAAGGTTTATGACTCAGTCAGTAGTTCTGAAATTTGAGGATTAATTGTTCTACGGTGCCTGCAGCTACAGAAGTCAGTGAGGACCTGGTTTAGACTCATTCACTTCTTGTTGAGAGAATATGTAAATACTTGAGTGTCCATAGCCTGGCCAAAGGTTCACTTAAAAAATAAAAAATTGTCCACTCCACTAAAGAAGATCAGAATCTGCATTTGTTGAATTGAGTGGCGATTTATTTGAATTAGCCAGACATTTATTGAGTGAATATTTCAAACTCCTTTAGTAAATTAACATGACAATTTTTTAGGGAGTACTACAGCATGCAGCTGCAACTGCTGTTAGCTTTCTACTGTGCACTTGCATTATTAGATCTGTATTCTTTTCTCATAGTTACTTAGTGGGTTAGGCTGAATAAAGGCATAGGTCCATCCAGTCTTCATATATGATATTCTGATTAGGATGGGGGGGGGGGGCGAAGGAGGGGGGGGGGTCAAAGACTAACAAAATTTTACATCATGAAAAGATCTGCTTCAAATTCATGTAAATAACTCACAATGATTATATGATAGAATTGTCGTAACATACCTGATTAAAATAATTGTTTTCAGATGACCAGCCTAGTTTATAGAGATTTTTTGATTGTTCTATATGTGTGAAAATCAATCACTTATGTAATTACTAGGTGATCAAACCACTCATTCAGGAAAGAAAAGATCAATGCATACAGAGCAAACATTAGTCACCAGCTGTGTGTATACTGTACTATGTAACAAATCCCTGAGATATTTTCTGAAATTCTCTTAAAGCTATTTTTCAATCCTGAGTGTTCTAAATTTTATTTTACTTTATACTGTAATTCATTTGGCAGGTAATGTAGGATATTCTTTCTCACCATGGCTCCTGATGATATTCATCCTCACCATGGCTCCTGACGATATTCCTCCTCACTATGGCTCCTGATGATATTCCTCCTCACCATGGCTCCTGACGATATTCCTCCTCACTATGGCTCCTGATGATATTCCTCCTCACCATGGCTCCTGACGATATTCCTCCTCACTATGGCTCCTGACGATATTTCTCCTCACCAGTGGTGGCTGGTGCTCCATTTTTGGGGTGGCGGCAAACAAACCACCTGCCAACCCCTGGTCGGTCAGTAAGTCGGTCAAATCCCCCACCCCCCCTCCCCGTTCAGTTGGTCAGTCAGTCACAATCCCCCCCCCGTCGCTCGGTTGGTCGACAAACACTTACCCCATCTAGATCGCGGGCCTGCGTCTCCTCTTCGGTGTCTCCTCCTCCGCAGCTTCCCCCTGCATCTCCTCCTCGTTAGCCAATATGACCACTTCTAATCTCGGCCAGTCGGGTCCTACTTCCTGATTGGCCGGGAGGAGAATCAGGAAGACAATAGCGAATATTAATTCGCTAATGTCACACAACTGGGTGGGCTCAGGGCACAGCGCTCTGTGCCCCGAGCCCACCCGTTTTTTAAGCAAATTAGAGCCTCGGGCTCTAATCATGTGCCTTAAAAAAAAATGTCGATTAGGAGCCGGGCGCATGGATTAGGGGGGTGCCCCTAATGGAGCGGCCGCCACTGCTCCTCACCATAGCTCCTGATAAAATTCCTCCTTACCATGGTTGCTGATAATAATCCTCCTCGCCATGGCTCCTGACGATATTCCTCCTCACCGTGGCTCCTGACGATATTCCTCCTCAATGTGGCTCCTGCTGATATTCCTCCTCACTATGGCTCCTGACAATATTCCTCCTCACCATGACTCCTGGCGATATTCCTCTTCACCATGGCTCCTGACGATATTTCTCCTCACCATGGCTCCTGACGATATTCCTCCTCACCGTGGCTCCTGACGATATTCCTACTTAATGTGGCTCCTGCTGATATTCCTCCTCACCATGACTCCTGACGATATTCCTCTTCACCATGCCTCCTGACGATATTTCTCCTCACCATGGCTCCTGACGATATTCCTCCTCACCTTGGCTCCTGACGATATTCCTCCTCACCATGGCTCCTGACGATATTCCTCCTCACCTTGGCTCCTGACGATATTCCTCCTCAACGTGGCTCCTGCTGATATTCCTCCTCACCATAGCTCCTGACGATATTCCTCCTCACCATGACCCTTTACGATATTTCTCTTCACTATTGTTTCTGATGATATCCCTCCTCACCATGGCTCTTGATAATATTCCTCCTCACCATGACTCCTGACGATATGCATCCTCACCATAGTACGTGAGGATATTCCTTATCACCATGGCTCCTGACGATATTCCTCCTCACCATGGCTCCTGACGATATTCCTCCTCACCATGACTCCTGACGATATTCCTCTTCACCATGGCTCCTGACTATATTTCTCCTCACCATGGCTCCTGACGATATTCCTCCTCATCTTGGCTCCTGACGATATTCCTCCTCACCATGGCTCCTAATGATATTCCTCCTCACCATGGCTCCTGACGATATTCCTCCTCACCGTGGCTCCTGACGATATTCCTCCTCAACGTGGCTCCTGCTGATATTCCTCCTCACCATAGCTCCTGACAATATTCCTCCTCACCATGACCCTTTACGATATTTCTCTTCACTATTGTTTCTGATAATATCCCTCCTCACCATGGCTCTTGATAATATTCCTCCTCACCATGACTCCTGACGATATGCATCCTCACCATAGTACCTGAGGATATTCCTTATCACCATGGCTCCTGACGATATTCCTCCTCACCATGGCTCCTGACGATATTCCTCCTCACCATGGCTCCTTTCAACTGTCTTGTCTAGCTGCATCAATCACAGGCCAGCATTCATCCTCTAGGAAGCTCTCCTTCTTGTTATTACGGTATTTTGAATGCCTTCTGGTTGTTAAGCATCTGCACACAGCTTAGTGCACATAGCCCAAGAAAAATGTTCATGATAGGATTGCTAGTGTGACATGGCCATAAAGATGCACTGTAATACCAATATCAGATTAAAGCTGAACATCGGGGAAAACAAAAATTCTCCCTCGCACAGGGGCTACCCATGCACAGGGGCTACCCTTGCACTGAAAGGGTTAAAAACTAATTTAGATCTAGGGTACCGGAAAAAGCTATTTTACTTACCTGATCCCCTGCTTCTACAGGCTTCCTCCACGCAGACAGACCAGTCCTTGCATCCCCAATTCCTCTATTCTCTAGCAGTGGAAGGTTCTCTGACATTGTCAAATATAATACACCCTGCACTGGATGTGAGGAATAAATGATTCTTGTTGCTGACTAATGTTTTATCTCATTGATTGTTTTTTGCATGTTAGGCACCTCAGATGGTTTTATTTAGTGTAAAGTACAATGGGCAAAGTGCCAGTAGTTAACACTTCTGCCTTGGGTCCTAGGGGTCTCTGTTTGAATCCCAGCCAGGACACTCTCTGCATGGAGTATGCATATTCTTCCCACATTTGAGTGGGTGTACTCTAGTTTCCTCCCACACTGCAAAGACATGCTGCTAGGTTAATTGCCTCCTGTCTATAGTTGACTATAGTGTTTGTATATTGTATATGCATATGAGATAGGGAGCTTAGACCAAAAACTCTTTGAGGGCAGGGAAAAAATGTAAATGTAAGCTGTTGTGTAAAACTGTCAGTGCTATATAAACGCCTATAATAATGACAACCAATAAGAACTCATCTTTTAATGTTCTAATTTCAGTAAATTGAATAATACAGCACTTTGAAAATTGATCTTTCTTATTATATAAGCACGATGTATTGAAAAATCTCAGTTTTTAAAATGAAATGGTAAAACGCAAAAACATGAACATTTGGGAAATAAAACAACCACCCAAAAAGGAACAACCCAACAGGAAAATTATACAGGTCAGGTAGTTTTTCTACACATTAAAGTGGAAATTTACACATAACAATTTGCTAAAAAAAATAATGTTCTTTAGCAAGGAGCATACATCCCACATTGATAATTATGCTACCAAAAATATTGTGTGCTGTAAATTGCCTCCAGCATTGCTCATATTTCTTCTTGCTGGAGGCTGCCATTTTCCTGAAGCCTAGGGCTCATGAGCAGCAGTAAATATTTAGGCTCTTAGCAGATCAGAATCTAGTGGCTCTGATTTTAGGTACAATGCCAAAAATGGAGAGCAACTGAGCATGTGCATAGCAGGGTGATTGAGACAGTGTATTACTGGATTTTAAACAGTATAGGCTCTTATTATCAATTTTGTTTACATAGCTACACCTGCAAAAGGGCCTGAAGTGATCTAGCAAAAGATTATTATCTGACTAAAGTTCCACTTTAAGGAAAATGGACATTCTTTTGAGGACAGCGAGGTCCACATTTTAGACAGGGAAAAACTGGAACAACTGTCATTGAACACGAATTGAGGCCTTTAACACCATTTGTCTTCCACATGCTGTATAATGCTGTTTTAACACCTTCACCTGGGCAATTTGACAATGCACACCTTCGGCCATATAAATAGAAAGATTAACCCCTGTGCTGACTTATACAACTAGAACAGGGTGGTAACACAACTTTTACACATTACAACCTGTTCTTGGACAATAAGTATCTTCCTTGGCACAGTCCATGGTAGTTGGATTAGGTGTCAGTGCTACCTGTGTGGATATAAATGCTGGGGTGTGTTCCTGTCACTCATTAGAATTGAAGAAATAAGTACAGGTAAGCCACGAAATTGATTTAACTTTGCAAAACAATTCCAGATGGATATGACCAACTACTACCAGCTAAACGTTGAAGCAGTTTATGTATTGTGTGCTGATTAGCTGGACTGAGTTTAATGTTTGCATTGTGCAACATGATGTATATTCCATAATTATTATATTATAAGTGACCCTGTTGCTAAAGAAAATTCACACTGGGAGTGTCCATATACCCGGGGTACCCCACAAGTCTCACAGGTTCCCCCTGCTGACCTCCACATCATTACTGTGCCCTGCAATGATGTGAGGACTGAGGAAGGAACCAATGAGATATCATAAAAAATAAAAAACAAAAAATAAATGTTAAGCACACCCTTATGAGTTACCTCTACAAAAAGTTTATTAGCATATATAATGCATAAAAAGGAGGCCCCCACCTCCCTGTGTTGCCGCACAATTTTCTTTTCTCTTTATTTGTATCTGCCTGGATTGCCGAGGCTGGCCAGCACATAGTGGGAGTAGCTACTACCGCTACCACATAGTTGCCAACATTGTAAAAAAAGAATGTGGGACACTTTTGTGGCTGTAGGCGGAGCTGTCCAATAATTAGGGGGCGGGGCATTCGTCCTCAGGCGTGGCCTAGCAAACATAGACAAGTGGGCGTGGTTTACGTGAAATTGTGGGCGTGGCTTAAATGGGCGTGGCTCTAGAGTGTGTGGTTAGAGTCTGAAATGAATGAGGGATGGAGAGGGGGAGAGAGGGAAATGACGGGACAGCAGCCCCAGATCCTACACAATAGAAATATGTGTATTCTAGAAAGTTTAACAATCAGCAGATAAAGATACTCCAAACACCTGGTGTTAGCAGTTCAATCAATCCGGCACCATGGTTGTTATGGTGTCAGGATGATTGAAGTGCATTATTTCTATTATTATATTGTAATATAAAATGAAATCATTCAACTCACCATAATGCAGAATCAGTGGGATCCCTGAGCGTGTCACCAGCCACGTCGCCTGCCACCAGCCGTCCGTCCTTGCATCAGATGTCCCCAGCGGAGCCCCCCCTCACACCAGGAGTCCCCGGCGGAGCCCCCCTCACATCAGGAGTCCCCGGCGGAGCCCCCCTCACATCAGGAGTCCCCGGCGGAGCTCCCCCTCATACCAGGAGTCCCCAGCGGAGCCCCCCCTCACATCAGGAGTCCCCGGCGGAGCCCCCCCTCACATCAGGAGTCCCCGGCGGAGCCCCCCCTCACATCAGGAGTCCCCGGCGGAGCCCCCCCTCACATCAGGAGTCCCCGGCGGAGCCCCCCCTCACATCAGGAGTCCCCGTGCGGAGCCCCCCCTCACATCAGGAGTCCCCGGCGGAGCTCCCCCTCATACCAGGAGTCCCCGGCGGAGCCCCCCCTCACATCAGGAGTCCCCGGCGGAGCTCCCCCTCACATTAGGAGTCCCCGGCGGAGCTCCCCCTCACATTAGGAGTCCCCAGTGCCCCCCCCTCACATCAGGTGTCCCCAGTGCCCCCCCTCACATCAGGTGTCCCCAGTGCCCCCCCCTCACATCAGGTGTCCCCAGTGCCCCCCCTCACATCAGGTGTCCCCAGTGCCCCCCCCTCACATCAGGTGTCCCCAGTGCCCCCCCCCTCACATCAGGTGTCCCCAGTGCCCCCCCTCACATCAGGTGTCCCCAGTGCCCCCCCTCACATCAGGTGTCCCCAGTGCCCCCCCCACTCACATCAGGAGTCCCCAGTGCCCCCCCCTCACATCAGGTGTCCCCAGTGCCCCCCCACTCACATCAGGTGTCCCCAGTGCCCCCCTCACATCAGGTGTCCCCAGTGCCCCCCCCCACTCACATCAGGAGTCCCCAGTGCCCCCCCTCACATCAGGTGTCCCCAGTGCCCCCCCCACTCACATCAGGAGTCCCCAGTGCCCCCCCACTCACATCAGGTGTCCCCAGTGCCCCCCCACTCACATCAGGTGTCCCCAGTGCCCCCCCACTCACATCAGGTGTCCCCAGTGCCCCCCCCCACTCACATCAGGAGTCCCCAGTGCCCCCCCCACTCACATCAGGTGTCCCCAGTGCCCCCCCACTCACATCAGGTGTCCCCAGTGCCCCCCCACTCACATCAGGTGTCCCCAGTGCCCCCCCACTCACATCAGGTGTCCCCAGTGCCCCCCCACTCACATCAGGTGTCCCCAGTGCCCCCCCCCCACTCACATCAGGTGTCCCCAGTGCCCCCCCTTCACATCAGGTGTCCCCAGTGCCCCCCCTCACATCAGGTGTCCCCAGTGCCCCCCCCCACTCACATTAGGTGTCCCCAGTGCCCCCACCCCACTCACCTCAGGTGTCCCACAGCGGTGCGCGCGCTCCCCCCCACCTAGAACCCCCGCCCCTTTCCATATCAGACTGGCAGCGGGGCGGGGGGTAGGCGGGCCGAGGCGGAGCGGGGCGAGGCAGAGAGGGGCGGGCCGAGGCGGAGCGGGGCGAGGCGGGCCGAGGCGGAGCGGGGCAGGGGGTGGGCGGCGACGCAGAAGCTTCGTCTAGCCCCCCCAGCCATCTTCCTGAACTTCAAGAAAATGGCGGCCGGCGGAGACAATGTCTTCGCCGGCCGCCGACCTCTAGCGGCGGCGGCGGATTCAAAACGGGAACCGGATTTTTCGCGACATTTCCCGGGACACCACAAATGTGGGAATGAAGTCCAAGTCCCGGGAATGTCCCGGGAAATCCGGGACAGTTGGCAGCTATGCTACCATCATCACTACTTTGCCATATGGTTATACAGCTTGGGACCGCAGTGGGACCCATGCCCCCCAGGAGAGCAGCGAGATACTGACCACAGCTGAGTGATTGGCTAGTCAGATGGACCCAGGACCGTGAGTCCTATAGACGCTACAGACCCCAGGTGTTCCTGTTTATGGTCATATCGGCTGCATGTCGACACAAGGGATAGGTTACCCATTATCTTGGACCATCCCAGTCCTGCAGTCCGGACCTTATACACCTCAGAGAGTCTTTATCACATAATATTCTGCTGGGTTTGATGGACTGCTCCTGCTGTTTACATCACAGTTTCATCCTAGTCCCTACAGCTCTTACTATAATAGCTAGTGATACAAGCAGCGTACTTCCACCTTGTATGCAGATACAGCTACAGGCCCTCACGTGGCCACACAGCAGCCTATTGAAACATTACACCATTTCAGGATATGAACATCCAGCTTTGTTCTTTGATATTAGTCCATCATCTTTGGTTCATATGGCTGCACACAGTGTCATATGTTAAGGATATTTTTTTTTGTTTTTGCTTTTTACATTGTGGTTTATGGAACTAGATTCGTTACATATGGACTTGGTGCCCATCAGGACATTCCTGGGTCATAGGTGGTCTTAGCATGTTAGGCTGGCCCTCAGCCTTGTAGAACTTCAGCATCTCATTCACCCATTGTGGTTTTAAGGTGGGGTGCTGGCATTTCACGGTACAGGCAGGTCTTGCTCTCTTTTTTCATTTTTTTGTTTTTTGTGCAGGTAGATAGGCAGGGAGTAGGGCAGGGGAGGTCCCTATCCCCTTTCAGGATGCCGGGCGTATGAATTTCTATTGTGGGGATGGGTGGGGGTGTGTTTTTTTAAGCACTGATTAGAGCCTGAGGCTCTAATAGGCTTTAAAATAGGGTGGGCTTGGGGCGCAGAACATTGCGTCCACAGCCCACCCCGGTTTGTTGCAACAGCCAATGAATATTCACTGTTGCAATACTGATCCTCCTCCAGGCCATTCGGGAAGCAGGTCTGATACCTGTCACCCAATTGGCTGAAAAGGTGATCCTATTGGACGCCTATTGGACGCCTATTGGACGCCTAGGAGAAGAAGGGAGGAGCCACAAAGAAGACACAGGAGCCCACTCGCTGTCCATAGGAGCCTGCCGCTGCCTGCCAGAGCCTGCAACCCGCCCACCGGGGCCTGCTTGGGTAAGTGTGGAGGGGGGCTGGGCTTGCTGATTGAGATGCCACAAACCAACGGCCACCACTGAACGATCGGGCTCTGAGGGAGGCATACACCAGTTCTCACTGGAGGTTATCCTCATAGTATCAGGTAGGGTGCACTATAGGGAGGGAACTAGCTGGTTAGGGTTGCATTATTTGGTGAGGAGAATATGGGAGGGATTGGGGGGGATCTTTGTGTTATGATGCAGATTTTTTTTTTCCTGCATTATATATGCTAATAAACTTTTTGTAGAGGTAACTCATAAGGGTGTTCTCATCATTTTCTTTTTGTTTTTTATTTTTTCTGATATTCACATTTTTGATTACATCCTCCTCGCATTATTTTAGGGCAGTACCTCTCTTTTTTGTCTGATTGTGCAGAGTTCCCAGGGCCATCCTCTCTTTTGTTATATAGGAACCAGTGAGAGCCGAAGGAGACCTAAGAAACCTACACTCCCAGAAATGTCATGTATCCATTGGACTTCAGAACACTCATTATGAATGAAGTGGGGGTTAGCAGCACTGGGGGCAGGAGAGGTAAGTATATACATTCTTCTCATACATTGAGAAGGTTTACTATAGCAACAGGGTCACTTTAACACATGCATGCTAAAAACTATTTACCGGTAGTTAAATCACACATATACACTATATTTCAGGTTATCTTGCAATTTTTATTAATTTTGGTATTAATATATCAACGTGACACTTGTACCTAATAAAGGGTTTTGATTAATGTGATTTATGTTAACATGCTAGATATAAATCAAATTTTCAGCATTCTTGTTGAGAGTATGTATAATGCGCATGTGCTCCCAGGGTACTGTGATACTAATATGCTTTCCTTTCCTTGTATGACACAGCACAATCCTTCATTCTTAAAGTGGTTGTAAAGCCTTAAGGTTTTTCACCTTAATGCTTTCTATGCATTAAAGTAGAACTATACCCAAAATGTTTTTTTTTTATTTGGATAGAGCAAGGGAGGGTTATAAACCCTGTCATATTTTTTTTTTTTTGCGATCTGTGTCCCATTGCAGAGATTTTCCTTCACTTCCTGTCCCATAGCCAAGCAGGAAAAGAGAGGAAATCCCTGCAAATTAAGGGAATTTCTTTGGGACCCCCAGGTCACCAGAACTAGTGTCCCCAATGGAAGATTTTCCAACTATTACTTTTCTGGGGACAACCCAAAATTTGGGATTTTCTTTTACTTTCACTTTTAATGATAACAGTATAAACAGGGCAAATGGAGAGGGTGAACCTCCCTAACGGGATCACAGAATAGCAATAAAAACTGACAATCGTTCTAATCCCTCCCCACTCTATCCAAAATGAAAAAAAAGAAGTTTTGCCTTTAGTTATAGTTAAAGTGGATGTAAACCGACTCTCGTCATTTCTAAATTACTTCTATAGTGCTGATCTATGAGGATATACATGCCTCCTGCATGTATCCTTACCTGTCAAATATCTCCCCTTTAGCTGTTTGGAGCCCTGCAATACTCCGGATTCTGTGGGCAGGTCTGTTGTCCAGGGCTTGTGGGTGGAGTCGTGATGTCAGTAGACTCTCCACCCACCTCTACAGCCCCCTTGGCCAGGCATCGATATTTCTTAAACTAAACTTTTGCTGGTCTTGTGGATTATGCCCCATGATCACTAACTTCCAGTCAAAACCCAGGAAAGTCACCACATGACTTCAGCATGCCCAATCATGCTGAGGTGTGGAGCAGCTAGAGAAGAAAAGAGGGGGGATGTGAAGTACACAGAATGCCTCTCACACTTCTGCATGAGATAAGAAAATCACCTGTCAGTCACAGCAAGGGGGAAGAAACAGACACCTATTTCTCTGTGTGCCAGTTTTTATCTTACTGAAGAAATATAAGAGGATTGCTCAGAGCTGGATTAACTCTTTGTGGCAAGACTGGGCACAGATGAAATCGCATCCTCTGCTGTAACAGATATGAGTCTTCATTAACAAAAAAAAATTTGGGGGTTTACATCCACTTTAAGGTGAAAAACCTCCTGTGCTGCTGCACCCCCCCTCCTTTTTTTTTTTATCTGAGTCAAATCCAGCTGTGCACAGAACAGGTAAGTGTAGGCGTGTTTGCTATTTTAATACAAAAAAAGACCTTTACAACCACTTTAAATGTTGAAACTTTCGAGAAATATTTCACTTTAAATCGACACGTTTGTCCCAGAGAAAAGGGATTTAGCTGGATCTAAAAGGTAATGCAGTGTAATAATTTAAAAAAATAAATAAATATAGGGTCGATCAGAGACTGTCCATAGTGAATATTCAGTGAGCTTAGTAAATAAGGTGAATCTGTGTTCACTTCAATAAAACAATCTTGTTTTACCAAAAATCCTGTTTGCTTACGTCTAGCACATGACTGGATATTCCAACTGAATGGGTTCAATGCATTTACTAACTTTAACTTAGCAAAGCGAGCAGCCTATACTCCTTCAGTAAATAGACCCTAATACAGCAGGGTTGATTTATTTATTTTATTTTATTTTATTTATTTCAGGTACTTATAGTATCTCACAAAAGTGATTACGCCCCTGACATTTTTGTAAATGTTTTATTATATCTTTTCATGTGACAACACTGAAGAAATGACACTTTGCTACAATGTAAAGTAATGAGTGTACAGCTTGTATAACAGTGTAAAGTTGCTGTCCCCTCAAAATAACTCAACACACAGCCATTAATGTCTAAACCGCTGGCAACAAAAGTGAGTACATCCCTAAGTGAAAATGTCCAAATTGGGCCCAAAGTGTCAATATTTTGTGTGGCCACCATTATTTTCTAGCACTGCCTTAACCTACTTGGATATGGAGTTCACCAGAGCTTCACAGGTTGGTCCTGGAGTCCTCTTCCACTCCTTCATGATGATATCACGGAGCTGGTAGATGTTAGAGACCTTGCGCTTCTCCACCTACCTTTTGAGGATGACCCACAAATGCTTAATAGGGTTTAGGTCTGGAGACATGCTTGGCCAGTCCATCACCTTTACCCTCAGCTTCTTTAGCAAGGCAGTGGTCGTCTTGGAGGTGTGTTTAGGGTCATTATCGTGTTGGAATACTGCCATGCAGTCCAATTTCCGAAGGGAAGGGATCATGCTCTGCTTCAGTATGTCACAGTACATGTTGGCATTCATGGTTCCTTCAATGAACTCTCCCCAGTTCCGGCAGCACTCATGCAGCCCCAGACCATGACACTCCCACCACCATGCTTGACTGTAGGCAAGACACACTTGTCTTTGTACTCCTCACCTGGTTGCTGCCACACACACTTGACACCATCTGAACCAAATAAGTTTATCTTGGTCTCATCGGACCACAGGACATGGTTCCAGTGGTCCTTAGTCTGCTTGTCTTCAGCAAACTGTTTGCGGGCTTTCTTGTGCATCATCTTTAGAAGAGGCTTCCTTCTGGGACGACAGCCATGCAGACCAATTTAATGCAGTGTGTGGCGTATGTTCTGAGCACTGAGAGGTTGACCCCCCACCCCTTCAACCTCTGCAGCAATGCTGGCAGCACTCATATGTCTATTTCCCAAAGACAACCTCTGGATATGATGCTGAGTACATGGACTCAACTACTTTGGTCGAACATGGCGAGGCTTGTTCTGAGTGGAACCTGTCCTGTTAAACCGCTATATGGTCTAGGCCACCGTGCTGCAGCCCAGTCTCAGGGTCTTGGCAATCTTCTTATAGCCTAGGCCATCTTTATGTAGAGCAACAATTCTTTTTTTCAGATCCTCAGAGGGTTCTTTGCCATAAGGTGCCATATTGAACTTACAGTGACCAGTATGAGAGAGTGAGAGCGATAACATCAACTTTGACACACCTGCTCCCCAGTAACACCTGAGACCTTGTAACACTAACGAGTCACATGACCCTGGGGAGTGAAAAGGGCTAATTGGACCCAATTTGGACCCTCACTTTTGTTGCCAGTGGTTTAGAGATTATTGGCTGTGTGTTGAGTTATTTTGAGGGGACAGCAAATTTACACTGTTATACAAGCTGTACACTCACTACTTTACATTGTAACAAAGTGTCATTTCTTCAGTGTTGTCACATGAAAAGGTATAATAACATATTTACAAAAATGTGAGGGGTGTACTCACTTTTGTGAGATACTGTATATAGCGCCATCAATATACACAGCGCTTTACATATACATTGTACATTCACATCAGTCCCTACCCTCAAGGAGCTCACACTCTAAGGTCCCTAACTCACATTCATACATACACATACTAGGGACAATTTAGACAGGATCCAATTAACCTACAAGCATGTCTTTGGAGTAAAAGAGTAGAGGCTATTCGCTTAGCAAAGTAAGGGCTCATATCAATGGTGCATTAAGGTGCATTGCAGGCAAAGCATTAAAAATGTAACCTTTTCTTGTCAAATGCTGCATTTTTCATGAGAAAGCAGCTGCATGGGTTCAGATGAAAAATACAGCATTTGATTAGAACACCCCCATTGCCATGAACCCAAAATGTGCACTCTTTGAAGTGCATGTTCACTTAGTAAATTAGGTAAATGAGTGGTTACATTGGATATAAAATCATGTAGAAGGGAAATTAAAAAAATGAATTTTGCATACACAGGATTTGACATTTTAAATAAACAAAGCTTTGCCAAACTCTATATAATGTATGTAGTTCAGGTGCAAACCATTTGCTCATAATTCCCTTCCAGTCTACAGCCATCCATGGTTTTCTGTAACTGCACATGTAAAATGTAGATGTATCGTAATCACACACTGGCAGCAGACTACAATTACAAAATGCTGCAAAATCTTCATCCTCTTGCTCCTGTAATTGGTCATCTACCATTCTTCCACTTTGTCCAATAGAGGGTTGTAAATATATTATTTGGTTAAGTGGAAAGTAACAGATAACAAATACCCCCTCCCAACATTTTAAGATGGAAACGAGGGACACCTACTAACAAATTTATGTAGGCATAGGACACGCCCCCTGCTACACCCCCGTAAAGCAGAATTAACAAAAAAAAAAGGGTAATTAAATCCACAAGTGCTTTTTTTTACCACTACTATTCCTTTTTTATTGGCTTTTAAAATGTACAAATGCAGCAATTTAGAAATTGGATTAAAGGTTTAGCACTGGCAAACACTTTTTGACAGATAAAAAGTGCATTTTATATACAACTATATGGATCAGACCAAAATGAGGGACAAATGAGGAAGAAATAGAGACAGAGGGACATTGCTCAAAATCAGGGACAGTCCCTCAAAGTCAGGGACAGTTGGGAGCTATAGATAACAACAGGAGCAACCTTTGCAAACCCTAGCCCTTGGTATGATGTCTATGATATCAGTGCCAACTACTTGCACAAGAGTTCCAGATAGTATGGAAACAGTGGCTCCAAAACACAGACAACACAGGTGCAGAAAGGTTTATACAGGATTGACACATAAAGCAAGCTTCCAGCAGCAAGGTAGTTCCTTTGATAAATTTTATATTACCAAGTAACTTCTGAGAAAGGAGTGACCGTTAGGCGAGGTGCGGTGCAAACAGCAGAAGAAGGGTGCTAGTCCTGCTCATAACGCTGTGGCCCGGATATCCAAAAGAGCGAATTGTAGTGTCCCTAGTCTATTCCTCCTTGTAAGGAACCCTTCCCCAGAACTAAGCACTCTATCCCTATCCAACATGGATCCTGTCTTTACTTTATCCACTACACAACTGCGCACCAACCACAGCAAGGCACTGCTATTTAGGCCCGATCAGACCACCCATTCTTCTCTATGGAGCGTCAGATGTCAGCAGACATTTGTCCGGTGACACCCACCAGTATCCGTTCTGGTCCGCTAAAATCGGATGGGGATATGTTTGCCATCGTCATCCATCTGGCGGATCAGATGACAGTCGGATGAAAACGGACAGGTAGTCCATTTCTACCACCCCATAGAGAAGAGCGGGTCTGTGTCTGCATAGCGGAGCGGGAACAGACCTGTCATCCGCCTGCTTGTTTTTTAGTTGAGGGGACAACTTAATTTAACCACAATACCCCATGGTATCTGATTCACAAAGGGGTTGATTTATTACAGTTGAAATAGACTGTGCACTTTGTAAGTGCAGGTGCACTCATTTTCCACAGTGCTTAGTAAATATGGTGAAGCTTCACTCTGTAAAGAATACCCAATCGGGTGCAAAAAAAACCCACAGCATTTTTGCTTGCACGATTGGATGATGGAAATCCGCAGAGCTGCACCACCTTTACTAAGCTCTGGGGAAAATGAGTGCAACTGCACTTGATAAGGGCACAGCCTTTAGTAAATCAACCCCACAGACTCAATTTGCTGAAATGATCTCTGAGACCTAGAAAAAATGCTGCCTTTTTCAAAAGAATCACAGTAAGGACACATAATACCTTCAGTGTCACCTACAACTTTGTCTCTTCCTCTCCATTGCCCCTTTCTGTGGGGGTCCCCAAGGCTCAGTTCTTGGACCCCTTCTCTTCTCTATCTACACCTCCTCCCTTGGTCACTTGATAACCACCCATGGCTTCCAATACCACTTATACGCTGATGACACCCAAATCTATCTGTCTACTCCTCACCTCACTTCTTCAGTCTCCTCTCGCATTACTAACTTACTAACTGACATATCAGCATGGATGTCTCACCACTTCCTTAAACTAAATCTCTCTAAAACTGAGCTATTAATATCCCCCCCCCCCCCCCCCCACGTGCCCCCATCCATGGCTTTTCCATCAAAATCAACAATGCAACCATCAGTCCCTCCCTTCATGCCAGGGTACTAGGTGTAATCCTAGACTCTGACTTGTCATTTCAGCCTCAAATCCAATAGTTGTCAAAATTTTGTAGAATTCACCTCCGTAACATCTCGAAAATTTGCCCCTTTTTAACAAATGAAACCACCAAGCTCCTCATTCACTCCCTTGTTATCTCACGCCTTGACTATTGCAACTCCCTACTCATTGGCCTACCTCTCCATAGGCTATACCCTCTTCAGTCTATAATGAATGCTGCTGCCAGACTTATCCACCTTACCAACCGCTCAGTGTCTGCCAACCCTCTCCTCCAATCCCTACACTGGCTCCCAATCACCCAGCGAATTAAATTCAAAATACTAACCACAACATACAAAGCCATTTACAACTCTGCCCCGAGCTACATCACCAATCTTGTCTCCAAATATCACCAAAATCGACCTCTCCGCTCTTCTCAAGACCTCCTACTCTCAAGCTCTCTCATCTCTTCCTTCCATGCTTGTCTCCAGGATTTCTCCATAGCTTCTCCCTTCCTCTGGAACTCGCTACCTCCACTGGTCCGGCTATCTCCTACTCTTGCTACCTTCAGACGATCCCTGAAAACTCATCTCTTCAGGAAAGCCTATCACGTCTCCAACTAATCTCCTACCACTTCCAACAGCTCATTCCCCACAGTTACAACCTTTTGTACCCCCTGCCCCACCCTATTAGATTGTAAGCTCTTCTGAGCAGGGCCCTCTTAATCCTTTTGTATTTTATTGTATTATAACTGTATTGTCTCCCTTTTTTATGGTAAAGCGCTGCGTAAACTCTTGGTGCTATATAAATCCTGTATAATAATAATAATAATACATGCCTTGTCACATTTTCTTTTTGCAGGCATATAGGCACATCTTTACTATGCAAAGAGTGACTCTGTACACAGAGTCCTGTGTGTACAGACACACAGGGCTCTCTACACAGAGCAACAATCTGGCTTTTTCTTCTCCCTGCGAAGCAGGGAGAAAAAACAGACAGAGCTGTTAGTAAAAGAAGCACATATTACACTTGTTATGCACACAGTTCACCCCTTTATTGCCCTTAGATGTTAACCCTTTCCCAGCCAGTGTCATTAGTACAGTGACAGTTTACAGTATTATCACTGTATCAGTGTCACTAATGATGTCAATGTCAGTTAGTGTACCTCCCAATCTGTCTGTGCCAGATTACCCACCACATTATCACAGTCCCTCTATAAGTCACTGATCACTGCCATTACCAGTATAGTGTCATAGCTGCATAAATTCCAGTATATATACCTCAGTTTGTAGATTCTATGGGGTCAATTCTTGAATGTTTACCGCATGCGATAACATGGTCACGTGACTAATTTGCATAAATTATTGCAGGCGGTAAATAAATTCCAAGTCACAAAAGAGAAACAATTAGGCAGTATTTTCCGCAAAATGAAAAATGTGCTGGTAAATATAGTCAAAAAATATGCGGTAAGCTCCAATTCACAAACAGAACAGAGAGTAAAAAAACATGCAATATTTATCACCAGGGCTGGCGGTATCACATTCAGTATTTGTCAGAAACAGCCTGGGGGGTCCCCCACCCAATAGCTGGTTGCTAAGAAGCGAGCCGGGATACCGACCACCGAGTCCTTAACAACGGATGACTCATAAGTTGTCAGCTGGTTCCCCACTGACAGCTGAATGTAAGAAAAACTTGCCGGCAATTAAAAGCTATAAAAAAAAACAGCGTATGGCCCCCCCCCCCAAAATCCATACTAGACCCTTCTCCGAGCATGCAGCCTGGCAGGTCAGGAAAGTGTGCCCATCTTCCTGAACCATACCAGGCCACATGCCCTCAACATGGGGGGTGGCACAGCCCCCCTTGTGACATCACGGACCGGCGCATGCTAGGTCCATGATGTCAAAAGGGGCGGTGCCACTAGGTGATGTCGCTGGGTGGCCCCGCCCCATAGTTAGTTAAGAAATGTCACACGGCGGGGCAGTCAGACCACAGGAGCGTTCGTGATGTGATAAAAAATTAAAATCCCAGAGGTGATCAAATACCACCAAAAAAAAAGTTCTATTTGTGTGAAAAAAAAAAAAATCAAATTGGGTACAGCATTGCATGACCGTGCAATGACCAGTTAAGTTAGCGCAGTGCTGTTTAGAAAAAAATGCCCTGGTCATGAAGGGGGTAAGTCAAGTGGTTAAGAATCCTATGAAAGCAATGGACCCCCTTCCCAGAAATATTCACATAAACACAGCTTTGCATGCAATGAATGTATGTACTTAAAGTGGTTGTAAACCCTTACAGACCACTTTTACCTACAGGCAAGCCTAGATTAAGGCTTACCTGTAGGTGCAAGAAGTATCTCCTAAACCTACATGGTTTAGGAGATATTTCCAAAAAAAAGGCACCGATGTCTACGCCGCATGCGCCGTAGACAACGGCGCGCAGGCGCACTGAGCGTGCCGTCTTTAACGGCGATCATGTCGTTAGTGGCAGCACCAGTGCGCATGCGCGGGAGTGACGTCATCGCGGCTCCGGCCAAACACAGCGCTGGAGCCGCGATACCCAGAAAGAAGATGGACGCTTCGTAGGAGAAGGGACAGCAGTGACAACGCAGGCTCCCTTGTCAGGTAAGTGACACAGAATGGGCTACTATGCGATGCATAGTAGCCCATTATGCTTTACCTTTGCAGGGAAACAAAGAGGAAGTAAACTCATCAGGGTTTACTTCCTCTTTAATGGTTGCCTCATAACATATATGACATACACAAAGTTTATTTAACCGCTTGCCGCCCGCCGGCTGTCATATGACGGCCAGGCGGTGCAGCTCTCATTCTGGGTAGGTGTCATATGACTGCCATCCATTTAAACAGGGAATACGCGCGATCGTGTGCGCGCATCCCTGTTCCTTCGGTGGCGGCGTGTCACGGAGACACCGCTCGCCACCGAGGGGGGTGAACAGCTAAAGTAAACAATCTTAATGAAAAAAATCACTCCTTTTTCAGCAAAAACCAATGGGCACTCATTACAAAATGTTATACAATCCTCTTGTGAAAAAAAAAAAATTCAATTCTGCTCAAATCTACTACTAACAATGGGGTTTCTAGGGTGTGGGTGAATTGAAATAGCACCACATCCTTTTGGTCATGTTAAAGACAATACGTATAATATAATACAATAAGTATGATGTCAAATACCAGCAGGACTACAATAGAGTTTATTACTAATTGTTACCCCTTTCATGTTTAGCACAACGGGCTGAGGCACATTATATATATATATATATATATCTATATATAGATATAGATATATATCTATATCTATATAGATATATATCTATATATCTATATATATATATATATATCTCTATATATAGATATATATATATACTATATACACTATTATATATATTTCGCATAGTAAGAAGTTCATGCTCAATGGAAATCACAAAAAACACTTGATATTTATACCTTTTTTACTCCACTTTTTTTAGTCTGTGTAAGGCTTGTTATTGTTCCCGGTTTGGGAACTAAGTGTCCCCACGTTATTGCTCACGATATTGCACATTGTGAGTACTGAACCAAGGATTTTCTATCAAAACGTACTAATTGTGTACTGTTTTGGAGAACTAAACCATTTATAAAGTAAATATATATTTATTATAGTTTGGTCCCGCTATACCTCCTGTGGTCACACAATGCTATATCTTTTGACACCAAGTGGATAAGCCTTTTTTTTTATTAACAATAATTGTGAAGGGTAAAAGGAATTTATGATTTATTGGCCATTTTTCAGAGAATATGAATGATAACACAAAAACATTTTTTTTCACTCATGGTTAGTGTTTGGCTGAAGCCATTTATTATCAATCAACTGTGTTTACTCTTTTTTAATCATAATCAGAACAGAAACTACCCAAATGACCCTGAGCATAAGTTTACATACCCTGGTGATGTTGGCCTGATAACATGCACACAAGTTGACACAAATGGCTCACCTGTGATCTGTTTGCTTGCAATTAGTGTCTTTGTATAAAAGGTCAATGGGTTTCTGGTCTCCTGACAGATCCTTGCATCTTTCATCCAGTGCTGCACTGACGTTTCTGGATTCTGAGTCATGGGGAAAGCAAAAGAATTGTCAAAGGATCTGCGGGAAAAGGTAGTTGAACTGTATAAAACAGAAAAGGGATATAAAAAGATATCAAAAGGAATTGAGGTCAATCAGCAGTGTTCAAACTCTAATCAAGAAGTGGAAAATGAGGGGTTCTGTTGAAACCAAACCACGGTCAGGTAGACCAACTACAATTTCAGCCACATCTGCCAGGAAAATTGTTCGGGATGCAAAGAAAAACCCACAAATAAGATTCAGGTGAAATGCAGGACTCTCTGAAAACATGTGGTGTGGCTGTTTCAAGATGCACAATAAGGAGGCACTTGAAGAAAGATTGGCTGCATGGTCGAGTCGCCAGAAGAAAGCCATTACTACGTAAATGCCACAAAGTATCCGCTTACAATACACCAAACAGCACAGAGACAAGCCTCAAACCTTCTGGCACAAACTCATTAGGAGTGATGAGATCAAAATTGAGCTTTTTGGCCACAACCATAAACACTTCATTTGGAGAGGAGTCAACAAGGCCTATGATGAAAGGTACACCATTCCTACTGTGAACACGGAGGTGGATCGCTGATGTTTTGGGGATGTGTGAGCTACAAAGACAAAGGAAATTTGGTCAAAATTGATGGCAAGATGAATGCAGTATGTTATCAAAAAATACTGGAGGAACATTTGCATTCATCGGGCAGGAAGCTGCGCATGGGACGTACTTGGACATTCCAACATGACAATGATCCAAAACAAGTTGACCTGTCATTGGCTACAGCAGAATAAAGTGAAGGTTCTGGAGTGGCCATCTCAGTCTACTGACCTCAATATCATTGAGCCGCTCTGGGGAGATCTCAAACGTGCAGTTCATGCAAGACAGCCCAAGATTTTACAGGAACTGGAGGCTTTTTGCCAAGAGGAATGAGCAGCTTTACCATCTGAGAAGATAAAGAGCCTCATCCACAAATACCACAAAAGACTTCAAGCTGTCATTGATGTTAAAGGGGGCAATACACGGTATTAAGAACTGGGGTATGTAAACTTTTGATCAGGGTCATTTGGGTAGTTTCTGTTGTCATTATGATTTAAACAGAGTAAACACAGTGGATTGTTAATAAATGGCTTCAGCCAAACACTAACCATGAGTGAAAGAAAAGTTTTTGTGTTATCATTCATATTCTCTGAAAAATGGCCAAGAAATCATAAATTCTGCCAGGGTATGTAAATTTATGAGCACAACTGTAAATATACAGTACCTTATATCACCCTATATAAATTTGTATTTGATGGACATGTTTTGATATAATATCCAGATGATTGGGGGCTGTTAAATCCCCTGAGGAAGCCCCAGTGGACGAAACAACATGTTGGGAACTTAAATTGTCACATCGCCACATCTATGAACGTAACAACGACCATGTAACAAATGTGTATATATTTTAACACAATATGGTTTTTAAACATTGTAATCAAAATGTTGAATTTTTAATCTGTCATGTTCCATGTATGAATATATAAATCTCAGCACCCTTTAAAAATCCCACTTATCTACTTTTGTGCTTTAATCAAATCTACTACTGCAACTACCACCTCTACTAGAAAATGAGAATTAGCATTTGCTATCATAGAGTTGCACAAGATGGTGGTTGTGCAGAGAACTATGATAGAAATTTAAATGGTAAACATGGGCCAACAACGAGTCAAGAGACGCTTAGCGGTTGGCACTATAAGCATTGGCAGGGTGTGTTTTCTTTAATTTCTTTCAATGGCAAACCATTGAATGGGACAAGAGGAAGGGCTGTATTGTGAATATAAATGTTATTTTTTATTTGACCCTCACAGACCTCCTGAAACCCATCCATGGATCATGTAGAGGTCCATGAACCCCGGCTTAATAACCACTGCCCCAGAGGCACTACATACACACCTGCAGCAGTCTCCCATGTCCTTCTTTCATGGCAGAATCCAAGTTGATTTAACAGGCAAAACTCTGACACTTCCAGGTAGGGTCAGTGGTACCTGATAAGCCCAGCCACCTAAACATTGCTTCTGGCCCATCTGTGATGGGCAGCCTAGTTGACCAAGAGTAGTGAATGTGCAGGAGCTAGGAAAGGGAAGGCTTCGCAACATTGCTTAGTCAACACATATTTGGTTGTTTATGGCCACAATAAGGCAGTGATCACCCACATGAAAGCATGTTATGCTATGAGCCCTTTTTTTTTACTGCCCTTTGCCGCCTGTTCACATCAAGGATATCATGCAGATACATTTTTATCAGTTACAGTACATGCACCCTCCTAAGCTCCTGTTCAACTTCCAGTGGGTGACATAAGTCAAAATTCTAATTTAAACCTCAAAACACATACAACACGCAGTGCCGAGACAAGGTCATCTAGCGCCAAGGGCAAAGGTACCAAATGGCGCCCCCCTCCTCCCCAAAATGTATGAGCATTTTGTGTCAGCAAAAATCCCCTCCCTCCCCTTCAAAAAACTTGAGCACTAATCTGCACGATTACACCTCAAGCATACATTCCCTTTGCAAGCCAAAATTCTCCCCAAACAAAAATTCCCCCTCTTCCGGTACTCCTGCCAGCTTGTAGGAAGGCACTCTATGCAGCGCCCCCCTCCCCCACCTTACATGATCCCAGAACGCGCAAGGCAGCCGCCCCTCCTGCCCACTCCTTGTCTCGGCCCTAACAACAGAACAATCATAGGCGTGCGCACAGCGTGTGCCAGGGGTACCTAGGCACACCCTAATCACCCTGTTTAGTGCCGAGTTCCCCTGCTTCCTGGTGCCCCATCTCCCCCCTGCAGTGCTGCCAGCATGCCTCCTCTCATCTTCTGCCAGGTGCTGCGGGGGATGTCTCAGGATGGAGAGCGGGGAAGGGGCAGGTAAATATTTCATTTACTGACCCCCTTCCTTTTCTGAACGTACACAGTGAGTGATCTGTACCGGTTGCTCCTGTTTTCATTCTTAACTGAAGCTTACTAAACTGTGTTTAGTATGCTTCAGTTTGTAAATGAACAGGAAGCCGCTCAGCACAGAGCACTTCCCATTAGTTCACTGTCCAGTGCAGCTGAGGCTACAGAGAAAGGGACTGGGAATGCTCTGTCCTCAATCCCTTTCTCTGTCTCAAAAGTGAGACATCAGTGGTTTAGACCCTTGATATTTCACAAAAGCCCCCAACGGGGCTCCTAAAAAAATAATATTGTATAAAATATTTTAAAAAACTAAATTGAAAATAATAATAAAAATAAATACTGATACCAATCTCTGCTCCACTGACACAGTCCACTGCTCTGCTGATATACATGCATGTGTGTTAGACATGTGCAATTTGTTTCGTTCCAAATTAGTTTTTTAACTAATTTCGACAAATTTGTTCATTCGGAAATATCCGCATTAACGAAAAACCCGATTAAAGAATTTTTCAGAATATTGGTAAATTCGAATATTCGAAATTGCGTAGATTTAAAAATGATTTATTATTAATTTTTTTTGTTCCATTTGTTTAAATGTGGCATTCGTTATTTTGGATAATTCGTAACTTCAGATAAATTCGTATTCGTTATGTTCACTAACAGCCACATTTTAAAGGAAATTCCAATACCTATAATTTAATAGTTAGTTATTATTAGCTAGTTAGTTATTCTTTTGATTTTTCTGATTTTCTTTCTTATTTTCGGATTTATGAATTTGCGAATTTACAAATGACCCGAAAAACGAAAAAAAAGAATGAGAGCAAAACGAACACATTTTTCAGCAGTGCACATGTCTAATGTGTGTTTGTGCTCTGGGGTGCACAGCCTAATGCAATAGGCTGCGCACACCAATGACAGCAATGTTTACCTGCATTGTCTACATGCATTAGATTGCGGTTTTGCAAAACTGGTAATCCTGGAACATACCTGCTAGTGATGCTGGAACACCCTCTTTGCTGCTTCTCAAACACAGAAAGACTAAACCTAATAAATAAAGAATGTCCGTACTAAGACATCTCTTACGTGCACCAATCAGATTCCAACCAGGCAGCCAGTATGAACTCATTTTAAGATGAATTAAGGTAATTTAATGACAATTTCTCTGTTTACTGGATGGCATTAGTCCTTTGCAGATTGCTTTCATGTGTTGCCTGGAATTGCTCATTAATTAGTGCAAGTGTAAATCTAGACCCTGAGTCACCATGTGTGTGTCTGTTATTAGTGCTCAGAAAAAGGCTGAATTTCCTCAACAATGTTCCAGGCTTCCAGAAATATTATGGACCACGAAGTATAAACCATGCTTGGCATTATTAATCAGTCAAATGCTCCATTATAGCAGTTTTATTTATTCCCATGTATTTATTTTAGTGTGTTTGAGGAGTTCGATATAGTGTTTTGGCACAAGCACAGAAAATAAAAGCAATGGAATAATGCGGTTGTTCTGGGCGTTGAGCGTGTTGAATCGATGCTGGGAGTCATTGGTGTACGCTGTCTCACACTGTTTATATCCATCATTTCACTCAGTAATGCTTGCAGCTGGAGTTCTGAGCAGTATGATGAATCTTGCATATTAATGTTCTCTTTATCCCCAAAGCCTTTATCCAACATTCTATTTTTATTCGTATTATCATTTTTACACAATTGTCACACATTTTCTTTGTGTTCGTTTCTCAACCCTCTTCCCTAGGCTTAGAAAAATGCCCAATCTATGGGATTGCATGTGATATCACTGACTTTTTTCGCCTTCCTAGCTGGCAACGGCAGCTACTTAGCATACAGATAAAAAATATAACAACAGTTAGTTAAAAAAAAAAAAGCAAAATAGCATAGAAAATACAACACTCCACAGCAATCCACCAGGTTTTGTTTGACATTTATTCAGTAGTCAGCGTAATAAAAGATGACTGTTGACCACCAGCTGTGGGTCACTGCACATTTTATATTACTCTTTGCTGTGTAAAATAAGCCTGGTGTCCTTTATTTGATCACAATGAAGTGATGTGCGATGAACCACATCAAACAACCAGACAGTAGCTTTCATTAGCCCAAATCCTCTAAATTGCCTTTAGTTCATCGCTGACTGACGCTATATGTTCATCTTTGACTATTTTATAGATTTTAGTGTGTACTTCGTTGCAGCAACCCCTGGTGTGCATTGAAATACATGCAAGGAACATAGCAAGTTATCTATATTCATCCTGGCAGTTTCTGTGTTAAAGCGGTAGTAAACCGCAGGCTTTTTTGTGTGCCAACAATTTACGCAGCACTTTACAATAGGGAGACAATACGGTTACAATACAATAAAATACAAGAGGATTAAGAGGGCCCTGCTCAGAAGAGCTTACAATCTAATACAGCGGTTCTCAACTTCTGTCCTCCGGACCCACTAACAGGCCAGGTTTGCAAGAGAACTGAAATACATCACAGGTGATATCATTTGCTGTTCAGTGACTGCAGTATTCTAGTCTGCATCTCCCCAAGGTAATACATAAAATCTGGCCTGTTAGTGGGTCCTGAGGACAGGAGTTGAGAACCACTGATCCAATAGCACTTTATGTGAAACTTACCTTAGAACGAAGCCCTCCAGCGGTGCACTGTCACCACTGAAGGTGCTTCCATCTTCACCCGGTCTTCTTTCTTGGTTTGCGTACTCCCGCTGTTTGAGGTGACCGATGCATGCGCGCGGGAGCCACTGTTTACAGCACAGGACTCTGAAGGAATGGCACAGGTATGCTGTTCCTTCAGAGTGCATGCGCTGGTAACGTCACCGGCTGCATCTACAGTAAATATCTCCCAAACGGCGCAAGTTTAGGAGATATTTACAGTACCTATAGGTAAGCCTTATTATAGGCTTACCTATAGGTAAATTTAATGCATGGGAGTTTACTCCCACTTGAAATGTTCACGTTGTCATTAGAACAGTGATCTGAAAACATCTAAACCCTGGATATGTGATTCAGTATGCTGGATATTCTCAACATTCACCCATTACCCTTTTTTTGGCGCGGGGGTTCCCCTTCAGTCTGGTATGGTAGGACTCTATGCCATTTTTTTTTTAAATTTTGGTGTGGAGTTTCCCCTCAAGATTCATACTGGACTCAAAGTGCCTGGTATAAAGTCAGATCCCATTCATTGAAGTCAAACGGAAGTCGGACTTTAAGTCGCAGGGCAAAGTCGGATCCACAGTCGTACGACTGTTGTGTCGTACCAGTGTAAACCCAGCCTTACTCATCCATTGGCAGTGTTAGAACACAAATTTATCACTTGTCCTGACTTGCCATTTGTGGATTAGGATAACCTGACCTTTGTTAAATGGAGACACAGGATATTACAAGCCTAGTCAGACAGAGTGTGTAAGCTACCAAAGGTCAGAAAAGGAAAGGGGGGGAAGTCGGGGGGATAGGGGTAGGAGATTCAGGTTAGCCTAATATTTTACATGTGGTTGCCTTAAAAGCCTGAGTTGTTAAAGCATTATAAATATTTTCACCTTTTTATTTTTAAATTAACTGCATATTAGCATTTACTTCAGATGCTGGCTAGAAAATGTTCACTGTTTTGTATCTTAACTAGGTATTGTGATATGGGGTTGGTTAGTTTAGTGGTGGATGCGTTTCGTTAGTGAAGTCCATGCCAGTTCAAATTGTGTTTTAAAGGCCTAGTAGCCCATTTTTATTAAAACAGATTAACCAAAGTCCACAAACTTGCCCACGCAGGGGTTTTGGTTGCACACAGCATAAACATAAAAAAAATACCAAGCCACCTGACTCTCTCAGTTCACTCAACACCTTGCTGCAGAGTCCTTTCCTAGCATCTAGGTAGGGGTTATCCAGACACCCCACACTCTTTCACTCATCTGAGACTCACAGATTCCTTCCATCCCTTGGACTCTTTCCTAGTTGCCTCAGCTTTCTTAGTCACCCAGACTCTCTTGGCTGTCCCAACTCTCTCAATCCCATGGGCATTGAATCTCCCCCACATAGAGTACTGTCTCTCGAGTAGATCGTCTCTGTCTCCCAATAGGAACACCTGTCTTCAGATGGGAATACACCTCCCTCCAGGTTGAAGCCCTGAACTATTCTCAGTCCTTCATTATGAAGGCTGTGCACACCTGCACACATACCTTGCTAGTCTTCAACAAGACCTGGACATTGGGTTGGAGATTTCTTCCCTCCCAAGGCACTTTGAAGTCTCCAAACTATGAAGCCCAATATGGGAATACCAAAATCCATAGAGAGCTGTATAAACAGTTTTCTCAGCTCAAAATCAATACTCCAGAGTCTGGTACTCTGCACATGTGCAAGCCCTATTCTTTTTTCCAACCATTGTCTAAGGTGGCAGGGCCTCATGCTTTCACAGTACCCACAGACACATTTAAGGCCACAGTATAAAAAAAGAATATTCATGTTGTACTTGGTAAGAAGAAAGGTTTTACCTGTGTTTTCTGTGCTCTTACGGGCCTAGTTCAATTTTTTAGGCTGCACAAAAGATAAAGTACAGTAATACCTTGGATTATGAGCATAATTCGTTCCAGAAGCATTCTTGCAATCCAAAGCACTCATGCCCCCGGACCTCTGGCCACATACGGTAATATATACACCATACAACATACGCTTAAATCCTGCTTGTCTTGCGAGACAGCGCTTGCAAGTCAAATCAGAATCTTCAAAAAAATATAGCTTGTCTTGCGAAACGCTCAGATAATGCGCTACTCCCAAACTGAAATATCACTGTATTATTTATTGTTTAAAATATATTATTCTCCTCTTGTTTATCTGGTCAAACAACAGTTCTGTGCAGAAGACCCTTTTTTGGTAAAATTATTTGAACCTGTGCCTAAATTATGCATACTAACGTATTTGAATTGTCTTAGCATTTTCTGAACAAACACTTTAGAACAAGCCATCATTCATCTTTGTAGATATAGGCAATGTGAAGGAATCAATCTTCAAAAGTACACAACAAAGGCACAGAAATGTTTCCTCTTTCCTGTAAAGAGCATATTATAGCAGCCTGATAACCTTCTATTGTAAATACACAGCAGGTATTTACAATAGAATAACTTTGAATGCTACCAAAAGATGTCAACACTGATTAAAGTAAGCCTCTGGACAGAAAAAAATATTAGTCCCCCCTCCCTACATTCACTATATATACTGCTTGTTTGGTCTAGTGAGGCCCTAATGGAGTGCATTACTGCACTCCGGCTCCCTCCATGCCGGAAGAACCGTTCCCTGACCTTGCTCCTCTTCATCAGTCGCTTGGCAGCTTCCTATACCCAGGGCCATCTGCTTTGCATTGCATGGGATCACATCGATAGGCAGGACAAGCATCTCATGGATGAGCTCCTATGCCATCTTTTTATTTTCTACAACATAGAAAAGCATGCTATTCTCAGATATATAGTCAGAGAGGAAACAAGTTACCAGCTTCGTAGAACTGCAAGTCCCAATGTGTACCTCGTATGCAGAGACCTTTACTTTACATAAGAGTATATCTGTTTCTGCCATGGTGTGTGCACGGCAGAAGGTCATGAAAAGTATTGATTTGTTTCATATGTCAAGTGGTATTTCTGTGTATGTAGCAAGTGCCCACTCTAGCAGACGTCGGATGTTGGCGACCCAGCATACAGACTTTCATGCAGCACCCACGCTTGCTTACCAATTAGCAGCACAGAGCGACGATGTGCAAAGTAGAGTAATCCACGGAAACCTCAAATCACTTTGTAGCTCTAGTAAAGTAAAATATGATTTTGGTTACTATGGTTTACCACTCTCCACACACTCCTTTTGCCATCTGGACATTTTAGGGAATAAACCTGAAAGTGCATTTAAAGTGTAACTAAACCCACAACAGTAAAATCAGTCTGTATATGTGGTAAAGAATGCTTGTTATACTCACTGTGGAACCTAAGGGGTTAATTCTCTGCATTGGGTAAAAAGGCTGTTTGATCCTGTCTTCTCTGATCATCTCCTTCTTCCACTGTGTCCAATGTATCTGCTGATATTTACAGAGCTAGGGGACAGGCACATGCACATGCTCAGTTTGGTGTGTATTGCTAGAGAGTTTTTTTTTTTTCTTGGGAGGGTGCATGTGATCAGTACAGGGCCAATCAGCACTGTCCAGACAGAGTGTCAGGGATCCTGCATTCTCATAGGACAATTGTGGGAAAATTAAAACTCCTCCTACAAGCTTTAACCAGACACTGATAGAAGTCACAAGACTGCTCTAACTGCAGATAAAAAAAGGTATTTAGTAATTTAGATTTACTAAAATAATTGCATTTCCATGTTCTGTGTACTGCGGGAGACTAGATATAGTGAATGCAGGGTCCAGGGTTTAGTGACACTTAAACTAAGTTTGACCTGTAGTGGGACTTTGCTTCATTGTGTCCTGTAGCGACATAGGGACCGGCAGATGGAAGCACAGCCCACAGCAGGGGACCAGAAACACATGGTTGAGCCGTTTTTTTACTGCCCCTCTTAGGCTGCAAAGGCAGAGGACAGGGTTGTTGACATGTCATGGCAAAAATTATCTCCCTGGTTGCATTAGTCAGTCAGTAGCGCAGCTGAATGCGACCCTTTCATGAGAATGGGGCTACGCTGCAAACACCTCGCAACCACATACAATGCACACAGTTGCAGCAAATTATTGCGGCATTTAAAGAGTTAAAACAGGCAATGATGAGGCAAAATATTGCCTCTTCACCACCTGGCAAAGGCCTTTGAAAAGCAAGTTGAATGCAGATCGCTTTTCAGAGCTGCAGCAATCTTACCATACATCTAAACTTAGCTAACTAAAGACAGTGGACTGGAGACTGGTATTTCTTTAACCACATCAGCCCCGGAAGGTTTTACTCCCTTCATGACCAGGCCATTTTTTGCGATATGGCATTGCGTTACTTTAACTGACAATTGCTCAGTCGTGCGACACTGTACTCAAAAAATTGATGTTCTTTTTTCCCCCAAATCAAGCTTCCTTTTGGTGGTATTTGATCACCTCTGCGGTTTTTATTTTTTGCGTAAATAAACAAAAAAGAGCGGCAATTTTGAAAGAAAAAACAGTATTTATCAGTTTTGGCCAATATGATTTCTGCTACATATTTTTGGTTAAAAAAAATCTCAATAAGCGTATATTGGTTGGTTTGTGCAAAAGTTATAGCGTCTACATAATAGGGGAAAGATTTATGGAATTTTTTATTTTTTACATTTTTTTTTACTAGTAATGGCGGCAATCAGTGATTTTTAGCGGGACTGCGACATTGCGGCGGACAAATCTGACACTAAGTGACATACTTTGGGGACCAGTGACACCAATACAGAATAAGGAGAAAGGTGTGTAGAACTTTAGATGAGGCACATGACACGCAGCTCAAAAAATTATATTAGCATGTTTATTGTCATAGATAACATAACATGACACATTGAAGTTAATTCATGGCTAAGTATTGGTAATTTCATCTATATACATAGCAATGACCTAGGAGCAATACATATATATACATTAGATCACATAAAGACCCATTACAGTAACCGGTGTAGTAAGCCAATAGTACTAAAATTTGATGATCAATAAAAAGTAAAATAGGTCAGGATAGAAGTTGAACTATAAGTTAAGGACATTGTAGCATCCAATAAGCTTGACGCATTCCGTAGATAGATTCCACTTCTTCAGAAGCAGACTCATAGTCATAGCATAGCTGCAAAAAACAAAGGGTACCAGTATATTCTAATAGTTTACCCAAATGGCAAGAAAAAAGTAAGGGCAGGAGAAAAATGAATATCTGCCTTGAGTACTTACATAACGGTTACTGTTAAAAAAATGCGGTACTACAAGTCCAGGGCCGCCAAGAAAGTCTGTCCTGGGAGCTGCGGGGATATAAACCCACGGATCGGACGGGCACACAAACACACCCCCAAAGGAGACAAATACTCTCCATATTCTTGTCAATAGTGAAGGAGAAAGTAGCTCCCACCATACCTATAAAGTAAATGAATAAATAAATATAAAAATATCATGTGTGACTAGTTCTGATAAGTAGGTAGGTGTAACCAAAGCCCATTAATACCTATTGAGGGAAACACAAAGCAATGTGGATAAAGGACATGGAAAAAAAGGATAAACCAAGTATGAAAAAGAAAAAGTCAAACATAGTGTAAAGATATTGCTTGGATCCCATGTAATTCCCAAAGGTAGAGTGAAAAGAAAGACAATGTACTGAAAAAAACCTTGTCAATAATGAAACTACTAGAGTGATTACCTAATGTAGTTACAAGGAGCCATGCCCCAAGATGTGGTGTACAGAGTGCCTGAGTGAGCAAATGAAAAATCTAAAATCCTGATTGGGGGTATATTTAGCGCCCGACATGACCCCGGGCTCCTCCCAGTGTCACGCTAGGCATGGTGAGTGGAAAGAGGCAACTTCGCCAAAGCGACACCAATACAGTGATCAGTGCTAAAAAAATGCACTGTCACTGTACTGACACTGGCAGGGAAGGGGTTAACATCATGGGCAATCAAAGGGTTAAATGTGCTCCTGGGCAGTGCTTCCTAACTGTGTGAGGGGAGCTTTGGCTGTGAGATCCTGTGTTTCTGCTTAGTAGAAACATGGGATCTCTGTCTCCCTTACTAGCAGAACAACGAACTGCCTTGCTCTCTCATGAACGATCGGGAAGAGGCGATCACGTACAGGTACATTATTTCGCCTGTAGGAGCTTCTGCCCCGCAGTAGATATACGTGGGGCGGTCGGCAACTGGTTAATACTGTTTCTCACCAAGTGTCATATATACAGTAACTACTAATATAAACAGACATATATGCATATGCTTTTTACAGACACCTATCTATATATGTTACAATTGTAGCACCCTGGTGTTTAGGCAGGGTTGCTCCTAAATTTACCTGCCAGGTGTAGTTACCTTGGTCCATTGTTAGGGATCAATTGATTTCACGCTAAGTCCGTACTTGCTGCACTTTTCTGTTCAACCGCTAGGTGGCCGGGTACTTGGTGGCATTAGATATGAGAAGGGCACTGCAAGGTCAGATTATGGGTATATGGGGTATCTCAACCAATGGGCAGGGGTTTTCTTAAATCCCTTAACCTGCTGGTTTGAACCTATATATTTGGGTGGAGTCAGGTGATCGCTGTGATGGGCTGCGAGGCCAGGGATTGGGCCTATCCCGGACACATCTGGCTGTTAGGCTATCTGAGGGCCTATCCAGAAGCAGGAGAGCAGTGCAGGGTTTGGACTGTGGGTTCCAGTCCAACCAGAAGTGACGGTTCTGCGGGCCGGAGAACCTGTCGTGGTCAGAGGTAGAGGGGAAGCTGTTGCCAGTAAGAGACTGTCCGCCTTATTACCAGGGACCACAGTGAGTAACTCAAGCAAGTACCGGAGCAGCATTCTGACCAACCAGGGACTGTGAAGAATTGGGAAGCTTCAGTGGGAATCAAGCCAGGGACCCAGACAGTGAAGGTGATGCTTGCAGAGCAGCCTTGTGTGTCAAGCCAGGGACCGAGCAGGCCAGCGGGGGTGAAGCTTGAGAGGTATCTTGTGTGCCAAGCTAGGGACCCAGCAGAGAAGCGGGGGTGACGCTTGAGGAAGATACCACCATGAGGATTGGAGAAGCTCAAGGGATTCAGTGACAATGAATCAGTGGTTCTAGTGAGAGACCGGGATCTCAGTGGGCTGAAGAAGTACAAGGAGTGATTGTAGGGAAAGAGAAAGGAACTGTTACGTCTGTGTTAGGAACTGTTAAAGACTGTTGATATAGGAGACAGAATTCCTACACATGCAGATGTGTCTTGCTGGATGCCTTTGCCTGCATGGCTGTCCTCCTATTGAAGTCTTGGAGTCTGCCAATTAATCTTGCAACTACCTAAGGGTGACCTGGCCCTAACCCTCTTTCCCCCAAAAAGATTGTTAAGAGAAATAAACTTTCTTTTGCATTCAAGAGGTGTCTGGCGCCCAATAACTATAACTACTCTGCACCCACCATGCCTCACAACCCACTACATATACAGAAGGATGTCAGTTATCCCTGACCCTGGAGATCCTCATTAGACCAAAAGAGGCCTGGGACCTTGCTACACAATCATGATCAGTCTGTTGGTGGTGGTTGTATCCTGCATCTAAGCACTGCAGCTGAACATACAAGCAAATCCTCATCTCTTCTCCGTGTCCTAGTCATGTGATCATACCACACATCACATGACCAAAACTCATGGAAGAGGGTTGAGTTTTCCTTGACTTCCCAGCAGGCACCCCAATTCGGGGATAGGTCAAGTCTTTTCCTCTTATTTACAAACTTGTGCACCTGCAGCATTCTTGGCTTGGGACGGGGACATAAGTGCTCCCATCTTCTGGTAGGTCCCCTTGGCTGGTGAATCTGGGGCATATGATCCTTTTACCCTTACTGTTATGACAGCCCTGCACACTCCAATGGGAGAGGGCTTCCTGAAATGAACCTATCAAGTCTTTTATAATGTAAAAATTATTATTCAAGGTAACCTGTTATCAGCAATCCATTGTTATCAAATGTTTCATAACAGACTGCATTTAATTAAACCTTTTAACAGCAATACTCCATCTATCTGCGTTAATAAGCCGAATAACTGCCTTTAGTGTTCAGAGGCGCTTCTAAACAGTGGCATAGAAATGCAGTTCAAGGATCAGTATTCAAAGTTTAATTGAAAGGCTTAGAAAACATATCACATTTTCCCCAATAGATTTAGGCTACTTGACAAGGCCATCAGGTTCGGGTATGAATATAGTCACCTATCTGGGTGCATCTTCTGGAACAAACAGACAAATGTTAAAGCAGATCTAGCTTTAGTCAGAGGAAGTTTTTCATGTGAAAAAATATCTAAAACCAAAACTTTTTGTTTCGGTTTTGATAGAGTAGGGAAGGTTTTTTTGCCATTTGTGTAAACAATGCCCCACTGTTGGTATCAATGGGAGATATAGTGCCCCATCATTGGTGTTAGTGGGAGGAATAGTGCCCCATCATTGGTGTCAGTGGGAGGAATCGTGCCCCATCATTGGTGTCAGTGGGAGGAATCGTGCCCCATCACTGGTGTCAGTGGGAGGAATCGAGCCGCATCACTGGTGACAGTGGGAGTATAGTACCCCATCATTGGTATTAGGGGGAGTAATAGTGCCCCCTTGTTGATGTCAGCGCAAGATATAGTGCCCCATCATTGTTATCAGTGGGAGGAATAGTGCCCCATTGTCAGTGGCAGAAACTATGCCCCAATGTTGCTGACGGTGGGGGGAATAATACCCCAGGGGTCGGATACAAGCAAGCATCAGGCCGCAGTTTGGAGACCACTGCTTTAGAAGCTGGAAATCACTGTAGTAGACCACTCCAGGTTCTGTGCTGAATGGCTGCCTTGCTCCATTGTGAACATGGAAGGTCGTTTGCACATTTAGAGAATAGGTGGGGTGATCATGGTGTTCCACCGTCCCACCTCTCAACTTCATCCAATCAGAGAACACTTTGCAATCACTGAAAAAATCCAAAGTGTTCTCTGAATGGTGCCCATGCTGAGCAAATTACCTTTCCGTGTTCACAATGCAGCAGGTCAGCTGCTCAGTACAGACTTGGAAGTTAGTGGAGATCACTGGAGTAGTGGTGCCTAGTACAGTTATGGCACATACATACTAACTTTGGTTAAAGCTGGTCCAATGTAACTACGTAAAAACTGCCATACCTAAACATCAGTTTTAAGACACAGGGGGCCATTTCACAGATTGCACAAACACAATAGAAAGCCCCACAAAAAAAGTAGTGCCTTTGCACAAAATTAAAGCTGAACTCTAGAAATAATCTAGCTTTAAAATGTATATTTGGTTAGCTGGTTACCTGTAATTATTGTCCCATACAGAGGGCTGCAGTGGAGTCTCAAAAATGTCCATAGTCTGTGAAACATACAGAAAGTGCTTTCCTGTCTCTGTGGTGCTGGAGCATCTTCCCCCCCTGATACGGTAAAGACAGAGGGTCTCTTCCTTGGCACCACTGCTATTCAGAAAATGTGTTATATTCTTCTTTTTTAATAAATACAAGGCATTCTCTGATTGGATTAGGTGGAGAGGAGGGGCAGATGATGTCACAATCTGCTCTCATCCAGTCAGTGAATGTCATATACTCACTGAAAAGAATATAACTCATTTTCTGAATGGAGGAGATACCTAGCTCAACTCAGTGTACTGGGTGCGGGAGGCTCGAGTACTGCCGGAACAGGAAATCATATCCAGTATGTGACACAATCTACCATGATGATATTGAGACTCCCCTGCAGCCCTCAAGATGTGACATATCGATAATTATAGGTAACCAAGCTGGCCCGTTATACATTTTAAAATAAAGTATTCCTGGAGTTCTTTTTTAAATAAATATTTATTTGATCGGAAAGAACATGTTGGAAAGAAAATTCCAATGCAGATGCTCCAGTGGCATATTTTATTACATTTCTCCACTATTTCTGTTGGGCGCAGGTTGAGTTTCAAAGATTTAAGAAATAATAGCAGAATGAGCTTGAAGAAAAACTAGGAACCCAATCTGCATATAAAAAGGTTTGGAGATGGTGCCAATGATTCTTTGATGAATCAGTTGTTATAGAATTTATCAATTAAGTAGTAAAAAAGATGGGAATATCCCAGGATTACATTCTTGAAGAAGGCAGACATTATATTATTAGAGCACAGACGTTGTGTCAATGAATTGCATTTGCATTTAATTGGTGTAGAGACTGATTGTATTGATTGCTTATCTTGTAAAGATGGAACCTGGTCCCACTGTCTTCTGAGCCGTCTTATTGGTCTGTAAGGCTACCCATCACATACAATGAACCAATAATGCGATTTTAGGCTGTGTTTTCACATTTAGTGATGATCACCACCCCTCTAAAAAGCAATCTGTGACTCAGAGGCAATATGTGCCTGTCCTAACTTCTAAAGGCAGTAGCGCTGCTTGCTTTATACGCAGTTGTGGCGCAGCTTCATTCACTTCAATAGGTCTCAATTAGTTCTGCCAAACATGACCTGCGTCCAATGTTTGCTGCACTGTGACTGGGGATGTATGAACTAACATGGTCATTGGCCATACTAACTTGTGGCTGGGCAGTCAGGTCAGTTAAACCATGGCTCAACTGCCTATTTTTACCGTTTCCCATATACTGTAAACATGACCTTACAGGGAAAGTCAAGATTTGCATATAATAATTCAGCAACCTGTGTCTAATTGTGTTGATACTGTTGTGGTTTTCAGCGAAGGTAACCTTATTTTTAATTAATATGCTCAAACACTTTTACCTCTATACTGCTATTGCTTTGTTTGAACTAAGCATTCCAAAAGGAAACACTTCCCATATTAAAATAAATTAATGCTATGAGGTCAGACATACTCAGAAAAGCAATGTAAAAACTTACAGCATGTATGATAGTGAAGAATAGATACAGTACGTCCAAATAATTCATATTAAGTTAAATTGAGATGCATGTGGCACTCTTTCGCTTTTTTTTAAATAAATGCATCACATTTTTGTGTCAATAAAATATGTTTCCCACTCCTGAGCATAATATCCCTCCTAGATTGTAAGCTCTAATGAGCAGGGCCCTCTGCTTCCCCCTGTATTGAATTGTATCATAACTATACTGTCTGCCTTGTGTTGTAAAGTGCTGCGCAGTTTGCACTAAATAAATTCTGTATACATAGGCGTGCGCAAAGGGTGTGCCTGGTGTGCCTGGGCACACCCTAATCCTGGAGTTGGCAACCTGTCAATCACGATCTACCTGTCAATCAGTTGGTGATGGGTAAACCGCGATCCTTCCTTGCCAACCCCCAGAACCTGGACAGGAAGGGCGGCGGGGGTGAAATTTAGTCAGGCTTATCTGTATTTTCTTCCTGCAGCAGCTATAAGTAGGCTTCTCCTCCTCTCGCCCTCACCGACATTCAGCTGGCACAGGAGGGAAATGCAGGGGATCAGTATCAATATATGCCACCCCCTCAACGCTCCTGTCCCTTTACCTCTGTATGCTCCCCTTGTCCCCCTAGTCCCCATCATTTCAGAATGGAGAGCAGAGAAGAGGCCAGTAAGTATGTAATTTACCGGCCCCTTCCTTTTCTGAATGAACACAGTGAATGATCGATACCAATCGCTCACTGTGTTCATTCATAACTCAAGCATAGTAAACTTTGATTACTATGCTTTAGTTTGTGAATGAACAGGAAACTGCGCAGCACAGGGCACGTCCCGTTCATTCACTGTCCACTGCAGCTGAGGCTGCAGAGAAAAGGAACTAGGGAATCTCTGTCCTTAGTCCCTTTTTCTATCTCAAAAGTGAGACATCAAGGGTCTGTTTAGACCCCTGATATTTCACCAAAGCCCCCCAACTGAGCTCCTAAAAAAAAGTAAAAAAAAATAAAAATTAAAAGCCATATTAAAAAAACCATCCACTGCTTCACTGACTTTGTCCTCTGCCCTACTGACAAAGTCCACTGCCTTACTGACACCACCCACTGCTCTATTGACTGCCACCATCCACTGCCCTACTGACACATCAACTGCTGTACTGACTGACACCATCCACTGTCCTACTGATTCAAACGTTGAGTATAGCCTCACATAACATTCAGTTAATAACAGTAAAGGAGTACTATCATCTAGATTGACATATATGGTTGGGGAGGGTGCCCTACTGACACACAGTGGCCCCCGCCCCCCTAATCCATGCATCCGGCCCCCTAATCTACATCCAGGGCACCGGACACATGGATTCCAATGGGGTTTTCTTTTTTCGAAGCACATGATTAGACCCTGAGGCTTCAAAAAGGGTGGGCTCAGGGCAGAACACTGCGCCATGAGCCCACCTAGTTGTGCGACAATAGAAAAATTAGTATTTGCTATTGCCTTTCTAATTCTCCTCCCGGGGGTAAGTGTGGGGCTGTGGGGCTTGTGGGCGGATGGACAAGCGAGAGAAGGGGAGATGGTGTTACCGACCGGGGGGAGGGTGGCAAGTGGATAGTTTGACGCCACCCCCCCCCCCCAAATGGAGCACCAGCCACCACATCAACTGCTCTACTGACTGACACCATCCACTGCCCTACTGACTCATCCACTGCTGTACTGACACTGTCCATTGCCCTACTGGTGACGTACATGTTTTAATACATTTTAAAATGTTTATTTACATTTATTTCAAATTTTTGTAAATATTTTATTATATCCTTTCATGTGACAACACTGAAGAAATGACACTTTGCTACAATGTAAAGTAGTGAGTGCACAGCTTGTATAACAGTGTAAAATTCCTGTCCCCTCAAAATAACTCAACACACAGCCATTAATGTCTAAACTGCTGGCAACAAAAGTGAGTACACCCCTAAGTGAAAATATCCAAATTGGGCCCAATTAGCCATTTTCCCTCCCAGGTATCATGTGACTTGTTAGTGTTACAAGGTCTCAGGTGTGAATGGGGAGCAGGTGTGTTAAGTCTGGTGTTATCGTTCTCACTCTCATACTGGAGACTCATACTAGTCACTGGAAGTTCAATATGGCACATCATGGCAAAGAACTCTCTGAGGGTCTGAAAAAAAGAATTGTTGCTCTACATAAAGATGGCCTAGCCTGTAAGAAGATTGCCAAGACCCTGAAACAGCCGCAGCACGGTGCCAAGATCATACAGCGGTTTACAGAAGGTTCCACTCAGAAAAGGCCTTTCCATGGTCAACCAAAGAAGTTGAGTGCACATGCTCAGCGTCATATCCAGAGGTTGTCTTTGGGACATAGACGTATGAGTGCTGCCAGCATTGCTGCAGAGGTTGAAGGGGTAGGGGTTCAGCCTGTCAGTGCTCAGACCATATACCGCACACTGCATCAAACTGGTCTGCATGGCTGTCGTTCCCAGAAGGAAGCCTCTTCTAAAGATGATGCACAAGAAAGCCCACAAATAGTTTGCTGAAGACAAGCAGACTAAGGACATGGATTCCTGGAACCATGTCCTGTGGTCTGATGAGACCAAGATAAACGTATCTGGTTCAGGTGGTGTCAAGCGTGTGTGGCGGCAACCAGGTAAGGAGTAAAAAGACAAGTGTGTCTTGCCTACAGTCAAGCATGGTGGTGGGAGTGTCATGGTCTGGGGCTGCATGAGTGCTGCCGGCACTGGGGGGAGCTACAGTTCATTGAGGGAACCATGAATGCCAACAAGTACTGTGACATACTGAAGCAGAGAATGATCCCCTCCCTTCAGAGACTGGGCCACAGGGCAGTATTCCAACATGATAATGACCCCAAACACACCTCCAAGACAATCACTGCCTTGCTAAAGAAACTGAGGGTAAATCTGGGGTAAAAGGTGATGGACTGGCCAAGCATGTCTCCAAACCAAAACCCTATGGAGCATCTGTGGGGCATCTTCAATTGGAAGGTGGAGAAGCACAAGGCCTCTAACATCCACCAGCTCCGTGATGTCGTCATGGAGGAGTGGAAGAGGACTCCAGTGGCACACAAAATATTGACACTTTGGGCCCAATTTGGACAGTTTCACTTAGGAGTGTACTCACTTTTGTTGCCAGCGGTTTAGACATTTTCAGTGTTGTCACATGAAAAGATAGAATAAAATATTTACGAAAATGTGAGGGGTGTACTCACTTTTGTGAGGTATATATATACATACACACATACACACACACGCACATGTTGGAGCTTTGCGGTGCACACCCTAATGCAGAAAGCTGCGCACACCTATGTCGGTATAATAATAATAATATTGGTGATTGTAGGCTTTACCTTTGACACCATAAGCCCCATCCCCTGTAGCATACTTGGAAAACCACTGACAGCTTGTTGAATATGGGACTTAAATGTCTCATGGGAGACATTATCATTGAGAATGTGACTACTCTTTGAGTTGTGCCTCTTTTTTCTAAATCTTCTAGATTCTCATTATTGAGCAAACTATTTTGTCATAAATTTTCTCTCAGTGCTCATTCATGCGGTCAGAAAAAACATTGTGTTTAGATGCGCACTGTGCAGCTAAATTCTGCTATATAGTTTTCATTGAGCCAATACACACAGCTGCGCCTACCTGCGAACAAAGGCGCTGCATTTAGCTGAAAAAAAATAGAGGACACCTCTGCATCTAGGAACGCAGTGATCTGCAGGATTTACACGTGAACGCACCTAAATGCATACACGCCTAAATGTGTGGCCATTCATTTCAATGAAAGAAGAAGTGTACACGTTGTACACATTTAAACACATCTAAAATGTCAGTACTTTAGATGCGTACTTTCTACGTGATCTTCTGCCAGCTCTGCCAGCAAGAATCTGCATTAATGCAGAAATATGCATATGCCCATGTGAATGGACCCTTAAAGTATATACTTTTGTATGACCATTTTGCAATATTCTTGTTGCTGATTTTCCTGTAAATACCTCTTATATTTCTCTACTTTCTTTTAAATTATACACAATTATTCATACTGCACACAAAAAAAATGATATATTTTATGCCCTGTACACACGGTCAGATTTTCTGACGGAAAATGTGTGATAGGACCTTGTTGTCGGAAATTCCGACCGTGTGTAGGCTCTATCACACATTTTCCATCGGATTTTCCGACACACAAAGTTTGAGATCAGGCTATAAAATTTTTCGACAACAAAATCCGTTGTGTATACAAATCCGACGCACAAAGTGCCACGCATGCTCAGAATAAATTAAGAGACAAAAGCTATTGGCTACTGCCCCGTTTATAGTCCCGACGTATGTGTTTTACATCACCATGTTCAGAACGATCGGATTTTCCGACAACTTTGTGTGACCGTGTGTATGCAAGACAAGTTTGAGCCAACATCCGTCGGAAAAAATCCTAGGATTTTGTTGTCGGAATGTCCGATCAATGTCCGACCGTGTGTACGGGGAATAACAGTTATTTTTTCATTCTGAAACTTTTTTCCTGGCTTGTGTCGTAAATTCATAAATGCAGTTTTTAATGAAAAGTAAAAATAGCTACAGAGTCCATAACCCGAAACAGACTATAGTTGACACATGTTTATTTCTGCATGTTGTTTTTATCATTTGTAATTACTATGAATTATGTTTTATTACCAGCCACATTGAAAATCACATCTTTGATTTCTTTGGCAGAAAGTATTTTTTTTGCAGCAAACAAACAAACTCAATATAAATTAATGTATTTTTTTTGCATTGTACATAAAATCACAGCACATATGACTGTCAGTAAACGGCACATTAAACAATATTTTAAATATTTCTTTCAAGTGTGTTTGTTATTTGTTTTTTTCCACTTTTCAATTGACAGCTGCCATAACCAAATGTTGATAATCATTTTTCCAGGGAAATGAGTCTACAGAGCATGTGTTTATGTGGAATAGTCTTATTTCATAGTTCATTAAAATTGTTTACAATATTTGGTACATATGGCTGATATAGTGTATTGTACAGGCGAAGCCAGAAACTGAGCCACTTTGCGGGATTTATAGGCACTCATTTCATAAAATGACACATTTTGTTGTACTTTCATATTATAATAATGTGAACAGTGTACATACTGCCGGAAGATATAAATACAACACACAAATGGTTTCCAGGTTTTTGTAGTTGTGTGTACTTTGTGACCTTTTTATTTTTTTATATAATGGTTATTGGAGTTTTTTTTTTTTTTAAGGAAAATAAACCCAACTAGCAGTTCATAGTCCTTATCAAGCCCTAACATAACTCTTCTATTGCACCTCATTGTGAGTCAAATAGCATCCATTGCTGAACCGTGAAGAAGGGGGAGACCTTTCCCCCCCGAAACTAGCTGGCTGTATTTTTATTTTTGGCTGTATTTGATGCTGTCAACCAACAACCATTTCAAAAACCTTTTTAGAAACCAATATATTATACCTGCACACTACTAATCTAACTGTAAGCCAGCTGCTGCACCAAACACTTGAAAAGAGGTTTTGCACAGAGCAGCCCAGATCCTCCTCTTCTCGGGTCCCTTTTTGGCGCTCCTAGCCCCTCCCTCCTGTTGAGTGCCCCCACAGCAAGCAGCTTGCTATGGGGGCACCCAAGCCGAGTTACAGCTCCCTTTGTCCACTCAGACACGGAGCTGCGGCCGGGCCCCGCCACCTCTCTTTACTGATTAGCTAACTGACTTTGATTGACATTAGTGGGAGCCCCATTCTACTAAAAATATTTGTATTTCTCTAACCCTGTGATAGAGATTGTTTACCCCATGCATCCCATGGATCAGAGCAATTTTCAAAGCTCAGCTATGAGTCAGTTGATACTTAAAAATACGTAAAATGTATTTTTGGAAAACAGGGGGGTTGATTTACTAAAACTGGAGAGGGCAAAATCTGGTGCAGCTGTGCATGGTAGCCAATCAGCTTCTAACTTCATTCAGCATGTTCAAGTAAGCTTTGACATAAAAACCTGGAAGCTGATTGGTTCATATGCAGAGCTGCACCAGATTTTGCCCTCTCCAGTTTTAGTAAATCAACCCCAATGTTTTCCTTTAGTAGTAATATCTTCTAAATTATTATTTTTTTAAATCCATTTAAAGGATAATATGAAAATGCTTTTTTTTCCAGTTCATCTGTGATAGTTTTGAAACAATTAGTGTTACCATAGATACAAAGGCTGAATGTTATTCTAACATATGTCCTATTCATATTAAGTTATGTTCATGGGAAATAATTTAGCAAAAAAAACTATTTTAAAATAAAATAAAGACATTTGAATAAAAAGGTGGGGAGTTTTTTAAAAGAGCAACATCAGGCAAAATGTGAAAGTATTTAGGGAGCCAATTGTGCGGTTATTATATTTACTGAGAATTTCCGTACGAATGTTTGTACGGACGTGTGTTGAAAAATCTACTAGTTTATGGTCAGCTTTAGGGGCAGAAAGGAAGGGGAGTCCCAACATCACCAGAGGATATGTTGTAAGATGACCAGATTACAGACAAAAGGAGTGGGGTAAATGGGAGCAGTGCATTAACGCCTTGATAAAAACTGAGCTATTACCAATTTTGACTTGTATACCCTCCACATGATTCTAAAAAAACAAGATAATTGTTTTGTTTTTTAAAGAGTAGGGGAGGATTACAACCAGATTTTTTGCCATCTGTGTCCTATAGACTCAACAGGAAGTGAGAGAATTGCTTTTCAATTGAAGGGAAGTTGTCTCTTATACAGTTGTCATGCAAACAAGTGACCCAATTGGAAGATTTCTCCTGTTCTGGTGGCAAATCAAAATTTTCTACAACCTAGAGACCACTTAACTCTGCCTTACAAGCTACAATTTAGGACATGCAGTGTGGTAACATGTGCAAAATTGTGCGTTTTACCACACAAAAATATGCTGACTATTAAAGGCGCAGGCAGATATTATTATCAATGGCACCTCCACGCATCTAGCAATTATGTGTATGTCGGTGCCCGCTAAAATGCATAGTACCATAGTGCCATGTGTTTTGGTTTGGCACGATTTAATAAATCATGCCAGCACCTTTCTTGTGTGTTCCACAAGCATAAAGCAGCCCATTAAAAATTGCAAAAAAAATGAGCATGCTCAGATGCACCTCCTGATGTGAATGAGCCCTCAGACTGAGTTGCCCCAGGATTGTGCACAATTCTAAGGGGTGCCTTGACTGAAAAAAGGTTGAAACACACTTCCCTATGTGATGAAAACATTTTTTTTTAGTAAAAAAAAAATATGTGTAAAAAAATAAACTAAGGTTCGAGCCAAGCACTCAAAGTGGAGTTCCACTCAAAAGTGGAAGCTCTGCTTGTTTGCTTCCTCACCCTCTCTGGTGCCACATTTGACACCTTTCGGGGGGGAGTGGGTACCTGTTTTTGACAGGTACCCATCCTTACATCCGGGAGACCTGGTTGCAGAGAGATGTGGCATAGTCCCCTGGAAGTTCGGCCCCCCTCCTCTTTCCTCCGCCACTGGGCCAGTTAGAAAGTGCAGCGTGATTCACGCAAGCCGCAGTAGGGAAGCGAATGGTGGCAGCAACACTTGAGAGCCGATCAGAAAATTGGCTGGGGTGCCGACATTGCGGGATCCCTGGACAGGTAAGTGTCCTAATATTAAAAATCAGCAGCTACAGTATTTGTGGCTGCTGACTTTTATTTTTTTTGGTGGGGGGCTGGACCTCCTCTTTAAAATCTTGCCCCCAAATTTTTTTTTGAGGCCTGCCTCAATTGCGCTGAACATACCGTTGTGCATGCCAGAGTGAGACCAATAATTCTAGGTCTATTATTCATGGTTAACCCTAAACTGATGACCTGTTTTAAGTCTTGATATGTTTGGTATCTCTTTACTCGGCGCAACTTCATCCATTATATTTTACCAAAAAATTGGGTAATACTGTATATTATGTTGAAGTGCCCTGAAATTTAAGGAGAATTATAGCCAAATCTTTTTTTGACTATACTTTTCCTATGGGTCACAGGAGAGCAGTTAGTTCTGCACTCCTGTGACCCTTTTTTAGATGACAGCGAGATAAAGCCCTCAGTCAACTGACGTCCCAGAGCCGATCCAGGCTCTGAAAAGATCCTGACCATATGGTTGGGATCCACCCAGAAGCCTGGCTCAGAACCTGGCTCAGCCTCTCTGCGATCCACTGAGAGCCTGAGCCAGCCCCTGCTGCCCCCTCCACATCCCAGAGCTCCACTGAGTGGTGGAGGGACAGAGCAAAGAGCCCGAGACTGACATTCATGGCTCTCTGTTCAGAGTGGAGAGGAGAACTGAGCGATCAGCTGTGTTTGATCACTTAGTTTTCACTACAGAGCCGGCAGAGGGACAGATGAAGCATCTGATCAATGCTGCATCCACCTAGGTAAGTTTAATTTTTTTTTCCAGAAAGCCTTACTTTTAACTTTGGTGTATTTTTAGAGGAATGGATGGCTTAATGAAAGGATAAATATTAAGGGTTTTACTCTATCTGGGCCACATGGATTATTTACAGCTCCAGTTCCTCAGGAACCCATGCTCCTTCCCTGTGTGTATCTTTGCACTCTTCACCGGGCGCTGACCATGGTACATCTTACTGATGGATATTGGAGGCAACTTACAGTCAGGGACCTCTGTAGCTGGTAGAGATGATTTTAATAATGTAAGTTTTTCATGAGTGCATTAGGTCTGTGTCCTATCTGCATTGTTCATTCTCTTTTTATTTCTTAATTTCATTACTGCAGTGTGCAGCTGGGTTACTGGATCTCTAGAGCACAGGAACCTGTTGTCCCTTTGCTACTTTTGTGCTTGGATGGTACACTTGGCTCTCTCGGAAATTCTCCCATTATGTAGCTCAACAGCTGTTTGGTAGGGGATTACCCCCTTATGTCTTAATGACCTATAGATGCCTGGTGCACCTTCTTCCTTCACAAAGGGATGCTTGCATTTGTTATACCTTGTCTGCCTCCCTGTGGAGACTGTACATTTTACTGCAGCATTTATGCAGTGTGATTTTGCTAAATACAAGTGTGTTATTCCTAGATTGGTGTTATGTCAGTTTCATGCTTCTTCTATGTTCTGTGCCATGTGTGACACCTACCAACTGCTGCTATGTGACACTTGAAGTCTGTCTTTGGCTTCTCCTTGCTCTTGTCTTTATTTTTTTTAAATTTGTTCTATGCAAAAAACTAAAGATTTAAAGCGGAGTTCCACCCAAAAGGGGAACTTCTGCTCGTTATACTCCTCCCCCCTCCGGTGCTACATTTGGCACCTTTCGGGGGGGCAGGATACAAGTCTTTCACAGGTATTCTGTTCCCACTCCCGTGAGCTTCAGCCGCGGGTATTGACGTCACCGCCCAGGCTCCCTCCTCCTCTCTCCTCCTTCGCCGGCCGCCGAGCCAGTAGAAGAGAGGAGCGGAGTGGAGCGCATGCGCAGTAGAGTTCCTGGTGTGAGGCTTCTTTGCTGGTTTCCCTTACTTGCAATGGAGGCTGCATGCACCCGACAGCTGATGGAAACATCAGCTGCGGTGCCGACATCGCTGGACTCCAGGACAGGTAAGTGTCCGATTATTAAAAGTCAGCAGCTGCAGTATGTGCAGCTGCTGGCTTTTAATTTTTGCAGCGGTGAGCGGAACAGCTTTAACAATAATTAAAAAAAAACACATTCATGCAGGTAATGTTGACCATTTTAAATTCTGTGGCTTAGAAAAATTCAGAAATTCACCTAGAGGAGTGATGTCCACCGGAAACTCCTAGAGAGGGAAGTCTGGTGGATCTTCAACCTCCATACAACATTTCCCACAGGGATGAATCACAAATATGACGTTGATCTTTTTCTAAAGTAGTATTTACCTTGATGTTTCTGCCAGGTCTCAATGTATGCAAATATGTATTTGGGTGCATTATAATTTGTTTTTACATGATTTATATTTATCTATATATTTTGTACTGATCCATATTGTGATGCTTTTACTCCTCCAAATGCATTTATTTTTCTCTCTGTTATTAGTTCTGTTTGATATATGATGTTTGTTTGTTTTTTTTCCTCCCTTTTTTTTTCTATGGTGGTGTATCCTCTCACTGGAAAGGAGATCTGGTGGAATATTTTCCAATCAACAGGTTGATTTTAGTGGTTGATTGTTTGATTGCCTGCCCGGTGGGTGGAGTCCCCCATCTCTATATATTTTTGATTCTCATTTTAATGTTTGAGCTGTGATCAAGGTGGTTTTGCCAAAACGTTAGCCCCTTGTACTCTTTTATGTGTACCGAAAAAATCATTTACCCAGGATTTGGAGTGCCGGTTTCTTCTATTGTAATTTAATTTTTTTTTAAAGGTGATGTATTTTTTACTGAGATTTTGTGTTTTGTAAATCGTTGCACTAATGTTGTGTGGCATAAAAAATTGGCACTACCACTATTTTATTCTCTAGGGTGTCTGCTATCAGAAAACATATATAATATAATGTTTGGGGGGATTACGTATTCTTCAAGCCCAAAATAATCTTTTAAACATGTGAGCAAAAAAAATTATCATTAAAAAATGGCAACAAAAGGGTTAGGTTATTATAGGGCAGATCACAGGAAAAGCCTGTCAACTGCATGAAAAAGCTGTAACCTACAGTAACATACATTGTATCTTTCAAATATCACTGCAGCATGTGTTACCGATCACTGAAGAAAGAGCTGATGTGAATCTCTCTTGTACACAGAGCAGAACCTCAACTGTCAAAATGACAGCAGATAATAAGAGTGAAAGCTGAATTTCTACCTTCATGCTAGTTCCAGGTCTATGCTTTAGAAGGAAATGAATCCACAGAATTGGAACAGAATGACAGCTAGGTAAGAGAGTTTAGCCATGACAGCCTCCCTATACTCTCTTACTAACTTACTTATCAGCACGGATGTCGCACCACGTCCTTAACTGCTTCCGGACCGCCCATCGCACATTTACTACAGCAGGGTGGTTTGTCTGCGCGACACAACATACCTGTACATTGTTTCAGCCTCGGGGTCTGGGACAAGGCAGACTGTCGTTCTGTCAGAGAGGAAGAGAGAGATCTTGTGTTCCTGCTAATCAGGAACACAGATGTCTCTCTTCCTCCAGTCAGTCCATCCCTCACACAGAAATCACTCCCTAGGAGCACAGTTAAGCCTTTGATTGCCCCTGGTGTTTATCCCTTACCTGCCAGTGTCATTTATACAGTGACAGTGCATAATTGTGTCACTGGTCCCCAAAAAGTGTCACTAAAACCGTGTACACATGGGCAGACTTTTCAGCATCAAACGTCAGACGGTCTTTCCGAGGGACTTTCAACGGAGTTACGATGGACTTTTGGACGACCGGACTTGCCCACACACGAACGGACTAAATTCCATTCGAAAGTCAGTTGGTATGAACGTGATCACTTACAAAGGGACTAGAATAAGGAAGTTCATAGCCAGTAGCCAATAGCTGCCCTTGCGTCCATTTTTGTCTGTCGGACTAGCATACAGACGAACTGATTTTTCGACCAGACTCGAGTTCATCGGAAAGATTTGAAGCATGTTCCAAATCTAAATTTTTCGACAGAAAAAGTCCGCTGAAGGTCCGATGAAGCCCACACACGGTCGGATTGTCTGACGGATTCGTTCCGTTGGACCAGTCCGGTCGAAAAGTCCGCCCATGTGTACACGGCATTAGTGTCCTATTTGTCCGCCACACTGTTGCAGTCCTGCTAAAAATCACTGATCGCCGCCACTACTAGTAAAACATCAAATAAAAATAAAAATGCCATAAATCTATCCCATAGTTTGTAGACGCGATAACTTTTGCGCAAACCAATCAATATATGCTTATTGGGATTTTTTAACCAGAAATATGTAGAAGAATACATATTGGCCTAAATTGATGAAAAAAATAGACTTTTCTAAAAAAATGTATTAGATGTGTTTTATAGCAGAAAGTAAAAAAAATAATTTTTTCTTTCAAAATTGTCGCTCTTTTTTTGTTGATAGAGCCAAAAAAAACAAAAACGCAGAGGTGATCAAATACCACCAAAGGAAAGCTCTATTTGAAGGAAAAAAAGGACATACATTTTGTTTGGGTACAGCATCGCATGAACGCGCAATTGTCAGTTAAAGCAACTCAGTGCCGTATCGCAAAAAATGGTCTGGTCATTAAGGGGGTGAAACCTCCCGGGGCTGAAGTGGTTAAACTAAATCTCTCTAAAACCTAACTGATACCATTCCCCCCTGCCCGTACCCCCCTCCATGACTTTTCCATCAAGGTCAATAATGCAATCATCAATCCCTCCCCTCACACCAGTACTAGGTGTAATCCTAGATTTGGACCTGTCCTTTCAGCCCCAAATTCAATTGTTGTCAAAAGCTTGTAGCCTTCACCTCATCTCTAAAATTTGCCCCTTTTTTGACTAATGAAACCACCAAGCTACTCATTCACTCCCTTGTTATCTCTCGCCTTGACTATTGCAACTCTCTTCCTATAGGCCTACCTCTCCATAGGCTATCCCCTCGCTGCTGCCAGACTCATTTACGTTACCAACCGCTCAGTGTCTGCCACCCCTCTCTGCCAATCCCTCCACTGGCTTCTGATTGTCCACCAAATTCAATTCAAAATACTAGCTACAACATACAAAGCCATTTACAACTCTGCCCCAAGCTATATCACCCAAATCGTCCTCTCCACTCCTTTCAAGACCTCCTGCTCTCAAGCTCCCTTGTCTCCTCCTCCCATGCTCATCTCTAGGATTTCTCCAGAGCCTCTCCCATCCTCTGCAACTCTCTACCTCAATCTGTCCATCTATCCCCTACTCTGGCTGCCTTTAGGCGATCCCTGAAAACGTATCTATTCAGGAAAGCCTATCACGCCTCCAACTAATCTTTTATCACTTTCATCAGCTCATCCCCCACAGTTACAACATTTTTTACCGCTTGCCCCACCCTATTAGATTGTAAGCTCTTATGAGCAGGGTTCTATTAACCCTCATGTATTTTATTGTATTGTAACTGTACTGTGTCCCTTTTATATTGTAAAGCGCTGCATAAACTGTTGGCGCTATATAAATCCTGAATAATAATAATAATAATAATAATAATACAATGTGTATCTATAGCCCAATATTTTATTTAGTTTTGGATAGAGTAGGATAGGGGTTAAAGCCTCTGCAAGGTTTTTTGCTTTTGTGCTTCTTTTTTTTGCTGTTTGTGTTCTATTGGGGAAATTTCCCAGAGACGCAACAGAAAGGTAAAGGAAATCCCTCAAAGTGAAGAATCCCCCTCTAAAGCTGGCCATACATGAGTAGATTTTTGAATAAATGTTCATATGAATATGTGTATGAACATTTGCTCAAACATTCTTTGATGAATGGAGAAATGTTCAAAAGTACTTCAAAATTTTGTCTACTTTTAACATTTAATTCTTAAAGAAACGTTTAACAGAAAACCACATACATTGTTAGAAAATTGTTCATTCGAGAAAATGTTTGCTTCTTGCGCCTTTGAATTTTCTTATCACTGTGCTTGAAAACGAATCTCGAATGAACTTTCTTAAAACAAAAAAGTTTGCACAAAATTCTACTAATGTATGGCCAGCTTTAGGCAGTTTTCTCCAGAACAGGTGTCATAATAGGAGATTGTCTATCACTTTCCTTCTTAGTGACCATGATCACCAGGACAAACAGAGCAGGGAATCTCCCCCATGGGGATAAAGACGGCATTACAAATTGGGAGGCCTAACCCTCTAAGCCAGGGATATGCAATTAGCGGACCTCCAGCTGTTGCAAAACTACAAGTCCCATCATGCCTCTGCCTCTGGGTGTCATGCTTGTGGCTCTCAGAGTCTTACTATGCCTCATGGGACTTGTAGTTCTGCAACAGCTGGAGGTCCGCTAATTGCATATCCCTGATCTAAGCCTTACCCACTCTATCCAAAGCTTAAAAAAGAAAAAAAGAAAAAAAAAGGATTTTGTCTAGAAATACCCTTCAAGCATTAGGAACTATTTTATTGTTAGAGACACTTTTAGCTTAGTGGTAGGTAGGAAAACCTCATAGCTCATGGTTTCAGTGTCAGAAGACCCATGCAGCTGCTGAGGTATATATTATTATTATAAATATATATTTTTTTATTACCTAATGTTAAGTGCAAAGTGCAGTAAACCAGAGCAACCACCCAGATGCCAAATGAAGATAAAGATCCAATCTGATTGCAATGGGTTACTGCACATCATGATTGTGTTCTGTACCACCTTAGTAAGGAAAGGTCCAACTGTACACTGCATACAGATATAATATTCAAGCAGTGGGAATCATAAAAGTATTCCACATGCCCGGAAAGGCTTGGGGTGCACAGCTTCGCCTTGGGAGTCGAAACAGCTGGTCCTGACATGGCTAACACCCATCCTCCAAGACATCTGTGATTAGCACAGAAGGGGATTCAACAATGCAGATATGGCTCTACAGAGCAGACAATACTCATTTACTGTATACTCTCATCAGTGTACAATTTAGTGTATTCATTTGCAGTGTATGCATAATCAGCATCATTATACAACACAGCTTGTTCATTATCAGTGCATAGAAATGCATCTTCATACATTTCGGCATTTTCATTATCACTTAATGCACTCACCAATTATTATCATAGTGTGAAACATCTTTATTAAGGTACATTCATGCAGCTGAATTTCTTCTCTACCAGATAACAGTACCACTGCCATTATATCCTTGTTAACACTTCAGAAGTTGAAGACTAAAATTAGGGGTATAATTTCTGGGATGTGCTGATTGTTCGAAGATCTCAAAGAACGGGCCCGTTTTTCAGTTTATATGGTTTGTATATCCCATGCTTTGCCTATATACTTAAGAATTAAAGGGAAACTCCACTTGTGATAAAATGCACCTGTTAACCTATGTACTCCCAGTTTATCTGCTCCTGCATTGTCTTTTTTTATTGTAATGTGTTTCCATATTCTTCCACATTCCCTATGTGTTATGTTCATTCTATCTCTCCTGGTGGTCTCCTTTTTGCAAATAAAAGAAATTCTGTTTCCTGGCATTTAGGAAATGTTTAAATAGCCTCTGTCCTCATTCTGTAATATACGTTCCCTGTATTACACTGAGCCTGATTTTGTCTGGCTCAATCTACCTTCCTGTAGCTATTACAAGACATGAATAAAGATGAACCAATCAGTGTCATCAATCATGAATTTGTAATGTTCTTTTGGTAATATGCAGCAAAATCATTTTGGAACCTTTAAAATTTGGGCTGAACTTTGAATAAACATTATTTATATAAACAGAAAAGTAACAACCTGCATCTTAAAGTGCCCTGAAACCTTGGACCAATGTTTCTCAACCTTTTTTCAGTCAAGGCACCATTTACAATTTTAGACAATCTCAAGGCACTTTTTAAAATTATATGGACAGTCTCGAGGCACCCCATTCTAAAATATAAAAAACTATTCTAATGGTTTTACATAATGCAGCAACATCCAGACAAGTAGGGCACCCAACTTTAGAGGTGATGTTTTCTTCCAAAGTAAATACACTTTTGCACACTGGTACTGACTAGTATTCCAATGTTTCTCTTCTCCCCCAATTTCTCTCCATCAGTCAGCTAATGTGACCCCAGTGCTGAGGGAGAGGAGCAGAGGAGGGTCAAACAAGGATGTTGTGAAGGCAACAGACATCCTCCTTATCAACTGATGACATCATTGGTTGTTAGGATGCCAGTGTCTAGGAAGTTGTAATGGTGCATAATAAAAACCCATGGCTTTGTGTAACTAAAAGGCAGGCTTTATCCGCCTGCTGCCTTGTATACAATTGTTGATCAATTTTTAGCCATTTTGCCAAGGCACCCCTGAAGAAACCTCAAGATGCCCCAGGGTGCCCGGGCACCCTGGTTGAAAAAGGCTGCTTTAGATCAAAGTCTACCCATCGTGCCAATTTCATTGGGATCAAGAAAATAAACATTGTCTATGGGTCAGCAGCAGAAACCATCAGTCGAGGTTTGTCAGGCATGAATAAACTGGTCAAGCTAGCAAGCCTTGTGCATGTTGTCATGCTTTACCCATAATAAGCTGGCACCGGAGGAGTCTGCAAAGTGTCTCCTCGCCTCTCTACACGAACAGTTGCATGAAACCATGTTCATCTTCAGGGGCCCTGCAGAATGCAGAAATACCTGAGGGCGTTTGGATCATGTCTGATCATAATCTAAAGTCTTTGGTGGTCTTTGCTGGTACTATGATTGATAGAATCTGGTTGGCCTGCAATTTGTGCCAATCTGATCAGCAAACATATACAGTTTTATTAAACAACCAGACTCAGATTATTTCCCAAATCCAGTGGTCATATTGACATTTTGTTGGGGATCTCTGTCCAAGTTATGTCACAAGACACAGGCCATTTATCATACACCTGTGAGGGTGTAAGGTTTGCTGTTTTTTTCTTTAAAATATATATAATTTGCACAATAATATTAGCTTGTTCTCTTTTTGGAAAAGCTCATACATATAGACACTTGTTTTGATAAGAATGCAAGTCTGTAGTTAGTAACCAGGCTCACACCCTGGGAAAGTAGTTAGTACTAAGGGCTCAAATTCTAGGTTCAGCCCACACAAGAACCAATATTTACATGGAGTTGGCATGTTTTCCCATGTTTGTAAGGGGTTCTCAGGTGTTCTGATTTACTACTCACAACCTACTGGAAGACAAGGTGACTGCAGGCCAAAAATGGCCATATTGTGTATATGTGTACTTGTATTATTGTTCTATGGTCTATAGGTTTTAGTCAATTTATTATGAAATATTGCATAGTAAAAATTGGTTGAAAACAATTGGGGTTACGCATCTGTATCACATTTTCAGTGCTCACTCTTTACTGCCCTTCTCAGAGCTATAGTCCACATTTAATCTTCCTCAGTATACATATGTACTTTTACTATGTACAATTGCGACATGTGGTACATGCACAGGGGGATGTCGGTGGTGAGTGGTGCCTATCGCCTACCCCATTGTTTAACAATGCAAAACGTTGAATTCTCTAAGGGTTTTATCTCTCAATGCTATGCAATAATACTTGATGAGTTTCTTAACCACTTGCTGGTCCCAAAATAGTGTCAAAAGTTTCCAATCTGTCCGCCATAATGTCACAGTCCTGATAAAAAAAAGGCAGATCGCCGCCATTACTCGTAAAAATTAAAAAAAATCATAAAAATGACATCAATCTATCCACTATTTTGTAGACACTATAACTTTTGCGCAAACCAATCAATATACACGTATTGCAATTTTTTTACCAAAAATATGTAGAAGAATACAAATCGGCTTAAACTGTGGAAGAAATTAGTTTTTTTAATATATTTTTGCAGGATATTTATTATAGCAAAAAGTAAAAAATATTGCTTTTTTTAAAAAAATTGTAGGTCTTTTTTTGTTTATAGCGCAAAAAAAAACAAAAAAACACAGAGGTGATCAAATACCACCAAAAGAAAGCTCTATTTGTGGGAAAAAATGGATGTCAATTTTGTTTGGTTACAACGTCGCATGACCGCGCAAATGTCAGCTAAAGCAACGCAGTGCCGAATTGCAAAAAATGCTCTGGTCAGGAAGGGGGTAATTCCTTCCAGGGATGAAGTGGTTAAAAACTATCCTTCTAGAGCTGCAGAACAGTGGGAAAAAAATGTAGGCCACATTCCAGTGGACCAATAGTAAGAGGCATTACAAGCGGTCTTAACTTGCTCTCGTAATGTTTCTTAAACCTTTCACAACAAAATATTATTTTGCGCACTCACCATATCCAAGTACAATTATACAAGATTGGGATAGTAGATGACCCATTTTGTGGTAGGTGCAAATGAGATCATGGGGACTTGATCCATTTACTTTGGCGTTGTCCCATGCTCCAGTAAAAAAAATCCTAATAAGTGTATAATAATTGTTGCATGCGAGTTATAGCATCTACAAACAATGGTAAATATACTGGTATTAACGCGGTTATGGTTCAGGAAGGCAGTTTTTTCAATATGAAACCAAGATCAACAACACAGAGACATGACCTCAAACTAATTGGAGGGAAGTTCAAAACTAAAAACAAAAAAAAAACCCCACCAAAAAAAACAGTGCTAATATTGTACATTGCGACTGTACTAATGACACTGACTGGGAAGAGGTTAACACATCTAGGGGCAATCAAAGAGTTAACTGAGTACCTAACAAGTGTAATGTGTGTAATATGTGCTGCTTTTACTAACAGAAGAAATAGTCAGATTGCTGATCTGTGCACAAAGCCCTGTGTTGTTTGTACACACAGGACTCTGTGCTGTGATTGGACACAGCGGATAAATCATTGGAAATGATTGGAAAATCCCCCACTATGTCCAACCGCAGCACAGATTAGCAGGAGGCGGGCGTGGGCCCCAAACCCGGAGGCAGGCTCGTAATGTTTATTTAAAGAGGAGTTCCACCCAGGGGGGCCATAAAAAAAAAAAAAAATTAAAAGTCAGCAGCTACAAATACTGCAGCTGTTGACTTTTAATTGGACACTTACCTGTCCCTGGGTCCAGCGATGCGGGGGATCGAAGCCCCGCTCGTCCCCCCCTTCCGCTCGTCGGCGCCGGCATTTCAACTGTGGGCGCCGGGCTGTGGCTTCACAGCCTGGCACCCACTGCGCATGCGCGAGCGGCGCCGCGCGCCGTGATTGGCTGCTCAATCACCTGGGACCTGTAATGGGTCCCAGATGATTGACAGGAGGGAGGGAGCAGAGCCGAGCCCTTCCTGTGCCAGGGGGAAGTGATGTCACCAGCCCAGGCAGAGGAAGGGGCAGACTACGAGGGACCACCTAGCAACAGGCATTTAGAGGTAAGTAAAAAAAAAAAAAAATATCCTAATGTTTTTTTGGGTTTTTTTTTAGAATTTTTTAGATATGTTTTTTTTTTTGGGTGGAACCCCATTTTAAGCTGCTGAGCCTGCAGCTGCCACCCTGTCTCAGTAAATCTACAGCAAGTGGTTAAACAGGTAAAAGATGACAGAAAAAAACACAATTAAAATGAAATTGATCAAAACCATTATAATTTCCCTTAAAGTGGAAGTAAACCTATAGATTTAACCGTTTCAAAAAACAGTTAGCATTCTTGGCATGTGCCGGAAATGTAACTGTCACTTTGGTTGTGCTCTCAACCAAACTGTCAAGCCATCCAATGGCTGATGTAATAACTGATCACTTGTGCAGCATCATGGCAATTGAAGATTAGAGGTCAAAATGGCAGCTTTCTTGGCTGAAAACTATAGGAGGGTTTACTTCCACTTTAAATTGTTTTCAAGTAAAGGCAGACAATGTTTTGGGTAAAGTATAACTAAAGGCAAAACTTTTTTTTAGTTTTGGATAGAGTGGAGAGAGATTAGAACCCCTGTCAGGTTTTCATTGCTGTCTGTGTCCCCATTAGGGAGAGGCACCCTCTCTAACTGAACTGTTGACCGTTATCACAGTAGATAAAGGTGACAAAAAATCCCAAATTTTGAGTTGTCACCAGAACAGCAATAGAGCTTTTTTTGGGCGATAAGCTTCATGTGATGCTGTTTGCCACGATTGCAGTGCGACAATTGTGGTAGAACCGCACCACTTTTTTAGGTGCCATTAAAGCGGTTGTACACCGGTGGATGTTTTGTTTTTTTCCGCCCTGCAAGGCAAAGTCATATTGTGCTAGTATACATCGCATACTAGCACATTATGTGAAATTTAACTTAAAACAAAGCTGTTCCAGCGCCACAATGTCAGCGCTGCAGGGGCTTCCATCTTCACCCGTCTTGCTTCCCGGTTCACGGGCTCCAGCTCTATGACTGGCCGGAGCCGCGATGACGTCACTCCTACGCATGGGCACGGGAGTTGCCGTTCAGGGCACAGGGTTCTGAAGGAACGGCACGGGCGTCCATTCCTTCAGAGGGCATACACCAGTGATTTCACTGGCTGCATGTAATGTAAATTTAGGAGATATGTACACTACTTATAGGTAAGCCTTATTATAGGCTTACCTAGAAATAAAAATCAGTAAAGGAAGTTTACTTCCTCTTTAAAATAAATAGCATTTGAAATTCGCGTTGTGCGATTTGTCATTTTACCAGAGCAGCCTAAATGTGGGCATCACTAGAGTCCTTGTTATTAGGGAACCAAATATCTAATACAAGATTGTACAGATATGGGAGAGAGAGAAGAGGCAGGATGGAACAGAGAATTCACTCCCAAAGCCTCAGCTGCATTTTGTTTCCATCTGGCAACATTGGCAGCTTGCTGCGACTGCTGCTGATCATCTAATGTATGAATAAAGGACACAATGGGGTCCGATACCGACATCACAGAGACCAAATTGAAATGCTTAAAGCGGACCTTCAGTCATTATTTCAACTTTCCATCTATTAAATCTTCTGCCCTTGTTGTTTTAACTTTGGAAAGTAAAACATTTTTTTTCTGCCAGTAAATACTTTATACAGCCCACTTCGTATTTCTTGTCTGGTAAAAAACCTAGGCATATGACATCATGCACAGCTGTCTCTCTCACTCTTATGAGAGTTTGCCAAGAAGGGAGGAGGGATGAGTCATAAGAGGGCCAATGAGAGCTGCAGAGCTGGAGGGGTGTCTCTGTGTGTCTGTAAATCCAGGAAGTGAACAGGCAGCAGCTTCAGCTGCCCACAGTTAAAATGGCTGCAGCCAGACTCAGTGGAGGGAGATTTCTGCAGTATATTTGGCAAGTACAGAATCACAGTATATATTAAATAATATGCAAAGTGGTTGGAGGGAAGCTTCAGAATGGCAAAGATATTTTTATTACAAATTATGTGAGCAGACTGCAGTTCCACTTTAACAAAAGCAGCAAGGATATATGAAGCTTGCAACACAATATAAAAGTACACGTAAGAAATGTAAATAAATGAAATCCTATAAATAGGAAGCTAAGAACAGTGAATGAGACTACAGCACTATAGCAACAGTGTACAGGCAGGCTTCATGATCCAGATGCAGATAAAAGCTGTTCTCAAGCTCAGAAAGGATGGGAAATGAACCAGAAATAAAGCAACATAGGTCCTGTTCTCACGTGTGCTACAAACCTTTTTGTGTTATAGCATTCATGATCATGAACATACATGTGGGTAAAAAAACAATGCAGCTAGACCCTACTAATGCATATGTGGAGAGTGGAGCTAGTTTGCAGGATTGGTGGGTAAAGAATGTATTTTTGCTTATGATAGGAAGGTGTGCATTTGGGTTGATGTGACTGGAGGTGTTCGTAACATTGAACATTATTGGGCATTGCTGAAAGATTGGTCAAAGCAGTGGAAACTGCAGTGCAGTGTATCTAAATGTAAAATAATGCACCTTAATGCACACTTGACCTCTAGAAGATTTACCCCCCTTCCTGACTAGGACATTTTTTTGCAATACAGCACTGCGTTATTTTAACTGACAATTACGTGGTCATGCAACGCTGTACCCAATAAAAATTATGTGCTTTTTTTCCCTACAAATACAGCTTTCTTTTGGTGGTTTTTGATTACCTCTGCGGTTCTCATATTTTCCGCTATAAACAAAAAAGCCTGGCAATTTTGAAAAAAAAAACAAAACTATTTTTTACTTTCTGTTATACAACATATCCAATAAAAAATTGAAAAAATCCAATTTCTTCATAAATTTAGGCCAATATGTATTCTACTACATATTTTTGGTAAAAAAAATCCCAATAAGCGTATATTGATTGGTTTGCGCAAAAGGTATAGCGTCTACAAACTATGGGATAGATATTTTTTTTACTAGTAATGGTGGCAATCAGCAACTTATAGTGGGACTGCGATATTGCGGCAGACAGTTGGACACTAACTGACACTTTTTGGGGACCAGTGACACTAATACAGTGATCAGTGCTAAAAATATGCACTGTCACTGTACTAAGGGCACTGGCTGGGAAAGGGTTAAACATCAGGGGTGATGAAGGGGTTAACTGTGTGCCTAGCTAGTGTGTTTGCATACTGTGGGAGGTGCTTTTACTAGGGGAAGGCATGGATCCATGTCCCAGCTTTGCCGGAACACAGGATCCATGCCGTCCCTACGGACAGAATGGCGATCTGCCTTGTTTACATAGGCAGATTGCCGTTCTGTCTTTGTAAAGAATGATTAGCGAGTGCTGGCGGACATCGAGTCTGCAGTACCCGTAAATCAGCTCCCACTGTGTGTAATCACAGTGGGAGCGGGTCGCCAGCAGCATGCATGCGCGCCCCGGACCCGGAAGTGTCGGATCATATACTAGGTATGAGATCCGGCACTGGGGGGTACAGTGTTGGTCAGCGTTACAGAGGAAATAGATTTGGCGGTACTTATTTCAGATGATTGCAAAATGACCAAAAAGTGTGACCAGGCAGTGGGGAAAGCGAATAGAATTCTAGGCTGCATCACTAGAGGGGTCATCAGTCAGATGAAGGAGGTTTTGATTCCCTTATATAGATTTTACTGAGATCTCATTTCGAATACGGGGCTCCATTTACAACGTAATATTTTCCTCTTTAAAATTTGTGGTAAAAAAAGCTCATAGCAATTTCCCAAAAATTTTTTGCAATTCACCAAAAAACACTATAAAATACAAAAATTCCACATGCAGTATCTCATCGAAATATGCGGTATTTGTCTCATGAAACCATGCAGTATTTTATCTCATGCGATATCCAATGGGATGGATACAGTGAAGAAGAATTAGAACCCCTATCCATTTTGATTGCTAATAAAGAGGTAAAATTGTTTAAACTGCAGAAATATGCCAACTCACTAACTAGTGCGGTCCTTGCAGCATTAATATTTATACAAAAGAAAAAAGGTGACTAGAATACCGGTCAAAGGGAAGCTGCTTTCACAGGACACACGTGTTGTATCAAAAACAACTAAATTCATTTAAGTAAATACAAAATATCTTTAAAAATATCAAATATTGAATGAAAATAGTATCCAAAATTACACACATATGTAAATACCCTTCTTCCACCAATAAAAAATACAATGTTGTCTTTTTTATTGGTGGAAGAAGGGTATTTCCATATGTGTGTAATTTGTAATACAATTTTCCCCCCAGTAACTTCTGGAGGAGCCCTAGGCTTGCAACAAATGATGGATATGCTTGTATATACACACAAAAAAAGTCTACAAAAATCTGGCTAAACGACCCTAGAAAATAGATATATTTCACTGCATGTAATGGGGTGGATTTACTAAAGGTACATAGACTGAGGACTTTGCAAGTGAAGTTACTCCAGAGCTTAGTAAATGAGGAGTATCTCTGCTGACATCCAATCATGTACAAGCCAAAAATGCTTTTTATTATTTTATTTTTCTTACATGTGTATGCTTTAACCACTTCAGCCCTTGAAGATTTGGCTGCTCAATGACCAGGCCATTCTTTGCGATGTGGCATACGGCACTGCGTCACTTTAACCGACAATTGCGCAGTCGTGCAACGTTCTACCCAAACAAAATTGACGTCCTTTTTTTCCCACAAATAGAGCTTTCTGATTAGGGGAGGAGAGAGATTGGTGTTCATACTTAGTATGAACACACAATCTGTCTCCTCTCCCCTGAGAGAACCGGGATTTGTGTGTTTACACACACAGATCCCGGTTCTCGCTCTGTCACGAGCGATCGCGGGTGCGACTCGCATCGGCTCCCGGAACACACTGCGGGCGCACGGGCACCTCCTACAGCGACCTAAAGGGCCGACGTAGAGTTACGGCGGCTCGCCCAGGGGAGCCAACCTGCCGCAATACAACTGCGGCAGCCGGTCCGGAACTGGGTATAAAGTGAAGCTCTACTTTGTTTACTATGCTCTGGAGCAACTTGCAGAGTAGAACTATAGACAAAACTTTTTTTTTCCTTTTCGGTAGTGTAATGGAGGGTTATAACTAGGGTTGCACCAATACCGATATCGTATTGGTGCTGTTACTAAGCATTTACACGAGTATCGGTACTCATGCAAATGCTCCGATACCTGAAACCAATACTTTCAGGCTTGGTTCTTTCAGCTGCCAGCAGGATTCCCCCACTGACAGCTAAAATGTAAAAACAAAAAAAACAAAAAAGCTGGCAAATATCGGTTATTAAGGAGCAGGGCTGCCGCGTCCTTAACAGCCGATGACTAATTTTGTTGTCAGTGACGTTCCCCTGTTGACAGCTGAAGTGTAAACAACATTGCTCAGCCACTGAAACAGAAAGATAAAAAAGAAACATTGTTTATTTTTGTATCTTTTTGTTTATTCATCTACAGATCAAAGGGATGAACTTTGATCTGCAGATGAAGTCAGTTTAAAGCAACCTGTCAAGTAAAAAATATTTTTTTTCTTTTTGTTTTTTTATTAAATGCCTCTCTGTTTTAACCCCTTATTGATGCTTAATTTATTCTAATCAGCCTTAATTAACTCTCTCTGATTCTATTTTATAAACTAATAATAATTAATAATTAACTATTAATAATTAAAACTTTTTTTGTTTGCTTTGCTTGCAATATTTTTACACCTGTAAATAACTCTTCAATGATCTGTACCATTGCTGACAGCTGAAGTGTAAACAAAACAGTTGCAGTAAGTATCGATAACTGGTATAAAAGTATTGGTACTTGTTGTCGTTGTAAGAAAAATTGTATCAGTGCATCCCTAATTATAACCCCTGTCAGATTTTTTTTTTTTTGCCATCTGTGTCTCCTTGGAAAATTTTCCCTCTATTACTTTTCTGGGGACAACCCAAAATTTGGGATTTTATTAAACTTTTACTTTCAATGATAATAGTAAACAGGACAAATATAGAAGGGGTGAATCTCACTAATGGGGGCACAGACTACTACTCAGAATTGGCTATTATATTTTTACATGCCTTAAATACTGCATACCTGGACCACTACTTAATTACTGCATAATTTTAATTATTTCTTTTAATACCGTGAATTGACTTTAACCCCTTTTAATGCGGTATTTACTGACAGTTTTGAGTGTTTTGCGGTAAATACCACGAAACGGTATACTGAATTGACAGTTGTAGAATCACATGCAATATTTAGGGAAAATGAGCCCGGACACCTACATACTCTCTGCATGAAATCTGATTATGTGAATGGAGCCCACTGTGTCCAGTTTTAGAGACCTCACTTACAAAAAGATATTGAAGATAGAACGAGTCTAGAGACGGGTAACAAAAATGGTGAAAGGTCTGAGGGATAAAACAGATCAGGAAAGACTTGAGGAACTTAATATGTACAACCTGGAGGAAAGAAGGAAAAGGGGAGACATGTTGAAACCTATAAATAAATCAAGGGGTAAAGCTCCAGGAGGGCAGTATTTTTAATATAAAGGTATTTATTATAAATACCTCAAATTAGCAGGAAGAAAGTTCAAAACTAATCTTAGAAAGTATTATTTTACTGAAAGGGTAGTTGATGCTTGGAACAGACTTCCAGTAGAGGTAGTGAGTTGGTCAACATTATGTGGATTCAAACAAGCTTGGGGCAAACAGAGATCTATACTCAGACAAAAAAGTTAACAAAAAAAAAAAAATACAAAACATGCGTAAATTAAAAAAACAAAAAACGGCAGACTCATGTGAACAGCAATTCAGAAAAGAATGGGAACAGTCTATATGCACATGAATGGGGGATGACTTGTGCCACTGCAAATAGGAAGGTGCATGGAGGGTTGTTTAAAGTCCCTCAGTGAGCTGGAAACTGACAAGTTGTGTAGGGCAGCAAAGGAGAGGTGGAAGAGACCAAGTCAGTGGAGAAAGAAAAACAATGCCCACTGGTCTGGAACTTAGAAAAATGAATCTATCACAGCTGCAGAACTGGGAAGAACCCAGAGGTAGGTAAATGTGTTACTGCACAGGTTTTGCAAATAAAGAGTGTTAAGAACCACCTTCTATTACTTTGGGGTACTGAAATATATAAAGAATTCTGTAGTCACAATGATGTAGTAAACGGTCTACCATGCTTGTAGGGCAACTGTGACACATATCTACACCACACCAGTGGTTAAGCCAGTAATTGTGCTGCACCAGCCTCAGCTATATTTCATAGGATGTAGGTGGGAGGCGCTGGACCACAATTGATTGTGTTTCTCAGTGTGAAGGTGAGTCCATACTGCAGAGCACAATGACTCTGGCTAGGCAGCTCTCTAACAGGAAGTGGCCTCAAAGGCACCTTGGGTGAACAATGGAATGTATATGTAAAATAAGAGCTCCCATTAAAGTATAAGAGTCAAAGTATATTTATTTTATCACAGGTGTCCAAAGAAAACAAGGACAACAAGCCAATAGGGCTGATTTATGAAAAGTGGAGAGTGTGAAATCTGGTGCAGCTCTGTAAAGGAACCAATCAGTTTCCAGGTTTTATTGTCAAAGCTTAACTGAACAAGCTGAAGTTAGAAGCGGATTGGCTACCATGCACAGCTGCACCAGATTTTGCACTCTCCAGTTTTAGTAAATCAACCCCAATATGTTTTGGTGACTGAAGGTTCCCCCTTCATCAGGTATGAAGAAAATATATAAATTAGATACGCACATCAAATGATTAAAATGATCAAAATAATAGTAATGATAATAAGATAAAAAAAGGATACAAAAATATAGGTAAAGACTGAAATATAGATAACGAGCAGTATCTATATTTTTATACTTACCATTATCTGGCTCTGCTCTGGCAGGAATGTACTGCCACTGCAGAAGCATAAAGTGCATGCAAAGTAACATGACAAGACCACCTAGGTTTTAATATTTGGAGAGGGCAACAAATGGCATGCTAACGAATAATGGGCTTTGACCACAAAACGTGTTTAAGATATACATCCCGCTCTCACCTTCCTATTAATCACTGGACCCTTCCATCACATCAAAGGACCAACAGTTAAACTCTTGAAGTGTAAAAAATAGGACCAAGCTCAGCTTTTATTGAAATGTATGCCAAAATGTTAATTTGAATGTTTTATGGTCTGTACTAATCAATATATGATAAGAGGTAAACAGGGCTGGACTGGGACAAATATTTGGCCCTGGACTGCATCCCCCTTACATCAGAGTGTCCCCAACAGCATCTCCCTCACATCAGAGTGTCCCCATCAGCAGTCCCCTTACATTAGTGTCCCCATCAGCAGCCCCCTTACATCAGTGTCTCCATCAGCAGTCCCCTTACATCAGTGTGTCCCCATCAGCAGTCGCCTTACATCAGTGTCCCCATCTACAGTCCCCTTACATTAGTGATCCCATCAGCAGTCCCCTTACATCAGTGTCTCCATCACCAATCCCCTTACATCAGTGTCCCCATCAGCAGGCCCCTTACATCAGTGTCCCCATCAGCAGTCCCCTTACATCAGTGTCCCCATCAGCAGTCCCCTTACATCAGTGTCCCCATCAGCAGTCCCCTTACATCAGTGTCCCCATTTGCAGCCCCCTTACATCATAGTTTCTCCATCAGCAGTCCCCTTACATCAGTGTGTACCCATCAGCAGTCCCCTTACATCAGAGCGTCTCCATCAGCAGTCCCCTTACATCAGAGCATCTCCATCAGCAGTCCCCTTACATCAGTGTGTCCCCATCAGCAGTCCCCTTACATCAGTGTGTCCCCATCAGCAGTCCCCTTACATCAGTGTCTCCATCAGCAGTCCCCTTACATCAGTATCTCCATCAGCAGTCCCCTTACATCACAGTGTCTCCATCAGCAGTACCCTTACATCAGAGCATCTCCATCAGCAGTCCCCTTACATCAGAGTGTCTTCATCAGCAGTCCTCTTACATCAGAGCATCTCCATCAGATGTCCCCCTATATTAGTGTGTCCCCATCAGCAGTCCCCTTACATCAGTGTGTCCCCATCAGCAGTTCCCTTACATCAGAGCGTCTCCATCAGCAGTCCCCTTACATCAGAGCGTCTCCATCAGCAGTCCCCTTACATCAGAGCATCTCCATCAGCCGTCCCCTTACATCAGTGTGTCCCCATCAGCAGTCCCCTTAGATCAGTGTCTCCATCAGCAGCCCCCTTACATCAGAGTGTCTCCATCAGCAGTCCCCTTACATCAGTGTGTCCCTATCAGCAGTCCCCTTTGATCAGTGTCTCCATCAGCCGTCCCCTTACATCAGTGTGTCCCCATCAGCAGCCCCCTTAGATCAGTGTCTCCATCAGCAGTCCCCTTAGATCAGAGTGTCTCCATCAGCAGCCCCTTTGCATCAGTGTCTCCATCAGCAGCCCCCCTACATCAGTGTCCCCATCAGCAGTCTCCTTACATCAGTGTCCCCATCAGTAGCCCCCTTACATCAGTGTCTATATCAGCAGTCCCCTTACATCAGTGTGTCCCCATCAGCAGTCCCCTTACATCAGTGTCCCCATCAGCAGTTCCCTTACATCAGAGTGTCCCCATCAGCACCCCCTTACATCAGACTATCTCCATCAGCACCCCTTTAAATCAGTGTATCCCCATCAGCAGTCTCCTTACATCAGTGTCCCCATCAGCACCCCCTTACATCAGACTGTCTCCATCAGCACCCCCTTACATCAGAGTGTCCCCATCAGCAGTCCCCTTACATCAGAGTGTCCCCATCAGCAGCCCCTTTCACATCAGAATGTCTCCATCAGTACCCCCTTACATCATAGAGCCCCCATCAGCAGCCCCCTTACATCAGTGTCCCCATCAGCTGTCCCCTTACATCAGAGAGTCCCCATCAGCACCCCCTTTACATCAATGTGTCCCCATCAGCACCCCCTTACATCAGAGTGTCTCCATCAGCACCCTTCACATCAGAGTGTCCCCATCATCAGCCCCCTTACATCAGAGTGTCCCGATCAGCAGCCCCCTTACATCAAAGTGTCCTCCCTACCCTCCCCCTCCCACCTGTACTCACAGTTCTGAAGGCAGCATCTCATTCCTCTCCCCAGTCATGTGATAAGTGACAAGTGACAAGGGGAGAGAGGAAGGAAAGTCTGCTAGCTGTCTCCCCTTGCAGCCTGGAGGGAGCAGAAAGCCTAATCCTCTCTCCAGCAAGTGTTGGCAGCTGCTCCTTGGTGACAGGAGTAAAATTGTGATCACTCACTGTCAGTGAGGAGCGGCTCCAGGACTGCGTCTGACCGACCCACTGAGCCATCGGCCCACCGGGAAACTCCCGGTAGTCCCAATGGCCAGTACATGCCTGGAGGCAAAGTTGGCAGATGTTTCCAGTTGCTGGTAACTCTTTAGCCAACAATAATTTGGACTTGGGGTTTTCATCTTGCATATACATTTTTCATCACACACTCAGAGTGAGTTACCAAGGTTTACTTTACTCCAGGCCTTGACACATGTTTATCAAGACAATCCTTTATAATGCCCAGTTCTTTTTTTCTATCCATTCAGGTTACATTTTCCTCTTGAAAATAAAATCATGTGCTATAGAAGGCATTAGAATGTCTGGTGTATATACCCTTGTACAGTAGAACCATCAACCAAAAATGTTAAGAGGTGACAATTTTTTTACTTGGTCTACAGGGAACAGGCTTGGGACCCAAGCCCTATTTCAGTTCTTTAGCTGGTTTTGTCTATAAATGAACAGATTAGAAGGCAATTTAAACCCAAATTGTTAAACTGTGTACTATCCCATTTTGCCGTTTTAAGCAATGGATTTCAAGTGCCAATTAGGAGATATAGCTTTGCTCTTGAATACACCAGGGTAGACTCCCTAAGAGGTCCATCACACTCCATTCAAGTGATAAGCACAGCTGTTTAATGGCATATCTTGTTGAGAAAATATTCCTTCTGGTGTTTCCTGTATGAACTATCCTTTGAAATCCAATGTTTATTCTGATATATCTAGGATAACTAACAATATAAACAGAATTTTTAACAAGGAAAGTAGACAGTTTAAAATAATTTCTTCTTTGAACATTTTAATCCCTTTCATGTTGTAAACCTGACACAGCCACTGTAAAAATTATCTTTTGCCAATCCATGTAGGTTTATAAAACAGCATGTCGCGGCACCCATCTATTTCTGCATACATGTTGTGGAGGGAATGTAGGACTGCTAATAAGGCACCTTTCCCGTACTGGGCCATCAGTTCAAAAGAGGGGGGGGGGGGGCAGGCATCTGCCAAGGAGGTGCCAGGAGGGCTGGCTGTACTTCCTTATTGCTGGCACTAGTGAATCCCCCTGCAGCTCTGCCGGCTTCTACTCCCTTTCTTCTACAGGCTGTGCTGCAGGGGGATTGGTTCTAGGATCTGCACCCCCCTCGCTATCTGGCATCCTGTGTACTCACCCCTCCCCCATTGCCCTGTCAGCTTTCCTCCTCTCCTCTCCCAGGAGCTGCTGAGCGCACATATCACTCTTGTGTCCATGCACCACTGAAGCACAGTAAACTGTGTTTACTATGCTTCAGTTTGTCAATGAATAGGAAGCCATTCAGCACAGAGCACTTATCATTCATTCACTGTCCAGTGCAGCTGCAGAGAAAGGGACTGATAAATATATGTCCTCAGTCCCTTTCTCAGTTTCAAAGGTGTGTTATCAGGGGTCTGATTAGACCCCTTATATTTCACCAAAGACCCCCCAACAGGACTGTTAAAAAGCTGTAAAAAAAAAAAAATTATTTAAAAAAAAATGTAACTTTTAAAAAATAATAAAAACAAATCAAGGACTCGTTCAAATGTGCTTTGCTCTCTGAAGAGCAGTCAGCATTGTGCTAATCAGAGAGCATTTGACAGGTGGTGAGGAGGAATATATATCCTTCCCGACTGCTTTAACCCCGCACCAGCGAACTGCATCCTTGTGCACTGACTATTCACTTTAATGGGTCTTGTTTCATGGGGGTATAAATTCTCCCATGGCTGCAAAGCATAGCATTGTGCCTGTGCCATTTTAGCAAAAAATATAATTAGATATTTTTGAAAGGGGTGCTGTCAGTAGAGGGCTCCGTGATTTCAATCACTCATTGGACACAAGCTCATAGAGACCTGCTTGGACATTTACTGCATATCGCAAAGGGATAATAAGTCCGACAGCCCTAGTTAAGAAACTTTTCAGAAAGCAAAACAGCCATTTACAATTTCGCCTAGCATGCTCAGATTCTTTAGTATAGTACAGTATTATACTGCACAAGTTCTAGTGGACACTTTTCCAATTTGCAGCAAATTTGTGTGGCAAGTCTCTGGCAAGAGCAAAGTTGCAGTAGTGAGTCTACTGCAAGAGCTCTGCAAGTCTACAGCATGAACATTCAGCCACAGTGACTAGCTTTGTTAGTGTGGAGTGATGGCAGACTTTCTATCTAGGAACATCAGAGGAGAATGCCACCTTTAGACCAACAACTCTGCCCAAAGACAGCATCACAATCATGTATAAATGTCAATTTTTTCACCTTCCCTGCTGGCATTGATATTTTTATATACATATTTGAGAGTAAGTAGCTTTTTCACATCAAGTACTTTATTATTTTAGATTTACTGATCCTTTTCTTTAAAAATAAACTCCAGTTTCTTTTAATATTTCTTGCATATTTGTGAAATTAATGGGTTCCATGTGATGGTAGTACTAGGTCCTAGGAGTGTCTGTCGTGCTATATAGCAATCTTAACCTAAAGATTGAGAGTAAGGATGCATGGACATTCATTCGGTGCTAAAAAAACAAATGTTATTAGGCTATTTCCTGTGCTGGATGAATGTTTTATATTTGATTTGAACCAGAAAATACTGCATGCATCCAGCACAGGAAATATCTTGATAATAGTTTTCTGCACTTTTTATGGGGTAAATTACTATTCCCCTTTTTATGAATACATCCCTTTGTGACGGGAGAATAAGAGGTTTGACCTCCACATATGAGAAGGGTTCTTTACTGTAAAGCCCCGTACACACGATCAGACTTTCCGACAGGAAATGTCAGATGTCAGGCTGTTGGCGGAAAATCCGACCGTGTGTATGCTCCATCGGACAATTGTTGTCGGACTTTCCGCCAGCAAATGTTGGCTGGCGTGTCTTCAAATTTTCCGCCAACAAATGTGTGTTGTCGGATTTTCCGATCGTGTGTACACAAGTCTGTTGGACAAAAGTCCAAAGTACAAACACGTATGCTCGGAAACAAGGACGAGCCAAAAGCGGTCGGTCTTTTAAACTAGCGTTCGTAATGGAGAATTAACATTTGTGACGTGGCAAATTATGATATCTCCAAATGCAGCGCACAATTCTCTTCTTCTGGAGTTATTGCAAATTCATTTTCAAAGGCTTTTTTTTCTAGTGATATCAAGAATAATATTATTATGCTTTTTTTTTTTGTTTTTTTTATTTGGGCAAGTTACCACAGCACCATTATCCCGTAGTTTTTAAGATCAATGTTACAACTATGTTGGTGGCCCTTGTCAATTTTACATTGTATTTTTTAAAATGTAACTACCTACTCCCAAACTATCATTTGAAGTAAAACACATAGCCAAGTATTATTCTACACAATTTTTTTTATTGTGCATTAAAAAAAAATTTGGACATGCTATCTGCCAATAGAACTTAACCAAAAAGTGCATTCTATGCATCCAAAAATATAGAAAATATAACTAATCAAATCATTATTATTCAACCAAAAAAAATAATGTCAAAGCAATAACTCCAAGGCCAATAATAAATAACACGTTATCTCCTCCGATTCCGCAACATGTCTGGTTAATGAATGGCCATTCAGAAACAAACAAAAATGAAAACGAAATGAAAAGCGCAAACTGAAAAGCGCTAAATGAACAACGCCAAATGAAAAGTGTGAATCAACACTAACCAAACTTCTACTAACACAAAATTAGCAGAAGGAGCCCAAAGTGTGGCGCTAAAGAGCTGAAAAACCATGTAGTACGTCTAGTACGTCACTACATTCGTAATTGTTGGCCAACATTTGTGTGACTGTGTGTATGCAAGACAAGTTTGAGCCAACATCCTTGGACAAAATTCCACGGTTTTGTTGGCCAACAATCCGATCGTGTGTACGAGGCATAAGAGCTCTGAAAATGTGGAAAAGCCTTCCACAGCAACTCCCCTTTGATAAGTTAGTAGATTATTTAACCACTTGCTGACCAGCTCACGCTGAGATACGTTGGCAAAATGGCACGGCTGCCCAAAACAACGTATGGGTATGTTGTTGCCTTAAGAGTTGCCAGGGACCCGATGTACGTGGCCGGCGGGCGCGATCGCCACCAGCCACACGCGATCGCGGGCACGAGACCCAGCATGGGGATTTGTGTGTGTTAACACTCAAATCCCTGTTCTGTCAGGGGAGAGGAGACATATCGTATGTTCCTAGTAAGTAGGAACAACAATATGTCTCCTCCCCAGTCAGTCCTATCTCCATACAGTTAGAAACACTAACTAGGGAACACATTTAACTCCATTGATCGCCCCCTAGTGTTAACCTCTTCCCTACCAGTGACATTTACACAGTAATCAGTGCATTTTTATAGCACTGATCGCTGTATAAATGTCAATGGTCCCAAAAATGTGTCATAAGTGTCCGATCTATCCGCCGCAATGTCACAGTACCACTAAAAATCGTAGATCGCCGCCATTACTAGTAAAAAAAAAAAAAAAATAATAAAAATGCCTAAATCTGTCCCATAGTTTGCAGACGTTATAACTTTTGTGCAAACCAATCAATAAACGCCTTTGCGATTTTTTTTTACCAAAAATATGTAGAAGACTATATATTGGCCTAAACTGATGAAGACATTTGTTATTTAAAAAGATTTTTGGGGGTATTTATTATAGCAAAAAGTAAAAAATATAGTTTTTTTTTTCAAAATTGTCAAGCTTTTATTGTTTAAAAAACGCAGAGGTGATCAAATACCATCAAAGGAAAGCTCTATTTGTGGGGAAAAAAAGGACGTCAACTTTATTTGGGCTCAATGTCGCACGACCGCGCAATTGTCAGTTAAAGCGACACAAAAAATGGCCTGGTCATTAAGGGGGCAAATCCTTCCAGGGCTCAAGTGGTTAAAGAGGTCCTGTCATGCTTTTTTTATATAACATTGGATGTTTATATTCCTTGTAATAGGAATAAATGTGATCCAAAATTAGTTTTTTAATGAACAGTGTAAAAATAAAAAATAAAAAGTAAAATAAATAAGAAAAAAATAAATAAAATTTGAAGGGCCCCATCCCACCGAGCTCGCGCGAAGAGGCGAACGCATATGTAAGCCGCCCCTGCATCGGAAAACGGTGTTCAGACCTCACATGTGAGGTATCGCCGTGATCGCTAGTGCTAGCGCAATAATTCTAGCACTAGATGTCCTCTGTAACTCAAAACTGGTAACCTGTAGAAATTTTTAAACGTCGCCTATGGATATTTTTAAGGGACAAAGTTTGTCGCCATGCCACGAGCGGGCACAATTTTGAAGAACGACATGTTGGGTATCAATTTACTTGGTGTAACATTATCTTTCACAATAAAAAAAAAATTTTGGCTAATGTTACTATTGTCTTATTTTTTAATTGAAAAAAATTTATTTTTTCCAAAGCAATTGCGCTTGTAAGACCGCTGCGCAAATACATAAATTATTGCAATGGCCATTTTATTCTCTAGGGTGTGTGAAAATTATATATATATATATATATATATATATATATATATATGTTTTTTCTAGCAAAAAAAAATGATTTTAACTTGTGAACAACAGATCTCAAAAAGAGTCTCGGTCCTTAAATTGTTAATGACTAGGCCATTTTTTTCGATACGACACTGCGTCACTTTAACGGACAATTGCGCAGTCATGTGACGCTGTACCTAAACAAAATTGATGTCTTTTTTTTCACACAAATAGAGCTTTCTTTTGGTGGTATTTGATCACCTCTGCGTTTTTTTTATTTTTGCGCTATAAACAAAAAAAGACCGACAATTTTGAAAAAAATAAAACAAAAAGTTTTACTTTTTGCTATAATACATATCCAGAAAAAAATCATCAGTTTACTAGTATTGGTGGTGATCTGCGATTTTTAGCGGGACTGCGACATTGCGGCAGACAGATCGGACACGTTTGACACTTTTTTGGGACCATTGACATTTATACAGTGATCAGTGCTATAAAAATGCACTGATTACTGTATAAATGTCACTGGTAGGGAAGGGGTTAACACTAGGGGGCGAGCAAAGGGTTAAATGTGTTTCCTAGAGAGTGGACTGACTGGGGGAGGAGACATATCACTTTTCACAATAACTACGAACAGCAGATCTGTCTCCTCTCTCCTGTCAGAACGAGGATTTGTGTGTTTACATAAACAAATCCCCGTTCTGGCTCTCGTGCCCGCAGCGGGCACGCGCCTGCTATAGCTCTTAAAGGAGCCACCGTACGGGTACAGCGATTCGCGGGATGGAGCCACATTATCCCCGTATATCTATAGGAGCTGGTCGGCAAGTGGTTAATGTGAGATCTGGGGTCAAAAAGACCTCAGGTCTCAAAGACCTCTGATCTCACATTTACACTTAAATGCAATAATAAAAAAAAAACTTTAAAAAAGAAAAAAAATTCCCCTTTAAGATCAATGGGCAGAAGTGACGTTTAACGTCGCTTCCATCATCCAATGGTGTGGAGCTAAGTGCGGCCATCTTTGCCTCACTCGACTCCATGTCTCTCAAAGGAAATGACCCGATCGTCTCCGCCGCTACTGACGGCTCCGGTAAGCGGCGGAGACCATTGGGGAGTGGTGGGAGCCGCAGAGACCACTTTTATCTGAAAGCAGACTGCCCGCTGTTTAAAAAGATACCATAACCCCGGTATTTAACATCAAACAGCTGACGTACAATGACAGCGTGCGTCCGTAAGTGGTGATTTTGGCTAAAGTCAGCTGATCTGCCGTGGCCAATCACACAGATTATTGTTTATAAAAACACAGAACTCTGTGCACTGTGAACAGCGATCTGGCTGTTTCATCAGAAAAAAACAGACAGATAGTAAAGTAAAAGCAGCACATTAATAGACACCCAGTTAACCCCTTGATTGCCCCAGATGTTAACGCCTTCCCAGCCAGTGCCTGTCATTATTACAGTGTCAGTGTACAGTATTATCACTGATCACTGTATTAGTGTCACTACTGATGTCAGTGTCAGTGTATCTCCCAGCGAGGGTCTGTTAGCGCCAGATGGCCCGCCACACTATCACAGTCACACTGTAAGTCACTGATCACTGCCATTACAGTATAGCATATATACAGTAGCTGTGTGAACTCAAGTATATATATACCATAGTTTGTAGACGCTATAACTTTCACACAAACCAATATACACTTGTTGGGATTTTTTTTAAGACTTGTAGCAGAATCAATTTTGACCTAAAAAGAAATTTGATTCTTTTTACTTTTTTTTATTGGATATGTTTTTACCGCTCCTCTACCGCTGCAAAGAAATAGCTGTCCTGCCAGCGCAGCTCCCCAGTATGAAAGCACTCAGGTTTTCACACAGTTGTCATGAAGGGTGTTTTCGCTGGGCATTATAAAACACTCCAACACACCTACAAGACATCCCACTGACCTTTTTATTGGTGGGTTAGCTCTGCAACACCCTGTCCAGGAACAAGAGAAAGCTGCAAGAGTGGCTGGGAGTTCTTCTTTTACCACTGGAACTATTAAGGAATGCTATGAGGGCTAATGACCCTTGTAATACCATATTGGACTTACTGGTTAGGTGCCAAGGCACCATACCAAAGATCAGGGGGAATCTACTTAAAGGCTTTGTTCACCTTTGGGACCATGTTTCAAGTTACAACAATATTTGGGGTAAAGCATGAAAACATGGTCACATTCTTCAACCCACACCCCCAAACTGCCCCCCCCCCCCCATTTACTTGAATTACATAGTACTTCCCACTTCAGCCTTCTATCTGTGTTTAATTTGGTGCAGCTGTGAATGGCTACACCCGCTCAGTCACATTATCCCGTCCCAAATACTACAAGTTCCATCTGTTCAAAGATTTCAACAGGTCAAAATTGCAGTGACGTCACCACACTTGTATTCCATTGGAGCGTGCCCGCATGGGGACCTTCATAGCACATGGTTTGCTAAGAGGGCACCCAGAGGAAGAAGCAGACAGCACCGGTGAGGGACTCCAGGAGCGGAGGTAAGGGACCGCACTGTGTAATATTGTTGCACAGAGCAGATAAGTATAACATCTTTTTTTTTTATTTTAGCAAAAAAAAAGAAGAATTCCATGATTTTTTTTTCCCATTCGGTGGGGCTGTGCCCCCACTGCTTGAGTTAACTGGCTGTTTTTGTCTAGGGGTTAAGAGATTGGAGATATACTTACCTAATCCACCAATCTTTCAAACGTGAGACCTGTCCCTGCCGCCCCTGATCTACTGCACGACAGTGGTCTTGTGTGGTGAACGGTTCCTGACATCATCACCTCTGTAGACTTATACTGTGAACAGTGCGAGTTTTCATTGAAACGTGGTGGCGGCTACCATCTGTATGTTCAAGCAACCCTATATATGTTCAAGTAACCGTAGGTGCCTGCACTTTATACCTGCAACTGTTTGTTTTTTTTTCAGATTTGCTTTAACACCTTACCTAATCCGCTGTAGCTGCCTTTTGGCTACAGTGCGGTTGTCCAGTTCTGGGAGGGCATCCATGGACATCCTCCCAGAACCCCCGCCCCCCACTTTGTGTCTCTGTGCCACACATCTGGTGCGCTGTGTGAAGGCTGTGTGAACGCTGTGTCCTTCAGACACAGCTTATCTCAGATCGCGGTAAAGGATGAAGCACAGCAGCCCTTTACCATGTGATCCGCTGTGTCCAGTCACAGCTGATCACATGTAAATAGACTTGCCGGGTTATCGGAAGTCTTTTCTTCACATGTTGTATGTGTGCAAGAAAAGGATTGCCGTTAATGGGCAAGCCTGTCAGCACATTGTTTACACTGATAATGCATCAGTGTAGCCTATCAGTGCCCATCAGTGCCGCATATCATCTCTACCTATTAGTGCCTCATCAGTGCCCATCAGTGTAGCCTATCAGTGCCCATCAGTGCCGCATATCATCTCTACCTATTAGTGCCTCATCAGTGCCCATCAGTGTAGCCTATCAGTGCCCATCAGTGCCGCATATCATCTCTACCTATTAGTGCCTCATCAGTGCCCATCAGGGTAGCCTATCAGTGCCCATCAGTGCCGCATATCATCTCTACCTATTAGTGCCTCATCAGTGCCCATCAGTGCCGCATATCATCTCTACCTATTAGTGCCTCATCAGTGCCCATCAGTGCTGCCTATCTGTGCCCTTTCACCAGTGCCCATTAGTGCAGCCTCATCAGCGCACATCAGTGAAGGAGAAATATTACTTATTTGCAAAACGTTATAACAGGAACTTCCTAAAAATATTTTTCTAAATTTTCTGGATTTTTCAATTGTGTGGCAAAAAATAAAAAACCCCAGTGGTGATTAAATACCACCAAAAGAAAGCTCTATCTGTCTCAAAAAAATGATACGAATTTCATATGGGCACAGTCTTGCATGACCACAAAATATGACCGAGCTGAAAGCTGAAAACTGACCTGGGCAGGAAAGGAGTGAAAGTGCCCAGTATTGAAGTGGTTAAACTCCGTACTCACAAAAAAAAATCTTAAAAAACAAAACCTAATACCATAAAAAAATCCAGTTGGCACAGCTTGCCTGGAGTTCTCCTAAAAAGCAAACTGTTTATTGTGAAAAGTGTTTTCTGCATCTCATCGCAAACACATCAGTTCTTGACACATGCAAAATCAAGTGAGAATAACAAAACCTGTTCTTCTGGAGGTGTCACATATACAGCATGGCACATTAACCTTTCATGACCACTCTCATATATTGAAATCCATGCCTGTTTAAGCCTAGATTCACACCAGTACTGCTGCATAATCATGTGTTTTTCAGTGTGTTTTTCATGCTTTGGCATGTCATGCTTTACCACTTCAGTACCGGGCATTTTCACCCCCTTCCTGCCCAGGCCAATTTTTAGCTTCCAGCACTGTTACACTTTGAATGACAATTGCGCGGTCATGCAACACTTTACCCATATGAAATTTTTATCCTTTTTTTGAGACATAGAGCTTCCTTTTGGTGGCATTTAACCACTTGATGACCAGTCACAGTTAGGGTTGCCACCTTTTCATCAAGCCAAACCTGAACACTTTAGCAGGGCACAGCAAATTTTTTTTTTTTTTTGTAGCACATTAAATTCATTACCTCTGTACAATGCAATGAACGGCAATTTTTTTATGTAGTATACACTATGTATATAGTTTTGTGATTAAATAACATTTCTGGAGGGTATGACGGGGGCAGTATGTACAGGTGAGGAGTGTGGAGGGTGTGACAGGGGCACTATGTACAGGAGAGGAGTGCAGGGGGTGTGACGGGGGCACTATGTACAGGAGAGGAGTGTGGAGGGTGTGACGGGGCAGTATGTACAGGAGAGGAGTGCGGAGGGTATGACGGGGGCACTATGTACAGGAGAGGAGTGTGGAGGGTGTGACTGGGGGCAGTATGTACAGGAGGGAAGTGTGGAGGGTGTGACGGGGGCAGTATGTACAGGAGAGGAGTGTGGAGGGTGTGACGGGGCAGTATGTACAGGAGAGGAGTGCGGAGGGTATGACGGGGGCACTATGTACAGGAGAGGAGTGTGGAGGATGTGACTGGGGGCAGTATGTACAGGGGAGGAGTGTGGAGGGTGTGACTGGAGGCAGTATGTACAGGAGAGGAGTGTGGAGGGTGTGACAGGGGCAGTATGTACAGGAGAGGAGTGTGGAGGGTGTGACGGGGGCAGTATGTACAGGAGAGGAGTGCGGAGGGTGTGACGGGGCAGTATGTACAGGAGAAGAGTGTGGAGGGTGTGACGGGGCAGTATGTACAGGAGAAGAGTGTGGAGGGTGTGATGGGGCAGTATGTAAGGGAGAAGAGTGCGGAGGGTATGACAGGGCAGTATGTACAGGAGAGGAGTGTGGAGGGTGTGACGGGGGCAGTATGTACAGGAGAGGAGTGCGGAATGTTGACAGTGGGCACTATGTACAGGAGAGGAGTGCGGAGGGTGTGACAGGGGCAGTATGCACAGGAGAGGAGTGCGGAGGGTGTGACGGGGCAGTATGTACAGGAGAGGAGTGCGGAGGGTTGAAAGTGGGCACTATGTACAGGAGAGGAGTGTGGAGGGTGTGACGGGGCAGTATTCACAGGAGAGGAGTGGGGAGGGTTAGACGGGGGCAGTATGTACAGGAGAGGAGTGCGGAGGGTGTGACGGGGGCAGTATTTACAGGAGAGGAGTGCAGAGGGTGTGACGGGGCAGTATGTACAGGAGAGGAGTGCGGAGGGTTGACAGTGGGCACTATGTACAGGAGAGGATGTTTGTATCTATAGATAAGTGTGCTGCTTGGGAGATACTGTGAGTGGGCTGTGATCGGGCTGCAGACTCTTCCCCCACCTCCCCACACACACTCACTTGCTGTCTATTCTGATTCTCCTTATCATAACCCTTCAATGCAATGCAAAAGAAATCCTCCTGGAACTTTGCACCCTAGGAAACTTTCCTTAGAAAAAAAAAAAATCAGCTCCCCTCCTAGTGAGCAGCGGCCAGCCCGACAGCAGCTCCAGTGATCTCCTCAGCTCCGCCCCCCTCTTCTCTCAGAACAGGGCACTAGTGATTGGAGGGGGGGGGGATCCGAGATAACAAAGACTGCAGGAGCCTGGAGGGGGGAGACAGAAGGCAGCTTCAGATTCCCAACACACACACCAGCACAGTGTGTGTATTTAGAGAGAAGCAATGACACTGCTGCTGTGACTGACTCCACAGTGTCAAGTATGTTAATGAAGCTCCCCCTCTGCCAGAATGGTCTGTCCGGGTTTCAGGCAGTCTGAAAACCGGGCAGATGATTCAGAAGAATATATGCTTATTGGGATTTTTTACTACCAAAAACATGTAGCAGAATACATATTGGCCTAAATTGATGAAGAAATAAGATTTTTTACATTTTTTTATTGGTTATGTTTTATAGCAGAGAGTAAAAAAATATTGTTTTTTAAAAAAAAATTGTGGGTCTTTTCTTGTTTCTAGCTAAAAAAAAAAAAAAAAAATGCAGAGGTGATCAAATACCACCAAAAGAAAGCTCTATTTTTAGGAAAAAAATGACATCAATTTTCTTTCTTTTTAAAAAAGTCAGAATTTATTCTAGTTTCTGTTATAAAATTTTGCAAATAAGTAATTTTTCTTCTTCACTTATGTGCACTGATGGGGCTGCAGTGGTGGGCCCAGATTAGCTGCACTGATGAGGGGGCACTGATGAGGCTGCACTCATAGGCGGCACTGATGGGCACTGATAATCTGCACTGATCTGCACTGAATGCCATTAATGGGGCTGCACTGATAATCAGGGCACTGATGATCAGTACCCTGGTTATCAGTGTACTGACAGACACAGCGTTTACATGTGGTCAGCCGTGATTGGACACAGCTATTCACATGGTAAAGGGTCACTGTGATTGGCCCTTTACCGTGATTTGGGATCAGCTGTGTCCAATGGACACAGCTTTCACAGAGGACTACCCAATGCACACCCCAGGGAGGGCGTGGAAGGAGGGGTTTTGAAAGGATGTCTATGGGCGCTATCCCAATGAAGAACTGAACAACCACACTGTATCCATCTTCCGGCTATAGCATGGTCGGGAAGTAGTTAATGTGTTTTTTTTTTTGCAGTAGTTTGCGACTAATTGTTAAGCAAAAAAACCCTGCCAAATATGCACCAGAAAGACGTGTACATGCATTTTTCATGTGCTCCCCTTGATGTTTATGGAACCAAAAACACACTAAACCACCTATCCCTTTTCAAATTGCACTATATTACATTAATCTGAACAGACACCATAGGAAATAATGTGATTTCAATTGTCCTGCAGCGTGACAGAAGAAATTGTACTTGTATGAGTGAACCTAAATATTTAACTTATGGCCAGAAACTTTTAATTTAAATTACCAGAAAATAACAGAAATCCTTTTAACTTGGAATACAGCTAAGTAATTGGAGTTTTTCATCATGAGACGTTAGCTATGGTTTATGAGTTGTAAATCTTCACTGAGGCTAATCTAATGCTTCAGGCCCCTTTCACACTTGTGCGACTTCAGAGTTGCGCAATTTTACTGCAATATCACCGCGATTTTACCGCGATTTTGCCGCGATTTGGGAGCAGTACTACTTTGTACGAATTTGCCACAACTTTGGCATTAACCATTCTCAGCTTGTGCTTACAAAGTTGTACTGAAATTGTGTCTATAATATTCAGGTACGATTTGCATGCTACTTGAGGGTTTAACATTGAGGTCTATGGACATCAACTCGCATGGAAGTTGGACCTAAGTAGTGCAGGGACTACTTTGAAGTCGGCAAGACTTAAAATCGTGCCAATATGAATGGTAGTCATTGAAAATCATGGAGAATGACTTGTCATACGATTTTGCAGTACAAAATCGTGGGACAAGTCGTATAAGTGTGAAAGGGGCCTCATTCATACTTGCACTCCTGTTTTTCGCTTTTCTAAATACAGGAGAAGTTCTATGGGAATTATGCTTCCACGATCACTTTTACTTCCATTTAGAAGTTGCTTTAGCACAGGGTTAGAGTATTGGCCCTCTCCCCTTCTTCACCGGGGTAGTGGGGATGACTGGGAGAGGGTATGGATGAGGCTTACTTGCCCTACACATGGGGATACCAATCTCGTGTATGCGTGCACACAACTTCCGGAACCAGATGGGGCTGTATTCATGTCTAAGTCAACATTATGGCGGTAACCCGGCTTAGAGATGAGCCCTACAATGTGTGCAGTAGGTAAATGTACAGAGTTTCTCAGTACTCTGCTGTCCCATGTTACTACACACATTGCTTGGTAAACATTGCAGTTAGAAGGAACACCGCTGAGTCTATGCCCTCTCTACTAGTCCAGCGTATCTCTGCCACCTAACCCTCCAGTGACAGAATGGGGACCCGCCATGCACATGGGTGTGCTTAATTAAACTCCTTCAGCTCTCCAGTACCATGCAGCCAGGTACATGGGGATTCCATACCACGGGTTCAGTTCCAGATACTTTTGGGGGAACCGACTGCTAGGGAGGGAGACTTAACACCAACCCCCTCGCTACCAGAGGGCCTGTCACCTATGCCAGGTACAATGCTTTGTTGACCAACTGCTATACATTCCCAACAAGTTCTTGGTTACCCATGGCAACTTTCTTTTCATTCAACTTTCCTGCCGAGTTAACCTTTCGTAGTGGCCTTGCTTTCATACCCCATGTGTGCAATACAGGCCCTGTTCTTCTGATACACCATGCGCCACCATGCACCCCTTTCAATGACTTCAGATCAGGCTTCAAACAGTTACAGCTTTACTAAAGCACTTGGAAACATTACAGTATAAAGTGCAACACAGTTCTTCTCACTTACTATGCTGTGGCTGCCCAGGCATACCTGTACAGGTGTGAGCTAATAATTGTCAGAGTCCATTTCTGATGAATCGCCTAAAAGTGACAGTCAAAGGTTGCTTCAGGCTACATCATTCACTGTGGTTTGGACCTTCCTGCTTCCTATGTGGTCATGTCAAAAAGCCTGGGAATTTGGAAACTCAGAGATTAACTTTTCCCTAACCTGAGCAGTCTAATCTTGCTTGCTTAAACCAACATACCCTTAGTAGGCACCTGCCTACAGTGGGGCTGCAGTTTCCCATCTACGCCCCAGGCACTGGATGACCTTGTACCAGCAGTGTTGCATATAATAAGGCCAGGATGTAAACTCTCTGTTTTTGTAGGCAGTGTCCACATCCCTTCCATGTCCCCACAGACATCTCTCACTAAACAATGTGCACAACCCTAGCAGTGGCCATGTTCTCTCCAGAGACTTCTCTGTCTAAGCAATGTCTGCATCCCTAGCACGTCTGTGTCCTCCCCACAGACATCTCCCCACAAGCGTGCACAAGGAGGGTGCTTGGGTTCACCCCCATCTCTGTGACCATCTTCGTCACCAGGTCAGCAAGGTCTGCCTTTGACTTTCTACCCTGGTTGCGGTTTTCCTCTAATACCCTGCACACAGCTAAGGTTTGCAGCCAACAGGGACTCTCAGCTGTGCAGTATCTCCCTGGCCTTAGGAGGTGGTGGACAATGCGGGGGTATGGCCGAACTCTCCCTCCTTCACACTCACATGTGGCTGATCGACCAGTTGAAATTGGAAAGGAGGAGGAGCAGAGATGGCAGCACACTGCTCACTGACTGGCTATCCTGACCGCACACTGCTCACTGAATGGCTATCCTCACTGCACACTGCTCACTGAATGGCTATCCTCACTGCGCACTGCTCACTGAATGGCTGTCCTCACTGCACACTGCTCACTGACTGGCTATCCTGACCGCACACTGCTCACTGAATGGCTATCCTCACTGCACACTGCTCACTGAATGGCTGTCCTCACTGCACACTGCTCACTGACTGGCTATCCTGACCGCACACTGCTCACTGAATGGCTATCCTCACTGCACACTGCTCACTGAATGGCTGTCCTCACTGCACACTGACTGACTATCCTGACCACACACTGCTCACTGACTGGCTGTCCCCACTGCACACTGCTTACTGACTGGCTGTCCTCACGGCACACTGCTCACTGACTGGCTATCCTGACCGCACACTGCTCACTGACTGGCTGTCCTCACGGCACATTGCTCACTGACTGGCTGTCCTCACGGCACACTGCTTACTGACTGGCTGTCCTCACGGCACACTGCTCACTGACTGGCTGTCCTCACGGCACACTGCTCACTGACTGGCTATTCTGACCGCACACTGCTCACTGAATGACTGTCCCCACTGCACACTGCTCACTGACTGGCTATCCTGACCGCACACTGCACACTGACTGGCTGTCCTTACCGCACACTGCTCACTGACTGGCTGTCCTCACTGCACACTGCTCACTGACTGGCTGTCATCACCGCACACTGTCTGGCTGTCCTTACCGCACACTGCTCACTGATTGGCTATCCTGACCGCACACTGCTCACTGAATGGCTGCCCTCACTGCACACTGCTCACTGACTGGCTATCCTGACCACACACTGCTCATTGACTGACTGTCCTCACGGCACACTATTCACTGACTGGCTGTAAAGAATTTACAGTGTTTGATAAGTGTCTATTTATTAAAAAAAATGTCTTAATACATTTTAAAATGTTTGTGTACATACATTTATAAAAGTGTGTGTGTGTGTGTGTATGTATATGTATATATATATATATATATATATATATAAATTTATGCGGGGTGCACACCCCAATGCAATAGGCTTCGCATACCTATGCTAAGCAGAGTCTGCATCCCAACCAATGTCCTCCCTACAGGTATTGGGGTTGATTTACTAAAGGTAAATAGACTTTGCAAGTGCAGTTGCGCTCATTTTCCCAAGAGCTTAATAAATGTGGTGAAACTTCACTTTGTAAAGAATACCCAATTAGGTGCAAGGAAAACATACAAAAAAATGCATTTTTGTTTGTACATGATTGGATGCTGAAAATCACCAGAGTTTCACAACATTCACTATGCTCTGGGGAAAATGAGAGCAACTGCACATGCAAAGTGCATAGTCTATATGCCTTTAGTAAATCAACCCTTAAGTCCACTAAGCAGTGTCCACATCCCCAGCATTGTCATGTGCTTACCCACAGACTTTCACCAAGCTGTGTCCACATCCTTAACAGTATCCTCGTGCTCCAAGCAGACATTGCTCACTAAGTAGTGTCCACATCCCCAGCAGTGTCTTCATTGCTCACTAAGCAGCTAACACTCTAGAATAGGACTACAGAACACCTCCCTGACTTCTCATCTCCTTAGCATAGATGAAAAGTGCTCTGCAGTCAACTTAGATGCTGCTAACCGAGTAACTGTAAGTAGAACGCTCAAGACGATTTCACAAGATTTCTGGCAGGATCAACAGGTATTTTTTTTTTTACTTTTCAAACAGGTAAGTACAAAACACTTTCAATTGTATATTTAACAGGCCAAAGGGTGGCAAATAAAAGAAGTTCATTGTTAGGGTTTATATACAGTTTAAAAAGCAATGAAAGGGTACAGAGGAAAAAACATTGTTATTTCTCACTGCTGAGAGCCAAGCAGAGATAAGAGCCTGGTACCAGGGCAGTTGAGGTTTGAGCGCAGTGATGTCAATAAAATAAATAAGAAGTTTCTACCCTGGAGATCCTATAGCACACAACACAAAAATGGAAACAGAGTACAGTATTGCTGATGGCACACTAAATTCACATAGCCCTATTACTAACAATTATTGTGATGACTTTGTATCTTTCATACATGAAGATAAGCTTTATAGATTTTGTCATGTCCGCTAGCTGTGTTAAGGACAAGAAGCGTTATTCCAATGTACCAAATGTTCAGAGTCACGTTCTTTCTGCTTCCAATCAAGAATAAAGCAATTAAATCCAAATGTTTTGCTGTATGGTGAAAATTATTATTACCACTTCTGAAGAAAACAGTTTACATTTCTAGTGGGGGTCATGTTATGTCTATTGAGGCCAATTCAGGCACTAGGGGGATGATTTACTAAAGGCAAATAGACTGTGCACTGTGCAGTTGCTCCGAGCTTAGTAAATGAGGTAAAGCTACACTTGACAGAGAATACACAATCACGTGCAAGTAGTCATTTTTTTTTTTTATTAAACACATTTTCTTTTCCATATAAATAAAAACATACATTACATTATACACATAATCAATTTCACATACCACCCACCCGTTACACCCCCCCCCCCCCTCTTAACACTTATTTCCAAATTTTTAACAAAAAAATAATAGAAATATCCCAGTCCAGGAGCATTCACCCATGCTCTACATGGAAGATCCATACCCTTTTCCAATGCTGCTAGATATATACTGGCATACAGCTTTGATGTTAATCCTTTAGTGGAAGTAGCTCTTACTACCCCATTCCAACCCTACCGTTTAAACTGAGCTGCCAGTGCATGCCGTATCTGCAAGTATTGGTAAAAGCATTTATTCTAGAGGCCGAATTTGTCTTTCAGCTCCTGAAAGGTTTTTAATATCCCAGAAGAATATAATTGTGAGATTAGTACGATTTCCTTCTGCTTCAAGTTCTCTTACCCATGGTTTCTCAAGCCGTGGGGTACGGCGTATACACCGCTCCTAAAGTGCCTTAAAGATGCTGCTTGCAGGACTTTGACATCCTGCCAGCGCAGCGCCCCAGTGTGAAAGTCCTCGGGGGCCACTCACTTTGGAGTGAGAGGAAAGGCGCTTTACAGGTGTTATTTTTAGCACTATAGCGCCTGTAAAGTGCCTCAGTGTGAAAGGAGTCTTAGGGTTTGATGTTACATATATTCCCAGATATTTACACCTTTCCACCACTTGTATGTACCTGGCATTATCAGGCAAATCCCCTCCTAATGGATCCACTGGAAGTAAGGTTGATTTTGCCCACTTAAAACCAGAAAAGAAGCCGAAGCTCTTTATAATATCCAAGCCTTTTTGCTTGCATATGATTGGATGATGGAAGTCACCGCCATTTACTAAGCTCTGAAGCAACTGCACTTGCAAAGTGCACAGTCTATTTGCTTTTAGAAAATCCACCCCTAGATGTGCATTACTACAGTGCTGTATTCAGGGGCGGACTGAAAACTCATGGGGCCCCCGGGCAAGAGGAGATTATGGGGCCCCCAGGCAATTAGAGATTATGGGGCCACACAGTATACACACACACAGTATACAATCACACAGTATACACATACATGCACACACAGTATACACAGACATGTTTCTGTTGGTTGAGAAGGTACTGGAGAGATGGGGCAGTTATATTTTTCGACCAAAAGGATGTCGGTAAGGGACATTTCAGAGACAGATGTAAAAAAAACCACAGATTTTTACATACTGTTCCTGGTTTTACTGGCTGGCAACCCTGATGGGGTGCCCTAGTGGCCCAGTGGTCAGTCCGCCCCTGGCTGTATTACATGTTAACATACGTTGCATTTAAGCAGCCCTTCATTTTGAATGTGCCTAAATAAATGGTTGGTATATGCTTTAATATGACACGGTCCTGACTTCACTCATTTCTTAGTTTTGAAAAGACCTTATATTTATGTATTTGTACATCTTGCTATAGAAGTGTTTTTTGCTAAACATGCTAAAATACAAACAGGTGACTGTTTTACTACATCATTTAGGAAGATCATCTGTTGTTTTGGTAAGTGTGTGCACTGTGTATCCTGGTGCCCAACACGCGGGCTGTTGGCTCTCTGTGTGTGGCCTGCACCCTGGGCTGGGTCATCTGCATCTGTGCACCCTGCAGAACGGCAGTGGAGTGACGGACTCTGAAATAGACAGCACTATCAGGTGGAGTTCACAGTACAACATATAATGTTGTGGCCTTGTTGCATAGCTCCCAACTGTCCCTAATTTCGAGGGACTGTCCCTGATTTGGAGCAATCTTTCCTCCTCATTTGTCCCTCATTTTGGTCTGATCCATATTGCTGTATATAAAATGCAATTTTATCTTTCAAAAAGTTTTCCCAGTGCTAAACCTTTCATTCATATTCTAAATTGCCGCATTTGTACATTTTAAAAGCCAATATAAAGGAATAGTAGTGGTAAAAAAAAAGCACTTTTGGATTTAATTAACCTTTTTTTTGGTTAAAAAGCATGTAAACCCGAAATTTTTTTTTTTTTTTTTTTTTATGTCATAAGGTAGAGTATAAGATTTCCTATCATTTGATCATTTCCTATCATCATCAGTCTTGCCACACAGAGTTAATCCAGCTCTGAGCCATTCTCTTTTATTTTTCAGTGAGACAATTCTTGACAAACTGAGGAAAACTTTGTCAAATCCTCCCCCTTGCTGTGAGTGACAGGTGATTTACATCTCGTGCACTAGCCTAAGAGACATGTAGTATTTTTAAATTCCCTCCCCCACTCCTTTCTTCAGCAGCTCTGCAAGGATTGGCTGTTCCACACCTCACCATGATTTGGCATGCTGAAGTCATGTGGTTACTTTCCTGTCTTTTCACTGGATGTTAGAGATCATAGCAGAAGTTCAGTGTTAGAAATACACAGGGGAGTGTAGAGGTGGGCGGGGAGTCTACTGACATCATAACTCCACCCACCGAGCTCCAGACAACAGACCCACCCACAGAATATGCAGTTTTTCGGCTCTCATAACAGACAGAGGGGAGACATTTGACAGGTAAAGATACATGCAGGAGGCATGTATATCCTTATAGATAACCCCTATGGCAGTAGTTTAGAAAGGATGACATTGGGTTTACATCCACTTTAATTCTCCTTTAAGGGGGTGTGGCAGGGGGGCGTGTCCTATGCCTACATACGCTTGTTAGTAGGTGTCCCTCATTCCTATCTCAAAATGTTGGGAGATATGCTTGTTGGGGAGAGAAATAGTGGTGTAAGAGCATGTAATCTGGAAGGTGGGATTACATTTCATTGCTACTGCCCTTCACCAATGGAGTGGGGAGATTAAAACACGCTGCCACTGACCACCGATGGGGTGGGTCAAAAAGCACTACAACTGAGCACCAGAGCAGGTGGGGTCGATAATAATTGCCACTGACACCAATGCTGGGAGTTAATATTGCAGTCTTTTATTGCAGTCACTGACACCAATGCTGTGGGTTTCCTATTGCATCCACCGACACCATTGGTGTGTGCAGCCTATTGCATTAGGGTGTGCACCCCAGAGCACAAACACACATGTGTGTATATCAGCAGAGCAGTGGACAATGTCTGTAGAGCAAAGATTGATGTCGGTAATTTTTATAATTTTTTACGTTATTTTTTATTAATTTTTTACAATTTTTTTAGGAGCCCCGTTATGGGGCTTTGATAAAATATCAAGGGTCTAAACAGACCCCTGATGTCTCACTTTTGAGACAAAAAAAGGAACTGAGGACAGAGATTCCCCAGTCCTTTTCTCTGCAGCCTGCAGTAAACATAGTTTATTATGCTTCAGTTAACCACTTGCGGACCTGCTCACGCAGATATACTGTGGCAGGTCGGCTCTCCTGTGCAAACTGACGTACCTGTACGTCAGTCCGCAAAGGCAGGATAACAGGCACACGGGTCCCACAGACTCAATGTCCACCGACTGCCCGCGATCGTGGCGAGGAGAGGCGGAACGGGGAACTGCCTATGTAAACAAAGCATTTCCCTGTTCTGCCTAGTGACATGACAGGGATCTATTGTCCCCAGTGATCAGGAACAGTGATCTCTGTCATGTTCCAGTAAGCCCATCCCCCCTACAGTTAGAACATGCTGAGGGAACACAGTTAAACCCTTGATCGCCCCTTAGTGTTAACCCGTTCCCTGCCAGTGTCATTTTTACATTGATCAGTTCATTTTTATAGCACTGATCAATGTAATAATGTCACTGGTCCCCAAAAAGTGTCATTTGGGATCAGATTTGTCTGCTGCAATGTCGCAGTTCCGCTAAAAATCGCAGATCGCCGCCATTACCAGTAAAAACAATAAAAAAATAAAAGTCCCTAAATCTTTCCCATAGTTTGTAGACGTGATAACTTTTGCGCAAACCAATCAATATATGCCTATTGCGATTTTTTTTTTTACCAAAAATATGTAGAAGAATATCTATCGGCCTAAACTGATGAATAAATTAGTTTTTTATATATATATTTTTTGGGGGGATATGTATTATAGCAGAAAATTTTTAAAAATTCCTTTTTTCTTTCAAAATTGTCAGTCTTTTTTTGTTTATAGCGCAAAAAATAAAAGTCGCAGAGGTGATCAAATACCACCTAAAGAAAACTATATTTGTGGGGGAAAAAAGGACGTCAATTTTGTTTGGGTACAACGTCGCACGACCGCGCAATTGTCAGTTAAAGCGGGGGTCCACCTATCTATCGTTTTTTTTTTTTTTGGAGTTCATTCACAAACTTTTCTTCTCATGATTATCTACTCACATGTTCTATGTAATAAGTCCGCCTGTGTCCGATTTCGTTGTAAAGAATAACTTTTAAAATTCACTGCAGGCGGTTTCCATCTTCATTGTGGGCATTTGAAGCCCACAAGCATGTATTTCCTGGATGCAGTGAATGCTGTGCTCCCAGCATTCACCGATATGTTGTGATGACGCTGTTGCACAATGCATGCTGGGAAGCCTGAGACTATCTCCCAGGGGACTGTGGGAGGTCTGGGAGAGGCTAGAAACACTCCTACTCCCATGGGAGGAAAACCAGGAAGTGCTAAGAAGATTAGAAAAAAAAGGTAATTACGGCGATTTAAATTTTTTTACACAGCATGTCAGCATCTAGGCAAGGAAGAGAATGCATAGAGATAATGTTCAAAATTTGGGTGGAACCCCGCTTTAAAGCGACGCAGTGCCGTATCACAAAAAATGCTCTGGTCATTAAGGGGGCAAATCCCTCCGGGGCTGAAGTGGTTAAGAATGAAGACAGGAGAAATACAAATCACTCGCTATGTTCATTCAGAAAAGAAAGGCTTGTTAATGAAATATTTACCAGCCCCTTCCGCGCTCCTGAGAGGAGAGGAGGGAAACTGGCAGCACTGCAGGGGGGAGACAGGAAGCAGGGGGAATCAGCACCGCACTGGGTGATAAGGGTGTGCCCAGGCACAACCGCAACCAGCACACCCTGTGCGCACACCTGTGACCAACACCAATGCAGGGGTTTTTTTTTATTGTGGTCACTGGCACCAATGCTGTGGGTGCTTATTGCAGTCGGCCTCTCAGACTGTCTTTCTTTTTCTCTAAAGATGAAATGTAAAAAAACAAGACTTTAAAACCTCACTTTGTAAGGGAAAAGGACCATGCAATCAATTTTAAATGTTAATACTTGTTAGCGACTGCCCAGCCGTCCAAATATTAAAAAAACGGGATCAAGACAGAGTTCTTGGCAACCCGACTACATTTGAATAAACATTAGTAGTCATTTACTATCTGGAAAGAATCCGGGAGCACAAAGCGTCCTTCTATGTTCCTCTGCGTATAATTGTATGAATCCTGAATTATAAATAAGTAGCTCAGTGGCATGGAAATGCTGACTGCGCTCCTTCAAACATCACTTGAATTTTCAACCTCCTAATAGTTTAGTGACCTCACCTTCAGTCATTTTAATTATTCATTTTTTTCTTTCTATAAAGGTATTAAAATATTCATGGATCTCAGGGCCATCTTTATTACAGGTAGCAGGATTGTTTTATATGTTGCTTTTTATGTTTTTTGGCTCCACATGTAAGTATGCATGGATACCTGCAAAGATATCAGAGCAAACCTTGGAAATAAGTAAATGTGCAAATTCCTAGCAGGCTTCTCTTCATTCATTCATTGGATGAGAACACCTTCTTACTTGCTGCACACGTAGGAAGCTGAGCTCCAGGCAGAGAAAAGAGACACACATTAATGCAGCTATGTAGTCATTAATAAATCATTTAGTTTGTAAAACGCATCAAGTGTAAATAACTGAATTTGACTTGGTATCAGCAACTTGCAATCCCCTAAGCATCAATCATGAGCCTGGGAGAGGGAGGGGCAGAAGGGAGAGCCAATGTGCTGACAAGGAAGATGCTGACAGTAGGAGAGAGCAGAGCGTTGACCTCATCCTTTTTCACTGTCCAGTCAGCGGGTGGGGGTGAAGAAAGAACATAACTGTACCTCTTCTACAGTTTATAACTGTAATGCCTCGTACACACAATCGGACTTCCCGACAACAAAACCGTGGAATTTTATCCGAAGGATGTTGGCTCAAACTTGTCTTGCATACACACGGTCACACAAATGTTGGCCAACAATTACGAACGTAATGACCTACTAGACGCACTACGTGGTTTTTCAGCTCTTTAGTGCCACCCTTTGGGCTCCTTCTGTTAATTTCGTGTTACTAGAAGTTTGGTGAATGTTGATTCGCGCTTTTCTTTTCACGTTTTTCAGTTCGTTTCTGAACGGCCGTTCGTCAACCAGACATGTTGCGGAATCAGATAATGTGTTATTTATTATTGGCCTTGGAGTTATTGCTTTGACTTTTGGTTGATTAAAGATTTGATTTGTTATATTTTCTATATATTTGGGTGCATAGAATGCACTTTTTGGTTAAATTCTATTGGCAGATAGCATGTCTAATTTTATTTTATTCTATTTTTTTTTAATGCACAATAAAAAGTTGTGAAGAATAATACTTGGCTATGTGTTTTACTTCACATGACAGTTTGGGAGTAGGCAGTTACATCTAAAAAAATACAATGTAAAATTAACAAGGGACACCAACATAGTTTCTATCTTTGATCTTATAAACTACGGGATAATGGTGTTGTGGTAACTTGCACAAAAAAAAACATAATAATATAATTCTTGATATCACTAGAAAAAAAGCCTTTGAAAATGTGTTTACAATAACTCCATCAGTATCACCAGCAAAGCAGCTTCGTTATTATCCCAATAAAGAAGAAGAGAATTGTGCGCTGCATTTCAAGATTTCATAATTTGCCGCGTCACCAATGTTAATTCTCCATTACAAACGTTAGTTTACAAGACCGACCGCTTCTGCTTCTGAGCATGCGTGTTTGTACTTTGGACTTTTGTCCGACTTTTGACACACGATTGGACACACATTTGATGGCAGAAAATTTGAAGACATGCTAGCCAACATTTGTTGGCAGAAAGTCAGACAAAAAATGTCAGATGAAGCATACAAATGGTCAGATTTTCTGCCAACAGCCTGGAATCCAACATTTCCATCGGAAAATCCAATCGTGTGTACGAGGCTTTACAGTGGATGTGGTGTCATTCACCTGGCTATGCTGTGTGAGGGGGCTGTGTACATTTCTGAATTACATGGACAAAATACAAATATTTTGGCAGGTAACACAACTCCTTTGCATGTATTTTATCTTTTTATTCAGCTGTTTGCTAAATAGACCTTGTGGTCTCTTCTGTCATAAATGCTTTTCCCGGCCTGTCAGCGGTAATGTACTCTATCCATGCATGTGCAGCTCAGACCACATTTCTGGTACCCTCACTAGGTCATGTTGATGTGACTCCCATGCACAGGCGTAGGAATGACATCATCGAGGCCCGGCCATTCAGAAGACTAATTAGACGGAACCTGGAAAGAAGACTGGGCGAAGAGGGAAGCATCCAGAACCAGCAGGAGCAGTGACAGCGTAGCGCTGGAGGGCTCCGTTTCACAGGTAAGTCTGCCATATTGTGCTAGTATGTGGTGAATACTAGTACATTATAACTTAACCACTACCTGTCAGACAGTTCATATGACATCCTCCTGTGATTGCTCCCACATCCTTGGGACACAGCAGATCATTGATCGGGGTAAAAAGCCAATCACATCGGCATTCCTTTCCTCCTGCTGACAGTGTGGAGAGAGGAGAGCTGGTAACCGGCTTGTGTGAAAGGAACATCTAATAATCAGTGCCCTTACTATCAGTACAGCCCCAACAGTGGCCATCAGTGCTGCTAATCAGTAGTCATCAGTGCTGCCAATCAATGCCCATCAGTGCCTCCTCATCAGTGTCCCCTATCAGTGCCACCTGTCATTGCTGCCTTTCAGTGCCCCCTATTCAGTGCCCATCAGTGACGCCTATTAGTGCAGCCTCATCAGTGCCTCCTCATCACTGCCCATCAATGCAGCCTATCAGTGCCCATCAGTGCTACCTCATCAGTGCCGCCTCATCGGTGCCCATCAGTGCAACATATCAGTGCCCATCAGTGCCTCCCCATCACTACCCATCAATGCAGCCCATCAATGCTACCTCATTAGTGCCGCCTAATCAGTGCCCATCAGTGCAACATATCAGTGCCCATCAGTGCAGCCTCATCAGCGCACATCCGTGAAGGAGAAAAATTCAATTTTCGGTCTTTTTTTATTTATTTAGCAAAAAAAAAAAACTGTGGTGATTAAATATCAACAAAAGAAAGCTGTATTTGTGTGAAAAAAAGATAAACATTTCATATGGATGCAGTGTTGCATGACCACACAATTGTCATTCAAAGTGTGACAGCGCTGAAAGCTGAAAATGGGCCTGGGCAGGAAGTGGGGAAAAGTGCCCAGTAGGCAAGTGGTTAAACATGCAGGGAAAAAAATGAGAAGAAAAATTGCAGAGTTTATTACCAATTTAGAAGCGTATAATCACTGTGTGAAGGGGCTAAACTATCTGTACGACTATACTATATCACACACAGAAATGACTAATATTCTTGTTTTCCTGTTCACTAAAGGGTGTGTGTGTACCCTAATAATGAGCTTCTCCTAATTGCTCCTTTTATATCTGTTCAAGAACTTCAAAAAATAACTGTTGATCCTGCCAAAAACCTGGTTCAGAAATCAGAAATTCATGTGCTCTAAGCAGGAGAAGTGTGGGAATAGAAACAAATCAAACACACATTCTCACCAAGTTGCAACTGTCCCCTACTGATACACATGACCACTAATCGCTCAGTTCTATGCCCGCTCTAAACAAAGAGTGGTCACCCCCATGTCTGATGTGTGTGCTGGACACAGCGGATTGTGGATCCCGGTACTCGGGGCCTGGTGATCGATGACATGATCACAATGTCAACAAAGCTGTTATGAATGAATTAATTCATAAAAGCTGTATTGCATATGCTGTGATTGGCCCACAGCTATCACATGGTACCTGGGCCAATCACAGCACCCTGTACCATGTAATTGGCTATAGCCAATCACAAATCACTAGTGATCACATCTGTCATGAATGGTTAACCCATTCATGACAGCTGAAAACATTGCTATTGCAATGATCTTTATTGTAACAAAAAAAACGTAAAAAAAAAATTCAAGATGACCCCCTCAGAGTAGTACATTGTTACTATAGTGATACTGAACTACTCTGATGAATGCATTTAAAATCAAAATAGTTACAAATTTAAAAAATGAAAAAAAAAATGAATAAAAAAGTATTTTTTTTTTTTTTTTTTTTAAACTGTCACCAGTCAGTGTCCCTGATCAGTCATATGATGACGTTGTACTGTACTGGTGACAGTACATAAATAAAAAAAAAATTGTGGAAAAAAAATAATTTTATTCAATTTCTTTATTTAAAAAAAAATGGCGACCAAAAAAATTACAACTTCAAAGAGCTCACATTGCCTGTTACTAAATGCCTCAGACTGTCTAGTTTCCAAAAAGGGGTCATTTGGAGGATATTTGTACTGTCCCAGCATTTTAGGGCCTTAAAAATGAGAAAAATAAGTCAGGACATCAGAATTGATCATTTTCAAATATGCATTCCATAGCAATACAATTAATATAACAAAGCAATTAATATATGCTTATTATGATTTTTTTTATCAAAGACATGTAGCAGAATACATATTTACCTAAATGTATGATGAAATTAGACTTTATTGGATGTGTTTTATGACAGAAAATAAAAAGTATTTTTTTTTTTTTTCACAAATTTTGGGTTGTGTTAGTTTATATCGCAAAAAATAAAAAACCCAGTGGTGCTCAAATACCACCATAAGACAGCTCTATTGGTGTGAAAAAAAGGATAAAAATTGAATTTGCGTACAGTATTGCATGACTGCACAAGTGCAAGTTAAAGTAGCGCAGTGCTGAATAGCAAAAAATGCCCTGGTCATGAAGGAGGAAAAACCTTCTGGAGCTCAAGCGGTTAGGGAGTGTTATCAGCTTCTGTTAACTACAGAACACCTTCTCAATAGTATGTGTTCTGTAGTCCTAAAACACTTTCTAAGATAGTTTAGAGTTAATTTTGTTCAATATCCTTTGTTTTAGGAACGTTTTTCACAAATAAACAAATTCGATGTAAGTCGTTTTTCTTACGGGACAAATACCAAATGGTGAGGAGAATAGGAAGGACTATGGAATGGTACCTTATTCCATGCAGAATAAGCATACTGCTGGAGAATATATGGATGTAGAGTTATGTAGCAGTCCGGTCCTCATAGACACCATAGTAATTTTACATACTTTACAACTTTTTGAAATGGGAACAAGGGACACAGATTAGCAAAAGTATGTGGTCATAGGACACACCCCCTGCCACGCCCCCTTAAAAGAGAATTATACAAAATAAAGATGTTAAACCCTTTATATTGGCTTTTGACTTTTTCAAATGCATCAATTCAGAAATTGGAGCAAAGGTTTAACACTGAGACAAACTTTTTGAAAGCTAAATAGTGCATTTTATATACAACTACATAGATCAGACCAACCTTAGGAGACAGATGAGGAGGAAAGAGGGACAGAGGGACTTTGATCGAAATCAGGGACAGTTAGGAGCTATGGTTTTATGTTCTATACACTACTTACGAGTTTATGAAACTTAGCTATATGAGATATCATGCCACAGAACCATTTATGAACTTCTTGTCTTGCAAGATTGTTTAACCACCGTGATTATCTGCAGTGGAATGTTTCCTATAGAAGCCTCTAATGCTTTGATCTACTCAATTCTTGCTTCACCACTACTGCTGTGAAAAGACATGACCCTTTCACCGATAGACACATGGTTTTAAGCAGAGGATAAGACCTGTTTTTATGACTTCTGACCAGCTGATTCTTGTAATCCAAATGTTATTGCACATATAGAAACCAGTGAATCCTCAAACCAAACCTGTGCTTTACAAATGCAAGGCAAAGCAACATGCTCACTTTAATGCCCTCTGTGATAAACCCAACTGGGACAGGGGCTTTTTGGAGGGGACTAGGGGTTAGCCTTCTACCGACTGAATATGGCCCATGGAGGAGACTGGGGATTTTGTCTGCTTCTCCCAGTCAGAGCATGGAAAAGGGCTCAGTTCAGCCTCTGATCCCATGGAGAGAGCAGATTATTCTCTATGATGGACAACAAGTGATGAATGCTAAGAGTGAGGCTTGGATTCATTCTCTGAATAAAGACAACAAAGCTTCCATTTTGGAGTGGATGGAAAGGTGTATCAACAATCTTGTACAGGTTAATGGTCAGAGGAAATATGGTGGCCCTTCTGCAGACTGGGTTGGAGAAGCTCCACTTGGGATAAAAATATTTATCAACAATATTGCTCAAGAAATCTAATGCCGCGTACACACGAGCGGACTTTTCAACCGGACTGGTCCGACGGTCTATCCAACAGACTTTCGGCAGACTTCCGGCAGACTTTCCGAACAAACGGACTTGCCTACACACGATCACACCAAAGTCCGACGGATTCGTACGTGATGACGTACGACCGGACTAAAATAAGGAGGTTTATATCCAGTAGCCAATAGCTACCCTAGCGTTGGTTTTCGTCCATCGGACTAGCATACAGACGAGCGGACTTTTCGATAGGAACTGGGTCCGGCGGAGTTCCGACGTAAAGACTTGAAACATGTTCCAAATCTAAAGTCCGTCAGATTTTCGACCGAAAAAGTCCGCTGCGGGTCCGATGAAGCCCACACACGGTCGAATTGTCCGCCAGACTCGGTCCGTCGGACCAGTTTGGTCGAAAAGTCCGCTCATGTGTACGCGGCAAAGAAGATAAATGAATTCCACTTTTTCATACTGATGGAGCATTGTATGAGTTTTGTCTTATGAGGACTTTTGTAGTGGACAAATTACACAAGTGAAAGCCAAACACCTGACAGACAGCATGTGTAATGTACTTTGTGTGTTTGTTCGCTTGGTGCGGGGTTGTCTGGGGTGGACTCTCCTGGACTAATCAAAGTTTGGGTGCCTGGCTGTTGATTAGCTTACTGTTAATTAGATCACTGTTAGCTGTTGGCTGTTTATTAGATGTACTGTTAGCTGTACTAATGATATTACTACTACTACTACTACTACTACTAATAATAATAATAATAATAATAATAATGATATTGCATTGTTTAGAATAATGTCATCAAACTCTTTTCTGATTTTGTGTGGTATAAATTCTGTGTGAATTTACAATAAAGGGTCAGTTCCAGTTTGCACCTACGCTAGTGTAGTATAGTTCTTGGGTGTGGTGCTCAGCTATAATACCTGGTTCCTGGTTCCAGACTGGAGGAAGCTGTATCTTGACAGAAGCACCTAAGCGGGGTGCCAAGTGATCCGTCACACCGAACCCCCCATCTCAGTAGGACATGGTCACCTCACCTTAGAAGTTATTACTGGTAACTGGCTCTAAAAGATGAAGCAACTGGGGATATCATCTGTATCCCTGCTTTACTGCCTAGTGTGCAAAGGACCTGGAACAAATATGCAGCTTTTCAAGAAGATTGGTGCTGCTCTAATCAGCCTTGCTCTCTGTACATAAACAGGGCTGTTGATGGCAACAGAGTTCAGGAGGAAGGGCGGAGGACCATGTGAATCCGCTAGAGAGCTGGGTCACTGCTTTTTGTGTAAGAGCATCGGTCCAACAGGGTAATTTAACCCTTGCTGTAGCACTGTAGTTTTAAGAAAAGTAAAATAAAAGCAGATATATTACTGTATATGCAGCCAACAGCATTACAGTAATAAACCAGAAGAGTTTAATTGGGCTTTCAAAAAATGTGCTGTAATTTAGCTTATTGCTAAGAGCCTCTCAAAAATGATATCAACTTCATTTCATACAGTAACAATGCTGTCTATACCAGCATGTCCAAAAATGAAATGACACCTTCAGAAATCCTGCTTAGGCGCCTGCCATGCTCCTCTCCCTCATGTCATCATCCAGTGGATTAAAATCAAAATGTATTATCGCTCCGCAGACACACACACTTATCGCCTAAGCCAGTTTCAAGTTAAAGAATTATCATACTTAATACTGACACGTTAAGGCTGTAAAGCTAGATTGGATGTTTACCATTGCAGGAATATTGCTTGCCATTTGTATGTGCTGTCTAAAACAGCAGTAGCTTAAACCCAATATAATCCTTATTAATGAGCAGAAATTGCTGCTGTGCATATGATTGTCCCTGACTGTCCCCAGCTACAAAGACAGTTCATGTCTATGTCATTCATTCTGTTAGCTTCATAAACAATCTCAGTACATCAAGTTATAAAATGGCAATGCCGTATCTGCAAATGAATTTGTTTTCCAGCCCAGCCAGTCTTTGGTTCAGTCGGTGTATCTCTTTTACCCTTAAAGGAAATCTATGGTCATAACATACTGTACTTTAGTTTTTTAACATCAGCATCTAATAGTTATTTCGACAATCCAATATAAATAAGCTTGAAAAATTTCCTTTCTGATTTATACCTGTCATCTGGTCATCTCTTTCCACAACCTCCTAGATTCCCTGCATGATTTGCAGTTTCTCCTCTGTCGATTACTTTCCATTTCTAAGGACTATGTATCCCATGGTACCTTGCTCCCTGCGAGCAGAGATTCCTGTACTGACTCCGCCTCCTGAAACTCCTCCTACCAGCACCTCTGTAGTTGAGAAGGCAGGCTTTGTGAAATGTGTGACACAGCAGAGCCTACTCACAGGGCATAGTGAATGTATGTCACAGAATACAATAAGTAAATGTGTGGGGAGCTTCACAAAGTAGGTTTATAGACTTTGAGATCATTTAAGCCTAGGTTCACACTAGAATGAGGTGCGGGAAACCCGTGATCAGTGCCCGTTCCCCGCACTGCATTTAAATCTCACTGCCCTTGCGATCTGCAGCGGGTGTCAGTGGAGTTCAAACTACATCATAAACGCAGGTTGCAAAGTGCATTTGCCTGTACCAGATTGCATGGTACAAAACAACCATGTGATCCAGTTGCAGTGCGGTTCCAAAATTGGTGCATGCACAACTTTTGTGCGATGTGGTGCAATTTGAACCTATTCAAAATGAATGGGCTCAAATTGCACTGCACTGAATCACACAGGAATATGGTGCAGTTCCTGTGCAATTCATATGCAATTCATAGTGTGAACCGAGGCTAAAAGAAAAAGACTGGAAATAACTGACATACAATGTGTAAATAATATTTGAGATTACATTTGACCACAGATACACTTGAAGTGCCGGTTCACACTAGACGCGGCACCACTTGCAGGTCGCCTCACCGAGGCGACCTGCACACGACTGCGGGGCGACTTGCAAGACGACTTCTGTATAGAAGTCTATGCAAGTCGCCCCCAAAGTAGTACAGGAACCTTTTTCTAAGTCGGAGCGACTTGCGTCGCTCCGATTAGAACGGTTCCATTGTACATAACAGGAGGCGACTTGTCAGGCGGCTAGGTCGCCTGACAAGTCGCCCCAGTGTGAACCGGCTCGAAGAATGAGACTTCAGTTTTTTAATTCTACAGTTATTTCTCTTTGGCATACCCATGGCAGGCAATGTAACGGGCTCACTTTGCTCTTTAATGCATAAGTAGCATGCATTTACTCACACCTTCCTTCCTCCCATCCACCCAAAGCCCACCTTATGGTGACCATACACTAGACAAAAAATTGTTTGAAAATCTGTCATTTGGACAGTTTGTTTTTTGTCCAGGTAATGGGCACAAATCAAAAATCAGTTGTGATGTTTTTGAGCCAAAAATTGATAGGAAAAGTTTGGAAAACTTCTGCTGAATGGACAATAAATTGAAAGGGTAATGTGTCTCTCGCCTGTTAAAAAGTGAACTGTTGGTATCTCGCATATGTGACCCAAAAGCAAAAAACAAATGAGAAACCGATTCAATTATGTCCATTGAACGATTTATCATTTGAAATTTGGTCATTACATGAAGGCAATATAGTTTGCTCTCACGACCCTGTGTTCATTTTTCAAAAATGCGTTTGAATGATTTTTCGACTGGTGTATGGCTAGAAATAGATTCCTGTGTAGGTGCTGAATTCAATAAAGTGAACCCGTTTCTCTGCCCAGTATGGGCTATGTACTACTTATGAATGGCCATTGTGTGCGCCATCTAAATATCTGTCCCAACCAATGCCAACATATGGAACAAGACAGGAACACAGTGGGAAATAAAAAAGACAGCAGACGGATTGTGTGCCAGTTATTTCTGCTGCCTGCCTCCTCATCAGCAGCCAGTGCAGGAGCCTACACTGCTAACTGGAACTGATACTTCACCTGCTAAATGCATACAGGGACAAAGCACAGCCAAATAAGTGTAGCACCCTCTAGTGTGCTAGTGTACATAGTTGTAGTGTAGGAAAATTTGGCCTGACTGAGAGACAGGCCTGGGTTGAATCTGGATCAGGGCTGAGTGACTCAGGGAGGCTGGATGACTCAGCAAGCAGCATCTCTGGTGACTCCCCCTGCTCTCTGGAACCCTGGAGAAGCTTCTAGTAGTAGAGGGTGGAGTCTAGGAGGAGCTGCTTGGAGTATTGAGGAGGGCCCCAGCCAATCCTAAGCAAAATGGGCTGGCAGGTGCAGGTCACCTCATAAATACTCATGCCAGCAGGGGCAGCTGGGTGGAAGATGTAGAAGGAGTGCTGAGGAGGCCTAGTCTGGGGAGGGTTGACCTTGGGCCTGGAGCTTGGGTGCTGGAGAGACCCTCTACAACACATGGAGGAATCCTTCCTGGAGGCACCGGAGCAAGGAGAGGACAGCGGGAGCAGGTCAGCATATCCAGGTACGGTGGAGAGAGAGAGTGTCAGTCTGGGAGGACCGCGAAGAAGTAACCAGGAGGGCTAATGAAAGGGGCAGCTACAGCCAGGTGGGCTGGCAGTGCCGGAAGAGGTGGTGCTGAGATCAGTAGCCTCAGGAATGTATGCTGGACACTGACTTTTGCTACACACCTAAAGGGGCCACGGATTTCTGCCTTTAACAGGCTTTTGCTCAAAAATCTGCTGCTGGGTCAAATCATTTTTGATCAGTGTGCCGGCTGAAGTTCTGCAAGCAAGATCACCGGAGAAAGCAGAGGAGTGTATATAGACTGTATATGGGAAAAGTTGTCCCTGAAATTTTCTAAGTCAAGTGGGCATCTCATAATACCCTTATGCCGCGTACACACGGTCGGACTTTTCATCTACAAAAGTCCGACAGCCGTCCGACAGACTTTCGGCGGACTTGCGGCGGACTTGCCGCGGACTTGTTGCAGACTTTCTAACGAACGGACTTGCCTACACACGACCACACAAAAGTCCGACGGATTCGTACGTGATGACGTACACCAGACTAAAATAAGGAAGTTGATAGCCAGTAGCCAATAGCTGCCCTAGCGTGGCTTTTTGTCCGTCGGACTAGCACACAGACGAGCGGATTTCGGGGTCCGTCGTAGTTACGACGTAAAGATTTGAAGCATGTTTCAAATCTAAAGTACGTCGGATTTGAGGCTAAAAAAGTACGTTGAAAGTCCGGAGAAGCCCACACACGATCGGATTACCAGCCAGCTTTAGTCCGTCAGCGTCCGTTGGACTTTTGTAGCTGAAAAGTCCGACCGTGTGTACGCGGCTTTACTCCCCATCCAAGTTTAAATCCCCTCAATAAAATAACAAAACAAAGTGCTGGACTGTTGTCGGACTCTGGGAGACTGAAAATTTGGTGTGCCTGGCTGTGCAAGGTGGGGGGATCACATTTCACCTGTGGCTCCTTAGGGGGTGCGCTACATAAGTTTGATAATTTTTTCTGACAGCATAAATTAACTAAATGGGTGATTTCACATTTGCCTGGAGTATGTTATTAACTCTTTTGTGACCAGAGGTCACTGAAACTTAGATGTCTAAACCAGATTTAATAGTGTCATTGTGGGTCAGTTAAGTTTCAACAGGTTCTGCTAGGAACACACACAGATGTGCATTTCCAGTCCTCTGCTACAATGTTAATGAAGGGTTTTTATGGCATGGAACGTTTTGCGTGAGGGAAACGAATACTGCCGTCATAAAGTGACCCTCCCCATGGAATACGACTATAAGCAGGCTGTTATATTTAGAGTTGAACAAGCTATGTAAATTGTCTTACATGTCATGATTTGTAGTTCACTGCAAATCAAGATCACTGCTACACTCAGGCCCGGACTGGGCCCAAAAATTGGCCCGGGCATTTTAGACTAAGCAGCCCAGAGGGTGTCAGAGGCATTCACACAGGGTGGTGGGGTTGGTGACAAGATTTGGGGTTTCAGGATGTGTTGATTTGATTAGGTACGTATTTTAGTTTAATGTGACAGGACAGATTGGGGCCAGTGTAGGTCAGAGCTGCCGTGACGTAATCGCGGCTCGGCTCCGTCCACTCACAGCGCCGGAGCCGTGAACCCGGAAGAAACGCAGAGGGAACATGTCAGCTCCCTCAGCGTGGACCAGGATCAGATGCCAAGGCCCCGTTCTGAGGTGAGTATTTCATAATGCCAGTTATAAATTATTACTCACAGAGCAAGTTATAGTATAAACTATTATTTACAGAGCCAATTATAAATTATTACTCACAAAGCCAATTATTACTCACAGAGCCAGTTATAAATTATTACTCACAGAGCCAATTATTACTCACAGAACCAGGCAATAAAGTATTACTCACAGAGCCAATTATAAAAAAAAAATCATAGTTACCATTAAGGGCTCTTGCCCTGGAGCATCAGATCTAAACCCCTTCACCTGCGGGAAGAGGAGTGGGCATATACTTCATGTACAGGAGGCGAGTATGAGCCACTTCATAGGCGTGGAGTGGGCGTACACTTCATGTGCAGAAGGCGAGTACACTTCATGTGCAGGAGGCAAGTATGATACTTCATGGGTGTGGAGTGGGCGTACACTTCATGTGCAGGAGGCGAGTATGATACACTTCATGGGTGTGGAGTGGGCATACACTTCATGTGCAGGAGGCGAGTATGATACACTTCATGGGTGTGGAGTGGGCATACACTTCATGTGCAGGAGGCGAGTATGAGACACTTCATGGGTGTGGAGTGAGCATACACTTCATGGCGTGGCGTGGGCGTACACTTTATGTGCAGGAGGCGAGTATGAGACACTTCATGGGTGTGGAGTGGGTGTACGCTTCATGTGCAGGAGGCGAGTATGAGACACTTTATGGGTGTGGAGTGGGTGTACGCTTCATGTGGAGGAGGCGAGTATGAGACCCGCCTCCCGCACCAAGCCAGCAAGGTGCTGCGGCCCCATATAGGGAAGGTGGCCTCGGCTTTTCCTCTCCTGGCATCCTTGTTGCCAGGTGATGGTGGCTGTGGGGCGCATGCGCGAACCGCAACTTTCAGTGGCCATGGTGGGCGGGGGAATTGAGAGACTTTCCGATCCTCCCACCATGTACATGTGCATAATTATCCACCCGCAGCTGGCCCTGCCAGCGCAAACCGCTACTTTCAGTTGCCATGGTTGCCAGATCCTTTTAAGACATGCGGCTCGGTGGCCTCCGGCCCACCGGGCAAACGCCCGGTCTGCCCTATGGCCAGTCCGGGCCTGGCCACACTTAAGCCTAGTACACCTTATTAGAAAATCAGACGATAATATCTGTATTAACCTCTTAGCGCTAGCGCCTCCCGACCCTCTAAGAGGTTTCCGACAATCGGAGGCGGAGATTTCGGTCATGTGACCACCATGATTGGCTGTTACAGCGGTCACATGATTGGGAAACTCCTGATCGGGAGATTTCTGTTACCCGCCAGTAACTGTGTCAGGAGCGCGCATACGGCTCAATACCAAATCAGTGTATATTATTTCGTCTGAGAGAGTTATAGCTATATATATATATATATATATATATATATATATATATATATATACTATATTAACAAAAGTACTGGGACACCTGCCTTTACACGCGCATGAACTTTAATAGCATCCGAGTCTTAGTCCGTAGGGTTCAATATTGAGTTGGCCCACTAATTGCAGCTATAACAGTTTCAACTCTTCTGGGAAGGCTGTCCACAAGGTTTAGGAGTGTGTCTATGGGAATGTTTGACCATTCTTCCAGAAGTGCACTTGTGAGGTCAGGCACTGATGTGGACAAGAAGGCCTGGCTTGCAGTCTCCACTCTAATTAATCCCAGAGGTGTTCTATCAGGTTGAGGCCAGGACTCTGTGCAGGCCGGTCAAGTTCCTCCACCCCAAACTCGCTCATCCATGTCTTTATGGACCTTACTTGTGCCCTGGTGCGCAGTCATGTTGGAACAGGTAGGGGCCATCCCCAAACTGTTCCCACAAAGTTGGGAGCATGAAATTGATCAAAATGTCTTAGTATGCTGATGCCTTAAGAGTTCCCTTCACTGGGACTAAGGCACCAAGCCCAACCCCTGAAAAACATCCCAACACTATAATCCCCCCTCCACCAAATGATTTGGACCAGTGCACAAAGCAAGGTGCATAAAGACATGGATGAGCGAGTTTGGGGTGGAGGAACTTGACTGGCCTGCACAGTCCTGACCTCAACCTGATAGAACACCTTTAGGATGAATTAGAATGGAGACTGATAGCCAGGCCTTCTCGTCCATATCAATGCCTGACCTCACAAATGCGCTTTTGGAAGAATGGTCAAACTATTTTTTTTTCTACACACTATTATTCCTTATAACAGCGATGATCACTGTTATAAGCAATTCTTTTTATGAATGGCATCCATTCATAGCCATTATGTACTATTGGGACAGCTGTAATTGGCCACAGCTATCACATGGTACAGTGTGTTGTGATTGGCTGTCTGTACCATGTGATCACTGTGACAAATCATAGAGAGCAACACAATAGTACGCAATGAAAGGCTACAAATGAATGTGTACAATCGTCATGTGATCGCTGTGATTGGTCACAGCGATCACATGATGCTGGGGCCAACCCGATACACTGATCTGTCATCTGCTGTGTCCACCAGACACAGCAAATAATAGATACAACTGAAGCGCGGCTGCCAGAGCGCGACTGGGAGGATGTCATATGATGTCCTCCCGGAACCAGGGAGCTCCCGTCCAGCCATCATATTACAATAAGCTGGGTGGGCACAGGTTAAAGATGAACTCCAGGCATACACCTAAATACGCATATGAAAAACATATTTGGGGCCCATTCACATCAGAGGCAGTAGGATGCATTTTTGACTTCAGTCCAACTACATAAACAGTCCAAAATCCAGGTTATCCTATGGGCATAGTTCACACTATTGCAGTGCAGTGCAGTGAAAAAAAGTACAACAAGCTGCATTTTTTCCACACTTCAAATGCACAGAAACACACACAAATGCATGTAAATGCAGGAAAATGCACTGTGCATATCAAGGGCCTGTGCACGTTTGCCACCTATCAAGGGCCTGTGCACGTTTGCCACCTATCAAGGGCCTGTGCACGTTTGCCACATATCAAGGGCCTGTGCACGTTTGCCACCTATCAAGGGCCTGTGCACGTTTGCCACATATCAAGGGCCTGTGCACGTTTGCCACCTATCAAGGGCCTGTGCACGTTTGCCACATGTCAAGGGCCTGTGCACGTTTGCCACATGTCAAGGGCCTGTGCACGTTTGCCACATGTCAAGGGCCTGTGCACGTTTGCCACATGTCAAGGGCCTGTGCACGTTTGCCACATGTCAAGGGCCTGTGCACGTTTGCCACATATCAAGGGCCTGTGCACGTTTGTCACATAGCGTTCAAAATGCACTGCACTTGCAATCTGCAGCGGCTGTTGTTAACTTAAAGATACTCCAAAGTATGGTGGCAAATGCAGCGTGTTTGCCTGCACTGAATTGTATGGCACAGTAGTACCATGCAATCTGATTGCTGTGCATTTTGCAAAGCAGTGCATACACTACTTTGGTGTAGTCTGTTGCAATTTCAGCCCTTTCAAATGAATGGGCTGAAATCACACTGCACCCAGATCGCACGTGAATTGCACAGGAATGAACATTGCGCTCCTGTGCCACTCATGGTGTGAACTGGCCCTTAGAGCTTGTTTTCCCTACCAGCAAAGGCCAGACACACCTTCCACACCAATAGCTCTGCAATCAGCTCATGTTCCCTGCTGATTGGAAAACTTTAGCTCTGATTTAAAATGTTTGTTATCCTAACACTTCCTTATATGTGCCTGCTGTACCATGTACTTGTATGAGAAAGTATCCTGTTCTCTTTGTATTGCTTCCTTTGTGTGAAATCCCTGTTGTTCCTGACAGTCCCTCTGCTTTCCTAAAACTGACCACACTAAACAAGAGAACACAGCATGGTCAGTTCTTTAGCTATGCTGGGAACTCAGTGTACTCTCTACCAATGATCAGACTTGGCCTGACACCCCCCCCCCCCCACTGCACAGCCATTCACTAAGAAGCTCAGTGTACTGTTGCTTCTCCTCACCCAGCTCTAAGGCTGCATTCACTCTACAGCGTTTTGAACCGCGGGCAGATTTGCTGCAGATCTGCCTGTGATTTGACAGGGTGTGAATGACAAAATGCAGGATTCACATTCAAGATGCCATTCATTTGAATGATACCTCAAATCGCAGTGCGGGTCTGCCGCGATTGACGCGCGATAAAACGCGCTGCAGTCGCGGCAACCTGCATCGCGGGACGCATGCCGCCCAAGAATAGTTTAGGAGCTACCTTTGGGCGACAAAAGTTTTTTTTACTTTCTGCTATAAAATACGCCCAATAGAAATATGTAAAAAAAAAATCAAATTTCCTCATCAATTTAGGCCAATTTGTGTTCTGCTACATATTTTTGGTGAAAAAAAAATCCCAATTAGCGTATATTGATTGGTTTGCACATTGGTTTGCTGGATCTCAAATTTTCCGACAAATCAATCCGTTGTCGGAAATTCCGATCGTGTGTACACAATTCCGACGCACAAAATTCCACGCATGCTCGGAATCAAGCAGAAGAGCCACACTGGCTATTGAACTTTATTTTTCTCGGCTCGTCGTACGTGTTGTAAGTCACCGCTTTCTTGACGTTCTGAATTTCCGACAACATTTGTGTGACCGTGTGTATGCAAGACAAATTTGAGCCAACATCAGTCGGAAATAAATCCAAGGTTTTGTTGTTGGAATGTGCGATCGTGTGTGCGGGGCATAACTGTGTGGGGGATGATGACACTAGATGAAGAGAGAGATCTGTATTCCTGATTAGTAGAAATCACAGATCTCTCTCTTCCTCTGTGACAGATTGACAGTCTGCCTTACATAGGCAGACCACCGTTCTGTTATTCCCCCAAACTATCACGGGTGGCCTGCTGATTGGCTCCTGCTGTGTCCAATCACAGCAGAAGGGGGTCGACGGCGGCATGCGTGCCCGAAACCAGGAAGTGCGGACAACGTACAGGTACAATGTTTCACGCAGCCGGACCACCCTGCCGCAGTATATGTGCGGTGGGCAGTCCGGAAGTAGTTAAAGCTTATCTATGGTCAAAATGTAAAATCATATATTCATTTACACATTTTATCTCAATTATTTCTAGTCTACGCTCAATAATCTGAATTTTTTTAAAGCAGAGGTCCATCCAAAAGGGGTAGCTCGCTTGTCAGCCTCCCCCCCCTCCACTTCCACATTTGGCACCTTTTGGGTACCTGATTTTGACAGGTACCTACTCCCACTTCTGGCTCTGTGCCAGAACTTTGGCCCCCTCCTTCCCCTGCAGCCGTCACATTCACAAAGCACAGCATGCTTCGCGAATGTGCAGTAGGAAACCAGCTGTGAAGCCGCAAGGCTTCACTGCCAGTTTCCCTTAGTCAAGATGGAAGCTCCAGCACCGGACAGCCAATTGAAAAATTGGCTCGGGTGAGAACACCCCTGGATTCCTGGACAGGTAAGTGCTCTAATATTATATGTACAGTATTTGTAGCGGCTGGCATTTTTTTTGGGGGGGGGAGACCTGGAGCTCCTTTTTAAAGTTTGTATGCTTACTCACCAGGGGCATCCATTAAGGGCACACGGGCACCACCCCCTCTATACACGCCTACCCCATATGGTTAATGGATAGATTCATGCATAGCATGAATCTATCCATGGCTGCCACGACCCCCCCCCCTTTTAATGCGTCCGGCCCCTTTCAGGTCGCTGGGTGCATTAATTACAGCGGTGGGGGTGTTATTTTGAAGCACCTGATTAGAGCCATAGGCTCTAATAGGCTTCAAAATAGGGTGGACTGGGAGCGCAGAGCATTGCGCTTGGAGCCCACCCAGGTGTGTTAGAAAAGCAAATGAATATCTGCTTGTCTAACACTGAATCGCCTCTCCGCCAATCAGGAAGCGCGGGTCTGATACCCATTTCCCGATTGGCTGAAAGGTCGAGCAATCCTACTGCACGCCTAGGAGGAGGAGAAGAGGGATTCACGGCAGAAGGAACCGTTATCCACACCATAGGAGGAGGAAGAAAGCCGCCAGACACTCTGCCCGCCCGCTTCCTAGATGGGGTAAACATGGGGCTTTTCTGTCCCGGCTGTGCTCACGGGGGAGGGGTGTTGCTGCCCCCCTCCCCCCAAAAGAAAAAAACACCAGCCGCCACTGTTACTCACTATGCCCTGTGAGTCACTGCTGTGTCACACATTACACAGAGCCTGCCTTCTGATCTACAGAGGTGCTGAGAGGTGGAGTTTCAGAAGGTGGAGTCAGTACAGGAATCACTGCTTTGAGGCAGCAAGGTACCATGGGATACGTAGTCCTTAGAAATTGGCAGACGAGAAGCTGAGTAGCATGTAGGGAAGTTATGGAAAGAGATGGCCAGCAGACAGGCAACACTCACAATATGAAAGAAGATTTTTCAAGAAAGTTTACATTGGATTGTCAAAAATAACTATTGTTTGTATTGTTATTACAATGATGATGTTATAAAATGATAACGTGTGCTGCGACCATAACACTCTTTTAACCTCTTGCAGCCCACGTAACAAATATGTGCAGTGGCAAAGAGGATGGGCTTTAAAGGAGAAGTACAGCCAAAGCTGATTTGGCTGTACTTCTCCCGTGGATCACAGGAGTGTAATTCATTTTGCACTCCTGAGACCCGTTTTCAGCAGACAGCGGGCTGAAGCCTGTTTTCAGCTTACATGACAGAGCCGGTCCAGGCTCAGGAAAGATCGCGACAATATGTTCGGGATCCACCCAGAACCCTGAGCCAGCTGCTCCCGCCCCCTCCACAGCCCAGCGCTCCAGTGCGTGTGAGGGGGCAGAGCAGAGAGCCGGTGACTGGCAGTCACCGACTCTCTGCTCAGGAAGCTCTGAGAACCTGAGCAATTGGCGGTATTTGATCGCTTAGTTCTCAGTGTTAGAGCCAGCTAGATAAATATGGATAAAAAAACAAAAAAACAAACCCATACTTCTCTTTTAACACCCACAGGGCGCACATGTGCATTTATGGGAGGCAGAGGTTTCTGTGCTGAAAGCGTGCTCACTGCGTGCTCCCAGGACTAGGAAGACCTGCCCCCCTCATTGCATATAAGCCCAGGTAAATGGACACCAGAGTGGGCAGGGAGGGTATGGGAAAGTAACCCAGTTCATAAAACTTGGATGAAACAGAGTTAGAAATCTTGCTAAATCATTCATCTACCCGGTTACTACATTTCTCTTACATTGTTGGTTGAATGCGGCACACTATGCATTTGCAATGCTATCTGATAGAAAATTCAGAGCCACACTGTTTATGATCACAAAAAAGCTACAAAGACAGCCTGTGCAGTTGGAAGAACAGATGTTTAAACTCCAGCTATGAATTCAAGAGCCAAGAAACTGCTTCTTCCACAAAGTTGTCTGCCCATAGACACTCAGATATCACCCCGAGAGCGACGGAAGATATTTGCGTGCCCAAGACGTTGAAAAATCTCCTTATGTGATAATAAGTGCCTCTAACAGCCAAGGGCGTTCGTTATCGCCCCCTAAGTAGGACACAGATGGCGTGTATTGGAAGCATCACTAGTGAACACTGGGCTCTCTATGACCACTCTATGTTACACTGCACACACTACAACCCTTTACAGCTGAGCAAGTCATTTATTCATTTCATAAGGGGTTAGGGACGCTTTAGGAAGGCTTCTTTTCTCTATTAGGACAAATTGAAGCACGCTGCATAAGATATTTTTTTATTCGCTCTTTTTTTATATTAAGAACTCATTCACACCAGCAGACACACAACAAGGTGCACATATCGCGTATCCTGATCAGCTTTGTATAAGCTCACTGCGATAGATTGTCAAAATGAATCACAGTGCTTATTTTTTAATCTTTTTAACTTAAACATTATTAACTTTATTATTTAATTCTATGTGCAGAAGCATGCTTCGCAAGATTGCAACATGTCATATTTTCTCCAATTCACCAACTCAGCGCAAATTGTGTTATCTATTGAAACTTCATTGGGCAATGCTGCTCAGCATAGCCCAATGGAGCTGGTGTGAATGAGCCCCATTATTCTATGTTATTGTAATTGTACTGTCTGCCCTAATGTTGTAAAGCGATGCGTAAACTGTCTAGCGCAATATAAATCCTGTATAAAAATAATTATTCATTCTTAATAACAGAGTAGGATTTTACATTCATAAATTCTTCTATAAATACACAATGTTACCAAAAGTATTGGGACACCTGCCTTTACACGCACATGAACTTTAATGGCATCCCAGTCTTATGCCCCGTACACACGGTCGGACTTTCCGGCGTAAAATGTATGATCGGAGCTTGTTGTCGGAAATTCTGAACGTCTGTAGGCTCCATCGTACAGTTTCCATCGGAATTTCCGTCGCACCAAATTCGAGATCTGGTACTCAAATTTTCCGACAACAAAATCCGTTCGCGCAAATTGCGATCGTGTACACAATTCCGACGCATAAAGTACCACGCATGCTCGGAATCAGGCAGAAGAGCAGCACTGGCTATTGAACTTCATTTTTCTCGGCTCGTCGTACGTGTTGTACGTCACTGCGTTCTTGACGTTTGCAATTTCCGACCAACTTTGTGTGACCGTGTGTATACAAGACAAGTTTGAGCCAACATCCATCGGAAAAAATCCATAGATTTTGTTGTCGGAATGTCCGGTCCGATCATTTGTACGGGGCATTAGTCCGTAGGGTTCAATATTGAGTTGGCCCACCTTTTGCAGCTATAACAGCTTCAACTCTTCTGGGCAGGCTGTCCAAAAGGTTTATGTGTGTCTATGAGATTGTTTGACCATTCTTCCAGAAGCGCGTTTGTGAAGTCAGGCACTGATGTTGAACAAGAAGGCCTGGCTCACAGTCTGCACTCTAATTCATTCCAAAGGTGTTCTATCAGGTTGAGATCAGGACTCTGTGCAGGCCAGCCAAGTTCCTCCAAACTCGCTCATCTATGTCTTTATGGACCTTGCTTTGTGCACTGGTGCGCAGTCATGTTGGAACAGGAAGGGGCCATCCCCACACTGTTCCCACAAGGTTGGGAGCATGAAATTGTCCAAAATGTCTTGGTATGCTGATGCCTTAAGAGTTCCCTTCACTGGAACTAGGGGGCCAAGCCCAACCCCTGAAAAGCAACCCCACACCATAATGATTTGGACCAGTAAACAAAGCAAGGTCCATAAAGACATGGATGAGTGAGTTTGGGTTGGAGTAATTTGCCTGGCCTGCACAGGGTCCTGACTTCAACCCTTTGGGATGAATTAGAGCAAAGACTGCGAGCCAGTCCTTCTCGTCCACATCAGCGCCTGACCTCACAAATGCGTTTCTGGAAGAATGGTCATTCCCATAGACACACTCCTAAACCTTGTGGACAGCCTTCCCAGAAGAGTTGAAGCTGTTATAGGTGCAAAGGGTGGGCCAACTCAATAATGAACCCTACGCACTCAAGCCTCGTACACACGGTACGATTGTTGGCAGGGGATTGTCTCTTGACAGACTGTTGTCCTAAAATCTTACCGTTAGTACGCTCCTTTTGACAATTGTTGTCCAATTTTCCGCCAACAAATGTTGGATGACAGGCTAGTAAATTTTCAGTGGACAACGGTTTGACGTCAGATTTTAGTATGGTCAGTACACAAATCCGTCGCACAAAAGTCGAAAGTACAAACACGCATGCTAAGAATAAATGTTCAAAAAACACGAAATTAGCAGAAGGGGTCCAAAGGGTAGCACTCAAGAGCTGAAATTCCTCGTAGTACATCACTACGTTCGTGTTTGTGGCACGACAATTGTGTATCTTTGGTATGCAAGACAAGATCCTGGCACACGCCCTTATGACGAAAATCAGACGCTCTGTTGGCCAACAATCTTACCGCGTGTACGAGGCTTTAGACTGGGATATCATTAAAGTTAATGTGCGTGTAAAGGCAGGCGTTCTAATACTTTTGGCAATATAGTGTATATATATATATAACACAATTGTACCACAAAAAAGTTATTGCCCCCAGAAGTCATCGTCAAAGAAGAAACATTTCTACTGTAAAATAGAATTACAATGCTAAACAGTTAATCAGTTTGTATGTGTGTTTAGGGTAGCATGTTTCCTAAATACTGTCCTGCAAAGGCAAAGTACAGGTTAATTTTAAGGGAATATCGCTATGGAATTCCCCAGGGAACCTAGTGCATGAAGCACTCGGTCTTGTTCTTATCTTTGATTCCATTTTGTACTACAATTACTGTACATCTTTCACTATGTTTCTGCTAGTTGTAACTCCACTCCAAGCAGAAGCCCAATTTATGGGTGTTCCTATGGGGAAGCTAAAGCACAGCACTTTAGCCAGTGCCCCCAATCTCTGTATAAGGAGGAGACATTGTAATAGTGCAGTGCAGTAGTAGTAGTGTAGTACAGACATACTCTATAGGGCTCAAAGCAGTCTGCAGACATAATGGCTGCATTCATTTCCTCACTCTCCACTCAGTGCCTGCCAGGGCAGCAATGGATCTTTTACAGTCAGAGTAATAGCCGACGGCTTGTGTTGGTATGAACAAAGGCGCTCGTCATTCACAATGGAATTAAAACATCACAAGTCCCCAGCTAGTACTCTGCATGTAAAAGATAAATCACCCTCCTACCTTCACTAAGCAGACAGTCAGCGCACACACTAAAGGCCCATAGGCTGACGCTGCTGACTCCCAGCTCAGTACCAGTGAGGCAGTGATTGATCTTTTACAGGCAGAGTACTAGCTGGTGGTTTGTTTTGGTGTCATTCACAGCGCCGAGCACCGTCATTCAATACAACAGTGCATCATGCTCTAGGCCTCCTGAGGGATTCCATAGGGATTTAAAATTTGTAAGGATACTTCTTCTTTAAGCTTGCTGTAGTCCTGGGTACCTTGGTGTACCATGAACAGTATTTTAGTAAAGATTGTGGGGTTGGGTGTGACTTGCTGATCTATCATTCATCCTCTCACAGCATTAGAGTATGTGACGCAACAACCTCAACTCTCTATAGTTAGTTTACTTATCCTAAAGGGGTTGTAAAGCCTCATGTTTTTTCCAGTGACAAGCACAAGCCCAGCAACTCCAGCCACTGTCTCTGTCCTCATTGGATAGATTGATAGCAGCAGGAGCCATTGGCTCCTACTGCTGTCAATCAAATCCAGTGACATGAGAGTGGGGGGCAGGGCCAAGTCCTGCTGTCTTCTAGGACTTGGGGAGCACATCTGTACGGGTGCCCTCGTGGAAAGCGGCTCTCCGTGGGGGCACCCGATGAAGGGGAGCAGCCAGGAGTGCCGGCAGGACACCCCAGAAGAAAAGGATCAGGGCTGCTCTGTGCAAAACCCTTGCACAGAGCAGGTAAGTATAACATGTTTGTTATTTTTATTTAAAAAAAACGCGAACCTTTACAACCCCTTTAAGAGGGTGACATGGTTAGTAAAGGTGGAGTAAATTCTGTGCAGCATGGCTTGATGTTTAAATATATTCTCTTAAAGCGGAGTTCCACCCCCGGTGCCACAATTGGCACCTTTTAGGGGGGAGGGGGGTGCAGATAACTGTCTACTACAGGTATTTGCACCCACTTCCTGGAAAAGACTCCCGTGGGAGTCACGCCCCTTCCCGCACCCCCCCCCCCCCCCGGCTGTCTCCTGGGAAACACACAGGTCCCAGGAGATAGCGGGGACCACTTGGGACGCACAGCGCGACTCGCGCATGCGCAGTAGGGAACTGGGAAGGGAAGCCGCAAAGCTTCACTTCCTGATTCCCTCACAAAGAATGGCGGCGGCAGCAGCCGAGAGCCGAACGATTGATTGGCTTCGGCTGCTGACATCACTGGACTCCAGGACAGGTAAGTGTCCATTTATTAAAAGTCAGCAGTTGCAGTATTTGTAGCTACTGGCTTTTAATAATTTTTTTTAGGTGGACTTCCTCTTTAACTTTTACAGTTCATTTGAATAATATTTGATGGGCGTGGGCATGTCAGGACAAGTCTGATCATTGGAGGAGAGCACACTGGGTTTCCAGCATAGCTAGAGAACTGACCATGGTGTGCTCTCCTGCTTAGTGTGGTCAGTTTCTAATAGAAAAGCAAAGGGACTGGCAGGAGCACCAGGGATTTCACACAAAGGAAGCAATAGAAAGAGAACAGGATACTTTTCCATACGAGTACATGGTACAGCAGGCACATATCAGGAATATGAAATGTTGGGGTAACAAACACTTTATTCAAATATTGGTAAATTGTATGTTGTATCCTATACCTTGGTGCTGGCTGCTTTAATTGTTTCGTTATATTTAATTGCGCAGCAGATTACAATTTATTTTTATTGCTAGTTCCTTTGCTTAATTTGTGTGTTTAAGTTAGGTTCACACTACTGCGACTGCGGCTTGATCTGATTTTCAGTACGATTATGTAGAACGACATGGTTGTATTTTGGATTTCGTTTGCATATTCTATAAGCCAACATCATGCTGTAATCACACCAAAGTAGCACAGGACCCTTTTCCAAAGTCGCAAAGTGCTGTGCTGCATTGATGTGAATGAGCACCATTGAAAAGAATGTGATTTCCATTGTCATACGACTCTGCGACTCAAGTCACATCTGAAATCGCACTAGTGTGAACCAGGCCTCAATCCAGAATTGCTGTGAACATCTTACTTCCCCCAGCATATGTTAGCATATTTGCTCATAGTAAAAAAAAACAAAAAACTTTGTATTGCTTTGTAACAATCTACTCCAACCCAAGGACTGCGGCTACCAGCTAAATACTGCAAATATAGAATATCTATGTTGGGATGTTTTTTTTTTTTTTACAACTGATTCCCCAAACAAGTACTATTGAACCTGTGTATTTTAGTATTTATTATTAAAATATATAATTGCCATTTTAATTTCTGTTTTGAAAGTCTTGCTTTATTTTGAAGCATCCCTGTAAGTTAATATCTAAACATATACAAACACTTAGAGGTCTCTATTAGAGATAAGCACACTTAGGCCAGCCATACATAGAATGAAATTCAGCAGGGACCAGCAGTATGGGCAGACTACTGATCGACTTCTGTACAACCAGCCTGTCTGGTTTTTCCCAATCGAGCAGTGCTGCCGGCTATAGCTGGCAGCGCTGATCAGTGTATTCTGATGGCGGGGAAGTCTTCTCTCTATCAGAATACAATAGCTCAATTGTAGTGATTCCCCATCCGTATCAAGTGTGTGGATCTGGGAATTGGGTCATTTTTCCATTCAACTCACTAGTTGAATGAAAAAAAAATGTATGGGCTACCTTAAGCTGGCCATAGATAAGTAGAAATTCGAAGGAGGCAGAACGATTGTTCAATATTCACATGGTTAATGTGCTTATTCTTTGAATTTCGATTTCCACTATTTGACCCCCCCCCCCCCACCCAAAAAAAAAAAAACAGTTATGTTGGAAAATTTTTTTCCAAATGAACTAATTTCAAACCATTTGTGGTGCACTCAGGAAAAAATGCCAAAATTGCATTGCATCAATTCTGCCCATAAAGAAATTGATTGGGAAAAAAATAATGCTTTAATGTTGAAAACAATCAGAAAAATATTGATGTTCGCTGGAAAATTTTCAAAACAATTATGGGTCAATCATAAGTTATTTCAAGCAAACGTTTCAATATTCATTTGTTTTCTACTCTATGGCTAGCTTCAGAACTGCAGAACTGGTAAACCATAGTGCAAAGTGTATATGAAATGTAACAAAGCCAAGGCCTCTCTATTAGGCTCATAGTATTATTCTAGTGTATTATTTTTTAAAAAAATGATCAACCTTGCTTATAAAAATTGGTTCTTCTGAAGCAGCATTTGCAGTACATGGGGCTCCTGTAGACGCATGAATGAAGCATTATAGGACACGTCAGATCCACTGCACAACTCCGCTATAGCAGTTCAGACTGCTGTAGTGGAAGGAACTGCCGTCCCGAGCACAAATAAAATGTCTGGCATCATTTCATTAACATGCTGTGCTGATACAAATCCCTTTCCCCACCGCTATATCCTTTCTTTCACCCATGTTCCCAGCTGCATTGCGACTGATCCAAAAAAAATTGCAGCAGTGTCTAAAGTGTATAAAATGCCCCTTCTGCCTACAGGCATCAGATTATCAGTGGCCTCTCTAGAGATTTTTCCATGCCGGTACTTAATGGTGATGTAGCTGAGCTGAATTGCTACAAAGAAATACAGAGTGTCCAGGCAGCAACGCTATAGCATTCAGAGGCAGTGGGGTTATTTTTCCACCCTGGCCAGGCCCCATCATGATTGGTACTCCTGTTGCATGCAAGATAAGTTTTCCCCTGCCTGCAGCCACGCTACCCTTCCAATTACCGGTGCTTAGCGGTAAGCTTTTGGCGTTTTTCCTTGCCCAACAACAGCTAGCCAGTTCCACCTAACCCCCCCCCCCCCCCCTTTATAAAGGCTACAGTAGCTGCACTAACTTAGCCACACTATGATATCCCATTATGAACCAAAAGGTACCAGGTCAGGAGCTGCTACAAAACATGCATTCCAAACCTGGCACCTCTACGTTATGTTCCTGCATCCTGACATTAAGACCCAGAAAATCCTCTTTACTACACATACTTGTGGACTTCAAATGCGTGGTAAGTTTCATTGCCACACTACAAATGAGAAAATAAAAAGGGGGCACTGTGGGATAAAAGGCCAATTAGTTCAGGTGTTCAAGCACCCCTACCCCAGTACCCCCCCTGCAGATCCTACATGTTTTAAATGCCCCCCATATGTTTGGTCAGTAGAAAATACCTGGCACCAGCTGACCGTCACACACAAGAAAGCGTCATCTGTCAAAGATCAGGATAGAAGATCTGCTAATGATGTATTGTGTATTTTTTTTCAGGTTATGTAATATGGTTGTTATTATGGACAACACAGATACTTTGAAGATTTAACCCAATATGGTCTACCGGTAGGTCCTCCTACAATACTGCTGATTCTGACTCTACACAGGTGGTGGAAACCGATTCATAACCTTAGTCACAAATTCTTTTGAGGTTTAGGGCAAATGTATTGTGAGTTTTTCATTTCCAATCACGTTACTCACGGGTTAGACTCTGGTTCTTTTTTTTTTATTAAAATGTTATTATTTTAGCATGACCTTTCTTTCTCATCATGATGTCACTTCCCGGTAATCTACCCAACAATACACATGACTCAGTACCAGCAATTGTACAGCAGATTTTGTTCAGTCCATTTAGAAATAAAACCAGAGATTGCCTATAAATCACACATTAACGATTCTGCGGTATTATCTCATCCCTGGTCTTTATTACCTGAGCCGTGCCGTATAAAGTTAAACTGCTTTGAAAGTGCAGCTCTGCCTATTAAATAATCCCATCAGCCCTTGCTCCTTTACATCTCGCTCACCTCCTCCATCCTTTGCGCTTTTACATAATGCAACATTCTCTGCGATCACTAAAGCTAAGTTAGGGTCTCTCTGTATTGTATCCGCAGTAAAAAAAAAAAAAAGATCCTTGCACATTGCTATGCAGGAGGCATCAGTCTGATGTTATCAAATTGCAATTTGTCTTCCAGCAGCACCAGTTCTTATATATTTGCAACAACTGGACTTTTCCCTTTTCCACATCACCCTTCCCCGTCCATTCATTTTACAGTGCACCCAGCCCATATAAAGCATGCCAGCTAGCCTGTACTGTTTCCATGGCAACCAACAATGTGGAAATGGCACCCTTCCCCCTATCCCCTTACTGCTGCTTTAGGGATGCTGTTTTTTACTCTGATTACACCCCTCCTCCTTCCACCGACTGTACACAAATCCCATATTCTCTACTGGCACATACACAGAGGACACTGAACACACTGATCTGTATCATGCACCCAACCATGTGAGAGGCACACATCCACAAGTTGCTACCTTGCATCTAATAACTTGACATGGACACACTGATCCATTAGCCTTGTTATGCAGTCTCCATTGTACAGATATGCTCTGTTTCAGCATTGTAAGTGGTGGGATTAACCAGACTCCCCCAAAATGGGCACCTCCATTCATGCACATTGTTCTGTACTGTCAGCTTCATGGGTGCATCAATCTCCGGCATCACAGATGGACAGCCAGGGTAATTGTAACGTAAGCAGCCTTGTTTGCACCCAACCATAAAAACGATTATTAGTTATTCAAGGCACACGCTCACACAAGCATGCTGAACCTGCTTTGTGCACTTCACACAAAGAGCAGCAAATCCATTGCACCCAATGTGTACATCTCATTATCTATCTATCTATCTATCTATCTATCTATCTATCTATCTATCTATCTATCTATCTATCTATCTATCTATCTATCTATCTATCTATCTATCTATCTATCTATCTATCTATCTATCTATCTACGTTTATAATGGCTAAAAAAAAATCACGGTTAAGTAGACAGCGCCAGATGCAACTTAAGACAGTTGTCCGATAATACATAAGACAGGGAATTTACAAGTGCAATCCAATCTTCTTACAATCTATAGGTTAAAATACACAAATAGAAGGACTGTTGGCTTGTGATGTGACTGCTGAATTGGATTGAAGGCACAAAGAACTGCACAGCCAGTGTCAGCTGAAGAATCATGTTGCTCTGCATGCATTGAGATAGGTGGGTAATGTTTGCAGTCTAATCAACCTTACTGCAAATTCCTTGTTATCATTGTATAACAGCATCCTATATGACATATAACACAACCTTTGTCATGAATAATTTAACAGACTGCATTTCTTACAGCTTGCAATAAAACAAATGATGGTACCTTACCTTTCTCATAGAAAATTCATAAAGTATAAAATCCAATATTGTTGTACGTATCTTGAATTTCCAATGAACAGTATCCATGCAAAAATATAGAAAACTGGAGAACAAAAAATCTGTTGCTTTTCGTGTTGTCTTATTTTTGTATTTTCTTTTTTTCTTTTTTCTTTTTTTTTTTGCTTAGTCAGTAGTCAGTTTGATACAAAAGAAACAGACAATAAAAATTATGCACTTGTTTTAAAAAATGAAATTCTTCTATGCTTACAAAAAGACTGTGGAAAAAAATTAGACCTAATGTCAATTTGATGCCATTGGATAAAACAACCCTCCCCTTTCTCTAAGCAGTGCTGTCATTGGCTGGAAATTTCAAGGGGTGGCTTTTTGTTTTTGTAAGCCCACCTCGTTCTCTTCTCATTTCCAATAGATCTCTTCCTTTCCAGCAAAGATTGCATTAAGAAGCAGTCAATTCTCCACCTCTGGTTGGTTTTGCAGAAAGAACGTAGAGAATTGGCAGCTGGATTAACCTTTCTTATGCTAAGGTGTCTTGCTGCATGCATGCGATTGCAGAGCTCTACATCTGTCAAAGGGATGTTGTTGTATACATGCAACATTTCAGGGCTCTCTTTTCCCTTCCCCTAATCTACTAACTCTTCACCACCCACTTTATCTGTCAAATGTCATCAGAAGAGTAGCAGGGTTGGTCCTGTTGGAATATTGATTCTGGGGGGTGAACAGCTTGTAGCCTAGAGTAATCTCACATAACAAGCCTATGTGACTCAATGACATAGTTAACAGGAACCTGCGTCGTAGTGAAACCCTAATATGACAGAGGAGAACAATGTAACCAGGTGGGGATGTGACACATCGACAAGGGAGGGGGTAATCACACACTTTGCAATGGACTTATTTGTGATGCATAATTACACTACATGCACCCTGAGGTAAGAGGAAGTAACTTGCGGCTGCGGCATTACAGAATTACGTGAAGCGTGAATTAGCAGATTGCTAGCCCCTGTAGGCAAGGTCAGCCCTTTGCCATATGTCCTTTTCTGTATGCCTATACTGTACCTCAATTTCTTTTCACTGCATTATAGGCACTGGCCTATTTTTTTAATCCGACTGCGTTTTTGTCTTTTTAGCTAAATTGTATAGAAAATGTAAAATATATAAATTAACTGAAAAGCATACTTACCAAAAGTAACCAATCAGATTACATGTCACATTAGATTACAGGAAACATAACAGCAATGAGACAAAGAGATTGTATAAACTGCTCTTTACTTTATTACATAAGCCCAAAGGTTTTATATCTATAGATATATAGTGCCTTTAAAAAGTATTCATACCCCTTGACAAGACGTAAATGTATTTTATTGGTATTTTATGTGATAGACCAACACAAAGTGGCACATAATTGTGAAGTGGAAGGAAAATAATAAATGGTTTGCATTATTTTTTTACAAATAATACAAATAAATATGTGAAAAGTGTGGTGTGCATTTGTATTCAGCCCCCTTTACTCTGATACCCCTAAAATCTAGTGGAACCAATTGCCTTCAGAAGTCACCTAATTAGTAGAGTCCACCTGTGTGTACGCTAATCTCAGTATATAAGCTGTTCTGTGAAGCCCTCAGAGGTTTGTTAGAGAACCTTCGTGAACAAACAACATCATGAAGGCCAAGGAAAACACCAGACAGGCCAGGGGTAAAGTTGTGGAGAAGGTTCAACCGGAGTTAGGTTAATAAAAAAAATATCCCAAGCTTTGAACATCTCACGGAGCACTGTTCACTCCATCATCCGAAAATGGAAAGAGTATGGCACAACTGTACACCTACCAAGACATGGCCGTCCACCTAAACTGATAGGCCAGGCAAGGAGAGCATTAATCAGAGAAGCAGCCAAGAGGTCCATGGTAACTCTGGAGGAGCTGCAGAGATCCACATCTCAGGTGGGGGAATCTGTCCACAAGACAACTATTAGTCGTGCACTCCACAAATCTGGTCTTTAAGAGTGGCAAGAAGAAAGCCATTGTTGAAAGAAAGCCATAAGAAGTCCCGTTTGCAGTTTGCGAAGAAGGTGCTCTGGTCAGATGAGACCAAAATTGAACTTTTTGGCCTAAAAGCAAAAACGCTATGTGTGGCGGAAAACTAACACTGCACATCACCCTGAACACACCATCATGTTGTGGGGATACTTTTCTTCAGCAGGGACAGGGAAGCTGGTCAGAGTTGATGGGAAGATGAATGGAGCCAAATACAGGGTAATCTTAGAAGGAAACCTGTTAGAGTCTGCAAAAGACTTGAGACTGGGGTGGAGGTTCACCTTCCAGTAGGACAACGACCCTAAACATAAAGCCAGAGATACAATGGAATGGTTTATACCAAAGCATATTCATTGGTTAGAATGGCCCAGTCAAGTCCAGACCTAATTCCAATTGAGACTCTGTGGCAAGACTTGAAAATTGCTGTTCACAGACGCTCTCCATCCAATCTGACAGAGCTTGAGCTATTTTGCAAAGAAGAATGGGCATAAATGTCACTCTTTAGATGGGCAAAGCTGGTAGACACCTACCCAAAAAGACTTGCAGCTGTAATTGCAGCGAAAGGTGGTTCTACAAAGTATTGACTCAGGAGGGCTGAATACAAATACACGCCATACTTTGCACATATTTAGTTGTAAAAAATGTTGAAAAACATTTATCATTTTCCTTCCACTTCACTATTATGTGCCACTTTATGTTGGTCTATCACTTAAAAATCAAATAAATTATGTTTACGTTTTTGGTTGTAATATGACAAAATGTGGAAAATGTCAAGGGGTATGAAAACTTTTTCAAGGCACTGTATATATACAGTATCTCACAAAAGTGAGTACACTCCTCACATTTTTGTAAATATTTTATTCTATCTTTTCATGTGACAACACTGAAGAAATGACACTTTGCTACAATGTAAAGTAGTGAGTGTACAGCTTGTATAACAGTGTAAATTTGCTGTCCCCTCAAAATAACTCAACACACAGCCATTAATGTCTAAACTGCTGGCAACACTATATTACCAAGAGTATTAGGATGCCTGCCTTTACATGCACATGAACTTTAACGGCATCCCTGTCTTAGACCGTAGGATTCAATATTGAGTTGGCCCTCCCTTTACAGCTATAACAGCTTTAACTCTTCTGGGAAGGCTGTCCACAAGGTTTAGGAGTGTGTCTATGGGAATGTTCTAGAAGAGCATTTGTGAGGTCAGGCACTGAGGTGGACGAGGAGACCTGGCTCGCAGTCTCTGCCCGAATTCATCACAAATGTGTTCTATCGGGTTGATGTCAGGACTCTGTGCAGGCCAGTTAAGTTCTTCCACCCCAAACTCGCTCATCTATGTCTTTATTAACCTTGCTTTGTGCACTGGTGCGCAGTTATGTTGGAAGAGGAAGGGGCCATCTCAAACCATTCCCACAAAGTTGGGAGCGTGAAATTGTCCATAATGTCTTGGTATGCTAGAACTACGGGGCCAAGCCCAACCACTGAAAAACATCCCCACACCATAAACCCCCCTCCACCAAATGATTTGGACAAGTGCGCAAAGTAAGGTCCATAAAGACATGGATTCGCGAGTTTTGTGTGGAGGAACTTTACTGGCCTACACAGAATACTGACCTCAACCCAATAGAACACCTGTGGGATGAAATAGAGCGGAGACTGCAAGCCAGGCCTTCTTGTCCAACATCAGTGCCTGACCTCACAAATGCTCTCCTGGAAGAATGGTCAAACATTCCCATAGACACCTATGTGGATTCCCTGGACCTTGTGGACAGCCTTCCCAGAAGAGTTGAAGCTGTTATAGCTGCAAAGGGTGGGCCAACTCCATATTGGACCCTACTGACTAATGCCCCGTACACACGGTCGGATTTTCCGATGGAAAATGTGTGATAGGACCTTGTTGTCGGAAATTCAGACCGTGTGTGGGCTCCATCACACATTTTCCATTGGAATTTCCGACACACAAAGTTTGAGAGCAGGCTATAAATTTTTCCGGCAACAAAATCCGTTGTCGGAATTTCCGATCGTGTGTACACAAATCTGACAAAGTGCCACGCATGCTCAGAATAAATAAAGAGATGAAAGCTATTGGCTACTGCCTCGTTTATAGTCCCGACGTACGTGTTTTACGTCACCGCGTTCAGAATGATCGGATTTTCCAACAACTTTGTGTGACCGTGTGTATGCAAGACAAGTTTGAGCCAACATCCGTCGGAAAAAATCCTAGGATATTGTTGTCGGAATGTCCGATCAATGTCCGACCGTGTGTACGGGGCATAAGACTGGGATGCCATTAAAGTTCATGTGTGTGTAAAGGCAGGCGTACCAATACTTTTGGTAATATAGTGTGTATATACACACACTCACCAGCCACTTTATTAGGTACACCTGTTCAATTGCTTGGTAACACTAATTGCTAATCAGCCAATCACATGGCAGCAACTCAATGCATTTGGGCATCTAGACGAGGTAAAGATTTGCTGAAGTTCAAACTGAGCATCAGAATGGGAAAGATAGAGGATTTAAATTACTTTGAATGTGGCATGGTTGTTGGTGGCAGACGGGCTGGTCTGAGTATTTCAAAAACTGCTGATCTACTGGGATTTTCACACACAACCATCTCTAGGGTTTATAGAGAATGATATCCAGTGAGAGGCAGTTGTGTGGACAAACATGCCTTGTTGATATCAGAGGTCAGAGGAGAATGGGCAGACTGGTTTGAGATGATAGAAAGGCAACAGTAACTCAAATAACCACTTGTTACAACCAAGGTATGCAGAATACCATCTCTGAATGTACACCACATTGAACCTTGAAGCAGATGGACTACAGCAGCAGAAGATCACATTTGGTGCCACTCCTGTCAGCTAAGAACAGGAAACTAAGGCTCACAAAAATTGGACAATAGAAGGTTGGAAAAACGTTGCCTGGTAGATTTCAGCTGTGACATTCAGAATGTTGGGTCAGAATTTGGCATAAAAAAAGATGAAAGCATGGATCCATCCTGCCTCGTATCAACGATTCAGGCTGGTGGTGGAGGTGGTGTAATGGTGTGGGGGATATTTTCTTGGCACACTTTGGGCCCCTTAGTACCAACTGAGCATCATTTAAATGCCACAACCTACCTGAGTATTGTTTCTGACCATGTCCATCCCTTTATGACTACAGTGTACCCATCTTCTGATGGCTTCTTCCAGCAGGATAATGCACCATGTCACAAAGCTCATATCATATCATATCATATCATATCATATCAAACTGGTTTCCTGAACATGACAAGGTGGTCACTGTACTCCAATGGTCTCCACAGTCACCAGATCTCAATCCAATAGAGCACCTTTGGTATGTGGTAGAACAGGAAATCCGCATCATGGATGTGCAGCTGACAAATCTGCAGCAACTGTGTAATGCAATCATGTCAATATGAACCAAAATCTCTGAGGAATGTTTCCAACACCTTGTTGAATCTGTGACTCGAAGAATTAAGGCAGTTCTGAAGGCAAAAGGGGGTCCAACACGGTACTAGCAAGGTGTATCTAATACAGTGGTCATTGAGTGTATATCTGGGAAAAATAGCACATTGTAAGTTGTTGTCACTTACATATTTATTAATGTTTGTAATTATCACAGTGCACAGTAGATATGCGAGGTATTTAGCTCTAATATTTAGCCTTTGTAATACGTTTTATTAACTTTGTAAATTACACTTTAAATACAATATGCCACGAAAAGTATGTAACTTTTTATATTGTTATTAATAAAAAGAAAAAAAGAGAAAAAAAAAAAAGGGACGTGCGGTGAGGTCAGTGGCTGGTGAGACACTGGCTAGTATCAGAGCCAGATACACACAGGTTACATACGTCGTGAACATTAGAGCGAGAGTAATAATTCTGGCACTAGACCTCCTCTGTAACGCTAAACATGTAACCTTTAAAAATTTTAAAGCGTCACCTATAAAGATTTATAAGTACTGAAGTTTGGCGCCATTCCACAAGTGTGCGCAATTATAAAGCGTGACATGTTAGGTATCGATTTACTCAGCGTAACATCATCTTTCACATTATACAAAAATTGGGCTAACGTTAGTGGTTTTTTTCTTTATTCATGACACTGTTTTTTCCCCAAAAAAAGCGTTTAAAAAAATTGCTGTGCAAATACCGTGTGACATAAAAACTTGCAATGACCACCATTTTATTCCCTAGGGTGTCTGCTTATATATATATGTAATTTTCTAGCAAAAAAATGATTTTTACATGTAGGAGAGAAGTGTCAGAATTGGCCTGGGTGGCAAGGGGTTAATTACCATAAATAAGTAATATACAAATAATTATTATATATTGTTTTAAGGTAATTTACTATATTTACAAAATCTGTACTCAAGCAGGTGGCTTAGCGGACAAATTACTGAAGTTTGAAGTTATAACATCCAACCAGTAGTTTCACAGTAAAAAGATAAATAATACATTTTTACGTTATAACATATAGCATATTAATATATGATTTAGCTTGAATATAACAGTACCTTTTCAACAGAATCAGTTTCTCCCTCTTAACTGTGTGAGAAAAACATGGGATTGTGGGTAAATCTTATACACCTTAACCCATGTTTTTTTCCTGTAGCTAAGAGGGCTGGGCTGGAAGGGTGCATGTGTCTTTTAGACACATGCCCCCTTCTATGACACTGCAGTGAGAGGCGTGCCTCCACTGCACCATTTTTATTGGACAGCTTTGGCTAATGGTACTTTACCATTGGTCCAAGACTCCAAGCTGTCCATTGAGCTCAGTGCCTCTGACAATAAATGAGGAGAGGCACTGTGATCTCAACCTCTCAGTCTGCTGCAAACTGAGTATACCAGCTTGTATTTAAACTGGATGCTCTGTATGTAGCTTCTGACAGGCTGCACAAGGATCCCCATATCTCTGGAACCATAGGTTGTAGGAGCCCCAAATTTATCAGTGGTGCGTTAGGACTTAGGCTACATACCCCCCAAATTTGGGGTCTCTGTGACCCCAGGTCGCCGAGCTAGAACCCTCAGAGCTGTTTTTCTTTTTATGTTTATGGCAGGTGAGGCCCTGCCTCAGCTGCCTGGCTGCATGTCCCATTATATATATATATATATATATATATATATATATATATATATATATATATCTGAATGTGAGACACAATCTTTTAAAAGCACTGTTCAGACCGGGTCTAATAGCAGGTCTAATATTTCAAATCCACTTAAATCATTCCCTTTAAGGTGAACAACAAGTATATCCAACACAGCTCACTCTTGCAAATAGGGAATATGATCAGCCAACTATTCCAAGTACATACCCCATATACCCTGCAAGAGAACTGGAATTTTAACAGGAAGGAAATAAATTCCTCCACACCAGAAAACATATGAATGTAAACTATTCATAAAATATTTTTTTTTATTATTATAAAAAGTGGGAACAAGCGTAATAAATGCAAAGAGCAGGATGGACATAAAGAGCAGGGTGCCCATCTATGTCCCCCTATGTAGCAGCTGCATATCCTGCACCATCAACATCTTTTAGGGACAGATTTAAATTATGATTCTGATAAAGGAGAGCCATTCACATGCGACAAAAAAAAAAAAAAAAGGAATGCCTTGCGAATAGTTGAAATTGCTCTATTGGGCAATGGGAATGACCTAAGGCATGAAATGATAACTGCCTATCCTTGTCTTGGTAATCCAATTCTGCAAACACTTTTGTCCAGAAAGGTAACAACTTACCTCAACTAACCAGACTGAACTGAGTGGGAAAGCAGTTCTAAAGTGTTTTATATGCAGAAGAACAGAGGGATTCTATAGCAGTAGCGAAATTACATGACACGTTGAATGCAATTTGTGGCCCAATAGCAGCATATAAACTCTAAACTCCTTTTCAGAACTCCTTACCAAAAGTGAGAATTATATGCAAAGTCATTATGTCTCAAACTCCTACTAACAGTTTTAATGAAAGAGTGTGGAAACAACCACTTTGATAAATGTTATGTCGAGCGGAATGTTCGACAGAAAAAGTCAGACGGAAGCTTTTCATCGTCTATTCCGATCGTGTGTATGCCTCATCGGACTTTTTTTTTTAAATTCTGACGGACCTAGAAATGGAACATGTTCTAAATATTTCCGAAAGAATCAATTCCTATCAGTAAAACCGATCGTCTGTATGCTGTTCCAACGGACCAAAAACGACGCATGCTCTGAAGCAAGTAGGAGACGGAAGCTATTGGCTACTGGCTATTGCACTTCCTTTTTCTAGTCCCGTCGTACGTGTTGTACGTCACTGCGTTCTGGACGGTCAGACTTTGGTTTGACTTTGATTTGAGCGTGTGTAGGCAAGACCGCTTGAATGGAATTCCATCGGAGTAACCTTCAAAGTTTATTCTGACGGCAAAACCAGTCGTGTGTACACGGCATTAGATAAAGGCCAAAAGAGTTCTGTAGAGTCCTCAAAGGAGAAGCAACTAGTGGCATAGAGAATGCAGGTTGTTTAAGCAAGGGAATGGAATATTATATCGGATATAACAGCAAGCAAAAAACTGGTTTTAAGGACATTGTAGGCCTTTACTCACTGCTGGGGTAACTGGTGTCCTGAAACACTGGAAACATAGCAAAACAAAGTATCTGCTATTAAATGTTTTACTACACTGAAAATGTCCTACTTTACCCTAAATATTAAATGAAGACCAGGAAGAACCATATATCTTAATTGCATAAAAACGCTATTCTAACATTCATCGAAAAGAGGCTCTGGCGGCTGAACTGCTTGCTCCAAAGTGCCACAGCCACAACAATAGGGAAGAGCGCAAGTGAACATTATTCTTAGGGATATCATGTAAATACAACATTGTGGTCAAAACGCTGAACACTATTTGCCAGATCGAAAATGACCACATTCAATAGATGCTGTTGCATCTGTAGATAACTGGAAAATGCTCATCTAAAACAAATTCCACCTACCACATAGAGATAACATTTTAAGTTGAATAAATTTGTGCCAAAACCAGTAGATACTTTTTTACCTTCTAACAAAACCAACATGCAATAAGAGAATTTAAGGCTTGAGATGAGAAGCACCCAGCCCAGTATTAAAATTCTGCTCATAGGCATAATGCCTGATACAAACACCAAAAAGCCAAAGAACAACTGAGTCACATAAACAGTATATTAGTTTTTGATAAGGTGGTTCTGAAAAGATACAGTGTCTTTTTTGTAGGAGTCTAAAACTCCATCCCAGTGAACTCTATACCAACACCCAGGACATAAATGTGGAGCAAGGCAGGACTGTGATTTAGCAGCCAAAGGGACGTGATACCATCAAACTGGAAGACCAGTAGGGTGACCACATTTCCAAACTGCCATTCAGGGACACCCCTCAAGGGGGGGACACAAGGGGGCTGTGCCACCATGTGATGTCACTGGGTGCCCGCTCCTTACCTATTTAAGCATTTGTTTCATGTATGTTAGCCCAACATTGCAGGCGGCCACTTAGAGTCACAGAGTGAAATTTTTCTTACAATGTTGGGCTAACATACATAAATCAAATGCTTTTTATATCGAAGGCACTAAAGTTGTATATAAAACCTGTACTTTATACTACAAAAGGAATACAAATGACCTGAGGGATCTGGAGTAAAAACTGGACATACACTGACCTACCTGATCCCTAAACTGACCTACCTGACCACTACACTGACCTACCTGACCACTACACTGACCTACCTGATCCCTACACTGACCTACCTGACCCCTACACTGACCATTAAACTGACCTACCTGATCCCTACACTGACCTACCTGATCCCTACACTGACCTACCTAACCCCTACACTGACCATTAAACTGACCTACCTGACCCCTACACTGACCATTAAACTGACCTACCTGATCCCTACACTGACCTACCGTGGGTGCTTGTCACATCCTCAGCTATGAGGGGCTCATGCTGGGACCTGTAGTCCTTCATTAGGAGGATGAGGTCAGTGGCAGTGGTGGGGGTGGATGGGATAACAAACTCTAGTCAGTGTCCACTTGGGAGGAGAGAGGGGGGATGGGAGAGAGACGGGGAGGGGTGGACGGGGGGGGTGGGAGAGAGAGAGAGGGGGGGTGGGAGAGAGAGAGGGAGAGGGGATGGGAGAGGGTGGGACGGGGAGAGAGAGAGGGAGAGGGTGGGATGGAGAGAGCGAGGGAGGGGGGGAGGAGAGGGGGGGTGGGAGAGAGAGAGGGGGGGATGTGAGAGATAGAGGGAGAGGGTGGGACGGGGAGAGAGAGAGGGGGATGGGAGAGGGTGGGACGGGGAGAGAGAGAGGGGGATGGGAGAGGGTGGGACGGGGAGAGAGAGAGGGGGATGGGAGAGGGTGGGACGGAGAGAGAGAGGGAGGGGGGATGGGAGAGAGGGGAGGATGGGAGAGAGAGAGGGGGGATGGGAGAGAGAGAGGGGGGATGGGAGAGAGGGAGAGGGGATAGGAGAGAGGGAGAGGGGGGGATGGGGAAAGAGAGGGAGGGGGGATGGGGGAGAGAGGGAGAGGAGGGACGGGGAGAGAGGGATGTGGGGTGGGAGAGAGAGGGGGAGGAGGGATGGGAGAGAGAGGGAGAGAGGGGGATGTGGAGAGAGACGGGGACGGAGAGAGAGAGGGGGGGAGGGGTATGAGAGAGGGGGAATAGAGAGAGAGAAAGAGAGAGAGAGAGAGAGAGAGTTAGGTGGGTGAGAGGGGAGGCAGGTGGGTGGGGGGGTGGGTGAAAGTGACCCCCTATCCCCTGCCTGCAGTCCCTCCTGTGACCCCCTGTCCCAGCCCCTGTCTGTGGGTAGGTGTGTGTGATGCACCTACCTCCCATCCATCCTCGTTCTCTGGGCCCTTGGTCAGTCTGTCTTCCTTCTTGTTGATGACAGTGACAGCTAGGAGAGGAGGCTGGCGAAATTGTCCAAGCTCTGGGAGTTCTGGGGATGCTGCACCCACTGCTGCTCAGGTCAGGGTGGCCGGCGGTGGGGTCTTCTTCCACTCCCTCCTGGGCTGTTAGTTCTATCAGCCTCGTTCTGCTCACCGGGGCTGCCGCTCGCTGTTTAAAATTGCTGCTAGTGTCAGCGCCAGCTTTAGCTCCGCTGCCCTGCACTGCATAACCGCCGCCACTAGACCAGCGGGGCTGTCACTCCATAGCATTACAAGAGGGTGTTCGCTGCAGGGCTCAGCTCAAAGGGCAGCTGCTTTGGGCCCCAGGAGCACTAGCGCGGAGGAGGAGGAAGTGAAATCCTCCTCCGCTTTCAACACTGGGCATAGAGGGAGTCACGGCCGTGACGTCACTGGTTGCTACACGCCAGGCGGCTATAGCAACTAGTGATCAGGAGTACAGTCAGGTGGAGGTGGAGGTGCAGCCAGAGCCAGTGATATGGCGGCTCAGTCCACCCCTGTCCCATGAATTCCTCAATGTTCCCAGTGCCAGTTTCATTCCAGGACACTGTATTGTCCCGGAATGAAGGTGCCCGGGACCGGGGACAGAGATGTCAATTACGGGATAGTCCCGGGCAATCCGGGACACGTGGGCACCCTAAAGACCAGGGGATCACTTTTTCCATGCAAATTGGACTCTGGCTTTAAAAAACAAACTTCCTACCAGGCAACAGTGTTTTGCAAAGCAGATTTCTGCAGCACTGTAGCAGAAATGCATTGCGATTTACTAAAAGAAAAGCAGAACCTTGCACTGAATTGAGAGGAGTAGAAGCATTGGAGAATGCAGATCTCTGTGTTTGAGCCACAGAGGGGATCATGTAGCTACACCAAAAGCCTTCCAATGCTTCACTTATGAATCTTCATGCTGCTTATCAAGAAAATAAATTTGAGATGAAGCAAGAAGAGAATAACAAGCTTATGACCAAAAGCAGAAAGATAAACAAAAAGATTTAATGTCAGATTTTACTAAAAGGGCATCTGACCAAATAATCTAATCACAAAAAGAGCTGGATATACTGTAGATTCAGGTATATCAATGAGAATAGGCCATCAACAATTAGATCAATAAAGACCAAGAACCCTTAGGAACTGACAAATGAATAAACTCAATGGATTCTTCAGGAATCACAGCTAGAGGTGATAACCTAAATAAACACATGGAGGCGGGATCCTCATTTTATAAATTTATTTAGAAAATTGTAAAACACTATCATGTCTTGTTCTGTGACACACTGTGTATGTATGTGTACTGCTCTTTAACTTTTCCTAATAAAACAAAGTGGGAAAAAATATATGTAAACATACAATAGCAGGCAACTCATTCACAGATTTAAAACTTACAAGCCCTAAACAGCCTCATTCCTGTGAACAAAGTAAATAAAACCCTCAGAAAAGCCAATGATGATAAGCTGACTGATCAGTGTGTTAGGCACACATGTAACCTAGGGTTGCCACCTGTCCAGGATTCACCTGGTTCGGGGTCGGGTTTGGAATCATGCGTCCGGGTTCCAGACTGCCTGAAATCCGGACACATTATTCAGACAGGACTAGGGCTTCCCAGTAGGGTTGCTGGCTGCAGTTGTCTAAACCGAGAGTGTCTGTTACGCTCTCTTTCACACTGCCCAAAGCCAGCACTAACAATTCTCCCTCCCACACCCACCCCTCTGTGTTTGCCCACACTCTTCAAAAAAGGAAATTGGGGGCCAAAAATGTGGAGTCCAGCAGCCTCAGATACATCTGGATGAGAGGTGCTGACTGCCAAGGGGTGAGTGAGCTCACCATCCATTACTGTCTGTGACTGAAGTCTCCACCCTTCTCTCTCCTGCCTCTGAGTGAGTACACCAAGGTAAATTAGGGTTTTCAGAGCACCCCTTATATCAGAGCTCCCCTTTACAGCAGAGGCCACAGTGTTCCCCCTTACATGAGAGTCCTCTCCATTCTCAGTGTTCCCCCTTAAATCAGGGTTCCCAGGGCATCTTTTATGTTAGAGTCCCCAGAGTTCTCCCTTACCTCAGAGTCTGCAGAGTCCCCCCTTAAAGTATAAGGGAACTCAGTGGATTCAGATGTAAAAGGGGAACTCTGTGGACTCTGATGTAAAGGGGACTATTGTGATTAACTTCATATGATTAGAAATGTTATTTAATTGCAAAATATATGTATAGTTTATACTGTAAAGAAAAATGCTGTGTGCTAAAGTGTCCAGGTTTGACTTGAAGAAAAGGTGGCAACCCTAATGTAACCACACAATCTCCCCTAACAACCCTGGCATGCTGTATACTGGACAGGATCACTAATTATCCTAGCACAGTACCTGCAATAACTGTAGCAAATGAAAACACAATAAAGACATTTCACAGGTCAGAAGTGTGATAAGTGAAATGTGAATGAAAGCACTAGAGAGCTCAGTGGCGTTGTTAGGTGGGTGCGGGGGGTGCGGGCCGCACCGGGTGACACCCGCCAGAGGGGTGACACCCGTAGGTAGCGGCACACACCGCTACACTGCCCGCTGCGGCTTGTGCTGTGTCCCGCAGCACAGCGGGCTGAAGCCGCCTCCCCCTCCTCTCTGTTTACTTCACACAGGAGGAGGAGGAGCCCGAGGGACACACACGGCTGTGTGTATCTTCCGGTCCGCGCTGTTCTGAGGTCTGTAAACTTTATGCTTACAGTATGTGGGTGGATATGTGCAGGGGGATTCTATACTAATGGGGGGTGCTGCACTGGGGGGATTCTATACTAATGGGGGGTGCTGCACTGGGGGGATTCTATACTAATGGGGGGTGCTGCACTGGGGGGATTCTATACTAATGGGGGGTGCTTCACTTAGGGGAATCTATACTAATGGGGGGTGCTGCACTGGGGGGATTCTATACTAATGGGGGGTGCTGCACTGAGGGGGATTCTATACTAATGGGGGTGCTGCACTGGGGGGATTCTATACTAATGGGGGGCTCTGCACTGGGGGGATTCTATACTAATGGGGGCTCTGCACTGGGGGGATTCTATACTAATAGGGGCTCTGCACTGGGGGGATTCTATACTAATGGGGGGTGCTGCACTGGGGGGATGCTATACTAATGGGGGGTGCTGCACTGGGGGGATTCTATACTAATGGGGGTGCTGCACTGAGGGGGATTCTATACTAATGGGGGCTCTGCACTGAGGGGGATTCTATACTAATGGGGGCTCTGCACTGAGGGGGGATTCTATACTAATGGGGGCTCTGCACTGAGGGGGATTCTATACTAATGGGGGCTCTGCACTGAGGGGGATTCTATACTAATGGGGGGCGCTGCACTGGGGGGATTCTATACTAATGGGGGGCGCTGCACTGGGGGGATTCTATACTAATGGGGGGTGCTGCACTGGGGGGATTCTATACTAATGGGGGGCTCTGCACTGGGGGGATTCTATACTAATGGGGGGTGCTGCACTGGGGGGATTCTATACTAATGGGGGTGCTGCACTGAGGGGGATTCTATACTAATGGGGGCTCTGCACTGAGGGGGATTCTATACTAATGGGGGCTCTGCACTGGGGGGATTCTATACTAATGGGGGCTCTGCACTGAGGGGGATTCTATACTAATGGGGGCTCTGCACTGGGGGGATTCTATACTAATGGGGGCTCTGCACTGAGGGGGGATTCTATACTAATGGGGGGTGCTGCACTGAGGGGGATTCTATACTAATGGGGGTGCTGCACTGAGGGGGATTCTATACTAATGGGGGCTCTGCACTGGGGGGATTCTATACTAATGGGGGCTCTGCACTGAGGGGGATTCTATACTAATGGGGGCTCTGCACTGGGGGGATTCTATACTAATGGGGGCTCTGCACTGAGGGGGATTCTATACTAATGGGGGCTCTGCACTGGGGGGATTCTATACTAATGGGGGCTCTGCACTGAGGGGAATTCTATACTAATGGGGGGCGCTGCACTGGGGGGATTCTATACTAATGGGGGCTCTGCACTGGGGGGATTTTATACTAATGGGGGCTCTGCACTGAGGGGGATTCTATACTAATAGGGGGCTCTGCACTGAGGGGGATTCTATACTAATAGGGGGCTCTGCACTGAGGGGGATTCTATACTAATGGGGGCTCTGTACTGAGGGGGATTCTATACTAATAGGGGGCTCTGCACTGAGGGGGATTCTATACTAATAGGGGGCTCTGCACCGACGGGGGATTCTATACTGATGGGGGTCAGCACTGGGGGGGGGTGTATGTACTGATGGGGTGGTCTGCACTGAGGTGGGAGGTTGATACTGATGGAGGGGGGTCTGCAGACTCTGTACTGATGGGAGGGCTGTACTGAGGGAGGGGGTCAGTACTTAGTGGGGGGTCTATACTGAGGAAAGGGGGTCTGCACTGAGCGGGGGTCTGTACTGAGGGAGGGGAGTCTGTACTTAGTGGGGGGGTCTATATTGATGGAAGGGGGTCTGTACTGAGGGAGGGGGGCTATATTGATGGAGTGGGGTCTGTAGTTAGTGGAGGGGGGTCTGTACTGAGGTAGTTGGTGGAGGGGGGTGACACCAATTTTTTTGGCACCGGGTGACACCAACCCTAGTGACGCCACTGAGAGAGCTGAGAGTGAACAGGAAGGGATGGCTAAATGCTGACAGAACATACTAAGCAGGGAAGACACTGACACAGAGGAGACTAAAGCAGACAGAACAGAGTGAAGTCTGTGTACATTCTCAGCCCTCAGAACCTTCACTCACCCCTAGACTGTGATGATTATGAGGATCCTGTTGGAGAGGCGTTGATGACGCTGTCAGCCAATGATAGCAGCCTCAGACCTACCTGGCTCACGCTGGCAGGAACAGTGGCGCTGTGGGTGCCAGAGTAGGGCCTCCTTATCCTGCATATTCTTTCACGGTAGCTTCTGTCCTGACTGCATGTGCACTGACACTTCCAGTCAGTGGTCCTCCTCTTCTGGTCCCTGTAAAGTCCCAGTGGTGATGTGATGCTCCTATGGTCTTGCCTCAGGTTCAGGTCTGCCTACAGGTGGATGAAAAGTTCCCTGGCTGACCGCAGGTAACCTAATACCATCAGTATACAGGGTAACCCTGGCACTTCAGGAATGAGAGGCACAATACAGGCACAGGGCCCACAGATGTAAGTGAAGATACAGATGTCACCAATGAAAACTGAGGGGGGGGAGGTGTATTAATCAACTGAGGCAAGCCTTCCTCCAGGGGAATTAGTCCTTTGAATTAGTTCATGAAGTAGAATATCCATTCTGGGCTGAGAGCAGGTCAACAACATCCAGAAAGACGCATGAAATCTAAGAATGGGACTTTGGAGGCACAACAGTATTAAACTACGAAAAAGTAGATGTGTTTGGGATTTTTATTAATAATAATAATAATAATAATAATAACATAATAATGTCCACTTATATAAAAGGAGGGACTTGGTTAACAGTTACAGAGATGATGGAGTTATTTAGACTTAGATTCTGGAGTGCTCTCCAGATTACCCACTTTCTTGGCTCCCTCTCAGACCCAAGGAAGTTTGAAAGGCCTCTTGGTAGTTTTGAGAAGATGTGTTCAGATAGGGGAGCAAAATCGCATATTCTATCAGCGAATTACGAGATATTAAATGTATCGAGAGAAATCGACTCCTTGAAATGTATCCGGGATTGGGAACGAGAGTTGGGAAGGGACTTTAGTACAAAGGAGTTGCGACAAATTATTAGGTTTACACACGAATCTTCTATTTGTGTGAAAACCCAGGAGACTAATTTTAAAATCTTGACTCGATGGTACAGGACACCAGAGAGATTGAAGAAGTTTTTTCCCAACTCTTTAGACCTTTGCTGGAGATGTCACGGGGATAGAGGTACATTGTTGCATATATTTTGGTATTGTCCTAAGTTGAAGAATTTTTGGGCAGAGATCAGACATATCCTCCAGACTGTCACTAACTATAGGATACCGGAAGACCCAGTCTTTTTCCTCCTTCATGGGTCTCAGATATCAGAAATCCGTGATACGACATCTATTAGATGCCGCTAAGGCTTGTGTTCCCTTGGCGTGGAGATCGACGTCACCACTGACGATGGAGATGTGGCTGCGTAAAGTGAGAGAGATTAATAAATTGGAAGAGCTGGTTCTTTCTGCGCGAAATCAACAGGAAAGATATTCCGAGACCTGGTCTCCTTGGAACTCTTTCCTGGCCTCGGAAGAGGGAAGGACCCTCCATGAGGGCTACCAAAATGGTTAAAGTAGTTATCTAGGGAAGATACCCGGATCTACCTGGATTCTCTTTTGTAGGATGCAAAGGCCCTGGAGAGATATTTCCATGGATTGGCTCTCCCCCTTTTTGTTTTGTTTTTTTTGTTTTTTTTTTTTGGTGTGTGTATGTTTTTGTTTTATATAGGGGTATAAAAATGACTGGGACCGGCTCGAGACTATAAAGGAGGCAGGGTAGTGGTTGAGTAGGAGTTATTATTGACATTTTTATTAATAAAGTATAAAAGGACAATGAACAAACATGGACATTTAAAAACAAGTCAGGCTAGACATAGAACCTGGTATTAGTACACCATGAGGATCCTATCCTGCAAGCTTAGGTGAAATTTAGAACAAATGTAAATATATAATCAGAGCACTTGTTGCTAAATGAAGGAGACTATAATGTCAGGGACACTGGCACAAATCGCTACTGAGTACCTACAGAGTCTCCCTGGTTTTTGAGGTACTTGAGCACTAGGTCTTTTTTGAACATCCAGAAAGAAGGCTGAGGAGAATCCCGAGGTGAGTCCAGCTGACAGACATGAGGTAAATGCTGACTCTGCCCAGTGACAGGAGAGGATATAAGTAAAAGGTTACACTCATTGGCTAGATCAGCCTTTCTCAACCTTTTTATCCCAAAGGAACCCTTGAAAAAATGTTCAAGTCTTGTGGAACCCCTGCTAAAGCCAGTTCATCGGTGGTCAATGACAAAAATGCCATTTACATTGGTGGTCAGTGGGAAGAATGTCCCCTTTACAGTAATGGTCAGATTGCCATCCTTACAAGCAGCTGGCTCTGCTAAGTGGCACTGAGACTGGAACTATGCAGGAACCATCAGATAGGAGGTCAATCAGTCACAGCTCAAGGAACCCCTAGCAACCTCTGGAGGAACCCTAGGGTCCTATGGAACCCTGGTTGAGAATGGCTGGGCTAGATGTTTCCTGCCAAAGGATTTGTCACCAATCCAGTGCTCAGTAGCTGAGGTAAATCTTTCTAGCAACAGCAGGCAGCTTGTCACCTGAAACACAAAACAGAAAGAACCAGCAAAGCAGCTATAGAGAGACATGTACTTAACAATTATCATAGCCCTCTATTAAGAGTAAAAAAAATAAATAAAACAAATTGGTGTTAGGGGTGACAATCCCATGGGGCCACTTCTCTATTTTATGGGACCGCAGACAGGAATGCTTGGACAAAATGAACACACAACAAAGACTACTTGCAATAAATTTAATTTATTGAATAAATATTTTATTGGATAAAACTCGGCCGCGGAATATATTATTGGTTTAATAAACATATGTATCAAGTATTAAAGTACCATACGTATTTGTTCAACATAGAAATAACTCAATAACCAAAACTTAAGAAAATACAGCTCAGGAACTACGACTCAAGCTGAAAAAACAATCTTTCTTCAATATTATTTCACAAAACTGTCCCCTCTTACTTTGAAAGCAAAAGGGACCCCTACCACATAATATAGCCGCCACAAGGTAAGGGGGGGAGGGAAGTTCCGCTGTTGATCCTCTTCAAACGACTGGCCCCGGACCCTATGAACTAGCCTTTTATATAGGGACCCCCTGGAATTCCAGAATGTTCCAGGGGGTCATATGACCCTAGCTGACCTATCTTGATCAGGGGCTACTGGATTCTAGAAGATTCCAAGACAGCTGACCTTAAAGGAACAATTACAAGCTTTCCCTCCTTTTTTTCACAGAGAGGAGCCTGAAACTGCTCCTGTCACAATCCCATAAGGAAAAAGGGAGCCTAAAGACAGGCTTATCCCCTTTTCCTCATATGGGACCACAGACAGGAATGCTTGGACAAAATGAACACACAACAAAGACTACTTGCAATAAATTTAATTTATTGAATAAATATTTCATTGGATAAAACTCGGCTGCGGCATATATTTTTGGTTTTAATGAACATATGTATCAAGTATTAAAGTACCATACATATTTATTCAACATAGAAATAACTCAATAATCAAAACTTAAGAAAATACAGCTCAGCCACTACGACTCAAGCTGAAAAAACAATCTTTTTTTTATTATTTCACAAAACTGTCCCCAAAAGACAGGATGGGGTTGTCTCAACCCCACCTGTCATCGACCCCAAGCTCGCGGCCTGTTCAATACATGACTGAAAAGCCAAATTTATTATGTCCAAGCCAATGTCCGATAGATGTACACCATCGGATCTATAAAATCCCGAAATCCCGCCCTCGAGATCTACATGCCGATAAGCAAAACCAAATTCCAGGGCCATAAATTTGGAAACTGCCCTATTAACCCTTTTCCTGACTTTTTCAAACGGCCTGAGAACGGCAGAATCTAACCACCATAACCTGGGAATAATTTCTGAAAAAACGATCACCAGCTTAGGGGATGACAACTTAATAAGATGGATGGAATGTTTAATGCTGAAAATAAGATCCAACGTGCGCATCTGTCCCACATCGTTTCCTCCCAAATGTAAAATTAAATACCGTATATTAGGTGTAGGCCAAGAGAGAAGAAGTGAACTGAACTCAAATAATAACTCCTCCCACAGCATACCTCGTCTTCCAAACCAGACAACTTGGAAATATGTTGGATCCAGACCCAAATTAGAAGTGTAAGAACGAGCAGCTGCACGTTGATGCGCCCAATATACGTAAGAGTGTCATAAAATTCAGACCACTTCAGGCACACCTATAATAATTAAATAACAGCGTTAGGACGAATATATAGTTTAAAAGAATTCGACTTCCACCTTCCTAAACTCTTAATGCGACCAGAACCAAAACCCAATTTAGCCGCTTCTGTGGCAGCACCGATTCTGAAAGAGTGTGAAGAAATACGTATGTCTGACAGATGCTGTGCAACATTTGGACAAAACAGTATTATATTGGAATCTTGTGAGAGGTGAACCATCTTCATGAATAAAAAGCACCCCTATGTTTTGGGGGCGAATAGCCAAATAAGAAGACATTCTCATCACCGGACAAATAGGAGAACTGGGACAAAACAATAGACGTAGCCAAATGCCTTTCTTCGATTGGTCAGTTTTACTAGATTGAATAAGTACATTTAAAAATGTATCAGCAAGGATAATGTGTTGCACTTGCAAACCAGAAAGCTTACGTTTACTAATTGACACCATTTCAGAAATCCGTAATGCAGCAAAAAAGGCCAGAGTAAAAACGGCATTAAAAAGTATAGCTTCAAATGATGAAAAACATATAGAACTTGTAATAGAGCAGAAAGATGTGAGAACTTCAGGAGTTATAGGACGCCTGTTATCAACCTTAGCTTTTTTATAATCCTTAAGCGCTTGGTGCATGGAAAAATAACTTAGACAAGAGGATAAATTATTTAGTTTTTGAAAAAATGAAATGCCTGCTAAAATTTTAATAAATAAATTTTAATGAATATTCTTTAGACATCAAAAATTCTAGAAATAATAATACCACATGTTCCGAACAATCGGATACCGCAGCCTGTTTAGCAGACAAAAATTGCAACCATAATAACTATGAGGACCGGTAACAAGACCACAAGGCTGAAGCCAAAGATTTCTCAATATTTTCAGCTACTAAACGATTTCCCATAACCAAGGTGGGCAAGGTGTTCAAATATAATCCGCTGTAGGTAATAGGGAGAAAAAACGCTCCATCTGTAAACGATAAAGGGCATCAGCCGTCTCATTAGCCTTGCCTGGTATATATTTAGCCCTAACCCATATATTTAGACAGAGGCATTTATATACCAGATAATGCAAAAGACCAATTACAGGAGGAGATCTGGAAGACAAACAGTTAACTGCAAACAAAACACCCCGGTTGTCTGTACTAACAAGGATCCTTTTGTTTGCAAACCGCTCACCCCAAAGCTCAATTGCAACAATTAAAGGGAACAATTCCAGAAGTACGATATAAGTACAGAGACCCCTGGTGGACCAACTTACCACCCAAGATTCAGCGCACAAATGATTCAGCCAAACTAACATATCTGCTTTCAAATCCGTAGTTAGTCTAATATGAGAAAAATGGTTCTTATAACCTGAAATAGCCAAATACATGCGTCTAGAAAAAATTCTACCCACTGGTAAAATCTGTGTCGCAAAGGCTAAAAGCCCCAATAATGATTATAAATCTTTTAATAAGACCTTTGGTTTCTTAATAAGTGACTGAAGAAGATGTGTCATTTTTTCAATTTTTTCAAAAGGTAGCCGAAATTCTCTTTCCACTGTATCAATGGTTATACCCAAAAAATGAATGCAAGTCGTTGGCAAAACCATTTTTGCAGATGCCAACGGAACACCAAACTCCTTGCAGGTATCGACAAAAATTGATAATAGAGAAAGACATTGAGAAGAATCCGAAGGACCCATGAATAAAAAATCATCTAGATAGTGGATTATAAATGGGGGATGCAGATTTAGATGACACCACTCATTCTAAGCAAGTGGAAAATTCTTCAAAATAAAAACAAGAGAGCGAACACCCCATCGGCAGACAGCGGTCAAAATAAAATTTTCCTTGAAATTGGAAACCAAACGAAAACAATCAGAATGGATGGGAAGAAGTGTAAATGCAGATTTGATATCTTCCTTTGCCAATAAAACGGGACCAGCTAATAATTTAATCTTATGCACTGCTTGTTCAAAAGAAGCATAAGAAACTGACGATAAATCATCATTTATCTGATCATTTAAAGACGAACCTACAGGAAAAGACAAATGATGAATTAAGCAATAGGAATGAGGCTCTTTTTTTGGCACCAAGCCTAATGGAGACAAACGAAAATTAAGAAAAGGAGGGTGATCAAAAGGGCCAGAGATTTTACCCAGTGAAAGTTCCATTTCCAATTTGTTTGTCACTATCAAAGGCAATTCGGAAACTGAATTTAAATTATCCACCATACTGCAACCTGAACCTTGAAATTTTGGGATTAAAAAACCCTCATCAAAACCTTTAATGAGTAGATCCGCTGTCTGCTGATTTGGATAACGCTGAAGCCATGGGAGCATTTTTTCCAATTTCACTGGGGTGAGCGCTTTTAAGAAAAAATTCCCTCTGGTTAGTCTGTTGCTGAGTTGTTGAGGATAATTTACGAAAACATTTAGATACAGGATGTAAGCCTCCACAGAGAGCGCACTCATGTTTGTATTTACATGTAGCCGGCCATCTGCATTGGCTATCATTAAACGAAAAACATATACCTTTCTTATACAGAACTCCAGGCGTATTAGCGACATTACCTGTACCAGACTTGGGAAAATTCGGTTTCTGTGGAAGGAAAAGGTTAAGCCACAAACCTACGTCTTTTGAACCCCACTGCAATCCTGGATAGACCGATAACTTGTGACAAAATGCTTCGTCATATGAAAACCAAGAAAAACCTGAAAAACACTTGTAGGCTTCCTTTATAATATCAATATGTTGAAATAAGCCAGGACTTTTATCTAGAAATTTTTCACAGAGTACACTGGAAAAAATACAAAAACCCTGCAACCAATTAGAAAAAGATTTTGGAACAGTTCTACAACGATCTTCTTCAAGTTTATCACCTTTATCAATTTTCAAAAAGGACTCTTTGCCAGATGGTAAAAGTGATAAAATATCTACAAATTCACCTTTCCAGATTTTTTCTTTAGTAGTAACAGATAAATGAAAACCTAAGGGGGACAAAAAACAGGGCATAGACTCTTTAAAAGTAACATCCGGTAATGTGCTAGCAATACAAGCAGGCGTAACCATTTTATCCTTACAAAATTCCTGTGAAACTGGAAGTAAATCAGCTGAATGTGGCACATGGTCCTCAGACCAAATAACCGCAGCTGGTTCCTGTAATGAAACACTATCAGTAGGGGAAGATTGAGTAGCAGACACAGGAATAGTGCCAGAAATCAAAGCAGTGTGAGCTTTAAATTCAGTTAAAAAAATTAGAGAAACAAGAACAGTTGACTAAATAAGGGCAACAGATGCGTCTCACCTCCAGATACTCTACCCGCACTAGCGGCTGAGCTGGGCTGTTGAGATGAATGGAGCACTGGAATAGGAAAACCAGCTGCTCCCAAAGCCTGTGAAGCTGATCCTGTAGCACCGCTGGAGACAGTAGAATGGTTGACGTGTTGCCTAGGCAACTGTACCTCAGGCAGCATTGCTGTTTGTCCTGGAGATGCCGTGTTCTCGATGGGCTGTTCCGCACTGCTCCGCCCCCGGCAAACTCCGCCGTCAGAGATATGAGTGGCAGGCCGCCGTTTAGACTTAGAAGCCGGCTCCGCCCTGCACTGTGACGCACTCCTGGCTGGTGAAGGGCTGAATCTTCTATGCTGAATGCGCCGCCTCTTGCTTAGCCGCTCCTCCATCGCTCCGCCCTCTGACGCATCGTCCTTCCTGTGACCTGGAAATGGAAGGTCGGCACTAGATTCCGCTTCTTCTTCCAATAGCCTGACATCTTCCGGCGGGACATCCAGGCTATCAGGGATGAACGGAGCGGACGCTCCCACCGCTTGGCTCGCAGGTAACTCCAGACATCATCGGATCCAATCTTCTCCTGCTTCAGCCTCAGCCCAATCCAATAGCTGGCGCACCAGGGTCTTCATGTCGCTGAAAAGGATCAAAACAGCGGATGTACTACAGCTCTCTTGCCCAGTATTAAAGCTCAAGTTCCGCTGTTGATCCTCTTCAAACGACTGGCCCCGGACCCTATGAACTAGCCCTTTATATAGGGACCCCCTGGAATTCCAGAATGTTCCAGGGGGTCATATGACCCTAGCTGACCTATCCTGATAAGGAGCTACTGGATTCTAGAAGATTCCAAGACAGCTGACCTTGAAGGACCAATTACAAGCTTTCCCTCGTTTTTTTCACAGAGGGGAGCCTAAAACTGCTCCTGTCACGATCCCATAAGGAAAAGGGGAGCCTTAAGACAGGCTTATCCCCTTTTCCTTATATTCTTTCATGGTCCTGACATACTTGACACTGGATTGCCAAATATCCAAATATATAGTGCACCGTTAAGGAAGTTTTGCACAAATGTTCTATTGTACCTTCGCTTCTTGTACTCTGTAAACTGCCTTTGAATTTTTGTATTTCTTGAAAACCAACAAATAAAGAATGTATAAAAACATAATCCCTGTGATCTTACAAAAATGACAAACATTTTTCAGACAGTGTGCCTTCAATAAGGAATACCTTTGGCCCCTTCTAATTCACCAACAGGGCTGGTGAGGTGACAGTTGTCCTCCCATACCTGCACACAAGCCTGTCAGAAACGTGTTGGCAGCTAGGTGTTAATTCAGGTCTGTGGGCCTACTGTGTCCTTTAAGTTTTTAATTGGAGAACATTTGTCTATTGATTTTGTTATTAATAGAATATTTACAATGCCCCTGACTTAAAAAAATATCTGTGACATCATCTCACCTCTACATTGTAAACACACTCATTCTGATATTTCCTCTTATCATCAGGTTCCTTTCAACACATTAGTGTGTTGCTGTGTTGGGGATTGCAAAAGGCTAATACCGCAATTGTAGTTGTATTTAACAAAATATATTTAAAATATATCTAAAGCCTTACCTTTTTTTTTTGTTTTGAATAGAATGTGGAATGAGTGAAACGCTAATTTTTTGTGCTGTTTGTGTCTCATTGGGGAGATTTTTTTCACTTCCTGTCTCAAACACAAAAGAGGAAATCTCTCAAAAGTAAAGGATTTTTTTTCCAGTGTAGTTGTCACTGGAGCAAGTGTCCCCATGGGAAGATTTCCTCTCTATTATTGTTCGGGTGACAGGTCACAATTTTGGATTTCTCCTTACCTTCAGCCCAGGGGACAATGGTCACAGGACAAATAGATATACCAAGGTGCCATCAGATGCAGCTTGTCACTTGCCACGTCACCTGCCACCAGATGCGGATTTTCACTTGCCACTTCATCTGTCACCAGATGCGGATTGTCACTTAAGCTAATGTGTCTCCAGGTGCTGGGCTACATTCTCCAGCTGCCTACTGACACACAGGAGTGACAAGAGCCTCACTCCTCCCAAGCAGATCAGGGGTCACAATACCTGCTGGAGGCGAGATTCTGCACGCTCTTCTGTCCAAAGGCAGCCTACCGTGGGCAGAAGAGAACATGAAGTTGGCCCTCCTGCATAGAACAGACCTCCTTCTCAGTATGGTTGACTGCTGGGGAGTGATGGCAGACTACCTTTCTTTATGCCTCCCCTTGTCATGTAACATAACAAATCCCCCGGAGAAGCTGCCTTTATTCCTGGGTGGGTGTCTTGCTAAAAAGTGAATCAGAACTGTGAGTAAATGGTGGGCGAGTATGGAAACCCAGCCCCTGAGCTCCCCTCAAAGCCTTAAAGACTCTGATAGCAGAGCTACCTTCCTCCACTGACAAATTCAGGCACCACATTTTTGGTTTTTGGTTTAATACTGCTTTCAATAATATATATAAAAACATACCTTGTTGTTATTCATATCTGTTGTGCCCTTTTTACGTACAGGCTTTGTTTCCATTTAGATTTTTATTAATATAACATGACATGCATTTCTGATGGTATAGGTGTCTCTATTACCTCACAGGGTCTTCCTGGCGCCACCCTGATGTGCATGCTCCCAGCCCCAGGACTACAGCTCAGTGTGAATTGCTACTGCTCTTTAAGCTAATACACGAGGTGACATCAAAGCACAAGCCACCCCTCTGCTTCTCTTGCAAGCTATATGACTGACAAGAACCTCTGGGATTCCCACAAGCTAGTTCTACACACTTTACCAAAAAGGCCAGTGAAGTGCAGAGCGAGCTCTCCAACCAGAAGTTCAGGTAAGCATGCAATATGTGTTTTTAAATGGCTTTGGAGGTAAAGGGTGCAATAAAAACATACAATAAAACATTTAGTGAAGCCAAAGAGAAAAAAATATTTTTAAAGTAGGGGTTTACTACTACTTTAATGCCATAGATGTCATAGCTTGTACGTCAGACATGTCTGCCTCATCTCCATTACATAGTGGATTGATGGGACTTGTAGTGAACACAATAAAGATAAAGTTCTTTGTGCTTTATTTTAAATTCACAGTAAGTGACAATGGGCTTCATTCACAGAACTATATCGCATGCGGTATTTAGATGTTTACTCAAATACCGCAGCTGATCCTGAAATTGGCAATTCATTACTGCTTTATGCAATATTTACCGCATAAAGCAAGAACGCTTGGTAAATGCAGCATAAAACAGGAGTGAAAGACAATTTACAAAAAAAAATTTGCATGCCGTAAATAACTAGTTATCCCGGCATGCGATATTTAAGGAACCGGCAGCTACTGGCATCCTGAACAACCAGTAAACAACCTGGTTGTTAAGAAGTGGCCGCCTACCACGCCCTTAACTATTGATGAGTCAGCAGCTGCCAGGGGGTTTCCCGCTGACAGCTGAAAGTAAAAAAAAACTATTGCCAGCAAGTGAAAAAACAAAATTGGGAATAAAACAGCATGCCCCCCCCCCCCCATCCATACCAGGCCCTATGGGTCCAGGCCCTTATCTGAGCATGCAGCCTGGCAGGTCAGGAAATAGAGTGGACAAGCGAGCACCCACCCACCCTGGACCATACCAGGCCCAATGCCCTCAACATGGGGGGGTGCTTTGGGGCCAAGCACCTTGTCCCCATGTTGATTGGGACAAAGGCCTCTTCCCCACAACCCTGGCCAGTGCTTGTGGGGGTCTGTGGGCGGGGGGCTTATCTGAATCTGGAAGCCCCCTTTAACAAGATCCTTCCCGCCCTACCAAAAAAATGTGTTTAGAGTACACTGTGATTTATTTACATCAGATACACTGTATAAATGTCTTTACTGACACAAGCATGACAGCATACTTGTATGGGTTAGGCTCTGCCCCTCGCCCAATCAGGACTGGTTATACTATATTTAAATAAGTCGCCTCCCCCTAGGCGGCATTCTCTTTTTGTTCCTCAAATGCTCAACATCCTCCAGGCCCTGGCAAATCCTGATTCAGACTCAGACCAGATTTGGACAGATCATCAACTGGGGAAGGCCAACTAATCTCATTATAATAATGACATTTTAGACATTCAGGAAAATACTGTAGACAGTATTAGGCCCTTATGTGGAGGCAAGTCCTAGCTCTATCCCATCTGTTTGTATCCCATGCTCTCAAATGGTCAAGAGGTAGTCTGCAGTAACCCGTGCAGTCGGTTGGATGCACTGGAAGATTGAGAATATCATAATCTGGCCTTCTAAGGTAATGGAAGTTTGGCTTCCTATTCCAGGGAAGATTTCCCCACATATGAGACAAGTCCCGTTGATGGTGGCTAAGGATAGTTAATCTTGTCAGCTTTCATCAGCTTACAGGCATACCAATCATAAAAGTCTATTCACTTTCTTGGTATTCACTTCAGTGACCTCCTAGCTCAAGTTCAAGGACATAGGCCAGTGGAGGACAAAGTGTCTAACATCAGGGGTACAGCGATTCCCAAGTGAGGCAGTCGTTTGGGCAACACAGCCTAGGAGGCCTCAGTTATGCTCTAACAGACGGCAATAGGTAATCTCCTATCATCATGGCAAGAAGGAATACAAGATTATTCAACTCATGCCAGAGGTATCTCCCATTCGGGTTTGCCAACACTAAAACCTGTCTCATCTAATCGCTCTGTGTTCTGGCTTCCTAGAATTTTTTGTCAGACACGAAAAAATACGAAGTCTTGGATGTCAGGTGTGAGTCCCTAGACCAACAAGCAGTTCAATGAATCTGAACTTGGCAGTAAACTCAATGGTCAGGAATGGAAGTTATTCCTGCAAGAGGAGCTTCCCAGAAGTGGAATCAGTGAATCTACTAACAACCAGCTGGGTTGGTAGGTTAGCATATATAGCCACCAGACTCTGTGATCTCCAAGCTCCTCATCAGGATCCGTAGTGATACAGCTGTAATAAGGGCAATAATGATCTGGTGGCCTTGCAGGCCGTAGTGTCCTCAAAGTACAGTCTTTGGTCCAAGAACCTCCTATTCTTTCTGAGATCTCAGACCTTACACAGCGGAGCCAAGTATATCCAAATTCAGCCACATTATTCTAGCAACTGAGAGACCAAGTTAGGAAGGCTCATCTAAGGGTCTCACCTTCCGTACTGGAAACCCTGTGGAAGCCAGGACACCTGTGGAAAAGTCCAGATATACTAAAACGTGGGAAATCTTGCAGGATTTAAGGATGGAATCCTCTGCTCCCATCTGTAAAGATTAAGATATCTGCAAGTAAGCCAAGATAAGGGATTGAGCGGCAGTCGTGTCTTGGACAGGTCCTCACTTCTTGAGATCCAGTGACCGCCGTGCATCTTGGGGAAACCAATTCTGAAAGGCCGGTAAAGTTCATTCTTTCCCCTTTAGAACTTACAGTGCAACTAGTGTTGGGAAGGTTGCCCCACTCTTCCATTCTTCTGAACAAGACTTCCTCAATAGGTTCAGTGACACTAAAGCAGTATTTCTTAAGCTGATCACGTCTGGGAGAAGGCGTTCAGATATCCAAGCGTCAAGCAGTAAACTACCTTTTTGCTACCATAATCAAAATAGGTCTGGTTTCTTCTTCTCCAGCACCAGATGAAGGTCTGCATCCTTGCTGCTAGGTCAAGACATCACCCTTCCAGGATGTCCAAACTGAAATGTCTGCATCACCACAAGTTGGGGTAATTGACTCTATGTGGAAGAAATACATAGAAGTGGCCCTTCTCTAGAAGGTCAGACAGTGGCCTCTTAAGGCCTGACAGTATCAGAAGAGGACTTTTCACTGTCCATTAGAACAATGGCATTATCTCGGGTCAAAGTAGCCTGAGGGGCTTATAGAACGAAGATTAATTCATCAATCTAGTACAGAGCTCACTTTACCAGATGGGTGGCGTACTCATGGGCAAAATTCAGAGGTCCAGAATTTTACAGGATACCAACCAGGTTCATATACTACAAACCATTTAGTTGCCTATTGCAAAGTTAATCAATCAGCATTGGAAGCAGGGGAATTGACTTCTAAATGAATCTAATGATATGTTGGTTAAAACATTTCTTCAGCATGGCCCTCCGTTGTGGTTTTATGGGCGTGCTACATCCCATACGTGTATGCTGTCATGCTTGTGTCAGGAAAACTGAAAATTTTATACTTACCTGACAGTAATTTTCCTTTCCTGATGCATAAGTACGACAGCATACAGGTCCCTCCCTTGTGGGCCTCGCATTTGAGTATAGTTACAAGAATGCCGCCTAGGGGGAGACGACTTATTTAAATATAGTATAACTAGTCCTGATTGGTTGAGGGGCGGAGCCTAACCCAAATACATGCTTATGCATCAGTGAAGAAAACTTACTGTCAGGTAAGTATAAAATTTTCAGTTTTCCCTAACCCTTTCCTCCTCCTCCCCTCCCTCTCTCCCCTCATGCCCTCCCCTTCTTTCTGTTTAATGACTTCTGCGTCTACCCACGCAGGTACCATAACTGTTTTTGGTACTGATCACAATTCTGAGGATTGTTACTCACACCTGTATATTTTTATGTTAGAAGACATTCTGGTAACCCCACAGCAAACCAAGCCATGTATCAAGCATATAATAGCAGCCTCAACTCACTGTCTAGGCCACACACCCTAACGCATTTCATTATGGAGCTTTTTGGTATTTTATGCACATGCTGAAAATGTTCTGAGCCTAAAAAGTTAAAACCAAGGTGACCCTTAGTTTTAATTTTGTGGAATTTCATGAGCCAGAGTTTTATCAAAGTTTGAACTTAAGGTTCATAGGGATAAGAAAAACATCTTCTGGCTGAGTGTACACAGTAGACTCCCTTTTCTCGTGACTTCTCTCTATTGTTGCCAAAATCAGTACAGACAAACTCTAGGCTAACAGGCTCCACCAAAATCACCTCATTATTATTATTACTATACAGGATTTATATAGCACCAACAGTTTGTGCAGCGCTTAACAAAATTAAGGCAGACATTACAGTTACATTACAATTTGGCACAAGAGGATCAGAGGGCCCTGCTCGCTAGAGCTTACAATTTAGGACCTCATAAGCCTTAAGTTATAACTAAAGGCATTTTTTTTATTTGAATAGAGTGTTATGGAATTAGAACCTACTTTTTTTGTTAAAGATTGTGGAGGTGGGTGGGGAGTGCAGTGCATATGCCTTGGAAACTCCAAGTGGTTGAAGAATAAAGATTACCTTAATAATGTACTGTATGACATAAAATATAACAAACACATTGTCGTGATCCAGCCAGGAGTAAGTGGGTCTTGGTCATGCTTTCATTTTTTTCATAAACATTTTGAAAATCACAGGGACAAGTCGGCCATTAATTTACATAACAATACAGTGTCCATCAGGGACATAACTACAAGGGTCACAGGGGTGGCAATTGCGACCTGGCCCCATGCTCTAGAGCAGCGGTCCCCAACCCTTTTGGCACTGGGGCCTGGCTGTGTGGAAGAAAATTATGCCCAGGCCCAAGGAGGGGGGATGCATTTTTTCGCAGGCAATTTCTTGGGGCAATGGCTGGTGTTGGCACTTCAATCATCACAGCACCATGGTTGATATGGTGTCAGGATGATAGAAGCGCATTCATTCTATTATTACATTGCAATATAAAATAAAATACCGTATTTATCAGGGTATAATACGTGCCGGTGTACAGTATAACACGCACAGTGTCCATCTGCAGCCTTTCCCAGTGCCTTTGCAGCCTTGCCCAGTGCCTCTGCAGCCTTGCCCAGTGCCTTTACAGCCTTGCCCAGTGCCTTTGCAGCCTTGCCCAGTGTCTCTGCAGCCTTGCCCAGTGCCTTTGCAGCCTTGCCCAGTGCCTCTGCAGCCTTCCCAGTCTCTTTGCAGCCCTGCCCAGCCGCTTATTATTTAAAATTGGCATCGATCTCCATTGACTGTGAGTGGAGAGAAGCGAGCACCGGCGAGATACACAAAGCCGAGTGTACTCGGCTAGTTTTGGCTCCTCTCGCAGTCCCGCCCATCTCCACTGATTGCGAGAGGAGAGGAACGAGCGGCGTCAACAAACACATAGCGGAGTGTAATCGGCTAGTTTCGGCTCCTCTCGCAGTCCCGCCCCTGACTGTGAGTAGAGCCGAGAATAGCCGAGTACACTCGGCTATGTGTATATCGCTGGTGCTTGCTCTGCTCCGCTCACAATCAGCGAAGATCGGCGGGGATCGGCGGGGATCGGCGTATAACACTCACCCTCGATTTTCCCCTGATTTTAAGGGGAAAAAAGTGTGTGTTATAGGCCGATAAATACGGTAGTTCAACGAATAGTTTGCCAGTTCCTAAATATCTTGCAAGACAATTTTATGGGTTAGATGGTAGACGCACCAACTAGAAATAAAGTGTTACTGGATCTACTGATTACCAACATTACAGACCTGATCACGGATGTGGAAATACGGGGCAATTTAGGTAACACCGATCACGTGTCAATTGGCTTCAGTATAAATCACACAAATAGGAAACATAAGGGGAATACAAAGACACTAAATTTCAAAAGAGCCAACTTCCCTAAACTACAAACCTTGCTAGAAGGCATAAATTGGGATAAAATCTTAGGAACAAAGAACACGGAGGAGAGATGGGTTTGCTTAAAGAGCATACTAAATAAGGACATTAGCCAATGCATCCCATTGGGTAATAAATTTAAAAGAGCGAACAAAAGTCCTGGATGGCTTAACTCCAATGTAAAAATGTACATAAAATAAAAGGAGAAGGCCTTCAAAAAATTCAAGGTTGAAGGATCATCATCAGCATTCAGATGTTATAAAGAATGCAACAAGAAATGTAAGAGTGCAATAAGGACGGCTAAGATAGAACATGAAAGACACATAGCGGAGGAAAGCAAAAAAAATTCCCAAGAAATTCTTTAAGTATGTAAAGAGTAAAAAAGGGAGGACAGACCATATTGGCCCCATAAAGAACGAGAAAGGACATCTGGTTACAAAGGATGGGAAGATAGCGAAGGTATTGAATTTATTCTTCTCCTCAGTCTTCACAAGGGAATCGGGGGGCTTCAGTAACCAAAACTGCAGTGTTTATCCTCATGACACATCACAGGAAGTACCTCCATGGTTAACAGAGGACAGAATTAAAATTAGACTTGGGAAACTTAACATTAATAAATCACCAGGACCAGATGGCTTGCACCCGAGGGTACTTAGGGAACTCAGTCAAGTAATTGCCAAACCATTGTTCCTAATTTTTACTGACAGTCTACTGACTGGAATGGTACCAGCTGATTGGAGAAAAGCCAATGTAGCACCAATATTTATAAAGGGCCCAAGATACATCCCTGGGAATTACAGACCAGTTAGCCTAACATCAATAGTATGTAAACTCTTGGAGGGGATGATAAGGGACTATATGCAAGATTTTAGTAATGAGAACGTTATCATTAGCAGTAATCAGCATGGATTTGTGAAGAATCGTTCTTGCCAAACCAATCTATTAACCTTCTATGAGGAGGTGACTTGCCATCTAGATAAAGGAAGGCCCGTAGACATGGTGTATCTGGATTTTGCAAAAGCATTTGACACAGTTCCCCACAAATGGAGCGCGTACAAAGAAGGGCAACAAAACGAATAAAGGGTCTGGAGGATATTAGTTATGAGGAAAGGTTGCCAGTACTGAACTTATTCTCTCTGGAGAAGAGACGCTTGAGAGGGGATATGATTCAATATACAAATACCATACTGGTGACCCCACAATAGGGATAAAACTTTTTTGCGGAAGGGAGTTTAACAAGACTTGTGGCCACTCATTCAAATTAGAAGAAAAGAGGTTTAACCTTAAACTACGTAGAGGGTTCTTTACTGTAATGCCGCGTACACACGATCGCACATTCCGACAACAAAATCCATGTTTTTTTTCCGACGATTGTTGGCTCAAACTTGTCTTGCATACACACGGTCACACAAATCTTGTTGGAAATTCCAAACGTCAAGAACGCGGTGACGTACAACATGTATGACGAGCCAAGAAAAATGAAGTTCAATAGCCAGTGCCGCTCTTCTGCTTGATTCCGAGCATGCATGGAACTTTGTGCGTCGGAATTGTTTACACACGATCGAAATTTACGACAACGGATTTTGTTGTCGGAAAATTTGAGATCCAGATCTCAAATTTTGTTTGTCGGAAATTCCGACAGACAATGTCCGATGGAGCCTACACACGGTCGGAATTTCCGACAACAAGCTCCTATCGAACATTTCCCTATGGAAAATCTGACCGTGTGTACGCGGCATTAGAGCGACAAGGATGTGGAATTCCCTTCCACAGGCGGTGGTCTCAGCGGGGGGGCATCGATAGTTTCAAGAAAATATAAGATAAGAACCTGAACGACCGCAAGATACAGGGATATACAATGTGATACTGACATATTATCACACACATAGGTTGGACTTGATGGACTTGTGTCATTTTTCAACCTCACCTACTATGTAACTATGTAACTCACATAATGCAGAATCAGTGGGAGCCCTGAGTGTTTCACATACCACCGTCGCCTGCCACCAGATGCAGCTTGTCACTTGCCACGTCGCCTGACACCAAATGCAGCATGTCACTTGCCACTATTGCCTGCCACCAGATATAGCTTGTCGCTTGCCACCATAGCCTGCCACCAGATGCAGAAGATTCAAAGAAGGAAGATGCTGCTCCTGAGGAGCAGTCACTACAGTCCGAATGCACTGCGTGCAAGCCACGGCCTGCCACCGATGATCAATAGGAAGAAAAGAATGGTTGTAAACCACAGGAATGTTCTAACGATTTTATTTAAAAAAAAGGAATAAACAGCAAACAAAGACAGAGTGTCCGAACCCAGGAGGTGACGCATTTGTTTCACACTGACCTCTTCCCCTGCTTCTTCAAACCTGTCACCTGCCTTCAGATGCAGATTGTCACTTGCCACGTCACCTGCCACCAGATGCAAAATGTCACTTGTCATGTCACCTGCCACCAGATGCGGATTGTCACTTGCCATGTCACCAGCCACCAGATGCAACTTGTCACTTGCCACTGTTGCCTGCCACCAGATGCAGTTTCTCACTTGCCACATCACCTGCCACTAGATGCAGATTGTCACTTGCCACGTCACCTGCCATCAGATGCAGTTTGTTACTTGCCACATGACTCGTCACTAGATGCGGATTGTCACTTGTCACCAGATGCAGCTTGTCACTTGCCACTTCACCTGCCACCAGATGCGGATTGTCACATCACCTGCCTTCACATGCAGGTGATGTGATGCAAATAGATATACCTAGAAACTGCGTATTGACATTTGCCAGTGGCTGTGTCGCCTGCCACCAGATTCAGATTGTCACTTACCACAAGATGCAGATTTTCACTTGCCACGTCATCCGCCACCAAATGTGGACCGTCACTTGCCACGTCACTTGCTACAAGATGCAGATTGTAACATGCCAGTGGCTGTGTTGCCTGCCACCAGATGCAGATCATCACTTTCCAGTGGCTGTGTCTCAGCGTGAAGGCGGACAGTGGGAGATAATGTGATCTCTCTGCTACTCACGGCTGCACAGTGAGAACGGAACTGCGGTGATGCAGGGTGGGCGGTGAGAGATGATGCCATCTCTCTGCTTGCTCACCCGCCCGCCCCCTCACTGGCCTGTCTGCCTGCTCAGTGGCCTGCCCGCCTGCTCACCCGCTGGCCAGTCGGCTCGCCGCACTCGTGGCCCAGGTGCAGATAGGCCATGGCCCCGTAGTGGGCCGTGGCCAGGTGGTTGGGGACCCCTGCTCTAGAGGCCCTGTGTGGCCCCCCTTTACACCTGGATAGGAGGACTGTGGCAGGAGTGGTGAAACCAATCCCCTCCAATTTCCCCCTGCAGCCCCTGAAAGCCCACTTCTACTCCTCTCCCTCCCACAGGCATTCAGTGGCTGCAGGAGGAAAATGGAGGGGATCGATTTCTCTGCATGCTGCTATTCCTGCCCATTCATTCTGTGCTGCTAAGGCTGCAGAAATGGAGAATGAGGGCTGTGTTCTTTCTCTGTCTCAAAGGCAAAACATCAGACGTCTGTTTAGACCTCTGATTTTTCACAAAAGCCCCTCAATGGGGCTCCTAACAAAACTGTAACTAAAAATAATTAAAAAAACAATTGTAAAAAAAAATGAAATAAAATGGTAAAAAATATGATAAAAAATGAAATTGACAAAAATAAATGTTCCGCCTCTGGGCTCGGAGGTAAGATGGGGGTCAGGGGGGCGCTTCATGGTTTTTCTGTATCGGGGCCCTGAAGGTTCTAGTTACACCTCTGGTGTCCATAGTTAATTCAGAAAATATTCAAAAAATACAGTGTTCAGGAGAGGCCAAATGTTTGCCTGCACAACAGGGATTTGTTTAGATCCTGTGTGTCCCTCACTGGACATAAGCTGATGTGTCTGCATGCCAATTAGCAGAGCCTAGGATTAAATGTTCTCGCCTAGTCTCTGAGACAAATGTGTGAATTCCTGTCTTCAAAATTCTGAAAAATGTAATGAACCATAACTCCCACACTGTACAGTGCACAATTATAAAACTTCCTGCATTAGCCTACTTGCACAGAAATGAGATGTTGGACATCAAATGTGCTAGCTTTATAGTATAATATAGTGAAATTAATATTTCATCTTTTTTTTCTGCCATTGATTCTGCTAGGTGTAAAGAATCAGTGTTTGGTGTCCGCACACAGCTGAAACTATTACTCTTACATTCCATAATTCATAACTGGACACATTTATGAGTTTTTGAAGACTGTGGTTACCAAAATCCTACATAACTTAGTAATATGCAGCAGCCACCCCCTTCCATCTATTTTGATGGTAAGTGGCAACTAACTTTGATCTCTAAGGTCATCCGCATTTTCAATCCATCCTCAGCAGGAGAAATATTTTTTCACGCTTCAACTTTTTATGCACTACCCACTTAGGGATGTTAAATATAAAATTCTTAAAGTGGTTTTAAAGTCACATTATTGCAAAAAATGGGTTTGTTCCCCCAAGGGGGTTTTTAGCAGCTTGTAAACTGACCACAGTATCATGGATCAGCAGCAATGATTACCTTGGTCAGCACACACAGGGGGACACAGGACCAGGCAGGATCAACCAGGTATTTTACAGCATAGAATGGGACAAATGACACAGCAGAAGCACCATGCTTTAAAAGGAACAGGATCATTATTTTTTTTATTGTAACAACCACTTTAAGATTGTTTCTGAATTCAGCAAAGAACACAAAAATCTGAATAGACTATAGTGTGTGTGTAGTGGTATTGTATCATCAGTGCCTATAATTTCATTTATAAAATCACTGCTACCTTGTGTAAGATTGTATTGTGTAGCTGTGCCCCTGTATTTTCTGTACAGCAGCAGTTGGCTGACAGAGAATAAGAAAGCCAATCTGATTGCATTTCGGTTAATACTATTCAGGATGCATTAAACATCATTCTAACATTGCGAACAAAATCTAAGTTAGTTCTAAAACCCTGTGGCACCAGTCACAGTCAAATAATTGGAGGTTTAAATAGATCTATGAGGTTTTATTGCATTCTGCCACTTGGTTTATTAGAGGTTTAGTCTATTGTGAATTAGTGCATCTAACCTCCAAAGCAAGAATGTACTATATTGTAGTTTACCAGTTCTGAGATATAATAGCTGCATTACCTTTTATTGTTCAGGATTTTTTCTGTTCATTTTTACCTGATAATCCTGGCAATCACACCTATCCTGTTGCTTCTTGTTTATTGTTAATTCTTCACCATATCTATGGGGCAGCCATGGTTGTGACACAGGACGTAGTAGCAGGTCACCCAATACATATTGGACTCAATTTCAGGTGGCCTAGGTGCCAGCAGGTTTAAAGAGGTCCAGTCATGTTATTTTTTTTTTTGCATGAACCTGAATATTCAGCTTTTAATTACTAAACTTATACAGACTTAATTGTGAAAAATTTACATTTTCCCAAGGTTCAAATTCGAATGCAGGTTGCTTGCATGCTGTATACTGTTCTTTTTTGCAATCTCTTGCTGTGACACTGTTTTCTCTGTACTGCAGCAGTTGGCTGACAGAGGATGATGAGCCACCAGTATTTTTGGATCCAGCCTACTCACCAGTAATATAAATATGGGCTAAGGCTGGATTTGGGGCCTCCCTGTTAGGTCACTCTCTCTCTCGTTGGTTTGGATGGGCTACATCGGAATGGATATGCTGTAGCTACTGTGGACTGCTGCGCCTTGCAGTCCGTCTGATGCACCAGGGTTCTGGTGAATGTCTAATACCTGTGAACACCAAAATGGACTGCTACCTTTTTGAGGTATGCCTGGGCAGCCAGTTAGAGATAGATAGGGATATAATGATATTACTGTTCATGTTGGACTGTACTAAGAAGCTTTTCAGTAAAGTTGCATGACCTGTTCTAAGCCCGGTCTGACGTTATTCAAAGGGGGGCATGTTGGTTTGGGCGTATCAAAAGAACCAGGATCTGTAAAGCACACATGGAGTATGAAGCTCTACTGCTACAAAAAGTCTATTTGGCAAGTCAAACAAAAGAAGCTGTGTAGTTTCTATGGGTAACCAAGCACTAGATCAAAACGCAAATCGTTAGGCGTAGTACCTGGTGAACGTGACAGGTCCTCCAGTAGTGAGGGGGTCGATGTTCTGGTATCTCCAGCCCCCAGTGGTCAGTTTCCAGTAGCAATCGGAACTGAACTCATGTTATGGAGATCTATGACCTGGTCACATGGTATGAGAGTGAAGGAGTTAACAAGTGCACGCATTAAGTCCTCATGGAGGGACCCAATTCTGTTACTGGGAGTGAAGTAACAGAGGTACACTGGACTGGTGGTGAGGGCATGGGCTCAGCGGTGTCCCTCCTAATGCAACCTACATCAAGTTACAGTTTGTGACAGTACTTTTTCAGAGGAACTCTTTTATTGCTGCACACCATGTGATTGCTCATCTCTAAGTTGGGGAATTGCCTTAATGTTAGACTTTCACATGACCGCAATCTCTGCCTGGTCCTAGTTCAGCGCAAAAGGAACCCCCACATGCAGGGTGAGTGGACCCCACCCAAACACAGTGCTCACATGCTTGAAGTGACCCACCCTGAGGAACCTCTACAGGTCAAGCTCCCACAGGCTAACTTGCCACAGACAAAGTCTAGCACTACCTCCCCAATACACCACAAAGGTTTGTATTACTGTCCCCATTAGGAATATGCGCTTTTTAAAATTATCCTGATCACCAATCTTACTGGGATTTAATGTGCGGATAAATCCCAAATTTTCAGTTAATTTCAGTTTAAATTTAGCCATTAGAACAGGAATAGAGGGGATATAATAGGGACACACTTGTAAAGTAGATTTACTTAAAGTGGTTGTTAACCCACTCTGCTAACTTTATATAATCCTCTGTGTCTCGTTATGCTAGGTTCTCCTGTCTCTGTGATTTATTGTAAAAATGCAGTTTATACCTGTTTTCAGAGCACAGATTGGCGCTCACCTGACCCGCTGCCTCTCTGCTCTCCCCGTCTGACAGCTGCAGTGGAAGGGGCTGAGATTCACCCACTGACGTCAGGCCGAATGAGAGGAGAAGAGGAGGAGAGAGCTGGCCTGAAAACAGGTATAAACGGCATTTTTCTTTATAAATTACAGAGACAGGAGAACCTAGAATAACGAGACACAGAGGATTATATAGGATTTTCAAAGTTATTCCAGCAGCAGGAGGGCCCCCCCCCAGCTGACAGTCAGGGATGGGAGTGGGGAGAGAAGACAGAGGAGAGAAAGGAGAGCTGCGGCAGACAGAGGCACGTAAACTGACCACAGTGTCAGGGTTCAGCAGCCACGATAAACCGTGGTCAGATTACAGAGGGGAGGGCAGAAACTGGCAGGATCAGCCAGGTATTTCAGGTGATACAGGGGGGCAAATTACACAGTACAAGCACTGTGCTGTATAACATGCTTTAACCACTTCATCCCCGGAAGATTTGGCTGCTCAATGACCAGGCCATTTTTTGTGATATGGCACTGTGTTGATTTAACGGACAATTGCGCGGTCATGCGGCGATGTACCCAAACAAAATTGATGTCCTTTTTTTCCCACAAATAAAGCTTTCTTTTGGTGGTATTTGATCACCTCTGCGCTTTTTATTTTTTGCACTATAAACAAGAGAAGAACGACAATTTTGAAAAAAAAAACACATCTTTTACTTTTTGCTATAATAAATATCCCAAATTTTTTCCTCAGTTTAGGCCGATATGTATTCTTCTACATATTTTTGGTGAAAAAAATCGCAATAAGCATATATTGATTGGTTTGCGCAAAATTTATAGCGTCTACAAAATAGGAGATAGATTTATGGCATTTTTCTTTTTTTTTTTTTTTTTTACTACTAATGGCGGCGATCAGTGATTTTTATCGGGATTGTGATATTGTGGCAGACAAATCAGACACTTTTGACACATTTTTGGGACCAGTGACATTTATACAGCGATCAGTGCTATAATAATGCACTGATTACTGTATAAAGGACACTGGAAGGGAAGGGGTTAACATTAGGGGCGATCAAGGGTTAACTGTGTTCCCTAGGTGTGTTCTAACTGTAGGGGGGATGGGACTGACTAGGGGAAGAGAGAGATCGGTGTTCATACTCAGTATGAACACACGATCTGTCTCCTCTCCCCTGAGAGAACCGGGATTTGTGTGTTTACATACACACATCCCCGTTCTGTAACGAGCAATCGCGGTTACCAGGCGGTCATCGCCGGAGGCGTCTTAAAGGGCCGATGTACAGCTACGATGGCTCGCGCAGGGGAGCCAACCTGCCGCAGTATAACTGCAGCAGCTGGTCCAGAAGTGGTTAAGAGAACAGGATCTTTTTTTATTTTGGGTAACAAACGCTTTAAGAAAAAAGAATAAGCTATTGTGCTGACTGGAACTCAACCGTCATTAAACGGGGCACATAAGAGGGCCAAGAGAGTGTTAGGGAACACCAGGTAAAATGGATGCAGCGCCTCTCAAATTAGGTCTTGAGATCCTTTGATAAAGGGGCTTTGCTGTCTGTCCAGAAACATGTAGTAACATCCCCTTCACTTCCTGTCATCACACAGAGAGAGGAGCTGTTTGGAGCTGCAGCCATCTAGCCACTTCTGGTAGCTGCTGATGCTTATGTTCCAGCCTGAAGTCTGACAGCTGTACTTCCATCAAGAACTCTGCTTCAACTAGCCCAGAGGTCGTCAACCCCCAGGCCGTAGAGCCTCTATTGCCGGGCCGTGCCGTGAAGGAGACTGTCAGCGGTGCAGCGTCCCGAGCAGAGAGATGACATTAGCTCTCATTGCCCACCTCGCTGTTCCGCCCTTACATACGGGGCCACAAAGGCTGCGCTACACAGAGAGAGAGAGAATTAGGTCATCTCTCACTGCTCGCAGGACCGTTTTTAAGGCAGGGCAAAAGGGGCAGCTGCCCTGGCCCCCATCATTGTAGTGGGGCCCAAAGCAGCTGCCTCATACTTGCTAACTATACCAGTTTAAATTCCCTTATACCCTGAAGTTTTAGTCCCGTGCTGTGTCCCGATATCTCAGTGTAAACTTCTGCTGCTGCCCAGCTTTATGTAAATAGTCATGGACTGCGGCATTGATATGTAAATAGAGGTGGCATTCATATGTATATCATGCCCCCCCGAGGTTACATCCACCATCACTTCTGCTGAATGCTGCCCACTGGAGAGGTAAAGAAGCATGCTTGAAAGTCCTGCCTACAGCTGTAGTCATTAAGCTTAACATCAGCCTGTTCTGCAAAAGTAAGCAAATTGGAGGTGGACCCTTTTTCAAAATAACATGGTGCCACAGCACCCTGAATTTTGGTGCATGTGAATACGCAGGCAGGCAGTGAGGAGATGATAAGCTGTAACCTTTACCAACCAATCAGTGAGCAGTAATGCTGTGCACTAACCTCTTGCAACCAATCAGTGAGAAGTAATAATGTGCAGTAACCTCTAACAACCAATTAGTGAGTAGTATAGATGTTCAGTAACCTCTAGCAATCAATCAGTGAGCAGTATTGAAGTACAGTAATCTCTAGCAACCAATCAACAAGTAGAAGTCATGTGCTGTAACCTCTAGAAAATAACAGTGAGCCGTAATGTGTGCTGCAACCTCTAGAAGCCAGTCAGTGAGCGGTAATGATACACTGTAACCTCTGGCAACCAATCGCAATCGCTTCCTGATCTGATTCAGTAAACTGATTTTGAGTCTAGCTGCTATTTAGTGTATGTCTCAAAGCATGTGGAGAGCGAAATTGCGTGGAAGAGGGGGCCCAAGAAAATGTTTGCCTGGGGTCCAATCAATATTAAAGACGGCCCTGACCGCTCGCCCTCGCTATTGGACAGTACCTGAATCCAACCCAGCTAGCTTTCCTGCGATCTTCGACCCGCGCTGAGAGACTGTAAGTACAGTGTACTCTGCACTGCTGGGGAAAGAGGGGGGCTTGATTTTAGAATAAAATCAATTGGTGACAATCTGTTATGTTTTTGTCGCAGGTGACAGTGATAGTGACAATCCACATCTGGGGGCAGGCCACAGTAGTGGGAGGCCGCAGCAGTGACAATCCAAATCTGAGGTAGAAAAGTGACAATCCACATCTGGTGATAGGCCACAGCAGTGACAATCCACATCTGGTGACAGACCGCAGGAGTGTCAATTCACATCTGGGGGCAGGCCACAGTAGTGGGAGGCCGCAGCAGTGGCAATCCACATCTGGTGAAAGAAAAGTGACAATCCACATCTGGTGACAGGCCACAGCAGTGACAATCCACATCTGGTGACAGGTCACTGCAGTAAAAATCCACATCTGGTGACAGGCCGCAAGAGTGACAATCCACATCTGGGGGCAGAAAAGTGACAATCCACATCTGGTGACAGCAGTGGCGTCTCCAGCTTTCATATTTAGGGGGGGCACATGGGGGGACAGGGACAAAAATAGGGGGGCAATATAAAATGCAGATAGATAGATAGATAGATAGATAGATAGATAGATAGATAGATAGATAGATAGATAGATAGATAGATAGATAGATAGATAGATGTCACCAGCATACCAAGAAAATATAAGGGTCCAAAGCAGTGGGAGAACTATCAGGGTTGCAAAGGTTGTCTTGCCACCGGGCCCTGGTGTTCCACCACTGTGGGGTTTCCCAGCCTCCTCTTGCTGTCCTGCCCCTGCTATTGACAGCGCTGGTCTGGCATCTCTTGGAATTTACAGGCTGGTTCTCCTGTCCTAAGGATGGGAGAAATCAGTCTGTTTTTTCAGTAACTGAAAGTCCTGGTGGAGTCCTTCCTGCAACTTGCTCTTCTCCCTGCCAATGAGGATGCAGGGGAAGGAGCAGATCGGGCGGCCGTGGTTGTTTGAGCGCTTGCATTATGCAGTGTCAGCGAGCAGAGGGAGGGGGGAGGAATCACCCGCAGGAGCTGACTGGGGACATTCTCCCTCTCAATAGAGACTGTGTTACCCCAGCGGTGGCCCGAGTAAGATGCGGCACATCCGATATGAATACAAACAAAAAGGAATTGCCTTTTTGTAAAAAAAAAAAAAAAAAATTAAAAAAAAAAAAAATGTTTTTTTTGGGGGGGCACATGGTGGGGCCCAGCATAATGTTGGGGGGGTCAGGGCCCCCTCTGGCCCCCCCTAGGGTCGCCATTGGGTGACAGGCCGCAGTAGTGACAATCCACATCTGGTGGCAGGCTGCAACAATGACAAGCTGCATCTAGTGCCAGGATAGTGACAATCCACATCTGGTGGCAGGCATCGCTAATTAGCCAAAATGAGTAAAAAACAAACGTCAATGCAGAGCTTCTATACAAGGGGGAAAGACCCAATGATTGGACAACAGAAGACTCTTCTAATGCCGCGTACACACGGTCTGACTTTTCGACCAGACTTGTCCGACGGACGCCGACAGACCAAATCCGGCGAACAATCCGATCGTGTGTGGGCTTCACCGGACCTTCAGCGAACTTTAGATTTGGAACACGCTTCAAATCTTTACGTCGTAACTCCGCCGGACCCAGAAATCCGCTTGTCTGTATGCTAGTCTGACGGACAAAAACCGACGCTAGGGCAGCTATTGGCTACTGGCTATCAACTTCCTTATTTTAGTCCGGTGTACGTCATCACGTACAAATCTGTCGGACTTTGGTGTGATCGTGTGTAGGCAAGTCCGTTCATTAAAAAGTCAGTCGGAAGTCCATCAAAAGTCCGTCGAAAGTCCGCTGGAAAGTCTGTCGGACCAGTCCGGTCGAAAAGTCCGACCGTGTGTACGCACCATAAGAAAAAACAGCAAAAAGGCGCCTCTTAGTTAGATTGTATTTCATGACAATAAGGGCATTAAAAACACTCACATTTCATGACATGTTAGTCCGGTGCAAGGGATAGCAGTGACAGCCATAGATGATCTCTGCAGCAGTAGGTGGAAGGAAGCCTTGTTCTTCTGTGTTGTCTGCCGTTAGTAGAGCGTATACTTCCGGGATCCGACCGGGATCTAGAACGAGGCTTGCACCTCAGCCAAGTTATCGTATTGAGGGCTGGAGTCAGTGGTATGCGCTGTAGTGCCGTTAAGCAACGCGTTTCCGAGCATGCGCCGTGGGGCGCGCTCATTTATCAAACGCGTTTCCGAGCATGCGCCGTGGGGCGCGCTCCTTTATCAAACGCGTTTCCAAACATGCGCCGTGGGGCGCGCTCCTTTATCGAGTTTTTGAAAAGAAAAAACATGAACACGAAGAATAGAAGCAATTATTGAAGGCCACCTCTTCGGTAAATGTATCTGCATTGAGAGCCTCATTCTTAGTGGCTAACCGCATTGCTAAATCTAAGAAACCCTTTACAATTGATCCTGCCTGCTGCAAAGGACATTTCCTGTGAAATTTTAGGAGAGGCTGTGGTTGAAAAGGTGGCACGTGTTCCTCTTTCGGCTAGTACTGTAGCTAGACGAATTAATGAAATTGTAGAGGATATTGAGGCACAATTGATAGAGGGAATTAAGGAGTCACCATGGTATGCCATACAGGTTGACAAGTCTATTGATGTTGACAACAAGGCAACAATGCTTGTTTTTGTGCGATGTGTTTTTCAGGAGGATGTGCATGAGGATATGCTTTGTGCACTGTTGCCAACCAACACCACAGCTACAGAATTATTGAACTCTTTAAATGATTATATGTCAGGAAAACTGAATTGGTTATTTTGTGTTGGTATATGCACGGACGGAGCTGCTGCCATGACTGGACGGCTTTCTGGTTTTACTACTCGGGTCAAGGAAGTTGCTTCCGAATGTGAGTCTACGCACTGTGTCGTCCATAGAGAAATGCCGGCTAGCCAAAAAATGTCACCTGAACTAAACAACGTTTTGCAGGATGTGATTAAAATGATCAACCACATTGAATACATGCCCTTAACTCACGTCTGTTCGAGCCGCTCCAACGATTTAATTATGAAAAACAGTCACCACTAGGGATGAGCTCGATGTTTGGGTCGAACATAAGTTCAACTCGAACATCGGGTGTTCGCCCGTTCACAGAACAGCGAACATTATGGGGCGTGTGTGGGAAATTCGAACGCCGCGGAACACCCCATAATGCACTACGAGATCGCATTGCATTGCTGTATGATGATTGGCCAAAGCATGCACCTGACCTGCATGTTTTGGCCAATCGCAGCGTGCTCTGCTGAGAGAGCCATAATTGGACAAAGGCAGGGGGCCTTTGGCCAGCCATGGCTCAGGGGGACTAAGTCCACGCCCCACACTATATAAGGCTGCTTACATAGCGGCCATGTGTAGTGTTGTTGGTGTGGACGGAGAGATAGCTTGAGTTAGATTAAGCACACAGGTTATTCAGTTAGTGGCAGTGTATTTCATATATATATATATATATATATATATATATAGTCAGTCTAGTATATATATATATATATATATATATATATATATATATATACACTATGTATTTAGCATAGACTATATATTCAGTGTTTACTCTACCTCACCCCTCACATTTCTGTAAATATTTTATTATATCTTTTCATGTAACAACACTGAAGAAATTACACTTTGCTACAATGTAAAGTAGTGAGTGTGCAGCTTACAGTTTAAATTTGCTGTCCCCTCAAAATAACTCAACACACAGCCATTAATGTCTAAACTGCTGGCAACGCCCCTAAGTGAAAATATCCAAATTGGGCCCAAAGTGTCAAAATTTTGTGTGGCCACCATTATTTTCCAGCACTGCCTTAACCCTCTTGAGCATGGAGTTCAGCATAGCTTCACAGGTTGCCACTGGAATCCTCTTCCATTCCTCCATGACGACATCACGGAGCTGGTAGATGTTAGAGACCTTGAGCTCCTCCACCTTCCGTTTAAGGATGCCCCACAGATGCTCAATAGAGTTTAGGCCTGAAAACATGCTTGGCCAGTCCCTCACCTTTATACTCAGCTTCTTTAGCAAGGCAGTGGTCATCTTGGAGGTGTGTTTGGGGTCTTTATCATGTTGGAATACTGCCCTGCGACCCAGTCTCCGAAGGAAGGGGATCATCCTCTGCTTCAGTGTGTCACAATACATGTTGGCATTCATGGTTCCCTCAATAGCTCCCCAGTGCTGGCAGCACTCATGCAGCCCCAGAAAATGACATTCCCACCACCATGCTTGACTGTAGGCAAGATACACTTGTCATTGTACTCCTCACCTGGTTGCCACCACACGCTTGATACCATCTGAACCAAAAAAATGTATCTCAGCAGACCACAGGACAGTAATCCATGTCTTTAGTCTGCTTGTGTCTAGCAAACTGTTTGCGGGCTTTCTTGTGCATCATCTTTAGAAGAGGCTTCCTTCTGGGATGACAGACATGCAGACCAATGTGATGCAGTGTGCGGCGTATGGTCTGAGCACTGACAGGCTGACCCCCCACCCCTTCAACCTCTGCAGCAGTTCCTTGCCATGAGGTGCCATGTTGAACTTCCAGTGACCAGTATGAGAAAGTGAGAGCGATAACACCAAATTTAACACACCTGCTCCCCATTCACACCTGAGACTTTGTAACACTAACGAGTCACATGACACCGGGGAGGGAAAATTACTATTTGGGCCCAATTTGCACATTTTCACTTAGGGGTGTGCTCACTTTTGTTGCCAGTGGTTTAGACATTAATGGCTGTGTGTTGAGTTATTTTGAGGGGACAGAAAAATTAAACTGTTGTACAAGCTGTACACTCACTACTTTACATGAGTGTCATTTCTTCAGTGTTGTCACATGAAAAGATCTAATAAAATATTTACAAAAATGTGAGGGGTGAACTCACTTTTGTGAGATACTGTATACAGTCTAGTATATATATATATATATATATATATATATATATATATATATATATATATATATATATTATATTATATATACACAGTTCTATGCAAAAGTTTAGGAACCACTGACACATTTTTCACTCTTTGTTATATTGCAGCCATTTGCTAAAATCATTTAAGTTCATTTTTTTCCTCATTAATGTACACACAGCACCCCATATTGACAGAAAACACAGAATTGTTGACATTTTTGCTGATTTTTTTAAAAAGAAAAACTGAAATATCACATGGGCCTAGGCCTAAGTATTCAGACCCTTTGCTCAGTATTTAGTAGAAGCACCCTTTTGATCTAATATAGCCATGAGTCTTTTTGGAAAAGATGCAACAAGTTTTTCACACCTGGATTTGGGGATCCTCTGCCATTCCTCCTTGCAGATCCTCTCCAGTTCTGTCAGGTTGGTTGGTAAACGTTGGTGGACAGCCATTTTTAGGTGTCTCCAGAGATGCTCAATTGAGTTTAAGTCAGGGCTCTGGCTGGGCCATTCAAGAACAGTCACAGAGTTGTTGTGAAGCCACTCCTTCGTTATTTTAGCTGTGTGCTTAGGGTCATTGTCTTGTTGGAAGGTAAACCTTCGGCCCAGTCTGAAGTCCTGAGCACTCTGGAGAAGGTATTCCTCCAGGATATCCCTGTACTTGGCCGCATTCATCTTTCCCTCGATGGCAACCAGTCGTCCTGTCCCTACAGCTATAAAACACCCCCACAGCATGATGCTGCCACCACCATGCTTCACTGTTTTGGACAGGTGATTAGCAGTGCCTGGTTTTCTCCACACATACCACTTAGAATTAAGGCCAAAATGTTCTATCTTGGTCTCATCAGACCAGAGAATCTTATTTCTCACCATCTTGGAGTCCTTCAAGTGTGTTTTTTTAGCAAACTCCATGCGGGCTTTCGTGTGTCTTGCACTGAGGAGAGGCTTCCGTCGGGCCACTCTGCCATAGAGCCGCCACTGGTGGAAGGCTAAAGTGATGGTTGTCCTTCTACAACTTTCTCCCATCTCCCGACTGCATCTCTGGAGCTCAGCCACAGTGATCTTTGGGTTCTCCTTTACCTCTCTCACCAAGGCTCTTCTCCCCCGATAGCTCAGTTTGGCTGGACGGCCAGCTCTAGGAAGGGTTCTGGTCGTCCCAAACGTCTTCCATTTAATGATTATGGAGGCCACTGTGCTCTTAGGAACCTTAAGTGCAGCAGAAATTTTTTGTAACCTTGGCGCAATTCTGTCTCTGAGCTCTTCAGGCAGTTCCTTTCACATCATGATGCTCTGACATGCACTGTAAGCTGTAAGGTCTTATATAGACAGGTGTGTGGCCTTCCTAATCAAGTCCAATCAGTAAAGTCAAACACAGCTGGAGTCAAATGAAGGTGTAGAATCATCTTAAGGATGATCAGGAGAAATGGATAGCACCTGAGTTAAATATATCACAGCAAAGGGTCTGAATACTTAGGACCATGTGATATTTCAGTTTTTCTTTTTTAATAAATCTGCAAAAATGTCAACAATTCTGTGTTTTTCTGTCAATATGGGGTGCTGTGTGTACATTAATGAGGAAAAAAAATTAACTTAAATTATTTTAGCAAATGGCTGCAATATAACAAAGAGTGAAAAATTTAAGGGGGTCTGCTTACTTTCCGTCCCCACTGTATACTCTGCATTCATATAGTGTAGCCTATGTATAAAGTGCATTTGGTTGTGTATAGTTTCTAATACTCTTCTGGTGGTGTACACAGTATACAATACAGTGCAGCCGTTGTACAGTTTCTAATACAGTGCAGGCCGTGTACACAGTATCTAATACAGTGTGTACAGTTTCTTACATAGTTACATAGTAGGTGAGGTTGAAAAAAGACGCAAGTACATCAAGTCCAACCTATGTGTTTTTAATTATATGTCAGTATTACATTGTATATCCCTGTATGTAACAGTTGTTCAGGTGCTTATCTAATAGTTTTTTGAAACTATCGATGCCCCCCCACTGAGACCACCACCTGTGGAAGGGAATTCCACATCCTTATCGCTCTTACAGTAAAGAACCTCTACGTAGTTTAAGGTTAAACCTCTTTTCTTCTAATTTTAATGAGTGGCTACGTGTCTTGTTAAACTCCCTTCTGCAAAAAAGTTTTATCCCTATTGTGAGGTCACCAGTATGGTATTTGTAAATTGAAAGCATATCCCCACTCAAGCGTCTCTTCTCCAGAGAGAATAAGTTCAGTGCTCGCAACCTTTCTTCATAACTAATGTCCTCCAGACTATTTATTAGCTTTGTTACCCTTCTTTGTACTCCATTTCCAGTACATCCTTCCTAAGGATTGGTACCCAGAACTGAACAGCATACTCCGGGTGCGGCCGTACCAGAGTCTTGTAGAGTGGTTTATAATACACTTCTGGTGGTGTACACAGTATATAATACAATGCAGCTGTTGTACAGTTGCTAATACAGTGCAGACGGTGTACACAGTATCTAATGCAGTGTGTACAATTTCTAATACACGTCAGGCGGTGTATTAATATATATACATTATATATATATATATATATTTATATACAGTGCATTCAGTGGTGTATACTTTCTAATACACTTCAAGCAGTGTACACAGTATCTAATACAGTGTGTACAGTTTCTAATACACTTCTGGTGATGTACACGGTATATCATTTTTCAAAATTGTCGCTCTTTTTTTGTTTGTAGCACAAAAAATAAAAACCACAGAGGTGATCAAATACCACCAAAAGAAAGCTTTATTTATGGGGAAAAAAGGACGTCAATTTTGTTTTGGTACAATGTCCCACGACTGCGCAATTGTCAGTTAAATCGATATAGTGCCGTATAGCAAAAAAGTATATATATATATATATATATATATATATATATATATATATATACTCTGCATTCAGTGTAGCCTTTATATACAGTGCATTCGGTGGTGTATATTTTCCAATACACTTCAGATGGTCTACACAGTATCTAATACAGAGTGTAGAGTTTCTACTACACTTCTGGTGGTGTACACAGTATACAATACAGTGCAGCTGTTGTACAGTTTCTAATACACTGCAGGCGGTATACACAGTATCTAATACAGTGTGTACAGTTTCTACTACACTTCTGGTGGTGTACACAGTATACAATACAGTGCAGTTGTTGTACAGTTTCTAATACAGTGCAGCTGTTGTACAGTTTCTAATACAGTGCAGGCGGTGTACACAGTATCTAATACAGTGTGTACAGTTTCTAATACACTCCTGATGGTGTACACAGTTTACAATACAGTGCAGCCGTTGTACAGTTTCTTTTACAATGCAGACGGTGTACACAGTATCTAATACAGTGTGTACAGTTTCTACTACACTATTGGTGGTGTACACAGTATACAATACAGTGCAACCGTTTTACAGTTTCTAATACAGTGCAGGCGGTGTACACAGTATCTAATACAGTGTATACAGTTTCTAATATACTTCTAGTGGTGTACATAGTATACAATACAGTGCAGCCATGATACAGTTTCTAATACAATGCAGGCGGTGCACACAGTATCTAATACAGTGTGTATACACTTCAGGCGGTGTATTAATATAGATACACAGTCTAGTATATATATATATATATATATATATATATATATATATATATATATACTCTACATTCAGTGTAGCCTATATATATATATATATATATATATATATATATATATGCAGTGCATTTGGTGGTGTGTAGTTTCTAATACACTTCAGGCGGTGTACACAGTATATAATACAGTGTAGTGTGGAGTTGCAAAACAAAAAATACATCATGTCCAGAAGGCCACCAAGAAGAGGCAGGCGCTCGCAGGCCACTAAAAGAGGGCAAGCAGCCTCTGTGTCTACAGTCAACAGTGGTGGTCATGGACATGCTGCATCCTCTGCAGGTGGTCGTGAGGCACGCTTGTCCTTTTTTCTGCTGCTGGCCATGTTATTGAGCCACAACATGCAGAAGAGTTGGTGGAGTGGATAACGACGCCGTCCTCATCCTCCTTATCCTCTGTCACTCAGGCTCAGAGTAGTTTGCCTTCCAGCGCAGCTGCCAAAGTGGCCTATTCCACTGGCTCCTTGTCCACAGTCACCCCTTCCATAGCCCCACCATCATCATTATTATTATTATTATACAGGATTTATATAGCGCCAACAGTTTACGCAGCGCTTTGCAATGTAAAACCAGAGTGTCGGTTACCACAGTGTCGGTTACATGATGCTGGAGAATGCGCAGCGATTTGAAGGCTCGATGTCGGTTCACAGGTTGAGGAAGGGACATTTTGGGCTCTCTACCAGCATGTGAAAGGCAATGTTTTGGCCTCGTTGGACAGGGCCGCCAGCAGTAAGGTTCATATTACCGCTGACTTATGGTCCAGCAGGCATAGGCAGGGACGTTACCTTTCCTTCAAGGCGCACTGGGTAACTCTGCTGGCAACTGGGAAGGATGCAGGACCGCCTCATTTGTCACATGCCCACCAGGTGGATCTCAACATTGGAAATTCTGCAGTGCCTGCACACACAGCAGGGGGCCATCAATGAGTACCTGTGCGAGTATGGCACCAGGACAGGGTCAGGGAAGCTTGGCATCTTTTTGCCACGCCAGTGGCTACTGATCAAGGATGCATGCACTGTCCTGTCACCATTTGAGGAGGCCACAAGGATGGTGAGCAGCGACAATGCATGCATCAGTGACACTGTCCATTTAGTCTTCCTGCTGGAGCACACGCTTCTTGGAATCATAGACAGGGCAACTGAGGCAGAACAGCAGGAGAAAGAGGAGGACTTCCTTTCCTCTCAAGCCCCCCTTTATCCAGATAGCATTCCTGCGGGCCCAACAAACATGCAGGAAAAAGAGGAGGAGGAGGATTGTGTCAGCATGGATGTAGAGGATAACACTCAGCAGCAGTCTTCAAGGGGTCGTTTTCAGTCCCCAGAAACACAAGGAGTTGTACATGGCTGGGAGGAGGTAGTTATGGATAATGTGATCCTTAGTGACCCAGAGGATTAAGAATCGAATGCCTCTGCAAACTTACGCTGCATAGCCTCCCTGATTCTGCAAAGCCTGCGAAAGGACCCTAGGATTCGTGGTATCAAGGAGAGGGATCATTACTGGCTGGCAACCCTTCTTGATCCACGTTACAAGGGTAAAGTTGCAGAACTCATCCTGCCTTCGCATAGGGAGGAGAGGATAAAACATCTTCAGGAGGCCTTTAAGAAAGGTTTGTGTAATGCATTTCCAGACCCTGGGAGGTTACCATTTCCTGGTGCTGGACAACGTGTTGCTGAGGCTTCGTTCAGTCAGAGGAAAAGCGGTGGAGAAGGTGGCCGGCTGACCGATGCCTTTAAACAATTTTTCAGTCCTCAGCGCCAAGGTCTGATCGGTTCAAGCAACCATCGCCAGCGTCTGGCGTATGGCGCAGGAATATCTAGGGGCGAGAGCAGACTTGGAGACCTTTCCAACAGAACATCCAGGGGGTTACTGGGTCTTGAGGATGGACCACTGACCAGAACTTGCAAAATATGCAATAGAGCTACTGGCCTGTCCTGCATCCAGAGTGCTTTCTGAAAGCACATTCAGTGCTGCTGGAGGGTTTGTAACAGATCAAAGAGTGCACCTGTCCACGGACTCCATGGATAGGCTCACATTTATAAAAATGAATCAGTCCTGGATCAGCAACTATCAAGCACCTGATGCTGATGTAACTGATTGAATTTGCTAAGGATCGGGGATCCCTTGAAGACTGCCTATGCTGACTATCCTATTCCTCCTTAATCTTGATGATGCTAGCTTCCAACAATATTTTTGGTTTAGGGCACCACCACCACCACTCAAGGGGCATGTAATCACAATTTTTGATATAATATTTCACAGCAGAGCCTGTTCCTGCACCCAACAAGAGTAACTATGAGGGGTTACAGTGTTCTGGTGCTACCAAAAGCAAAGGCCCAATTTCTCTGCCCCTGTTTAACAGGGGCATGTAATTACAATTTTTGATATAATATTTAACAGCAGGGCCCGTTCCTGTGCCCAACAAGAGTAACTGTGAGGGGTTACAGTGTTCCTTGCACCACCAACACCTAAGGGCCAATTTTTCTGCAGAGTATATGGGGCAGGCCGTATAGTATATATACTTCTGTTCAAAGTATATAGTGCCTGGGGGCCTGGGGGATTTTTGAAATTTTGGTGTGGGGTTCCCCTTAATATCCATACCAGACCTGAAGGGCCTGGTATGGATTTTAAGGGGGCATCCACGCCATATTTTTTTGGTATGTTTGGTGCGGGGTTCCCCTTAATATTCATACCAGCCCCAAAGGGCCTGGTAATGGACTGGGGGGGGAACCCATGCCATTTTTTTTCAATGATTTTTATCTATATTGCCGGGATCCGAAAATACATTACAGCCGCAAGCAGTTTTAAATGACATTTTTTCCTTTAGAAATGTAATTTTGCTTTGGTACTGTTATAAATATGGGAAAGATGCGCTTACAGGCAGGCTAAGGAGACCCCCCCCCCCCCCCCCAGGCACGATATTTAATGGAATATTACATTTTTATTGTTTTACTTTAAGCATTCTTAAAATCACTGCTCCTGAAAAAGCGTCAGTTTTGAAAACTTTTTTTGCATTCATACATGTCCCCTCGGGCAGCACCCGGGTCCCCAAAGGCATTTTTATGGCAATAACTTGCATACAAGCCTTTAAAATGAGCACTTTTAATTTTTCACGCTCGCACCCCATAGACTTTAACGGTTCTTTAACGGTTTGCCTGTTCGCATGTTCTGCTGCGACCCGAACCAGGGGGTGTTCAGATCATCCCTAGTCACCACTTGCAGCACATTTCAGTGTCACAGATTGGGTCACAAAACTTGCTTACTTGTGTGACATATTTAACCTGCTCAACTAACTCAATCTGTCACTTCAGGGGAGAATGAGAACTGTGTTCAAGTTGGCAGATAAAGTTGCTGCATTCAAAGCCAAACGGGAATTATGGGGGCGACGAGTGAACAATGGGATTTTTGACATGTTTCAAACATTATTAGAGCTTTTGAAAGAGACTGAGCAAGGACTTTCTTTCACCCAGCTGGTGCATGATCACATCTCTCAGCTTTCAAAAGAATTTGAGCATTACTTCCCAACCACAAAAGACCCCCGAACTGGGAAGAAATGGATCCGTGACCCACTTGTGAGTAAGCCAGGTGAATCCACTTTGTCCGTGCTAGAAGAGAATGAACTGCTTGAGATCGCAAATGATGGTGGCCTTAAAAGTGTGTTTGAGACTACTTCAAATCTCCATACGTTCTGGATTAAAGCCAAGGCAGAGAATCCTGCAATTGCCACAAAAGAACTGAAAAGCCTGCTTCCATTTCCAACATCCTATCTTTGTGAAGCTGGGTTTTCTGCAGTGGCAGCAACCAAAACGAGATTACGGAGTAGATTGGACATAAGCAACACATTTCAGGTGTCACTGTCTCCTATCACCCCAAGATGGGACCGCCTAGTTGCAGGAAAACAAGCTCAGGGCTCCCACTGATTCTGCATTATGGTGAGTTGAACTATTTCATTATATATTCCAATGTAATAGAAATAACGTGTTTCAGTCATCCTGACACCATAACACTGTCTAGTTGCAGGGAAACAAGCTCAGGGCTCCCACTGATTCCACATTACGGTGAGTTGAACTATATAAACGCAACACATCAGATCCAGCCTGTCAGTCAGCAGCTCTCCTGCTGTGTTCCTCCACGCTCACTGGAGCACTGAGCTGTGGAGGGGTGGGGAGTGGCCATCTCAGGCTCTTAGTGGCTTGCTGAGAAGGGCATCAGTCCAGGCACCTGGCAGATCCAGACTTTATTTTCATGATGACGCGGTGCCTGGACTGATTCCTGTGACTTCAGCAGAGAGCGGACTTCAGACCGCTCTCTGCTGAAAAGGGGTCACAGGAGTGCAAAATGAATTGCACTCCTGTGACCCATAGGAGAAGCCCAGCCAAACAACCTTAGACTGGACTTCTCCTTTAAGGAGGCCTGCCCCATGCCAATCCAGGTAGGGGATTGGTCAGGGCTCCTTAGAACACCCCAGGCAGCTCCACCTCTCCTCTCCTCCTCTGCTTCTAGAATCCTCTAGAAGAAAGAGGGAGGTCTCAGTGAGTCACCAGCTGCTAAACTCTAAATCACAGCCCACACAAACCAAAACAAACAGGCCTGGCTCCCAGCCAGGCCTGCCTAAATGTACCTACACTCACAAAAAGAATCCTAATCTAGCACCTACCTATGTAGAGGTGCTAAAGATGTAAAATTTGGATATTTTAATATTCAGATGACACCAGAGCAGAGAAGCCGATATGGACAGTTCTGTTGTCTCTCCTGCCTGTTTGAATATTTAAAGCGTGGTGAGCGACGTCTCAGAAGAGCCTCCATTCCCAGTCAATGTCTCTTATGAAGAAAAGCGTCGGCTGGAGCCGAATTTTGTGACATCACCAAGTACCAGCCTGCAGGCAAGGTCGGCGGCTCTGTGTTTTATTTGCCTTCTAACGTTTATTTTCATATAAGCGCAATGGTTAGTTTTAAACAAAATGGTAATTTTACATACTGCACTATGAAGTCACTTCCTCCTTGAACCCCCATGCTGTAGAACATCTACAACAGGATGAGCCATGGAGTCGAGGATATTTGAGAGATATACTGAGTGAAACAACCTCTTTACTATGAAGGAGTGCTTTCACAGGAGCCTTGGGAGTGGAACTCCTCAGCTGCCTGATATTGACATAAGCAAGTTAGATCCTTATAATTTGGGATTCAGCCTTTCAGTTTGTGTGGGATAGAGCACCATATGAAGCACTGATATTCTGTGAATCACTTTTCATCTTTATAGGAGCACCTGATTGGACTTTTTCACTGGGAAATTCACTTTTATTTTTTGATTGTTTCCTTTTATGGACTCTAGGAATTTGTTAAATATCGAACAAATATCGGAATAGATATATATTTTTAGTTTACGCACTTAATTGTTTTATATATATTTATGTATATGTATATTTACTTATTTGATTCTTCATTCGTCCATGCTGCTACACCAGTCCTCACAGCGTCTACTCCCCTACACTCCAGCAGTCCTTAGGTCCAAGGTCCATAGCCCTGCATTGGACATGATGATGCAGAGGGACAGTCCACCACAGGAGTGTGGGAGAGCACTGCCTGCCAGAGGATCAGATAAGTAAAATTGATTTGACTCTCCCCTAGACTAAATAAGCCATTAACCCTTGCAGTGCAAGCACAGCCCCACTTCAAGTGATAATCATCAAGTTCCCATAGATAGGCTTTAACTAATCTCCAAATTCCTCCTTCCACAGTGCTTGTCAACCTCTTTTATAGAAATACAATAACAGTTTATGATTATTTTCAATCCTTGGAATTATGTATATGCAGAAAAAAAATAAAACAGTGAATGTAACATTCACCAAACATTCACTGCAGCCTGGTGCATGTGTTTTAATATTCAGTGACTGATTCACCTACAAGGAATGTTTGATGGCTACAACATTAACTGCTTTATAAATACACCCCAAATTCTGCATGGAACTATAAAACAAATGCTGTATTGCATTTTGTTCCACCTCGTCATACTTAATAATTTCTTTCACATGTTGTAATTTAAAAATTGGTGGTATAAGTATATGAAACCTATTGATTACTGCATTTATACCTTCTGGTGGCAGTATAAGTACATTTCAACCAAAGCATCAAAACTCCATAATACTATTCAGGATACATTAAACAGCAATCTTAAATTGCGTACAAAATCTAATTTGAAAACCTCATGGCACCAGTCACAGTGAAATCATTGGACGTTTATATAGAGGTATGAGGTTTATTGCATTCTGCCTGTGAATTTATTGGAGGTTTATTGTGTCTAATCAAAAAAACAAGAATGTATTACATTTTAGTTTACCAGTCCTTAGATGTAACAGCTGCATTTGTTTTTATTTTTACCCTTCATTTTTACCTGGTGATCCACCCTGTTGCTTCTTGTTTACACTGAGTTCTTCCCCATATGTACTGTATGGGGCAGCCATGGTTTTGACACCGGCTGGACTTATATGCCCCGTACACACGGTCGGATTTTCCGAAGGAAAATGTGTGATAGGACCTTGTTGTCGGAAATTCCGACCGTGTGCAGGCTCCATCACACATTTTCCATAGGAATTTCCGACACACAAAGTTTGAGAGCTTGCTATAAAATTTTCCGACAACAAAATCCGTTGTCGAAAATTCCAATCGTGTGTACACAAATCCGACACACAAAGTGCCACGCATGCTCAGAATAAATTAAGAGATGAAAGCTATTGGCTACTGCCCTGTTTATATGACTTATACTGCCACCAGACGTATGTGTTTTATGTCACCGCTAGGGATGAGCCGAACACCCCCTGGTTCGGTTCGCACCAGAACCTGCGAACGGACCGAAAATTTGCATGAACGTTAGAACCCCATTGACGTCTATGTGACTCGAACGTTCAAAATCAAAAGTGTTCATTTTAAAGGCTAATTTGCATGGTATTGTCCTAAAAATGGTTTGGGGGCCCGGGTCCTACCCCAGGGGACATGTATCAATGCAAAAAAAACTTTTAAAAACGGACGTTTTTTCGGGAGCAGTGATTTGAATGATGCTTAAAGTAAAAAAAAAAAAAGTGAAATATTCCTTTAAATATCGTACCTGGGGGTTGTCTATAGTATGCCTGTAAAGTGACGCGTGTTTCCCGTGTTTAGAACAGTCCCTGCACCAAATGTCATTTTTAAAGGAAAAAATCTCATTTAAAACTGCTTGCGGGTTTAATGTAATGTCGGGTCCTGGCAATATGGATGAAAATCAGTGAGACAAACGGCATGGGTACCCCCCAGTCCATTACCAGGCCCTTTGGGCCTTGTATGGATATTAAGGGGAACCCTGCACCCAAATTAAAATAAGGAAAGGTGTGGAGCCACCAGGCCCTATATACTCTGAACAGCAGTATACAGGCGGTGCAAACAAGACAGGGACTGTAGGTTTGTTGTTAAGTAGAATCTGTTTGTAATTTTGAACGGGTACATTTTTAACGTGTTTAGCTCCAGCCAAAAAAATCTTTTTTAAGCTTTTTGGAAAACATAGGGAAGGGTTATAGCCCCTGTGACATTTGTTTTGCTTTCTTTCCTCCTCTTCAGAAGATTTCACCTCACTTTTTGTCCCAATGACAAATGTTTTTTGAAAATGTGGGGTTTTTTGTGGAACAAGGATTGGAAAGCATCAGTGGAAAGGAGAAATGTTTTTTCCATATTAACTCTTACAGGAGAGAATTTCCCTTCCTACGGGTAGATTTCATCTCACTTCCTGTTGTCTCCTTCCGTTTGCATGTAGGAGTCGTTTGTAAGTTAGATGTTTGAAAGTAGGGGCCTGCCCTATATACTCAGCAGAAATTTGGGCCTTAGGTGTTGTTGTGGCCACAACACTGTAAGCCCTCACAGGGCCCTGCTGTGAAATATTAGATCAAGAATTGTAATTACATGCCCCTGTTGAACAGGGGCAGAAAAACTGGGCCTTTAGTGGTGGTGGTGCTGGTGCCACAACATAAGGTCCTCACTCGCTCTTGGTGGGTGCAGAAATGGGCCCTGCTGTGAAATATTAGATCAAGAATTGTAATTACATGCCCTTGTTGAACAAGGGCGGAAAAATTGGCCCTTTGGTGGTGGTGGTGGTGGTGCTGGTGCCACAACACTGTAAGTCCTCACTCGCTCTTGGTGGGTGCAGAAATGGGCCCTGCTGTGAAATATTAGATCAAGAATTGTAATTACATGCCCCTGTTGAACAAGGGCAGAAAAATTGGGCCTTTGGTGGTGGTGGTGGTGGTGGTGGTGCTGGTGCCACAACACTGTAAGTCCTCACTCGCTCTTGGTGGGTGCAGAAATGGGCCCTGCTGTGAAATATTAGATCAAGAATTGTAATTACATGCCCCTGTTGAACAGGGGCTGAAAAATTAGGCATAAGGCACTGGTGCTAGTGCCACAACACTGCAAAACCTCACAGACACTCTAGTTGGAATGCAGGAACGAGCCCTGCTGCAAAGTATTGCATCAAAAATTGTAATTACACGCCCCTGTTAAACAAGGGCTGAAAAATTGGGCCTTAGGCACTGGTGCTGGTGCCACAACACTGCAACCCCTCACAGACACTCTAGTTGGAACGCAGGAACGAGCCCTGCTGCAAAGTATTGCATCAAAAATTGTAATTACACGCCCCTGTTAAACAGGGGCAGAAAAATTGGGCCTTAGGCACTGGTGCTGGTGCCACAACACTGCAACCCCTCACAGATACTCTAGTTGGAATGCTGAAATGAGCCTGCTGCAAATTATTGCATCAAAAATTCTAATTACACGCCCCTGTTAAACAAGGGCTGAAAAATTGGGCCTTAGGCACTGGTGCTGGTGCCACAACACTGCAACCCCTCACAGACACTCTAGTTGGAACGCAGGAACGAGCCCTGCTGCAAAGTATTGCATCAAAAATTGTAATTACACGCCCCTTTTAAACAGGGGCAGAAAAATTAGGCCTTAGGCACTGGTGCTGGTGCCACAACACTGCAGCCCCTCACAGATACTCTAGTTGGAATGCTGAAATGAGCCCTGCTGCAAAGTATTGCATCAAAAATTGTAATTACACGCCCCTGTTAAACAAGGGCTGAAAAATTGTGCCTTAGGCACTGGTGGTGGCACCCAAAACCAAAAATGTTCTTACAAGCTATCAGCGTGATGATTGAGGAGGAAGAGGATAATTACTCAGGGATAGTCACTCAGCATCAGCATAGGCAGTCTTTGAAGGGATCTGAGATTTCAAAAAAAATTATTCGGTTACATCAGCATCAGGTGCTTGGTAGCTGGTGGTGATCCAAGACTGATTCATTTTTATGAAGGTCACTCGATCGACCGAGTCGGTGGACAGACGCACCCTGTGATCGGTTACCACGCCTCCAGCAGCACTGAATGTGCGTTCCGAAAGAACCCTGGATGCAGGACAGGCCAGTAGCTCAATTGCATACTGTGCAAGCTCTGGCCAGTGATCCATCCTCAAGACCCAGTAACCCAGAGGATTTTCGGTGGGAAAGGTGTCCAAGTCTGATCTTGCCCCTAGGTATTCCTGCACCATGTAAAACAGACGCTGGTGATGGTTGCTGGAACCGATCATACCTTGGGGCTGCGGACCAAAAAATTGTCTGAACGCATCGGTCAGACGGCCACCTTCTCCACCGCTCCTTCTTTGACTGACCGAAGCCTCAGCAACACGTTGTCCAGAAACAGGAGTTTGTAACCTCCCAGTCTCTGGGAACGCGTTGCACAGACCTTTCTGCAAGGCCTCCCGAAGATGTTTCATCCTCTGCTCCCTCTGCGATGGCAAGATAAGGTCCGCAACCTTACCCTTGTAACGTGGATTAAGGAGGGTTGCCAGCCAGTATTGGTCCTTCTCCTTGATACCACGAATACGAGGATCCTTACGCAGGCTTTGCAGGATCAGGGAGGCCAGGCAGCGTAGGTTTGCTGAGGCATTCGGTCCGGAGTCCTCTGGGTCACTAAGGACGACATGGTCCACAGCCACCTCCTCCCAGCCACGTACAAGTCCATGGGTTTCTTGGGACTGATCCCTTAAAGACTGCTGCTGATGCTGAGTGCCAGGCTCCACCTCCATACTGACACAATCTTCCTCCTCCTCCTCCTCGTCCTCTTCCTGTGTGATCGGCGGGCACGCAGGAACACTGTCTGGATAAAGGGGGCCTTGAGAGCTAAGGAAGTCCTCCTCTTCCTGCCTCTGTTCTGCCTCAAGTGCCCTGTCCATTATTCCACGCAGCGTGTGCTCCAACAGGTGGACAAGGGGGACAGTGTCACTGATGCATGCACTGTCACTGCTCACCATCCTCATGGCCTCCTCAAATGGGGACAGGACAGTGCATGCATCCCTGATCATGGCCCACTGGCGTGGGGAAAAAAAACCAAGCTCCCCTGACCCTGTCCTGGTGCCATAGTCGCACAGGTACTCATTGATAGCCCTCTGCTGCGTGTGCAGCCGCTGCAGCATGGCCAACGTTGAGTTCCACCTGGTGGGCATGTCACAGATTAGGCGGTTCTTGGACAGGTTAAACTCCTTTTGGAGGTCCGTCAGCCGAGCACTGGCATTATATGACCGGCGGAAATGCACACAGACTTTCCTGGCCTGCCTCAGGACATCCTGTAAGCCCGGGTACCTGCCCAAGAACCGCTGCACTACCAAGTTAAGGACGTGAGCCAAACAGGGCACATGGGTCATTTGTCCCTGTCGGAGGGCAGAGAGGAGGTTGGTGCCATTGTCGCAAACCACCATTCCTGCCTTAAGTTGGCGTGGCGTCAACCACCTCTCAACCTGCCCCTGCAGAGCTGACAGAACCTCTGCCCCAGTGTGGCTCCTGTCCCCCAAGCACACCAGCTCAAGCACCGCATGGCATCTTTTGGCCTGCGTACTTGCGTAGCCCCTTGAACGGCTACGGAGCACCGCTGGTTCCGAGGACAAAGCACAGGAAGAGGCCATGGAGGAAGAAGAAGAGGATGGGGTGGAGGAGAGAGGTGTGTCACAATCATTAGCATTTTGGAGGCGTGGTGGTGGAACAACCTCCAACACTACTGCACCTTGTCCTGCATCCTTCCCAGCTGCCAGCAGAGTCACCCAATGCGCCGTGAAACTTAGGTAACGTCCCTGTCCATGCCTGCTGGACCATGAGTCAGCGGTAATATGCACCTTACCACTGACCGCCCTGTCCAGCGAGGCATGGACATTGCCTTCCACATGCCGGTAGAGAGCAGGAATCGCCTTCCGTGAGAAAAAGTGGCGTTTGAGTACCTGCCACTGAGGAACCGCACATTCCACAAACTCACGAAAGGGGGCAGAGTCTACCAACTGAAAAGGCAGCAGTTGAAGTGCTAGCAATTTTGCCAAGCTAGCATTCAACCGCTGGGCATGTGGATGGCTGGGAGCAAACTTCTTTCGGCGGTGCAGCAGCTGGGGCAGGGAAATTTGCCTGGTACAATCTGACGTTGGTGTACCAAAAGCAGATTGCCCCCAAGTACTTGGCTGTGACACACCTAATTCTACACCTTTATTCCTCTCAGTGCAGGTCTCAGAGAGGACTGAAGGTATAGTGAGGTTGGAGATCTCAGCTGATGATGAGCAAGGAGAGGTCCTCTTTGTTCTTTGGTGTGGGTCTTTTAGATACGCTTGCCAATGAACTGCATGGCAGGTCAACATATGTCTGGTCAAGCATGTGGTACCCAAGCGGGAGATGTTTTGGCCATGCGAGATACGCTTGAGACATATATTGCAAATAGCAGCGGTGCGATCTGATGCACTCGTCTCAAAAAAGGCCCACACCAAAGAAGTTTTTGAATAACGCACAGAGACTGCAGCGCCCTACACATGTGGAACTTTGGGGTGTGATGCAGTCAATGTGCTGCCCGTAGGCTGGCCCCTGGAGGGCATCCTGCCTCGTTGGTGATGTGCCGCCTCCTCCTCCTCTCTCCTATCAGGCACCCACGTTGAGTCAGTGACCTCATCATCCCCTCCCTCCTCATCACTGGAGCAAACCTGGCAGTATGCTGCAGCAGGGGGAGCATGACTGCCAGATTGCTGTCCTTCTTGGGCACCCCCTCTGTCCGTGCTCATGTAACTGCCTTCATCGAGCTCAGTATCATCATCAGAGCCTTCCAAACGCTGGGCATCCTCCTGGAGCATGTACCCAACACTGTGGTCAAACAGTTCGAGGGACTCCTCAGGAAGACATGGTGGGGCTAGTGAAGGAGTCACTGATGACATTGAGCCGAGGGAAGAGGCCGCTGCTTTGCCAGACAAAGTATCCTGGGCATGGGTGAGAGAGAATGAGGAGGATGAGGACGGCTTGGTCATCCACTCGACCAAGTCTTCTGCATGTTGCGGCTCAACACGGCCAGCTGCCGAAAAAAAGCCCAAGCGTGTCCCACGGCCACGTGCTGATGAGGATGCACCGTCTCCATGACCAGCACTAGACACAGAGCCTGCTTGCCCTCTCTTATTGGCTTGTGACTGTCTGCCTCTCCTTCTTGGCCTTCCAGACATACTAATGGCCTGTAGCTGCACTAAGCTGGGATATATATATATATATATATATATATATATATATATATATATATATACTGATACTGCAGATAGCAAAATCAACTGCCTGCCTGTAGTATGAGAACACCCCCAACCTTCTACAGGTAGCTTTAGCTGAACACTGTGAGGTGGACGCACCCCACTAACTTGTAGGTTTAGCTGAACACTGTGAGCAGGACGCACTGCACTAACTGTAAATAGTCTAGCTGCCAGACTGTGGTACTAATAGGATCAAAAGAACACCAGTAATTTTCTTCAGGTAGCCGTATATACTGTAAGAAGACAAGCCTGCCTGTCAGTAAGAAGATAACAGGAACGGATCTAGCTGAACACTGTGAGCAGGACGCACCCCACTAACTTGTAGGTTTAGCTGAACACTGTGAGCAGGACACACTGCACTAACTGTAAATAGTCTAGCTGCCTGACTGTGGTACTAATAGGATCAAAAGAACACCAGTAATTTTCTTCAGGTAGCTGTATATACTGTAACAAGACAAGCCTGCCTGTCAGTAAGAAGATAACAGGAACGGATCTAGCTGAACACTGTGAGCAGGACGCACCCCACTAACTTGTAGGTTTAGCTGAACACTGTGAGGTGGACGCACCACACTAACTTGTAGGTTAAGCTGAACACTGTGAGCAGGACGCACCCCACTAACTTGTAGGTTTAGCTGAACACTGTGAGCAGGACGCACCCCACTAACTTGTAGGTTTAGCTGAACACTGAGCAGGACGCACTGCACTAACTGTAAATAGTCTAGCTGCCTGACTGTGGTACTAATAGGATCAAAAGAACACCAGTAATTTTCTTCAGGTAGCTGTATGTACTGTAACAAGACAAGCCTGCCTGTCAGTAAGAAGATAACAGGAACGGATCTAGCTGAACACTGTGAGCAGGACGCACAGCACTAACTTGTAGTTTTAGCTGAACACTGTGAGCAGGACGCACCGCACTAACTTGTAGGTTTAGCTGAACACTGTGAGGTGGACGCACCACACTAACTTGAAGGTTTAGCTGAACACTGTGTCAGGAAAAGCCCTCTTGCAGTTTTTCCAGCAGATTGAGGGTTAAACGAATGCCTGTGCATAGAAGCGCCATCCGGCGCTCGCGCACGCGCAATAGCGCTAATAGTGCTAACAAACGTACGCGCATGCGCAATAGCACCAATAGCACTAACGTGCGTACGCGCATGAGCAATAGCGCCACTTGGCGCCAAAGATAGGCTATTTAAAGAAGACTGTTTCAATGCTGCCTTGCCGTCCGGTCCACAGCGTTTCCTGAGACCCCTGCTACCTTGTTACCAGTTTTCCTGTATCCAGTACTTACTTGGCTTGTTCCTGACTTACCTGCTTGCTGCCCGCCCCGATCTTGGCTTGGACTCTGACTATTCTCTTGGTTTGCCCTTCTGTACCTGATCTGCCCGCCAGTACCTTGACCCGGCTTGTCTGCACCTCCCTGCTGTCTGCAACCTGCTACAGGACTACAGTGCACCTCCCTGCTATCTGCATCCTGCTACAGTACTACAGTGCACCTCCCTGCTGTCTGCAACCTGCTACAGGACTACAGTGCACCTCCCTGCTATCTGCATCCTGCTACAGTACTACAGTGCACCTCCCTGCTGTCTGCAACCTGCTACAGGACTACAGTGCACCTCCCTGCTGACTACAGGATCCTGACTTCTACTTCAGTGTTCCAGTCAGGCACTTGTGCCCCTCTGTACTTTCGAGTCCCTGTTCACACCTTCAGGGGTTCTTAAGTCAGAGGCATACGAGAGGCCGTTCTCTGCATTCCGGGCTCCACCTACCAGGTACGTGACACACTGTGAGCAGGACGCACCCCACTAACTTGTAGGTTTAGCTGAACACTGTGAGCAGGACGCACCCCACTAACTTGTAGGTTTAGCTGAACTCTGTGAGCAGGACGCACTGCACTAACTGTAAATAGTCTAGCTGCCTGACTGTGGTACTAATAGGATCAAAAGAACACCAGAAGAAGAAGTAATTTTCTTCAGGTAGCTGTATATACTGTAACAAGACAAGCCTGCCTGTCAGTAACAAGATAACAGGAACGGATCTAGCTGAACACTGTGAGCAGGACGCACCCCACTAACTTGTAGGTTTAGCTGAACACTGTGAGCAGGACGCACCCCACTAACTTGTAGGTTTAGCTGAACACTGTGAGCAGGACGCACCCCACTAACTTGTAGGTTTAGCTGAACACTGTGAGCAGGACGCACTGCACTAACTGTAAATAGTCTAGCTGCCTGACTGTGGTACTAATAGGATCAAAAGAACACCAGTAATTTTCTTCAGGTAGCTGTATATACTGTAACAAGACAAGCCTGCCTGTCAGTAAGAAGATAACAGGAACGGATCTAGCTGAACACTGTGAGCAGGATGAACCCCACTAACTTGTAGGTTTAGCTGAACACTGTGAGGTGGATGCACCACACTAACTTGTAGGTTTAGCTCAACACTGTGAGCAGGACGCACCCCACTAACTTGTAGGTTTAGCTGAACACTGTGAGCAGGACGCACCCCACTAACTTGTAGGTTTAGCTGAACACTGTGAGCAGGACGCACCCCACTAACTTGTAGGTTTAGCTGAACACTGTGAGCAGGACGCACCCCACTAACTTGTAGGTTTAGCTGAACACTGTGAGCAGGACGCACTGCACTAACTGTAAATAGTCTAGCTGCCTGACTGTGGTACTAATAGGATCAAAAGAACACCAGTAATTTTCTTCAGGTAGCTGTATATACTGTAACAAGACAAGCCTGCCTGTCAGTAAGAAGATAACAGGAACGGATCTAGCTGAACACTGTGAGCAGGATGAACCCCACTAACTTGTAGGTTTAGCTGAACACTGTGAGGTGGACGCACCACACTAACTTGTAGGTTTAGCTCAACACTGTGAGCAGGACGCACCCCACTAACTTGTAGGTTTAGCTGAACACTGTGAGCAGGGCGCACCCCACTAACTTGTAGGTTTAGCTGAACACTGTGAGCAGGACGCACTGCACTAACTGTAAATAGTCTAGCTGCCTGTCTGTGGTACTAATAGGATCAAAAGAACACCAGTAATTTTCTTCAGGTAGCTGTATATACTGTAACAAGACAAGCCTGCCTGTCAGTAAGAAGATAACAGGAACGGATCTAGCTGAACTGAATACAGTGTATATATATATATATATATATATATATATATATATATATATATATGCAACACCTGGGATGCATATATATATACACAATACACTGTAAGTGCAGCTAACTGATTGACTGTCCTGCCTAATCTATCTAACTCAAATCAAATGTCACTGTCTGTCTCTCTCTCTCAATGAATGCCGGAACACACACTACACAGGGCCGCCGTGCAGGCGGCCTTATATAGTGTGGGGCGTGTACTAAATCCCCTGAGCCATAATTGGCCAAAGCCTCCTTGGCTTTGGCCAATTACGGCTCTCTGTTCAGACGGCGCTGTGATTGGCCAAGCATGCGGGTCATAGTGCATGCTTGGCCAATCATCAGCCAGCAATGCACTGCGATGTCGCAGTGAATTATGGGCCGTGACGCACCACACGAATTTGGCGCGAACGGCCCATATCGTTCTCAATTCGGCGAATGGGCGAACAGACGATGTTCGATTCGAACATGGGTTCGACTCGAACACGAAGCTCATCCCTAGTCACTGCGTTCAGAATGATCGGATTTTCCGACAACTTTGTGTGACCGTGTGTATGCAAGACAAGTTTGAGACAACATCCGTCGGAAAAAATCAATGGATTTTGTTGTCGGAATGTCCGATCAATGTCCGACCGTGTGTACAGGGCAATAATATGTCTGCCTCTGTTCATCTCCATCAAATGGTGGATTGATGGGACTAGCAGTTTACATGTAGCCAGGAGCTGGATGTCTGTTTATTCCTGCAATCAGAAGACACTGGGGGTTATTTACTAAAGGCAAATCCACTTTGCACTGCAAGTGCACTTGGAAGTACAGTCGCTGTAGAACTGAGGGGAACATGCAAGAAAAATAAAAAACAGCATTTTAGCTTGCACATGATCGGATGATAAAATCAGCAGAGCTACCGCTCATTTCAGATCTTGCCCTCAGATCTACAGCGACTGCACTTTCAGTGCACTTTCAAGTGCACTTGTAGTGCAAAATGGATTTGCCTTTAGTAAATCAACCCCACTGTGTGGCATTGTTTCAGAGGAAGCTGTTTCCCTCTAGTGTTCCAGTGTGGGATGTCCTATTACTTTCTAAATCAGAGACAAGTAGGAGCAAAGCATCCTGGGATATGTAGTCCATACAGATAGGATTGGCCCTCTGGCTGAGTTATGTGAAACTACAACTACCAGTGGGCTGATGGAGAAGAGCAGACCGCTGGGAGGGACTATAAGAGAACAGGCTTGGGGCCTAGCACGCTCTCTTGGGACCAGCATGGATCTGCATGCAGAGAATCTATTAGAGGGTGAGCTGCAGCTGTTTTGCGGCCTGCTCTGGCGGATTTACCCAGCGGATATCTGGAACAACAGTTCCCCTTCACTGTCCAGGGGCAGCCTGGAGGCCGCTCCTGTTCCATCCACCCTGCAGTAATATCGGATTCGTGTGAGCTGGAGGCAGGGGCGGATCCAGAGTCTAGTCTCGGGAGGGGCACTGCCAGAAAATATATTTTTTTGGGGTACATCTATCGGGGAAATGGCTGGTGTTGGCGCTTCAATCATCACGGCACTATGGTTGTTATGGTGTCAGGATGATTGAAGCGCATTATTACTATTAATACATTGTTATAAAAAATTAAATAGTTTAACCATAATCACAATCATAATTCACCATAATGCAGAATCAGTGGGAGCCCCGAGTGTGTCACTTGCCACGTCACCTGTCACCAGATGCAGATTGTCACTTGCCATGTCGCCTGCCACATGTTGCGGATTGTCACTTGCCACGTCACCTGATGCAGATTGTCACTTGCCACGTCGCCTGCCGCATGTTGCGGATTGTCACTTGCCACGTCGCTTGTCATCAGATGCAGATTGTCACTTTCTACGTCGCCTGCCGCATGTTGCGGATTGTCACTTGCCACGTCGCCTGTCACCAGATGCAGATTGTCACTTGCCACGTCGCCTGCCACATGTTGCGGATTGTCACTTGCCAGGTAGCCTGTCACCAGATGAAGATTGTCACCTGCCACATGTTGCGGATTGTCACTTGCCAGGTCGCCTGTCACCAGATGAAGATTGCCACTTGCCACGTCGCCTGCCACATGTTGCGGATTGCCACTTGCCAGGTCGCCTGTCACCAGATGAAGATTGTCACTTGCCACCTGCTAAGGTCGTCTCTCTACTGCCGCAGCTGCCTGCATGGTGAGGGGGGAACTGCAGGGATGCAGGGCGGGCGCCGGGCGGTGGGAGATGATGTCATCTCTCTGCTCCCCCACCCGCCAGCTCCCTGATTGGCCAGCAGCCCGCTCACACATCGAGCGGCGCCGGCACATCTCACCACCTGAGCCGCCGGGCCAGCCCGCTGTCTCTCTCCTGCAGAGCCGCCCGGCGGCTCTCTCAGCTATGGAGCCGCCCGGCGGCTCTTTCACTTACGGAGCTGCTCACTGGCTCTGTCACCTACGGAGCCGCCCGGCGGCTCTCTCACCTATGGAGCCGCCCGGCGGCTCTTTCACTTACGGAGCCACTCGCTGGCTCTGTCACCTACAGAGCCGCCCGGCGGCTCTCTCGTCAGCTCTCTGACTCTGACTCACCCGCATTTCTCGGAGGGGGCAATTGCCCCGTTGCCCCCCCCTCTGGATCCGCCCCTGGCTGGAGGTCATCCCTTGAGCCACATTCTTGAGAGATCTTCGTCTTCATCCTCATCATCATTATCATCATCATCCTTATCATCAATCTCTCCAGTTCCAGTGTGGTGAGCAGGCGATAGCCCAGTCTGATAGACACTGTATAGACATCATTGTTTCCTGCACCCATTACCATCTTTAGTTTAAGGCTGCATTCACACCTGGGCGTAGCGTTTTTGAGCGTTTCTTCCAGCGTTTTGTTGCGCGCTTTCATGCAGCGTTGTCCGGCGTTTTTGAGCTTTGGCATTTTTTTTATTAGCCAATAGGAAAAATGATCATCTGTTTCATCATTTGTTGCCATGTTGTTAGATTTTGTCATCTGCTTCCTGCTCCAAAAACGCCCTAATCTGCCCAATTCGCGCGACAAAAAAGAGTCCAGAACTTGTTTGAGCTTCAGGCATAGGGCTTCAGGCGACGTGGAGTGGAGATGTGAACCATCTCCATAGAGAATAATGCATTTTTTCCCCTCAAGCGTTTTGTAGCTTCAGGCTTCAAGCTACAAAATGCTCAGGTGTGAATGGGCTCTTAAGATCTGCATATCATAGACACTATACACAGACATCTATGCCATCCATTATTCTGCTGTTGCTTGTAGTTCCACAGAGTGTAACATCTTTTGGTCAGTGATCACTGTGAATACAATTACAGTTCTGATTTGCACATGAATATTGCCTCCTGGTTATACACCAATTATTGGATCTGCTATTCTGCTTTATCAATCAATATTCTTTGCATGCAATTAAACACCTGAGAGCTAGCTGAAGATTAACTGGATTGCCACACAGCAACACTGGACTACTTTCACTTCCCTCACTTCAGGGAATTGTTTGCTGAAGCTGTTAAAGCTGCATTTCACCGCTCTCTGTAAGAGCAGGTTCAATTGTGCTACTGCTGTTTGCTGAAGTTGTATTTGTTTATCTGTTGTTTTCCTATTCTTATGTGAAGGTGCAGTAGAGAGGGGTCTGACACTCAAAAGGGTCATTCCTTTGCTCTCCTGTAGCCCACATAGACACATTATATGCACTTATTTGGGTTTAGGAAATATAGTGTGCACTGTTGAATATTTGAATCATAAAGGTGATAGTTATTTTGCTACCCATAATATCCTTTGTAAGACAACCTTTTTGTGCTTTCTTTTCTACTCAGAGGAGGTGACAACGACATAAGGCAGCTCCTGTATGACTGTTCGAAGAGGGATTTCACACTCATTTTCATTCATAGAGTTAAATGGGGCCACACCACAACCGCAATGCACCTACATGCAATAAACACAGTCCTATTTACCTCTATGGGACATGGTGGCAGGTCACCCAATACACATTAGACTCAGTCTCAGGTGGCCTAGGTATCAGCAAGTTTAATGAGAACAAGCCATGTTACATTTTTTGCATTAACCCGAATATTTATCCTTTAATTACTACACTCATTTGGACTTAAAGTAGCTGGAAAGCCCAAAGGTTTTTACCGTCATGAATTCTATTCATGAAGGTAAAAAAACCTTCAGTATGCAGGTCCCCCCCACAGCCCCCCTAATACTTGCGTGAGCCTGATCTCGATCCAGCGATAAGCACTAGAGCGGCTGCTGTCCTGGCTTTCTGCCTCCCCATTGGCTCAATCACAGCCAGTGAGGAGGGAGCGGGGTGGGTCCGAGCCGCATTCTGTGTGTCTTATGGACACACAAAGTGGGGCTCAGGAGGAAGCAAGTGACTTGCTATGGGAGCACTCGGCAGGGGGTAGGGGTGCCCAGAGCGAGGGAGGGGCAAGGGACAAGAAGAGGAGGAACATGGTTGCTCTGTGCAAAACTCTTTACAAAGCAGGTAAGTGTAGCGCTCCCCCTGTAAGGGCCGCTGGACTTTTGGGTTCCCCTCCACAAACACAGCCAGGCAACAGGAATTTTCAGGCATTCACTTGGTAGTCAAAAATCAGTCCAGGGTGTTTTGTTTTAAGTTTATTGGGGAATAAACCTGGATGGGGATGAGAAGATATGGGATGCCCAGAACTGTACTTGAATGTAACTTGAGGACTCTGCTATCATAGCTGTCCTCCTGTAGAATGTACAGATCAACTTGGCTGTTAATGAAAAGAGTTCAACAACACTGAATGCAGGTGCTTTCCTTCTGTGGAAACTGCCAAGGCACCTTGCTTCTCCTTGGAATCCCCAAGAAAGAGGTGTAGGGTAGCCATACTGGCTCTAAGCTGTCCCCTATAGACAGCTAGCTAGAAAAGAGTTCAACACTGAATGCAGGTGCTTTCCTTCTGTGGAAACTGCCAAGGCACCTCGGTTCTTCTTGGAATCCCCAAGCAAGAGGTGTAGGGTAGCCATACTGGCTCTAAGCTGTCCCCCTATAGACAGCTAGCTGGGTATTGCATCTGGCTGCTTCTCCTCTATAGGCTATGGGGTGTAGTACTTGAAGCTACTCACTCAGTCCCTTTGAAACATCCTGTAGCGCATGTGGTGACTGCTGAACAGACCTGCTAGACAGGTCCAATGGCTCCCAGGGAGACTTCGCTAAGCCTAGCTGAGGCTGAAAGAGAGTAAGGTTCTCTTTGCTGCTCTCTCTTTTCCTCTCTGGCTCCTTCTCTACTATAGACACTATAGGCACAGTCCAGGTGCAATGTAGAGAACTTGTATTAAAGTAAAGCAAAGACAGTTCACAACAACCCAGTGGGAAGACAGCGCAACCAAAAACACTCATGAATTCCAACAGCGGGTAGTGAAGCAGGTTTAAGACAAACTGACAGCACCTGTTTGAAGGGGTAGGGGGGGGCAGTAATTCGCATTTACCATCTTATCAGGGTTATTTAGCAATATAATGCCTGAGAGGCTGTACCTTATACCTTCAGGAGTGGAAGCAACGTTTGGACATAGCTAACTAGATAACATATAATATGGTCTAGTTAAAACAATAAAACTAAATGATAATACTGAGATGGAATATACTAAAATAGTAGATGTCAAAGAGCGTTATGGGATTACGAACATCTTATGGTGGCTTAAAAGTAGAGGGGTCAGGAGCTTGAGGTATTTTGAGGTTGCCAAGTGAGTTGATAAGATTACAGATTTTAATAGTAATAGTGATGAGGATATTGGTTAGATAATCAGCTGCAGTGTCAACTGTCAAATCCTGGGCAGGTTTGTTCATTCTGTAAATCTGTGGATCTGTAAAATCATATAATTCAGAATCTGCGGGATGACACGAGCATTAGGATGAGAGCCCACAATAGATTTTGCTTGGACAAAAGCTTTGGGAGACTGTGGCAATGGCCTCTGTATGGGTGATACGGGACATTGTCCATTAAATTATCCTCTCTCTCCATCCATTCCTACAAATCCCCTTATATCTATTGTTCGTAATTTTGTATTTGTTCTTTCTTGGAATATTGATACTATGCTGATTTCTAAACATGCTCACATGGGCTTATATAAATCAGGCATTTTAATATGTCATATTTTTACTCTTGTTGTTGGTACCTTTGTTCAAAAACTTAAAAAAATATATGAAAAAAAATATGAATCATACTTGGCTGGTTGCCAGATTTACATGACTGTTTTCAGACCTGAGAATATTCTGAAGAATCAAAATGTGATGAATCTGTCAATCTACTAATTCAATCTTCCCTACTCCATGAATACTCAAGCAGAATCATAAGACTCTAATTTTTGAGATACAATATTTTTCATGACCTTGAGTCATTGCTGAATTCTGACCTCTCTTAGCAATGTGCCTCTGAGCAGTGCTGACAGCTTAAACAGTCATTAGCAGAAGTGCAGCAGTTAGTGAGTCTAAATATTGCATGGCAAGATGTGCCAGATGCAGCAGGCATATGCAATGGTAATGGACAATATGCATATTGATGGTTTACAGAATGTTAGCAATCTTTTAAGACCACTTTAGCAATAATTTTATTTGAATTCTGTTACACAAAAACTTTCTTTATATACCGATAGAAAAATTAAAGCAAAAATACAGCCAAAAAATGAAGATGAAAATGTATAGCCAATTAGAAGATGAAATACAAAAACAGCGAGTTCGATGAGCGAGTTTGGGGTGGAGGAATTTGACTGGTCTGCACAGAGTCCTGACCTCCACCTGATGGAACACCTTTGGGATGAATTAGAGCGGAGGCTGCAAACCAGGCCTTCTTGTCCAACATCGGTGCCTGACCTTACAAATGCGCTTCTGGAAGAATGGTCAAACATTCCCATAGACATACTCCTAAACTTTGTGGACAGCCTTTCCAGAAGAGTTGAAGCTGTTATAGCTGAAAAGGGTGGACCAACTCAATATTGAACCCTACAGACTAAGACTGGGAAGCCAGTAAAGTTCATGTGCGTGTAGAGGCAGGCGTCACAATACTTTTGGCAATAGAGTGTGTATTTATGACATAAACTTATACCTATAGATTGATTTTATTATACATTTATTTTTTATACTGGGTGATTGTGCCATCGATAGCGCCTACAGCCATCTCCTTTCTTTCTGGAATTAAGTGTATAGTAACCAATAAGCTGCTAACTTCAATTAAGCTTTGACAATAAAAACTGGACGCTGATTGGTTACTATGCACAACTGCACCTGATTCTGTGTGCACCAGTTTTAGTAAATTTCCCCATAAAGTCACATGACAAATCAAAACACATTAATTTCAATGGGTGCCATCTTAATCAATGTGACACAAGTGGCACAAAAAGAAAAGGTTCCTGCACTACTTTATTGCGACTTTGGTGCAATTTGAGTGCCATAGGCTGAGATGAAGTATTGCAAGCAGGTAAATTTTTATAAATGTGATCTGTAAATTAACATCAGGCACAGTTCCCCAGAAGGAAATGTTAATCTACATTCTATCTGGTAACTAGCAGTGTGCATCTGTATGTGCTATTAGTTGTAAAACCCTGCTGTACCTGACATCTGCAAGTCTCACTCTAACCATTAGAGATGGGCTGAACACCCCGGTTCGGTTTGCTCCAGAACTCTTGAACATCGCAAAAGTTCCGACCAAAAATCCAAACCCCATTGAAGTCTATGGCAGTGGTTCTCAACCTCAGTCCTCAAGTACCCCCAGCAGGTCATGTTTGCAGGTTTGCCTTTATCTTGCACAGGGGCTTTAAATCAGAGTCAATGGCTTGGTATTTTGTACAGCTATTTTATCTAAGAGAAATTCCCAAAACATAGTCTGTTGGGAGTACTTGAGGACTGAGGTTGATAACCACTATATCTATGAGACCCAAACTTGAAAAATCATAAGTGGGGGTGCCTATTACAGAGCTGGAGGTACGTCAGGCCATTAAAGATCTGAAGGCCCATAAACGCCTGGGCCCGGATGGCTTCACAGCCCTTTTTTATAAAAAGCTACCAGACATAGTTGTACCACCCCTCACATCCATGTTCAATAGTTAGTGATGGAGCTAGCTTTATCCTCAAAATCCTATGAGCCAAGATAGTAATGATACCAAAGGATCAGGATCAGGACACCCAATCTTGGGCTAACTTTTGCCCAATATCCCTCCTGAACATTCATCTCAAACTGTTGACTAAAGTTCTCGCGTCTCGACTGAATAAGGTCATCCATACCCTAATCCATGAGGATCAACTGGGTTTCAGTCTTCTACGTCAGGCAGTGGATAACATCTGACATATGATTCTTCTTACCTATTATGCACGTCAAAGGTCACAGAAGCTTATGCTGCTCCCTGGACCTTCGCAAAGCCTTTGACACTGTTTCCTGGACCTACTTGCGAGTAGTGTCGCACCATAGAGGGCTGGGTGATAGGTTCTTGTCTTGGTTCGATTCCATTTATAGCTCCCCCTCAGCTTCAGTAAAATACATGGGCTATGAGTCTCCCACTTTTCCCATTGTGAGAGGCACGAGGCAGGGCTGTCCCTTGTCCCCGCTTTTGTTCATTATCGCACTAGAACCTCTAGCAGCCCACATACGGGCTACTCCAAACATACGGGTGGTGGAGTTGGCTGGAGTAACCCACAAGTTGGCAATGTTTGCAGATGATATGCTGATTTACGCTTCTGACCATTTTGGGTCTATTTCGGGTCTTCAAATCAATTTGTCCATGTCACAGGCCTTAAACGTTTCTTTACCCAATTCCCCCTATGGTTCCTTGTGAGCGCAAGTCCCATTCCAGTGGACGTCCTTGCTACCATACTGGAGGATTCACCTTACTTCCTCTTTCCATTCTCTATACACTGCTAATTATCCCCCTCTCATATCTTCTCTGAAAGGCCTGCTAGATGCTTGGGATATTCCCTAAATCTCATGGATGGGTCGTATCCATGCTATTAAGATGTCCTTCCTTCCCAAAATACTACATTTATTTAAGGTTCTTCCTATCCCCGTTCCCCCTCATGTCCTTCGTATTTTACAACGCCGTATCCTAAAATTCATCTGGGGTAGGGCTAAACCTCGGCTCAACAGATTCCTTTTGTATACATCTAAAGTGGGAGGGTTGGGAGTTCCTAATATTGCCCACTATTACAAGGCAGCCCAGATCGCCACCATTGTCCAATTACACCCTCTCCATCTGGGATTCCATTAAATACTCTGCACACCTGATATCCCCCTACCTCCCCCTTTTGCCACTGCTCAACTGTCCTTTGTTTCCACCTGGGTTGGAATCCCCAAAGTTTTCAATTGTGGAAGTACAAGGGTCTCACAACACTTTGCTTACGGCCAGAGGAGTCTGCTTGTTCCAATACTTATGGGACTCTTATGAGATCCCCGAATCGGAACATTCTCGATATATACAAATTTGCCACTTTATTGAGTCTCTTACGAAACATCATGAACACCCCTTATTGTCCACTGCCTTTGAGACCAGATGTCGAACCAATCCTACTACTTAGGGTCTGATCTCCTTATTATATTCCTCAATATCGAACAATATGGGACCGCAAACCCCTATGTGTTGCGACAAATGGACAAAAGACCTTGGTTCTGCTCCACAACCAGGCGACTGGCGTAAGATGTGGGAGGCCCTGTTTAAATCTTCTCGTAATGTTCTGGCTCTTGAAAATTCTTTCAAAGTTATGTCTCATTGGTTCTTTACTCCAGGTAGGATCGCGAAAGGTCTACCATCATATCCGTCCAACTGCTTTCAAGGCTGCCCAGATTTGGGCGATATGGCACGTATATGGAGGACCTGTCCCCAAGGTCCAGAGGTTGTGGATTAGGGTATACACATTGGTGGATCCGGTCCTCCATGTGAATTTACAGAGAGACCATGGGAGGCACTCTTACATAAACCTTTCATTCATTGGCATATGAACTCAAAACGGGGCCCGTAATTGCACATAGACGGAACAAGACACTTCGTGACGTTCCTGTACAAGCTGACCCTAGACATAAATATGCTAAGACTATACCTAAAATTTCACAGAAGACTGGCTGCTACAAATGCCACAATTGCAATGTATGTAATTCCCTCATATGTGGCGAACACTTCACGCACCCACAGAGGGGTAACCGATATCGCATAAAAGAGTACCTAAACTGTAACACTGATTACTGTGTTTACATTCTAAAATGTCCATGCACACTCACCTATGTCGGCAAAACAACCGGCCCTTTTAAAAGGAGGTTTCAAAAACACAGAAGCGATATTAGACTCGGCTCTATCAAAAACAGAAGAGGACAAGCAGATCGATCTTAAAGCGGGGTTCCACCCAAATTTTGAACATTATCTCTATGCATTCTCTTCCTTGCCTAGATGCTGACATGCTGTGTAAAAAAAATTAAATTGCCGTAATTACCTTTTTTTTCTAATCTTCTTAGCACTTCCTGGTTTTCCTCCCATGGGAGTAGGCGTGTTTCTAGCCTCTCCCAGACCTCCCACAGTCCCCTGGGAGCTAGTCTCAGGCTTCCCAGCATGCATTTTGCAACAGCGTCATCACAACATCTCGGTGAATGCTGGGAGAACAGCATTCACAGCATCCAGGAAATACATGCTTGTGGGCTTCAAATGCCCACAATGAAGATGGAAACCGCCTTCAGTGAATTTTATAAGTTATTCTTTACAATGAAATCGGACACAGGCGGACTTATTACACAGAACATGTGAGCAGATATTCATGAGAAGAAAAGTTTGTGAATGAAAAAAAAACAATAGATAGGTGGACCCCCGCTTTAACAAACCAGTGGCGGTGCATTTTGTCAAACACAGACATCAAACACACGAACCAAGGGGTATGGTTATTGAACATGTCCAACAACCTATTAGAGGAGGTGACCATGACCGTCAACTACTACAACGCGAAGCCTATTGGATCCATACCCTGGGCACAGTCCATCCTGTCATTTACTTGCTTTTTGAATGAGAGATAGCTGACCTGTGTCCTTGATTTGAACAATGGTTGGACCAATTCCCTTTGACCTTGGAGTTTTTCTTTGATTATCCCCCTTTTCCTTTCCATAATGTTTACTCAGTTCCGGGCGATGGCCTTATGCCAATACGATATAGGACTATTTTGATCTGTTGAGATTTTTTCACTGGTATCTTTCCCTGTATTAATGAACCTTCCGATTAAATTTCCCTCTTCCCCTTTCTTCCTCTACCCTCCCCCCTTTCCCGTTCTTTCTTTCCCCTTCCCCCCTTCCCCCCCCCCCCTTAATTACCATTTCTGTTTATTTTAATTTTATTTTTTCTTTCCTTCCCACCATTATTACTTATTTTCATCTCTAATTTTATTAGTTTTTGTTTTCATTTAATTTTTCATTTAATTTTTATTTTTTATTTATCTTTATTTTATTTTCATTTTGATGTATCTTTATTTTTAGTTCAATATTTATATTTATTTCTATTATTTTTATTTTACTTTTATTTTTATTTATTTATTTATTTATTTGTTTTTGTTTTCATTTTCTTCTCTTTTCTATTTTTCCTTTTTTCCTTTCCTTTCTATTTTTTTCTATTTTTTCTATTTTTTCCATTCTGACTATTTATTTTTCTCATTTTATTATTTCCATCTTCCATTCTTTTCCTTGTTTCACCATTTCTATTTCTATTTGTTTTCAAAATGATTTGTACTTCTAAATTTCACCACTTTTGTTTTCCCCTTCTCCCTTTTCTCTCTCCTCTTCGTTTTCTTTCAATCCTTTCCTTTCTTCTCTATTTTCAACTCCTAGGTCCCGATCTCTTCCCCTTTCTTCCCTCTGTGTTTCTCCCGCTTTCGTTTCCTTCACGTTCTGCTTCTCTTCGCTCACATCACTCACACTGCCCACATCCTCTGCCCACATCCTCCCCACCTCCCCTGATTGGATGCCGTCTGCCTTGATGGGCAGGGCCAGCGGGTGTCATTCGTTTCTATGACATCGGCGGCCCCGGCAATGCAGCGTCTCCCGTTGCCTAGCTACCGCCCGTGCATCAAGCACGCGCGTCCAGCGGTGTCTGCCTAGTCCAATGAAATTACCCCCACACGAGCGCTGATCTGGCACCGATTACATGCTGTTTTATGGCACCGGCGGCCCCTGGCACTACAGCGTCCCTGCTGCCTGGTTACCGCCGCCACATCGCACATGCGCGATCGGTGACTGCCATCCGAGTTGAATATATGCATCCCCGTACTAGCGCCAATTGACACCTTACTTACTTGTGACGTCATACCTCTCTGGGGGGGAGGAGTTTTGTTCTTTCTGGACTTTTCCTTGATTTTTGATTGGTTGATGGTTATTTAAATTCTCTTCACTGGTATTCTCACATTTATCACATGCCTGACGAAAGGGTCCTGCGTGACTCCGAAACGTTGCACCTTTTTGTGTTGTGATCATGCAATAAACTAAACCGTTTGGACGCCACCGTGTGCTGATCCTTGGTGTGCTGGTAAGTATCTACACACTTACATAAACCTATCGCAGACGCCACGCGTCGGGAGAGCACCTTAATTACTCACATTTTTATGGCAACAAAGCAAACTATAGCGTGATCGTGGAATGTTGCCTTTTTCTTTTGGTAATTCTCGCAAACATTTTTTATGTCTTAGTTACTCTTATAAATTGACGTTCCACAAGTCCTGTCTTAACCACGACATATTGCTGTATAAGATGGTTGCCGCTCTCATTTTGTACTTGGAGAGCAGTATACGTGCAAAGTTTATTGATATTATTAATGTTCACATCTTGTTTATGTACCGTTCCTGCCTCTCTTGTTATACCGTAAAATTTCAATAAAATTTCAGGAAATGAAAAATCAAAAGTGCCCATTTTGAAGGCTTGTATGCATGTTATTGGCCATACAAAGGGTACTTCCCTGGGGGACATGTATCAATGCAAAAATGTTTTTAAAAAAAGATCATTTTTAAAGAAGCAGTGATTAAAGAAGATTTAAAGAAGCAGTGATATTTTAATGATGCTTTAAGTGAAATTATTTTCTAGACTGTAAGTTCTAACGGGCAGGGCCCTCTGATCCCTCCTTTATTGAATTGTATTGTAACTGTACTGTTTGCCCCATGTTGTAAAGCGATGCACAAACTGTTAGCGCTATATAAACCCTGTATAATAATAACAATGAAAATGAAAAAAATCCTTTAAATATACTGCCTGGGGGGTCCCCTTAGTCTGCCTGTAAAGTGGGGCATCTGTACCGTGTAAAGAACCCGCTGCAGCAAAACTGACATTTATAAATGTTTAGAATGGGTTTCAAGGGGAACCCCACACCAAAATAAAAATAAAATAAAATTCATACCAGACCCTTATCCGAGCATGCAGCCCGGCAGGTCATGAAAGGGGGGGGGACGAGCAAGCGCCCCCCCCCCCTCCCCGAACCATACTAGTCCGCATGCCCTCAACATGAGGCTTTGTTTTGGGGCAGGGGGTCTCTGCCACCCCCCACTCCAAAGCACCTTAACCCCATGTTGATGGGGACAAGGGCCTCTTCCCAACAACCCTGAACTGTGGTTGTGGGGGTCTGCGGGCAGGGGGATTATCAGAATTTGGAAGCCCCTTTTAACAAGGGACCCCTAAAATCCTAGCCCCCTCCCTATGCGAATGAGTATGGGGTACATACCCCTACCCATTCACCAAAAAAATTGTCAAAATAAATATGACAGGGGACAATTGTTTTTGACAATTCCTTTATTAAAAAAAAAAAAAAGTAACAATGTCCCCTGATTTTTTTTCCGGACCTGCTCCGCCATTTGACAGTTCATAAATAGATACGGGAATGGCCACCTGGTGACTTCACCTGGCGGCACCGCCCCACTTGTGAAGTCACTGACCGAACATTCCGAGGGCCCCACAAATTTGGGTGTTCGCCAAACAGGCAAACAGGCGATGTTCGAGCCGAACCTTTGCTCAGCTTGAACTATTCGCCCAACTCTATTAATCACAACACATGCTGATATCTTTTTACAAAAGTTATCCATCCTGCGCCTTTATTTTTGTGCACCAGGAAATAAATACAATGTTAAATAGTTAAATATATTTAAAAATGTATTTTACAAACATTTGATTACAAGTGATATGTATGTAATATCCAAACAGGGGATTTTTAAAAGCATTTTGCCATTTGTCAGATCATAACAAAAACATTAGTGGGGTATTTCTTAAACTGGTTCACAGCAGGGATATGCAATTAGTGGACCTCCAGCTGTTGCAAAACTACAAGTCCCATCATGCCTCTGGGTGTCATTCTTGTGGCGGTCAGTCTTGGTATGCCTCATGGGACTTATAGTTCTGCAACACCTGGAGGTCCACTGATTGCATATCCCTGGTTTACAGGATAAAAGGCACATTTGCCCTTTAAAAAAATTTTAAAGGTATCTAAGTAGGCAAAGTAGTTATTGAGTTATTGACAAGTTAACTGATGCTTAGTGAAGCTGATAAATTTGGTCTGGGCATCCAAACTTTAATGACTCCTGGTCATTAAGAGGTTTACATTATATGGCTCTTGTAAATTAAAGTCTTTGCCCAATCCGCCAATATTTGTGTCTTTAAAATGGCTACCGCTTTCAAATACATTCAACAAACATGTCCTATAATGATTTTACCAACTGATATTATAATTCATTATAGTTTGTATTGCTGAGGCACACATTCACTGGGATGTTCATACATTTCCCTTTGCTTGACAGCAGACATTTGTAGCTGCGTTCATCGTCCCTGAGAGGCTTCAGTGACAGTGATGTATCTCTTACGTACAGTAAGTAGAACCCTAGGGGAATTTGTGTAGTGGAGCGCTGCCAACATAAGACCAGGCCAGTGAGTACTCAAATACACATAACTAGGAAGCTCAATACATATTATGTCTTAATGATGGCTGCAGAACACAGACTGGAAAATATACACAACGTGCATTAGAGAACTTAATACTACGGTAAGTGCAATTTTATTTTCTACTGGAACACAGCAATATAAAGCATCATCATGTCACACGCTTCTTCTATTGATATGAAATCGATTGCTATAGTTGATATTTGTAGAAATGATCTGTGCTTCTATGGCAGCTGAATTTGATAACTGGAAAAGAGCCAGGATATGAGGTTGGAAGTCTGCATTTCTAAGGGCACATGCTTACATTGAACGCAGTCTCTACATAGCAATCAGCATCTATAAGCTTTGCAATGTAGCCATGACAGGCCTTTGGTTTAGGCCTCGTTCATACCATACGTGCATAAGAGCTGATGGAAAAAACATGCAGATTTGACTTGCAGAGACACAGGTTTTCATGAGTATTTATGCAAATTAACATCAGTTTTTATGTGCGCTCTTTTTTTTTTCCTGTGCATTTTCACACTACATCCTGTGTCATCACATGCTCTTCCCTTTTTTGGATTTTAAGTAGGGTTAGGATTTTATTTGAATATAAAGGAGAACTCCCCAGCAAAAAGGAGCATTTAAAAAGTGTAGGGTTCCCATTTAAAATCCATATATATGAGAGCCTTAACCAGGATTTGGATCTGATACTAACATAAATGGGAACCCTACAACGAAAATGGAAAAAAAAATGTAATATGCTCCCCATAAAGCGGTAGTAAACCACAGCATTCCGAAAAAAAAAAATCCCCTGCAAGGCAATGGCATAATGTGCAAGTTATGCATCATTGAGGTTCATTTATTAAGGAATTGAGAATGTTCATACAATATATTTTGTGAAGATTCACTTCAATCATTCAAACAAAGCATGTGAAAACAAGATCCCTGTTTACTTTTTCCATCTGCATATGATTGTGGCTGATGTAACACTGGGCAATGTTACTGATTGCAGAACTTTTTTCACCCATAAGATGGCAATGTCAGCCATGCCTTGTTTAGTTAGTGACTGACTTTACACAGGAGCACTCTGGAAGATGTAGTTTAGCGAAGGATCTGAGCCATAACCATCCCTGGGAAGCAACTACAATACCCATGTGCACCTAAGAGCAGAATGAGTCAAATTAAAGGAAAAGCCTGGGAAAGAGTGGGGTCAGTTGGGGAGCGCACCAATCGGAGAAGGAAGGGAAGGAAGGAAGGGAGAAGAGGTGCTGTGCTATGTTGTGCTTGGCAAGCAGGCCTGGTGCTGAATTTGCTGGATGCTACCGTATCTATGAGCCGGGAGGCTGGACCGCAGAGAGTCTGCTGCAGTATCAGCAATCCAGGTGCTACTCCAAGACGCCGCTATGATCTAGGGCATCATTGCCCAGATCTGGCAAGGAGGTCACCACAACACCACACCACCACCATCAATTGACTACAGTATAGACACTATTATTAAGCTGAAATCACCTGTGAACAACATACAGTCATAGACCCCAACACCTGCTGCCGTGGGAATTGCCAAAACCATACTAGACAGAACCTTACATAGCCCAGTAGTTTGTGCTGTACTCCAGAATGCTGACATTGTTCCCACCCTCACATCTAACTATTATCATGGTGTACATTGTGGCTCCTGGCTGCTGTATTTGGGCCCTCTTAGTATCCATCTCCTTCAAAGGAGTTCTCTCTTTCAATAATTTCAACATTTGTGATACATTGCTGCAATACCCCATTTATTGACAAACCCTCAGCACCCTGTGTGCCAACGTTCTTAAAGAGCCCCAATGTAGCCAGCAGAAGATCCAGCACAAAGACTTGCCCAATTTACTCTATCAAGAGAGCAGAACTATATCTTGCAGGCCTAAACCTAGCCCCTTTGTTTGAGAGGTCGCAAGTGACATAGTTGGCCTATGTTTGTTACCCTTGTTTGGTCAGTTAGGGAGTATCATCTCATGGAGAGCTACTTTTTATGCTCTTTGGGTCACAGTGTAAGCTGATACTCCAAATCTTGTTGATGCAGCGCTTTTTAAATAATCAATAAAAGTCCTTCAACAAAGTACGTGTAAATTCAAGTGAAATTGAACATTTCCTGAGTCACCGGTGGACAGGAAGTGCGCAATAATTCTGACTTCCAGCCCCTCACAGGAAGTGAGGTACCGGAAGCATGTAATCGCCCAGAAAGGATTCAGCTATACAGAGTAAACACAGCAGATGTCATTAGGAAACCCTATATACTAGGGAACAAGTGGAATCCTTAAATAAATCTTTACCATACAGATGGCTGGGTAAACAAATTAGTACATGTGGCCAAAAAGATAAAATGATGTTAAATAATAGTAAATTGCTACACAATGATAAATAATTAATTCATTAATTATTAAACAAGGGTAATAAACCAAACAAGGGTAACAAACATAGGCCAACTATGTCACGTGCGACCTCTCAAACAAAGGGGCTAGGTTTAGGCCTGCAAGATACAGTTCTGCTCTCTTGATAGAGTAAATTGGGCAAGTCTTTGTGCTGGATCTTCTGATGGCTACATTGGGGCTCTTTAAGAACATTGGCACACAGGGTGATGAGGGTTTGTCAATAAATGGGGTATTGCAGCAATTTATAAAAAGTGTGTATTTGTAATGAGTACACCAGTGGCGGCCAGTGGAACTGTTTTTTATTTTGGGGGGGGGGGGTAAACAGTAGCTTCACAATAAAACAAATAAACTACAAATAAACTACAGAAATTGGTGCCAGACAATATAAACAAAATATAAAATGAATATATAATTTGAATTTTTCCTAAAAAGATAATAAATATTCATAAGTGAAAATAAGATAACAAATCGAAAAAAAATCCATACAATTATTGTGTACAAAGGCATATTTCCAAGAAGACATGACATATTTATGAAAATCATTTTAAAAACAGAGAAAACTTATATAAGAAATAGACTTGTGCACAACGAAAAATTTTGTTTAGTTTCGTTTCATTTTCATTTGTAAAATACATAATTTTGTTCTATTTGTTAAGTTACATTAATTCGTTTTCGGATAATACGTTATTTCTGTAGAGTGCCGATATTCGTTATACCGAATCGATTCATTTTGTATATATATATATCGATTTGATTCAATATTTATGTATGTATATATATTCGTGATAATGATTCGTAGTTTGGAAAGTCATTTGTTTATTGAATCCGTTACAATTTATACGAATCCCACAATGAAAATATCTCTTCTCCTCTGCTCAAATACAATACAACACCCTTCTCACTCAGTTCTCAGGAATGCACTTTGCCAGTAATCCAACCTCCAGCACAAAATGAATCAGCTGATTGAACTGTATGTGCCGGTTCACACAGGGTCATCCGCCTCTGAAGCCGCCTCCTTCAGCGTGACTTCAGCACCACTTGCAAACCTACTTCTGTATAGAAGTCAATGCAAGCCACTCCGAAGTCGCCCCAAAGTAGTACAGGGACCTTTTTCTAAGTCGGAGTGACTTGAGTCGCTCCTATTAGAACGGTTCCATTGCAATGCATGGAGCGTGACTTGTCAGGCAGCTAAGTCACGTGACAGGTCGCCCCTGTTTGAACCAGCATTAAGATTTACTCTGTGTTGACCTTTTGTTTCATTAGACCTTTAACGAATTAATGAATCATGTTGAATTCAATTGTTATTTTCGGTATAATTTCTTTCGTATTTGTTGAAATTCGTTATTTTTTTTCGAACATTCAGATGCAAAATTCGGCCGAATTTTGATTCATTACGAAACACTTGCACGTGTCTAATAAGAAATTCATAAGCTGGTAAGCAGAAACGTCACACAATGTGGTACCCCTGGAGGGACCACAAACGGGGATACAGAAGCCCAAAAATGCAGGAAGAATGAGATGACTATAATATTAAGACCTCGACCATCAGCTTAATAAACTCTCACAAACCCAAAGATAGGATTCCTCTAGGGGTGGCTCACCAGGATTACTAGATCACAACCTGAGCATCTAATTTCTCATTCAGGCCTTTGGGAGACAACGTGCCCAAGCGATGTACCCAAAGTGTTTCTCGCTTAAAAAGCTTTCGGTAACGTCTCCCTATGTCCGCATCACCTGTAATGGTCTCCAGCCCGGCTTTTTTTTTTACTATGTTTTTATTATGTTTTTCTTGAAAGTGGCACGGAAAAGACTGCTTATCAAAACCATGTATAATGTTCCCCTTATGCTCACCAAAATGTACATGTAGTGTCCGTGAGGTCTGGCCAACATAGAGGAGGCCAAACGGATAACATACTGAGAACTGAAGGTAATAAACTGCTTGATGGAATAAGTGTTGCCATCACTGCCCATGACCTCTTTTTCTGTATGCCGCATAAAATGGCAGGTCCCACAATTAGTGACACCACACCTATAATCGCCCCTCTGATCAGACAGACAGTTCCAACCCAGATTGGCACTGTTCTTTACAGGCTGAACCCTCTTTCGGCCTACAAAAGATTATATTGTTGCACTTTGGAATTGCACTCAATAGGAAGGGGGGGGAGGGGTCTTGATGGAGATGCCCCAGTACTTCTTTATAATACAGCTGATGTCCAAAACTTTATGATTGTATCGAGTGCAAAAAATTATGATGTTCTGTTGGCATAAAAAGATTTATTTGCTGTTACCCTTGACCTTCTCATAATGGGGTGGACATACTTCTCTCTGTACTTGTTACATGCTTCCTCAACAAGAGAGGGGTTGTACCCTTTCTCTAGAATTTTCTTCTTTAATATGGCACTTTGCTCATCATAATCTTCCATGCGAATACAGGTTCTTTTGAGCCTGCAAAATTGCCTGAAAGGCACATTTCTTATCCACCTAGGATGGTGATTGCTACGGGTATGCATGTATGAATTACCTGCTGATGGTTTGAAGTGTGTCCTACAGACAGTGTTAGTTTCTGCACCTACCATCAATTCAAGGTTCAGAAACACTAGCGTCTGGCTATCTACCACATGGGTGAGCAGGAAGAGTTCAATGGACTGAGTCAGGCAGCACTGCACTGTGGGAACTACAGTCCAGAGGAGAGAAACTTTTCAACTGTATTTCACAGAGATTTCCTGCATTTCCCAGAGATTGCCAGAAGGAGGGGAAGAACTGCATTTTCCCAGGCTGTACAGTTTTCCCTTCCCATGAGGGAGACCAGAGAGAGTACATCGCTGTCCAGTGTGCACCACCACTGCTGCATATCAGTGGCTAAGCAGGAGCTCAGAACGCTGAGTTCACATGACTACACAAGATACAATGTCTAGTATATAATCAGTCCAAACATTAAAAAAGTCTTACACAGAAGTAGCAGAATGTGGTATGGGGTGTTTGCTTTCTAAAATATGGTCATTTTGTGGGAGTCAGAAAATGAAATGCATAATTTATGTGCCTGGAACGCCTAAAGGTACTCCTTGGATTTTGGGCCACTCTGTGTGGCTAGCAGCCGCGGCTGGTGCTCCACCAGTCGGGGGGGGGGGGGGCGTCAGATGGACCTGGCCATGAACAACCATCACTTTGTTGTAATTCTAAGTATACCAATGTGTTATAAATGTCTTATTAATTGACAACTTTGTGTAAAAAGTTAATTTTCTTTCCTGCATTTTCTAACAACTTTCAGAAAATACCTTGGAGTGTTTTCTTTCCAAAATGTCATTTGTGGGTGTTTCTCCTGTCCTGGCACTCCAGGGACTCAAGAAATATGATAGGTAGTCAGGAAGTTAGATACGCAATTTATGCGCCTTGAAAGCCCAAAGGTGATCCTTTGGAATTTGGGCCCCTCTGTGCAGCTAGGTTGTGAAAAAGTCTTACACATGTGGTATCCCCATAGTCGGGATACCATGCCTCTTACTAAACACCTCAGATTGCGTACTTTCCAAAAAGGGCTCATTTGGGGGTATTTCTACTGTCCTGGCATTTTACATCTTCAAAAAATGAGATAGGCAGTCAGAACATCAGGATTGAGCAATTTTCAAATATATGGTATATACCATATTTTGCAGACTCTGTAACTTCCACACAGACTAAATAATATACAATGATTTGTTTTTTTTTTCCCACCGAAGACATGTAGCATATTACATTTTAGTATTAGGAGGAGTGGTGCAACGCTAGAAAATAAGTCTAATGCCTCGTACACACGGTCAGACTTTGTTCGGACATTCCGACAACAAAATCCTAGGATTTATTCCGACGGATGTTGGCTCAAACTTGTCTTGCATACACATGGTCACACAAAGTTGTCGGAAAATCCGATCATTCTGAACGCGGTGACGTAAAACACGTATTTTGGGACTATAAACGGGGCAGTGGCCAGTAGCTTTCATCTCTTTATTTATTCTGAGCATGCGTGGCACTTTGTCCGTCAGATTTGTGTACACACGATCGAAAATTTTATAGCCTGCTCTCAAACTTTGTGTGTGGGAAAATCTGATGGAAAATGTGTGATGGAGCCTACACACGGTCGGAATTTCCGACAACAAGGTCCTATCACACATTTTTCGTCGGAAAATCCGACCGTGTGTACGGGGCATAAATGTCCCCATAAAGGTAAAAATAAATAACAATAGCTGAACAAAGTTCTCTTCATCAGAAAGAAGTGGTGACACTCTGTTTAGTGGGATCCATAATGAAAGGACACTCAGAAGGGAGATGTAAACACCATCCCCAACACCCAAACAAACTGACCCTTACCATCAGTGTATGGGTTATACACGTGTGTAGAAAACAGATAGCGAGAGGCAAGCTTCCTGGGATAGACCAACAATCCTCCAGTGGAGTAACATAAACATATTCCTTTCCCTCTGACACAGCAGCCATCTTTGTGGTTAGAAGCGCTGGACGCTTCACACTGCTCTGTACCTTCTTACGAAATGTGAGTGGCTTTTACTTTTTATACAATAAATGATCCTTTTTGATGGAATTTGCAAAATGAGCGTTTTCTCTTTACTCCCTACATACCACGATTCTTGAGGCACATATACCCACTGGACTATACCTGGTTCTTAATCCTGTCACAAGGAGGAGACCTAAAGCCTTCCATTTAGTTTAGAGGGAAAGGAATATGTTTATGTTACTCCACTGGAGGATCGTTGGTCTATCCCAGGAAGATTGCCTCTCGCTATCTGTTTTCTACACACGTGTATAACCCATACACTGATGGTAAGGGTCAGTTTGTTTGGGTGTTGGTGATGGTGTTTACATCTCCCTTCTGAGTGTCCTTTCATTATGGATCCCGCTAAACAGAGTGTCACCACCTCCTTCTGATGAAGAGGACTTTGTTCAGCTATTGTTATTTATTTTTACCTTTATGGGGACATTTAGACTTATTTTCTAGCGCTGCACCACTCCTCCTAATATCTCCTTAATTGTACCCAGCTATTTTTTGTGTCAGCAGCTTTTATTTTACATCATATTAAAGCGCAACAGATCTTGTTTTTTATAGTACATTTTGGCCTTAAATTATAAAGAAAGATTATTTATTTACAAAGTGTTATACCAGAACTTAAGAAAATATTTTTTTTTTCTCTTTTTCGATTATATAGCAAAAAAAGAAAAAAAACACAGCAGTGATTAAATACCACCAAAAGAAAGCTCTATCTCTCTCCCAAAAAAAGATATACAATTAATTTGGGTGTAGTGTTGCGTGACTGAGTGATTGTAATTCAAAGCGTGATAATGCTGAAAACTAAAAAAATGCCTTGGGAGGAAGGGGGTAAAACAGTCCAGTCTTAAAGTGGTTATCAACATTTCAGTTTGTTGTTCTTTTTATGATAAGTGTGAAGACCCTCTTTAAATATGTAAAGATGCAGGGGCGTATCTACCACGAGGCAAACAAGGCGTTTGCCTTGGGCTTCTACAGGATAAAGCCTGCAGCTACAGGCATCACCCCAGTATCGTTTTTTAGAGCCGCCGGTCAGCTCTCTTGTAATAGAAATCAGAGCAGCTTACTAGCCACCAAATTGCTATTACAAGCAGCGGAAAGGGGACTCCCCCCCCCCCTCACATCGCCTTCCGTGGCTCTCTCGGGCTCTACCGTCCCACTGGCTAGCCTGACAGCCAAGCACAGCCAGGATCGTCTGTTCGTAACAGTAAACCAGAAGCAATGGCATTACATCATTTCCGGTTTAATCAGATAACATCAGCGCCTTTTTAAAAAAAATCTTGGTGTTCTGAATGCTTTTAAGGACAGAGGAGGGATTTGAGCCTTATAGACCCCAGATCTCTTGATAAAGCGTATCTGTCACATGCCTATTGCTGTCACATGGATGTTTACTTTCCTTGTGACAGCGATACAAGTGCTAAAAAAAAAAATTAAAGCAACAGTGTAACAATAAAAAAATAAAATAAATTAATAATTAAAAAACACAATATATAAAGTGCCCCCGTACTTGCACGCAAAGACGAACGCACGTGATGGTCCAGCACGCACGCAACAGTGATCGTCCCACACATGTGAGGTATCACTGTGAATGTTAGACAGGATTTCTAGACAGTAATTCTAGCACCAGACCTCTTCTGTAAAATCTAAAGCGGTAACCTGTAAAGGCTTTAAAAGCATCATCTATGGATAGTAAAATTTACATAGTTTGTCGCCGTTGCACGGGCGTGTGCAGTTTTAAACAGCTGGGTTAGGATAAATTTAGATGGGGGGGCTCCCAATTTTGGTCTTGCCTAGGGCAGTACAAAACCAAAATACACCACTGTATATATGTTTATACATCAGACCAAAATGAGGGACAATTGAGGAGTAAGAGGGACAGAGGGATTTTACTCCAAATGAGGGACAGCTGGGAGGTATTCAGAAAGTAGGCTAGTGACTCTAGATCAGTGGTCATCAACCCTGTCCTCAGGGCCCACTAACAGGCCAGGTTTTATGTATTACCTTGAGGAGATGCAGACTAGAATACTGCAATCACTGAGCAGCAAATTATATTACCTGTGATGTATTTCAGTTATCTTGCAAACCTGGCATGTTAGTGAGCCCTGAGGACAGGGTTGATGACCACTGCTCTAGATAACATTGAACCTAAAATGTTCCACAGACATCAGTGAAAGGTTTAACATGCAAATCTGATTATCTCACAATAAGTGGAATTTATCACAACTGAAAGAATCTGAAGCACCTGAGCATGATAATCAATCAGCTTCTATCTTTATTTTCAAAACTTCACTGAACAAGCTGAAAACAGAAGCTGATTGGTTGTCATGCACAGATTCTCTCTGCTTTTTGATTCTCTCTCGCTGCAGTTTTGATGACTTTCCCTCAATGTCTTTTGGGGCAATTTCTTCCCTAAACTGGAGCTTTCTAGTCTTGTAAACTTTTACGTTTACGGGACATTTGCTCACTTTTGGAGATTTCATCAAACCTACCACCCTCTTGAGAAGAGGCGATTAAAGATATCTAGATATATGATTACCATGTATAAATAAATACGTTTTCCATATAGGGAACTTGGTGAGTTATTCACTGTCAGGTCAGTATTGAGGACAGAGGGCACTCTTTAGGTATGGAGGAAAAGAGATTTATTCTCATTTGAAAAGGCTTCTTCACAGTAAGAGCTGTGAAAATGTGGAATAGAGTCCCAGAAGAACTAGTCCAGGCTAGCTCAGTATAATGTTTTAACAAGAGGTGGATGTTTTCCTAAATGCACAAAATATAACAAGATATTTAGAGGAAGTAACACCAAAGATCATGGATCCAGGGAATATCCAATTGCCTTCAGAGGGATCAGGAATTTTTTTTTTTCCTCACTGGAGCAAATTGGACCATGCTTGATAGAGTTTTTTGCCTAAGTTTCTGTATATGGAGGTTTATTTATTATTTTGGTTGAACTAGGTGGACTTATGTCTTTTATCAATCTGAATAACTATGTAGCAAAATTGACATTCAAAAAGAAATTGACATAAACATGACAACAAAATAATAAGTATGAACCCAGCAGTGGAAGTGGCAGTCTAATGCTATCCTTTGAAATGAACCCAACACCAGGGCCAATTGGAGCACCTTGAGAAAACATGTTCCAGTAAAAAGTAGAAGTAGAATTTCCTTTTTTTTTTCTAACAAGGCCACCACTGCAAAAATAGCAGAACTTTCAGTAGTTTTGATGCACATTGCCAAACCACTAGGAGCAGCAGTAAACCTACTACTTATACGATCACCAAAACCAACTCCATATCCACCATATTAGCCTTACATGCAAACAGAGCTGGATCACTCATAATGCAACCTAGGCAGACGTCTATGTTCAAAGGGCCCAATTAAAACCTTCATGCTCCTGCTGTAAACCAAGAGGATAGCACAATTACACCTGCCTGTCAATTTACAAGGGAAGATAGACTTTTATCCAGCTGGTGTCTGATTGGATAAAGAGTAATACAGGCAGTGCAAATGGGGCAGCATATTTTTATTGTAAGTTCTTGGAGCAGCGAGGAAATAAATTTAGTATCACAAGTTAGGTTTGTTAGTAATAAACTGAGATTTGGTGCAGTAGGTCTTTTTCACTGGAGCGGAAACCACCTGGTTTACACCAGCACTGAGCTTGGATTACAGCAATTACACACGGCCTGACCCTGTACCTAATACTAACAGCTGCCCTGCCTTAGCCTGTTTAGCTACTGGTTACCACCTCTGAGGCCATCTCAAGAATTGCACTAGAACTGCATAAATTCTAACCCACCACCAGGAGTTCTGGGGAAGACTAGATACATCTGGACCCTGCAGCTATTCAACAGCCTGTCCTACTGGGGGCTCTGATAGTCCTCAGCCATTCTATCTTGTATCCGTGAGTCTTAGGCTGGCCATACACAGCTCGAATCTCAGCCGGTTCAGCAGGAACTGGCCCAGATTTAAACTGTTAATGGGCAGGCTGAATGTACCAAATTGATCGATCAATTAACTTGGGTACAACCAGCCTGCTGGATTCTCATGTAATTATCGCTAGTGGCTGTTTTAGCGCTGTGCCCCCCCCCCCTCGCCAAGAGAAGACAATAGCCCAGCAGGAGGCATTTCCACATTAACACTGTCTGTGTTGATGGGGGAACCAAGCTAATTTCTTTCCTGCAACCAGTGGTTGCAGGAAAAAAATTTGCTCTGTGTATGGCCGGCCTTACCCCCAGATCCTTAAAATTGCCTCTACAAGGATCCCTGCTGCTATGTTTTATAATGCTTGTATATGTAGATAATTATGTGCAGTGTGGTAAATAATATGTATGCTAATGGATTAGAATATACTGCATGAGCAGAATTATTTTTAAAATAGTTCAGTATTGCCTTCTTTAAGCTCTGTTAGGCATTTATAAGTCAAAAATATCAAACTCAGCAGACACATTTTATCTTTTAGAATTATAGCTACAAGGCCATATTAACATTTGGAATGCAGTGCCGTAACTGATGACTTAATTCTTTTCTAGTTTTTACTTAAAGAGAAAGTCCCGATGATAAAATAAATTACACTTTCAATCTACCCTTATATGCTCAGATAAAACAAAATAGTAAGCAGGTTTTGTGCAAAATGATGGGTACAGTTAAGAGAACTTTGTTTTAATATGGGCAAATGTGTGATGAAAAAATGCTCATCTAAGAAGACTCATTTGGGGTTGAAATATTTTGCTTTTTATTTATTATTGTAGCACTCTTTTCTGGTTAGTTGGTTAGGTAAATTCAGTTTTTGGCTCCATTGTAGTAAATGCAGCAGTGATTGATTGTGTAGGGCTGCTCAGAGTTTCTGAACTGAGAGTCCAATTACTCCCACCTGCCTCTGAAAAAAGTTTCCAGAGCATAGGGTCTGTGAGATTCAAATGATTAGTTGAATATTTATCATGCCAATCCCTAGAAGAAGGTGTCCAGAAGGTGGCTGGGGAGGTGATAAATGTGCAGGGGGCCTGAGCAGATTGATATTTCCCTCAAGAGAAGGTACCAGTTCTCCTGGGGGACTGTTGTTATTGGGATATAGCAAGAGAGAGAGTAGATGCTGCAGTCTAGGTCTCAGCGGTGGCTGGGCTGAGGGTAGGAAAGATTGCCTGAAGGTGACATTTGCTTGAGGGCACTGCACTGAAGTCCTGGGTCTGTAGAATGAACTTGTTATCTCCCGAAGGATCTACCTGTGGATGCTAGGTGGCAGACGGCTCCTGGGACAGTGTGAGTAACTGATAGGGGACTGATAGTTTTGCAAGTGCTATAAGGAAACTAAGCACCAGAAGTGGCTTTCTGGACTGCCACATTTGGGTCCTATATATAATGACCATTTATCAGGAACCATGAATCAGACCGAGACAGAAGTAAAGTTAAATCACATTTGTTTAATAATAATAATAATAATAATAATAATAATGTAAACAGAGTAAGCGTAGTCAAAACAAGCCAGAGTTCAGTAACCAGATCGGGTAGTCAGCCAAGCAAATGTCAGAGAGCCAGAGATAAACGTAGTAGTACAGCAAGCAGGATCAGGAGCCAGAAGGAACGTCAGCCGAGCAAGTCTTTAACAGGAAAGCAGGAGAAAGTCTCTGTGATGTTGACAAAGGCGAAGGCAGAGATCAAGTGAGCTGGACGCCTTTAGGTAGGCGGGACTGACAAGCAGAATCAACAACAGCTGGGTAACTGTGGAGAGAGATGGTAGCTGGCAATTAGCCGACAGCTGAGCGGCCGCTCAGAGAAGGAAGGGCTGAGCCCAGCCCTGACACCATTCCTGGCTACCTTCAAAAAAGCTGCTGTGGAAGATTAGAGAGAGAAATTTGTCCTACCATCATTACTGATCATTTTGGAGCATCCTGTGACCCTAAACCCTTCTCCTGTTAAAGTTTTTGAGCAATAAATACTAAGATATCACCTAGTCTGAGCCTGAATTGTCGATATGTGTGGGATTGTGCTTGTGGGATTGGCAGCCTCTGTACTATTTGGGAGAACCTGGGCATAATATCAGTGGTTCCTTCAGGGGTAAGTACTACAAAAGAAATGATGTTCAGTGTATACCTGTCACTTACTTATAAAACATTATCTTTATGTCTGGATAGACACAACATCTGATTAGTGAAGCACTAGGCAGGTATACCTACTCATGAGTGTTCATGCTTATAGTGCTTTCAAGATTATTGACTGCTACAGAGAATATTCAAATCTTCACCACAAACTCCTAATTACCTCTGGACAGTCACTTGCACTTTAGTGTAATAGCTTTTGCCATAAAATGTTTTTGTTAGCTAGAGTTTTACAATTGCTTTTCATGACTTTCTGTTCCGTTCCTTATGTAGTTCAGCTGACATTTCTATTAGAGATAATTGGGTTGATTTACTAAAGAGTTGAGCGTTAGTATGTAGCAAAGTGAATGTTTACAGAGCTTAGGAAATAAGATTAAGGTTTGCTCACGATAATCAATCAATGATGTACTATCAAAAATCCAGTTTATTTCGTTTCTTTTTGAACATGTTTGAGTATTCAAATTGAACACTGGTTCATCTTTCTTATTTTCATTAATTTTCAAAGCGAACATACTCATGCACTTTTCAAAGTGAACATTGACTTTGCTAAGTGAACAGCTTCTACTCTTTTAGTAAATCAACCCAATAATTGGGTTATATCCTACATAAGGACATTAAAAGGGTGTGCTTGGCTTGCAAGTTTCTCATGCCTGACCAACACCCTCCAGATGTTGAGCAGAAAAAGTGTATTGATCCAAATAGATTAATGCATATGAGCTTTTAGAGTAATACCAAACAGTCATTAAAAAGCTCATTATCACATTCAGTATTCTAATATGTTGTACATTCACAACCCGACTTGGCTCCACGTATGGTCTTTTCAATGCAAGAAAGGGAATAAAACTGCTTTGTCTGTGTCCTGCATCCGCTCTTCTGTCAAGAAAAAGATTGCAATGTGTTTCGAATTTGAGGATTGGCAAGAGTCTTACAACCCATGGCCTTAGGTGAGATATCTCACAGTCTCATAGGGGTTGATTTACTAAAACTCGAGAGTGCAAAATCTGGTGCAGCTCTGCAAACCAATCGACTTCCATTTTGTTTTTGTCAAAGCTTAGTTGAACATGCTGAAGTTAGAAGCTGATTGACTACCATGCACAGCTGCACCAGATTTTACACTCCCTACTTTTAGTAAATTAACCCCATAGTGACCAACCTAAGTATGATTTTACATTTTTAGGATATTCCTAATGATATAAATGGCAACTCTGATTGATAGGTCCTCATGCAAGTCTTAGCTTCCTGCCAATGTAGCTTAGATACATCATAGAAATTACAGTTTTATAATAAAACAGCCTCCTCATTTGTATTTTTACTAGTGATTTAAAAAATCTTAAGAATACTTTTGTAGCGCTGGTAGATTTTACAATCTACCACTTATATGTAAATTTAGTGGGTCATCTGTGCTGTACATAGTTCAGATTGAATTTACTGTTAGATTAGCCTCTGTTCCAGTTTGGCTGTGTTGCGTGCAGTTCCGCATTCTGCCTGTGGGTGTCGTTTTCACTCCGGGTCAGTGTTGGAAAGCAACAAGCTGAAGTATATGAGTGCTCTTCTGTCCCGTAGACAACTCGGCGGAGGTGGTCCTCCGGGTTGCATTCTGGGAGAGAGTATTTATGAGACAGACGCAATGTTTCTGGGAGCTTTACCTCGTGGCCCTCCTGGCCTAGAGGCATGTGTTAGTGAGTTCTACCTAGCGGCTCTCCAGTCTGGAGGGTTGCGTTGCGGCAGCCATGCGGGTAGGCCCAGAAGCCTGTCTGAGGCCTGCTATTGCTGGGATGGTCCTGTGCTGTCTGTCCTGCGGGAAGAAGCCGGACAATTAAGAAGATCCAGGGGAGGACCCATGTTGGAAGGGACCATGCAAGGCTGGTCTTAAGAAGGGCCTGGTGACTCGATTGGAGGACGCATCTTAAAACTAATATACACCCTGTGGCAGAGGATCGTGCAGTTTTGTGGCGGAAACATGACGGAAACATGATCTCCAGGAAAAGAAGGGGTTAAATTGCAGGACTTTATTTCCGACTGCGTAGGCTGCGGGCGAGAAGTAAAAGCCTGGGAGCTACGTGATCAGAGGAACAAGTGGGAGAAGCCTAATCTACTTGTTGCCACGTGGGACACGGTTGTGTGTGTTTGCCGCCAAGGGAGAGAGAAGCCTCGTGATTGTACTGAGAGGATCAGAGTGCAAGCATGTCTTCTTTTCCATTGGTACCGTCGATTATGGTATCCAAGATCTTTCCTACAAGTACCACTGCGGGTACCGGTTATGCTAGCCGGAACCCTGCTGACAGATACCGGCATTCGTTTGAAGCCGCAGGGGCGGTTCGTACTATATACTGTTGGAGATATTGAAGGGCTGGGCATGCTTTGCCACAAGTATGAAGGACTGACCATACATCTCCGTCCATTTGTTCGCTGTTTGCAGTACAGAGAATATTTGTTCACAGTGGAGCAATCTACAATGTCACCCCGTGCTTATTGTGTGGACTGGGCTACAGGTACTGCCACAGTGGAAACTACTGCCATCGCTGCTGGAGAGCAACAGGCCGTGACCTTGTCTGCTACCGTAAGTGTTCCTGAGGGAGATGTCGCTGTTACTGCTTCATCAGCGGACATCACCTTTTGTTCAACTTCTACTACACCTGTCCTCGCTGCACCTGTCCAGAGGAAGGTGGGATATGTGAAGGCTTCTCGCACCCGTGGTCGAGGCCTGCCCCAGAGACTACCCGAACCGGAGCCGGAGGAGTATATGGATACGGAGAAATCCACGTCAGGAACGGGTGAGATCAAAGGGGAACATATCTGGGACTCTTTGTAAATATTTGCCAGCAGAAGAGTTGAGAGACTCGGAGATAGATTCTATGTCAAATCTCTCCGGTGATGATGATTTGTTTGGGACAATGTCACAGGAACTATTGTGGGCCCAGGGGGAAGATGTTGCTTCTGCCCTTACTTTCTCAGAATGGATAGCCATGGATTCTGGGAAGATATCACCTTGTGTGGAGCCGCACAGTACTACCAAAGAGACATTGTTGAAAGTTGCTAGTTTGCTTGAGTTTGAGCCGACACCCATCAGATCTATGGTGCGCAAATCACCAAATTCTTGTGTTCCTCCTGGTTTGGGGAAAAACAGAGCTTTGCCTAGACTTGCCTGTTTACAGAGAGTGCTCACCAAACGTGTTGCCACAGTATATGGTCTGGAATTTCCCTATGTGACTCTGGAAATTATGCAGGAAATTGAGGCCAACCATGAACAGTGGTACCGTGAAGCTGTTTGGGACTATTTGTCTGTACCAAAACCTTTCCGGAAAGCTGGGTATTCTACTACTATGAATGAAGGTTTCAATGGATGTTTGCTGCATTGGAACTATGGTCGGCACATCTATGCTGACAAGGTGGTCATTTGCAGACCCGGTAAAGATGACATTGTCTACTTTATCACCACTGTGAATAAGCAGGGGAAGAAACTGACCAGATCCCCGGTTTTATTGATGATTATGCGAAGAAACTGTTGTCTTCTGTTCTTCTAAAAAGAAAAGAGAACTTTGGGGTATATAGCCAGATAGTGTAATAGGGCGTACACACGGTCGGACTTTGTTCGGACATTCCGACAACAAAATCCATGGATTTTTTCCGACGGATGTTGGCGCAAACTTGTCTTGCATACACACGGTCACACAAAGTTGTCGGAAAATCCGATCGTTCTGAACGCGGTGACGTAAAACACGTACGTCAGGACTATAAACGGGGCAGTGGCCAATAGCTATCATCTCTTTATTTATTCTGAACATGCGTGGCACTTTGTCCGTCGGATTTATGTACACACGATCGGAATTTCCGACAACGGATTTTGTTGTCGGAAAATTTTATCTCCAACTTTGTGTGTCGGAAAATCCGATGGAAAATGTCCGATGGAGCCCACACACGGTCGGATTTTCCAACAACACGCTCCGATCTGACATTTTCCATCGGAAAATCCGACTGTGTGTACGGGGCATTAGTGTTTAGAGATCTCCGTGGTCAAGAGATTTTTTTCACCTCAGCGCCTTTATATCCAAAGAGTTCTGTGATAACCAAAATTTCTTTTACTGGAAAAAATATAATATGCCCCGAGATAGGGAGGGACTTTTCAAGTTACCTTAATTCATTTTCATTAGAAAGAAAATATGTGGGAAGAGAGTGTCATTCTTTTGTGGAATGAGGCTTTGCTCCTAAATTGTTTGGTGATATTACTGTACATTTCTGTGTGTGTTTAACTTTGTTTCTTCCAGGAACAATTAGATCTCCTATCAAGCTGTTAGGCTTTTCAGCTAGGTAGATAGAGAGGTTCTGTGTTGTGACTAATGTGATTTCTTTTGCTGATATGAATATGTTATTGTACAAATGTTTGAAACTATAACATTTCTATACTGTCTCTTTTCCTTACCCATCCAAGTTTTAAATTCAAATACCTACTCTCAGGCTTGAGAGTCATATTTTGCCAGACGTTGAGGACAACGTCTATTGTAGTCGGGGGAGATTGTAGCACTGGTAGATTTTACAATCTACCGCTTATATGTAAATTTAGTGGGTCATCTGTGCTGTACATAGTTCAGATTAAATTTACTGTTAGATTAGCCTCTGTTCCAGTTTGGCTGTGTTGCGTGCAGTTCCGCATTCTGCCTGTGGGTGTCGTTGTCACTCTGGGTCGGTGTTGGAAAGCAACAAGCTGAAGTATATAAGTGCTCTTCTGTCCCGTAGACAACTCAGCAGAGGTGGTCCCCCGGTTGCATTCTGGGAGAGAGAATTTATGGGACAGACGCAATGTTTCTGGGAGCTTTACCTCGTGGCCCTCCTGGCCTAGAGGCATGTGTTAGTGAGTTCTACCTCGCTGCCCTCCGGTCTGGAGGGTTGCGTTGCGGCAGCCGTGCGGGTAGGCCCAGAAGCCTGTCTGGGGCCTGCTATCGCTGGGATGGTCCTGTGCTGTCTGTTCTGCAGGAAGAAGCCGGACAATCAGTAAGATCCAGGGGAGGACCCATCTTGGAAGAGACCATGCAAGGCTGGTCTTAAGAAGGGCCTGGTGAATCAATTGGAGGACGCATCTACCGCACAAGTACTGTCGGGTCGGCTTAAAGGTTCTGGTACTGTGTTTGCTGTTCATCGAAAACTACTACACCCTGTGGCAGAGGATCGTGCAGTTTTGTTTCACTCAAGTCTGTGGCAGAGACTTTTTTTTGTTTATGCTACGTTCTGGCTGCTAGGTCAGTGAGAGAGACCTATCCGGGCGGGCAAAGATTAAATCCTGAACGGAGGATATATTCACCCTTGAGATTTAAATTCCTTCATGCTACATCAAGAAAAGGTATTTGAACTTCCCTGCAACTCTTCTTCTACCTCTTTCCTGCTACTTATTCCAGTTATCTCCCATTAAAGCATTGGAAAAGTACTAAAGTGACTGTTGCCTATATTATCTGATAACGAGCTGAACGAGGACCCTAGACCCGGTGTTGGTGAAACCATAGGTAAAAAGGTGACGGAAACAGCCTGCAATAAAGCAGCTCCACCATAAGTTAGTGCTACACTTTCTAAAGGTTTTAAGTAACTAAAGCCTTGTATTAGACAGAAAGAGAAAAGGGGTCAAAATTCCCACAGCAAAGCCTGTACTGTTAATTTAATTTAAGTTAATTTAACCACTTGCCGACCGCCTCACGCCTATATACGTGAGCAGAGTGGCACGGGCAGGCAAAATCACGTACCTAGTACGTGATTGCCTTCCCGCGGGTGGGGGGTCCGATCGGACCCCCCCCCCTGTGCCAGCTGCGGTCGGCATTTGGTTGGGAGCGATGACAGACGAGGGGGAGACCATCCGATCGTGGCCCCCCCCTCGCGATCGCTCCCAGCCAATGGGAAACATCCCCTGCCTCTGTATAGTACACAGAGGCAGAGGATGTGATGTCATCTCTCCTCGGCTGTCAGTTTCCGTTCCAGCGCCGAGGAGAGATGACATGTAAGTAAGTGCACAACACAAACACACACAGTAGAACATGCCAGGCATACCTTACACCCCCGATCCCCCCCCGATCCCCCCCCCAATCACCCCCCCCCCTGTCACAAACTGACACCAAGCAGGTTTTTTTTTTTTTTCCTGATTACTGCATAGTGTCAGTTTGTGACAGTTAGCAGTGGTGGGACAGTTAGTATTACCCCCCTGTAGGTCTAGGGTACCCCCCTTACCCCCCCTAATAAAGTTTTAACCCCTTGATCACCCCCCCTCACCAGTGTCGCTAAGCGATCATTTTTCTGATCGCTGTATTAGTGTCGCTGGTGACGGTAGTTAGGGACGTAAATATTTAGGTTTGCCGTCAGTGTTTTATAGCGACAGGGACCCCCATATACTATCTAATAAATGTTTTAACCCCTTGATTGCCCCCTAGTTAACCCTTTCACCACTGATCACCGTATAACCGTTACGGGTGACGCTGGTTAGTTATTTTTTTTTTTATAGTGTCAGGGCACCCGCCGTTTATTACCGAATAAAGGTTTAGCCCCTGATCGCCCGGCGGTGATATGCGTCGCCCCAGGCAGCGTCAGATTAGCGCCAGTACCCCCCCTAATAAAGTTTTAACCCCTTGATCACCCCCTGTCGCCAGTGTCGCTAAGCGATCATTTTTCTGATCACTGTATTAGTGTCACTGGTGACGCTAGTTAGGGACGTAAATATTTAGGTTCGCCGTCAGTGTTTTATAGCGACAGGGACCCCCATATACTATCTAATAAATGTTTTAACCCCTTGATTGCCCCCTAGTTAACCCTTTCACCACTGATCACCGTATAACCGTTACGGGTGACGCTGGTTAGTTATTTTTTTTTTTATAGTGTCAGGGCACCCGCCGTTTATTACCGAATAAAGGTTTAGCCCCCCGATCGCCCGGCGGTGATATGCGTTGCCCCAGGCAGCGTCAGATTAGCGCCAGTACCGCGAACACCCACGCACGCACCGTACACGCACCGTACACCTCCCTTAGTGGTATAGTATCTGAATGCATCAATATCTGATCCGATCAGATCTATACTAGCGTCCCCAGCAGTTTAGGGTTCCCAAAAACGCAGTGTTAGCGGGATCAGCCCAGATACCTGCTAGCACCTGCGTTTTGCCCCTCCGCCCGGCCCAGCCCACCCAAGTGCAGTATCGATCGATCACTGTCACTTACAAGACACTAAACGCATAACTGCAGCGTTCGCAGAGTCAGGCCTGATCCCTGCGATCGCTAACAGTTTTTTTTGTAGCGTTTTGGTGAACTGGCAAGCACCAGCGGCCTAGTACACCCCGGTCGTAGTCAAGCCAGCACTGCAGTAATACTTGGTGACGTGGCGAGTCCCATAAGTGCAGTTCAAGCTGGTGAGGTGGCAAGCACAAGTAGTGTCCCGCTGCCACCAAAAAGACAAACACAGGCCCGTCGTGCCCATAGTGCCCTTCCTGCTGCATTCGCCAATCCTAATTGGGAACCCACCGCTTCTGCAGCGCCCGTACTTCCCCCATTCACATCTCCAACCAAATGCAGTCGGCTGCATGAGAGGCATTTTCTTTATGTCCTCCCGAGTACCCCTACCCAACGAACGCCCCCAAAAAAGATGTCGTGTCTGCAGCTAGCGCGGATATAGGCGTGACACCCGCTATTATTGTCCCTCCTGTCCTGATAATCCTGGTCTTTGCATTGGTGAATGTTTTGAACGCTACCATACACTAGTTGAGTATTAGCGTAGGGTACAGCATTGCACAGACTAGGCACACTTTCACAGGGTCTCCCAAGATGCCATCGCATTTTGAGAGACCCAAACCTGGAACCGGTTACCGTTATAAAAGTTAGTTACAAAAAAAAGTGTAAAAAAAAAAACACAAACAAAAATAAAAAAAAATAGTTGTCGTTTTATTGTTCTCTCTCTCTATTGTTCTGCTCTTTTTTACTGTATTCTATTCTGCAATGTTTTATTGTTATTATGTTTTATCATGTTTGCTTTTCAGGTATGCAATTTTTTATACTTTACCGTTTACTGTGCTTTATTGTTAACCATTTTTTTGTCTTCAGGTACGCCATTCACGACTTTGAGTGGTTATACCAGAATGATGCCTGCAGGTTTAGGTATCATCTTGGTATCATTCTTTTTAGCCAGCGGTCGGCTTTCATGTAAAAGCAATCCTAGCGGCTAATTAGCCTCTAGACTGCTTTTACAAGCAGTGGGAGGGAATGCCCCCCCCCCACCGTCTTCCGTGTTTTTCTCTGGCTCTCCTGTCTCAACAGGGAACCTGAGAATGCAGCCGGTGATTCAGCCAGCTGACCATAGAGCTGATCAGAGACCAAAGTGGCTCCAAACATCTCTATGGCCTAAGAAACCGGAAGCTACGAGCATTTTATGACTTAGATTTCGCCGGATGTAAACAGCGCCACTGGGAAATTGGGGAAGCATTTTATCACACCGATCTTGGTGTGGTCAGATGCTTTGAGGGCAGAGGAGAGATCTACTGTCTAATAGACCCCAATTTTTTCAAAAAAGAGTACCTGTCACTACCTATTGCTATCATAGAGGATATTTACATTCCCTGAGATAACAATAAAAATGATTTAAAAAAAAAAAAAAATGAAAGGAACAGTTTAAAAATAAGATAAAAAAGCAAAAAAATAATAAAGAAAAAAAAAAAAAATAAAAAGCACCCCTGTCCCCCCTGCTCTCACGCTAAGGCGAACGCAAGCGGCGGTCTGGCGTCAAATGTAAACAGCAATTGCACCATGCATGTGAGGTATCACCGCGAAGGTCAGATCGAGGGCAGTAATTTTAGCAGTAGACCTCCTCTGTAAATCTAAAGTGGTAACCTGTAAAGGCTTTTAAAGGCTTTTAAAAATGTATTAATTTTGTTGCCACTGCACGTTTGTGCGCAGTTTTAAAGCATGTCATGTTTGGTATCCATGTACTCGGCCTAACATCATCTTTTTTATTTTATCAAACATTTGGGCAATATAGTGTGTTTTAGTGCATTAAAATTTAAAAAAGTGTGTTTTTTCCACAAAAAATGCGTTTGAAAATCGCTGCGCAAATACTGTGTGAAAAAAAAAAAATGAAACACCCACCATTTTAATCTGTAGGGCATTTGCTTTAAAATAATATATAATGTTTGGGGGTTCAAAGTAATTTTCTTGCAAAAAAAATACATTTTTTCATGTAATCAAAAAGTGTCAGAAAGGGCTTTGTCTTCAAGTGGTTAGAAGAGTGGGTGATGTGGGACATAAGCTTCTAAATGTTGTGCATAAAATGCCAGGACAGTTCAAACCCCCCCAAATGACCCCATTTTGGAAAGTAGACACCCCAAGCTATTTGCTGAGAGGCATGTCGAGTCCATGGAATATTTTATATTGTGACACAAGTTGCAGGAAAGAGACACATTTTTTTTTTTTTTTTTGCACAAAGTTGTCACTAAATGATATATTACTCAAACATGCCATGGGAATATGTGAAATTACACCCCAAAATAAATTCTGTTGCTTCTCCTGAGTACGGGGATACCACATGTGTGGGACTTTTTGGGAGCCTAGCCGCGCACGGGACCCCGAAAACCAAGCACCGCCTTCAGGCTTTCTAAGGCCGTAATTTTTTGATTTTACTCTTCACTGCCTATCACAGTTTCGGAGGCCATGGAATGCCCAGGTGGCACAAAACCCCCCCAAATTACCCCATTTTGGAAAGTAGACACCCCAAGCTATTTGCTGAGAGGTATAGTGAGTATTTTGCAGACCTCACTTTTTGTCACAAAGTTTTGAAAATTGAAAAAAGAAAAAAAAAATTTTTTTTCTGGTCTTTCTTCATTTTCAAAAACAAATGAGAGCTGCAAAATATTCACCATGCCTCTCAGCAAATAGCTTGGGGTGTCTACTTTCCAAAATGGGGTCATTTGGGGGGGGGTTTGTGCCATCTGGGCATTTTATGGCCTTCAAAACTGTGATAGGCAGTGAGGAGTGAAATCAAAAATGTATGCCCTTAGAAATCCTGAAGGTGGTGCTGGGTTTTCGGGGCCCCGTACGCGGCTAGGCTCCCAAAAAGTGCCACACATGTGGTATCTCCGTACTCAGGAGAAGCAGCTGAATGTATTTTGGGGTGCAATTCCACATATGCCCATGGCCTGTGTGAGCAATATATCATTTAGTGACAACTTTTTGTAAATTTTTTTTTTTTTTTTTTTTGTCATTATTCAATCACTTGGGACAAAAAAAATAAATATTCAATGGGCTCAACATGCCTCTCAGCAATTTCCTTGGGGTGTCTACTTTCCAAAATGGGGTCATTTGGGGGGGGTTTGTGCCATCTGGGCATTTTATGGCCTTCAAAACTGTGATAGGCAGTGAGGAGTGAAATCAAAAATGTATGCCCTTAGAAATCCTGAAGGTGGTGCTGGGGTTTCGGGGCCCCGTACGCGGCTAGGCTCCCAAAAAGTGCCACACATGTGGTATCCCCGTACTCAGGAGAAGCAGCTGAATGTATTTTGGGGTGCAATTCCACATATGCCCATGGCCTGTGTGAGCAATATATCATTTAGTGACAACTTTTTGTAAATTTTTTTTTTTTTTTTTGTCATTATTCAATCACTTGGGACAAAAAAAATAAATATTCAATGGGCTCAACATGCCTCTCAGCAATTTCCTTGGGGTGTCTACTTTCCAAAATGGGGTCATTTGGGGGGGGTTTGTACTGCCCTGCCATTTTAGCACCTCAAGAAATGACATAGGCAGTCATAAACTAAAAGCTGTGTAAATTCCAGAAAATGTACCCTAGTTTGTAGACGCTATAACTTTTGCGCAAACCAATAAATATACGCTTATTGACATTTTTTTTACCAAAGACATGTGGCCGAATACATTTTGGCCTAAATGTATGACTAAAATTTAGTTTATTGGATTTTTTTAATAACAAAAAGTAGAAAATATCATTTTTTTTCAAAATTTTCAGTCTTTTTCCGTTTATAGCGCAAAAAATAAAAACGGCAGAGGTGATCAAATACCATCAAAAGAAAGCTCTATTTGTGGGAAGAAAAGGACGCAAATTTCGTTTGGGTAGAGCATTGCATGACCGCGCAATTAGCAGTTAAAGCGACGCAGTGCCGAATTGTAAAAAGTGCTCTGGTCAGGAAGGGGGTAAATCCTTCCGGGGCTGAAGTGGTTAAGTCAGTGGTCTCAAACTGGCAGCCCTCCAGCTGTTGCGAAACTACAAGCCCCGTCATGTCTCTGCCTGTGGGAGTCATGCTTGTAACTGTCAGCCTTGCAATGCCTAATGGGACTTGTAGTTTCTCAACAGCTGGAGGGCCGCCAGTTTGAGACCCCTGATTTAAGTGGTTAACAGTCCCTTGCTAGTGATCCAGCCCCTAGGGAAGTGGCTTGAGCACATGGGCAGAGAGGGGCAGAGAGAGCAAATCATATCATCCTATCTGGTGAGATTGAATCATTGGACAGGGGTTCAGTGGACGAGAACACGCAGAAGAAAATCAGTCATGAAAAATTAAAATGAATCACCAACACAAGCATGCACTATAATTATAAAATATTCTACAAAAAAGAAGGGATCTAAGGAACTTCTAAAATTGTAAACAGCAAAGCTATTTTGTTCCCCCTGAAACACAGCACAGAGTGCTATATATCTTAAAACAAAATAAATGAAAAAACAAAATACTATGGGAGAAAGGGGTGATGGTTTCAAATTGTCTGACTGTTTGACATTTTAGAACTCCTTGCAACTCCTTTCTCTGCATTATATATAGCTGTACCTGGATATTCCTTCCGTACATGTACATGCTGGAGTCCCTCTGCATATAAGTTTCTGCATTTATTTTTCCTTGTCAAAAGAAGTTTATTGAGTATACAATATTATAAAGATACATAAAGTAAGTTTACAAGGATCTATAAAGTAGGGATGAGCCGAACACCCCCCGGTTCGGTTCGCACCAGAACCCGCGAACGGACCGCAAGTTCGCACGAACGTTAGAACCCCATTGACGTCTATGGGACTCGAACGTTCGAAATCAAAAGTGCTCATTTTAAAGGCTAATTTGCATGGTATTGTCCTAAAAAGGGTTTGGGGACCCGGGTCCTACCCCAGGGGACATGTATCAATGCAAAAAAAACTTTTAAAAACGGCCGTTTTTTCGGGAGCAGTGATTTTAATGATGCTTAAAGTAAAAAAAAAAAAGTGAAATATTCCTTTAAATATCGTACCTGGGGGGTGTCTATAGTATGCCTGTAAAGTGACGCGTGTTTCCCATGTTTAGAACAGTCCCTGCACCAAATGTCATTTTTAAAGGAAAAAATCTCATTTAAAACTGCTTGCGGGTTTAATGTCATGTCGGGTCATGGCAATATGGATGAAAATCAGTGAGACAAACGGCATGGGTACCCCCCAGTCCATTACCAGGCCCTTTGGGTCTTGTATGGATATTAAGGGGAACCCCGCACCCAAATTAAAATAAGGAAAGGTCCCTATATACTCTGAACAGCAGTATACAGGCGGTGCAAACAAGACAGGGACTGTAGGTTTGTTGTTAAGTAGAATCTGTTTGTAATTTTGAACATTTTTAATGTGTTTAGCTCCAGCCAAAAAATCTTTTCTAAGCTTTTTGGAAAACATAGGGAAGGGTTATCACCCCTGTGACATTTGTTTTGCGTCTTTCCTCCTCTTCAGAAGATTTCACCTCACTTTTTTGTCCCAATGAAAAATGTTTTTTGAAAATTTGTGTTTTTTTGTGGAACAAGGATTGGAAAGCATCAGTGGAAAGGAAAAATTGTTTTCCCATATTAACTCTTACAGGAGAGAATTTCCCTTCCTTAGGGGTAGATTTCATCTCACTTCCTGTTGTCTCCTTCCGTTTGCAAGTAGGAGTCGTTTGTAAGTTAGATGTTTGAAAGTAGGGTCCTGCCCTATATACTCAGCAGAAATTTGGGCCTTAGGTGTTGCTGTGGCCAAAACACTGTAAGCCCTCACAGGGCCCTGCTGTGAAATATTAGATCAAGAATTGTAATTACATGCCCCTGTTGAACAGGAGCTGAAAAATTAGGCCTTAGGCACTGGTGCTGGTGCCACAACACTGCAACCCCTCACAGACACTCTAGTTGGAACGCAGGAACGAGCCCTGCTGCAAAGTATTGCATCAAAAATTGTAATTACACGCCCCTGTTAGACAGGGGCAGAAAAATTGGGTCTTAGGCACTGGTGCTGGTGCCACAACACTGCAACCCCTCACAGACACTCTAGTTGAAACGCAGGAACAAGCCCTGCTGCAAAGTATTGCATCAAAAATTGTAATTACACGCCCCTGTTAGACAGGGGCTGAAAAATTGGGTCTTAGGCACTGGTGCTGGTGCCACAACACTGCAACCCCTCACAGACACTCTAGTTGGAATGCAGGAACGAGCCCTGCTGCAAAGTATTACATCAAAAATTGTAATTACACGCCCCTGTTAAACAGGGGCTGAAAAATTGTGCCTTAGGCACTGGTGGTGGCGCCCAGAACCAAAAATGTTCTTACAAGCTATCAGCGTGATGATTGAGGAGGAAGAGGATAATTACTCAGGGATAGTCACTCAGCATCAGCATAGGCAGTCTTTGAAGGGATCTGAGATTTCAAAAAAAATTATTCGGTTACATCTGCATCAGGTGCTTGGTAGCTGGTGGTGATCCAAGACTGATTCATTTTTATGAAGGTCAGCCGATCGACCGAGTCGGTGGACAGACGCACCCTGTGATCGGTTACCACGCCTCCAGCAGCACTGAATGTGCGTTCCGAAAGAACGCTGGATGCAGGACAGGCCAGTAGCTCAATTGCATACTGTGCAAGCTCTGGCCAGTGATCCATCCTCAAGACCCAGTAACCCAGAGGATTTTCGGTGGGAAAGGTGTCCAAGTCTGATCTTGCCCCTAGGTATTCCTGCACCATGTAAAACAGACGCTGGCGATGGTTGCTGGAACCGATCATACCTTGGGGCTGCGGACCAAAAAATTGTCTGAACGCATCGGTCAGACGGCCACCTTCTCCACCGCTCCTTCTTTGACTGACCGAAGCCTCAGCAACACGTTGTCCAGAAACAGGAGTTTGTAACCTCCCAGTCTCTGGGAACGCGTTGCACAGACCTTTCTGCAAGGCCTCCCGAAGATGTTTCATCCTCTGCTCCCTCTGCGATGGCAAGATAAGGTCCGCAACCTTACCCTTGTAACGTGGATCAAGGAGGGTTGCCAGCCAGTATTGGTCCTTCTCCTTGATACCACGAATACGAGGATCCTTACGCAGGCTTTGCAGGATCAGGGAGGCCATGCAGCGTAGGTTTGCTGAGGCATTCGGTCCGGAGTCCTCTGGGTCACTAAGGACAACAACGTCCGCAGCCACCTCCTCCCAGCCACGTACAAGTCCATGTGTTCCTTGGGACTGATCCCTTAAAGACTGCTGATGCTGAGTGCCAGGCTCCACCTCCATACTGACACAATCTTCCTCCTCCTCCTCCTCCTCCTCCTCGTCCTCTTCCTGTGTGATCGGCGGGCACGCAGGAACACTGTCTGGATAAAGGGGGCCTTGAGAGCTAAGGAAGTCCTCCTCTTCCTGCCTCTGTTCTGCCTCAAGTGCCCTGTCCATTATTCCACGCAGCGTGTGCTCCAACAGGTGGACAAGGGGGACAGTGTCACTGATGCATGCACTGTCAGTGCTCACCATCCTCGTGGCCTCCTCGAATGGTGACAGGACAGTGCATGCATCCCTGATCATGGCCCACTGGCGTGGGGAAAAAAAACCAAGGTCCCCTGACCCTGTCCTGGTGCCATAGTCGCACAGGTACTCATTGATGGCCCTCTGCTGCGTGTGCAGCCGCTGCAGCATGGCCAACGTCGAGTTCCACCTGGTGGGCATGTCACAGATTAGGCGGTTCTTGGGCAGGTTAAACTCCTTTTGGAGGTCCGTCAGCCGAGCACTGGCATTATATGACCGGCGGAAATGCACACAGACTTTCCTGGCCTGCCTCAGGACATCCTGTAAGCCCGGGTACCTGCCCAAGAACCGCTGCACCACCAAGTTAAGGACGTGAGCCAAACAGGGCACATGGGTCAGTTGTCCCTGTCGGAGGGCAGAGAGGAGGTTGGTGCCATTGTCGCAAACCACCATTCCTGCCTTAAGTTGGCGTGGCGTCAACCACCTCTGAACCTGCCCCTGCAGAGCTGACAGAACCTCTGCCCCAGTGTGGCTCCTGTCCCCCAAGCACACCAGCTCAAGCACCGCATGGCATCTTTTGGCCTGCGTACTTGCGTAGCCCCTTGAACGCCTACGGAGCACCGCTGGTTCCGAGGAAGAGGCCATGGAGGAAGAAGAAGAGGAGGGGGTGGAGGAGAGAGGTGTGTCACAATCAGCATTTTGGAGGCGTGGTGGCGGAACAACCTCCAACACTACTGCACCTTGTCCTGCATCCTTCCCAGCTGCCAGCAGAGTCACCCAATGCGCCGTGAAACTTAAGTAACGTCCCTGTCCATGCCTGCTGGACCATGAGTCAGCGGTAATATGCACCTTACCGCTGACCGCCCTGTCCAGCGAGGCATGGACATTGCCTTCCACATGCCGGTAGAGAGCCGGAATCGCCTTCCGTGAGAAAAAGTGGCGTTTGGGTACCTGCCACTGAGGAACCGCACATTCCACAAACTCACGGAAGGGGGCAGAGTCTACCAACTGAAAAGGCAGCAGTTGAAGTGCTAGCAATTTTGCCAAGCTAGCATTCAACCGCTGGGCATGTGGATGGCTGGGAGCAAACTTCTTTCGGCGGTGCAGCAGCTGGGGCAGGGAAATTTGCCTGGTACAATCTGACGTCGGTGTACCAAAAGCAGATTGCCCATAAGTACTTGGCTGTGACACACCTAATTCTACACCTTCATTCCTCTCACTGCAGGTCGCAGAGAGGACTGAAGGTCTAGTGGGGTTGGAAATCTCAGCTGATGAGGAGCAAGGAGAGATCGTCTTTGTTCTTTGGTGTGGGTCTTTTAGATACGCTTGCCAACGAACTGCATGGCAGGTCAACATATGTCTGGTCAAGCATGTGGTACCCAAGCGGGAGATGTTTTGGCCACGCGAGATACGCTTGAGACATATATTGCAAATAGCAGCGGTGCGATCTGATGCACTCGTCTCAAAAAAGGCCCACACCAAAGAACTTTTTGAATAACGCGCAGAGACTGCAGCGCCCTGCACATGTGGAGCTTTGGGGTGTGATGCAGTCAATGTGCTGCCCTTAGGCTGGCCCCTGGAGGGCATCCTGCCTAGTTGGTGATGTGCCACCTCCTCCTCCTCCTCCTCCTCCTCCTCCTCCTCTCTCCTATCAGGCACCCACGTTGAGTCAGTGACCTCATCATCCCCTCCCTCCTCATCACTGGAGCAAACCTGGCAGTATGCTGCAGCAGGGGGAGCATGACTGCCAGATTGCTGTCCTTCTTGGGCACCCCCTCTGTCCGTGCTCATGTTACTGCCTTCATTGAGCTCAGTATCATCATCAGAGCCTTCCAAACGCTGGGCATCCTCCTGGAGCATGTACCCAACACTGTGGTCAAACAGTTCGAGGGAATCCTCAGGAGGACATGGTGGGGCTAGGGAAGGAGTCACTGATGACATTGAGCTGAGGGAAGAGGCCGCTGCTTTGCCAGACAAAGCACCCTGGGCATGGGTGAGAGAGGATGAGGAGGATGAGGACGGCTTGGTCATCCACTCGACCAAGTCTTCCGCATGTTGCGGCTCAACACGGCCAGCTGCCGAAAAAAAGGCCAAGCGTGTCCCATGGCCACGTGCTGATGAGGATGCACCGTCTCCACGACCAGCACTAGACACAGAGCCTGCTTGCCCTCTCTTATTGGCTTGTGACTGTCTGCCTCTCCTTCTTGGCCTTCCAGACATACTAATGGCCTGTAGCTGCACTAAGCTGGGATAGAACACCTGTAATTTTCTTCAGGTAGCTTTATATACTGTAACCAGACAAGCCTGCCTGTCAGTAGGAAGATAACAGGAACGGATCTAGCTGAACACTGTGAGCAGGACGTACTGCACTAAATGTATATAGCAGGAACGGATCTAGCTGAACACTGTGAGCAGGACGCACTGCACTGAATGTAAATAGCAGGAACGGATCTAGCTGAACACTGTGAGCAGGACGCACTGCACTGAATGTAAACAGCAGGAACGGATGTAGCTAAACACTGTGAGCAGGACGCACTGCACTGAATGTAAATAGCAGCAACGGATCTAGCTGAACACTGTGAGCAGGACGCACTGCACTGAATGTAAATAGCAGGAACGGATCTAGCTGAACACTGTGAGCAGGACGCACTGCACTGAATGTAAACAGCAGGAACGGATGTAGCTAAACACTGTGAGCAGGACGCACTGCACTGAATGTAAATAGCAGGAACGGATCTAGCTGAACACTGTGAGCAGGACGCACTGCACTGAATGTAAATAACAGGAACGGATCTAGCTGAACACTGTGAGCAGGACACACTGTACTAAATGTAAATAGTCTAGCTGCCTGACCGTGGTACTAATAGGATCAAAAAGAACACCTGTAATTTTCTTCAGGTAGCTTTATATACTGTAACCAGACAAGCCTGCCTGTCAGTAGGAAGATAACAGGAACGGATCTAGCTGAACACTGTGAGCAGGACGTACTGCACTAAATGTATATAGCAGGAACGGATCTAGCTGAACACTGTGAGCAGGACGCACTGCACTGAATGTAAATAGCAGGAACGGATCTAGCTGAACACTGTGAGCAGGACGCACTGCACTGAATGTAAATAGCAGGAACGGATCTAGCTGAACACTGTGAGCAGGACGCACTGCACTGAATGTAAACAGCAGGAACGGATGTAGCTAAACACTGTGAGCAGGACGCACTGCACTGAATGTAAATAGCAGGAACGGATCTAGCTGAACACTGTGAGCAGGACGCACTGCACTGAATGTAAATAGCAGGAACGGATCTAGCTGAACACTGTGAGCAGCACGCACTGCACTGAATGTAAATAGCAGGAACGGATCTAGCTGAACACTGTGAGCAGGACGCACTGCACTGAATGTAAATAGCAGGAACGGATCTAGCTGAACACTGTGAGCAGGACGCACTGCACTAAATGTAAATACCAGGAACGGATCTAGCTGAACACTGTGAGCAGGACGCACTGCACTGAATGTAAATAGCAGGAACGGATCTAGCTGAACACTGTGAGCAGGACGCACTGCACTGAATGTAAATAGCAGGAACGGATCTAGCTGAACACTGTGAGCAGCACGCACTGCACTGAATGTAAATAGCAGGAACGGATCTAGCTGAACACTGTGAGCAGGAAGCACTGTACTGAATGTAAATAGCAGGAACGGATCTAGCTGAACACTGTGAGCAGGACACACTGCACTGAATGTAAATAGTCTAGATAGAAGATAACAGGAACGGATCTAGCTAAACTGAATACAGTGTATATATATATATATGCAACACCTGGGATGCATATATATACACAATACACTGTAAGTGCAGCTAACTGACTGACTGTTCTGCCTAATCTATCTAACTCAAATCAAATGACACTGTCTCTCTCTCTCTCTATCGCTCAGCACACCGGAACACACACTACACAGGGCCGCCGTGCAGGCGGCCTTATATAGTGTGGGGTGTGTACTAAATCCCCTGAGCCATAATTGGCCAAAGCCACCCTGGCTTTGGCCAATTACAGCTCTCTCTACTGACGGCGCTGTGATTGGCCAAGCATGCGGGTCATAGTGCATGCTTGGCCAATCATCAGCCAGCAATGCACTGCGATGCCGCAGTGAATTATGGGCCGTGACGCGCCACACGAATTTGGCGCGAACGGCCCATATCGTTCGCAATTCGACGGACGGTCGAACAGCCGATGTTCGAGTCGAACATGGGTTCGACTCGAACACGAAGCTCATCCCTACTATAAAGTAAGCTCATTGTTTTACAGTAGGGTTTATATAGGTAAATATCATGAAATTTCAAATATTAAACATTGGGTTCACGTAAACCAAAATAAAGATATATATCATTTCCTTAGTTACTTTTGTAGGTATTTAATCTGCATTTATTTTTAAGAAAGGGAATAAAAAAAAAACTAACGTCACATTAATAGTGATATATTTCAGTATTGAGATTGGTCCTTTAACAAATTAAAAAGGTGTAGATCATTATGTGTTTGATTAAAAAAGCAAAGCCCATGCGTATACAGAGACACTACTGATCACAGGGGTCATTGCCGTTTGTCATTTACAAATACATAGCAACCCCCCCAGCTGTCCCTGATCTTGTTTAGCAAAATTCCAGGTCCAGGACTTGTCCCACTGCTGAGTGCTGGAATGTTTTTTATACGGGGGATTTTTCCACTCAATGACACCAAAGTTGGAGGGGAGGGAAATGTCTTCCCATTGACCTATACTTTGGAGCATTTTCACCACCCACTCACCAGCAATATAAGGTGCACTATGTTACACACTCCTGACCTTTGCACTCCATACGCTATGTTGTACCCTAATCCCGCGTACACACGGTCGAACTTTCCGGCAGGAAAAGTCAGATGGAATCTTTTTAGCGGACATTCCGATCGAGTGTGGGCCTCATCAGACTTTTTTTTCGAAAATTCTGATGGACCTAGAAATAGAACATGTTTCAAATCTTTCCGACAGAATCAGTTCCTATCGGGAAAATGTTGTTCCGACAGACCAAGAACGACGCATGCTCTGAAGCAAGTACGAGACGGCAGCTATTGGCTACTCGCTAATGAACTTCCTCTTTCTAGTCCCGTCGTACGTGTTGTACGTCACCTCGTTCTAGACAATCGGACTTTAGTTTGATCGTGTGTACGCAAGACAGTTTCAGCGGAACTCCATCGGAACTCCGTCAGAAAAACCTTCAGAGTTAATTCCGACGGAAAAAACGGTCGTGTGTACGCGGCATAAGCCTTGCGTGGTATGTTGCACATACATTGTCTTAACAGTTACTGCTTGCTAAGTAGTTTCCAACTGTTTTAATAAAGTTCTTCATTAAAGTGGATGTAAACCTGATTCATGAAATTTGACCTAGGCACATATATCTGTAGTGTTTTCTTATTTCTCTCCAAAGCCCTAAGTCTTGTGACTTTATGCTGCTCTGTTCTTCTGTTATCAGCCTAATAACTTCTCCCAAGTTCTCCTAGATGGGAGATAAATGCAGCTGAAAATTTGTCGAGGGAGGTTGCTATAAATAGATTAGCAGAGAGTTTGTCTTGTCACAGCACAGCACTGAAAGTATCTTCGTTCTTCTGTCAATGTGGAGGGGGTGGGGTGTGTGCCTTTCCTATGATCAGCTGTCTCCCAGTGTAAGCCAAGACTACACTGCTACTGCTGAATGAGGAAGTGAAAATTCTGACCAGATGTAAGAATTCTAAAGAATATAGCAAGCTGAAGACAGAAGATATACATGTAAAACTTATGTAGGGTGATTTGTTTCATCTCTGTGTATCATCTAAGGCTGTTTACTTCACTGGGTATATGTAAGGGTTTACTGTACATCCACTTTAAAGTGGTTGCAAACCTCATACACATCAGTTCTCAAATACATGCACCTTTTTATAGTTTGTTCTGTAAAAATCCAAAGTGCTGTATTTTTACCTCTGCATTTTCATCTCTAAGCCTGTCTGTCACGTACCTGGTCAGGGGCTGAAGTGCTGAAGGTGGTGACAGGGAGTGCTATGCCCAAAGAAGCAGGGGATGCCAGCTGCTGGATGGCAGCTGGACAAGCAGGATGCACTGCTGGGCAGGGGTCCCTCAGATGTACCAGATGAGACTTGGCTGAAGGGAGAGCCAGGAGCAGGGTCAGGAGCCAAGGCAGTAGTCATACACAGAATATCAGCCAGGGGAAAGGCAGCAAGCAAGGTCAGGAGTAATACAGGGTCATACACTGGCAAATCAGGCAGCAGGGAAGTCCAGAAGAGCAAGCCAGAGGTCATACGCGGGTACAGCAGACAGGAGCGGAGTCAATGAAACAAGTCGAGGGTCAAAGACAGGAACAGAGACAAGATAGGTCAACGGCAGGATATGCAATAATATCAAAAACAGGAACACGGGGGAGCTGAAGATCATCCAGCAACTAGTGCCTGATGCTGCTGGCTTTAAATAGAACACTGTCACGCATTGCATGCATCTTGGTACACACGCCTGCACACTGGCACATAAATCTTCGTGGACATTCATGCCCGTGTGTGCATGCGCATTAGCGAATTTCTATGTGGCAATCTGTGATTCCACTGGACATTAGCAGATGTGTCAGATCTTTTGTGATTCTGCTGGGCATTAGGAGATTGCTAGTTCTTCTGTTCTGACTGTTCTTTGACACTGTCACAGCTCTCTGAAATTTTCCAGTTCGTGACAGTGTCTATTGCCTGGAGCTCAGGAGTCATGACATCACTGGCTCCACCTCCCAGCTGTACACTCACACTAGCGCTGGTGTCTTGCCGAAAAAGTTCTCCTGGCGGATAAGGACCCCCCCCCCTGTACTGCGCAGTACAGTGTCTTGCTGAAAAAGTTCCCCCCGGCGGATAGTGACCCCCATGTACTGCGCAGGCGCAGCGCTTGCACAGTGCGAAGCACCACCGAGCCGAAAATAGCCAAACATACACAGCTGAGCATCAGTGGTACACCGCGCCTGTGCACATTTAACACCACATTCTACCACACACTCCCGATGCTACCAGACAATGCCGCATGCTCCCAATGCTAGTGCTACTCTGCAAGATAATAAACACATTTTCACAGTAATACACCCGCCCCTTGCAGAGTAGCACGAGCATCGCGAGCGTGTGCGGCAGCATCGGCCACAATGTCCTGCTCATTGCGCAGGCGCTGTCTATAGCTGACTCACAGCTGTTCAGCTTCGGATATTTTCGGCGGCTCCCTTGTTGTTCGTACTGCGCAAGCGCTGTGCCTGCGCAGTACAGGGGGGTCATTATCCGCCGAGGGGAACTTTCTCGGCAGAGCACCGGCTTAGCAGTGTGCACCGTGCTGGAAGTATGGGCACACTTCACTTTCTGCTGGAAGGTGGGGTGTACAGCTAGGAAGTGGGGCCAGTGATGTCACAACTCTGCAGATTTTTTCAGAGAGCTGTGACAGGCGCAGAGGCTAAAATACTAAGGTAAAAACTATAAATTGGCGTACTGTATGTCTTGGGAACTGATGCAAATGAGGTTTACAAGCACTTGAAACTAAATACACTTTTACTTAGGCTAGGGCAGCAGGAAACACACACCCTTCTCTCATGCTGCTGCATGAGCCTCCTCTACATGTCTGTCAATTAAAGATTTAGATTTTTTTTTAAGTAGCAAAGTGGGGAGGATTACAGACTGCTGGTTTCCCAGCCAGACTGTGCACAAATGAGTTGTGCTGCTTTGCTGAATTAGCTAAAATTTTCAGTTTACTTTTTGTTATCTGGGTTTACAACCACTTTAAGGTAGGCTCAGACAGTGTTAGCTGTCAATATTCTGTGTGCAGAAAAGTATATGAAGCTACCCTGTGTCCTGTGGTTTATGTGTATCTGTGAGACTCTTGCTTTTAGCACAGTAAGTACAGTGTATTTTGTGGGTGCATGGACTGTGGCATATGTAGGTTCTGTCCCTTTGACACGTCACACTGTGCTTGCTGCATGTCATCTGCCTACCAAGTCGTTCCTCTTTATCAGGCTCTAAAGGTGGAATATACAGTATGTTAATTTGTGGTTATTGAGGTGGGGGGAGCCATACTTCACAACTCAAACCCATTTTTTCAAGGCAACTGTGATTGCATTCAAGAGTAGGGATGGGCCGAACAGACCCTTGTTCGGTTTGCACCAGAACTTTCGAACACCGTGAAAGTTCAGACCCGAATAATAAACCCCATTAAAGTCAATGGGACCCGAATGTCAAAAATCAAAAGTTCCCATTTTGAAGGCTTATATGCAAGTAATTAGTTATACAATGGTTATAGGGGTCCGGGTCCTGCCCTGGGGGACCTGTAAAAAAAGAAGTTTGTGAAAAACGTCATTTTTAAATGAGCAGTGATTATTTGGTTTTTAAAGTGAAAGCATAAAAATGAAAAAATCCTTCCAATATAGTGCCTGGGGGGTCCCCTTAGTCTACCTGTAAAGTGGCAGATCTGTAACATGTCTAGAATCTGCTGCAGCAATAATTGCATTTGTAAAGCCAAACAAAAAGACATTTCCCAGCAAGCTGCCTTTATTTTGCTCAGCAACAGCTGGGGAGCCAGTGTGTACGATGAGGCCACAATGTAGTGCACTGGGAACAAGATTAGAGATTTTTTGGATACATTCTGGTGTCACTTTGACTTTGGATAGAAGTAACGGGTGCGTAAAAATTGGTCTTTGGGTGTCGGTGGCGCCTTCCCACCATAACCCTATAGAGGTAATCTTGATGAAAGCAAGAATTGGCCTTGCTGTAAAAAATTGCAATGTTATGCACAGGCAGTGGCGTTGCTAGGGGGTGGCTTTTGGGGCTATAGCCCCGAATCTGGGGCCCATAGCCCCGAGTCTCTGCAGGGATCCCCAAGGGGAGGGGAAGGGAGGCTCTCTGGGGACCCTGATGCAAGGGGAGGCTCTCTGGGACCCTGATTTTAAGGGGGAGGCTCTCTGGGGACCCTAATGTAAGTGGTGGGCTCTCTGGGGACCCTGATGCAAGGGGAGGCTCTCTGGGACCCTGATTTTAAGGGGGAGGCTCTCTGGGGACCCTAATGTAAGTGGGGGGCTCTCTGGGGACCCTGATGTAGGGGGGGCTCTCTGGGGACCCTGATGTAAGGGGGGGCTCTCTGGGGGTATATACACACACACACACGTATATTACTGTATATACATGTGTATGCCCACCCAAGCGTATGACTTTCTTTACTACTCTGCTATGGGCTCTAGCCCCAGATCTTTTGTAGACCTAGCAACGCCCCTGTGCACAGGTGCAGAAAAATCACTCTTTGTGGACAAGGAGGCAGGTTTATCCACTCTGGCAACTGCAGGGGACTGCACACTTGTCTCTGCTTGCATGACATAGGATGAGGAGGATGAGGAAGGTTTAGTAAGCCAGTCCACCACCTCCTCGGCATGCTGTGGCTGGATAGCAAGGGCAAACTCACTAAACAGAGGAAATTATGCCCTGCCTGAGGACTGACCACCACGTCCACCTTTGCCTGTGGACACATTTGTTGCTGGCCCCTTTACAGTGCCAAGGGAACGTCTGCCTCTCCTTGTTGTCCTCCCAGACATTACTGGGAGGGAGGGGGCGGTGCTTATAAGCAAATGTAAAAAAGAAGTAAAAAATCTGTACGTAGATGTAAAGAGGTGTTTGGTGCACTTTAATTTGAGTACTTACACTGCACAGACACACTCCAAGTATACACTATAATATACTGCAATATAATGCACCAAACGTACAGTGATGCACAGAACTATATGGCATTAAACTGGCAGTAACGCACACAAAACGATATGGCGTTAAACTGGCAGTAACGCACGCAAAGCTATATGGCGTTAAACTGGCAGTAACGTACACAAAACAATATGGCATTAGACTGGCAGTAATGGACACAGAAGTAAATGGTGTTAAACTGGCAGTAACTCACACAGAATTAAATGGCGTTAAACTGGCAGTAACGCACTCAAATAGACGGTGTTCAACCGTCACTACAGTGACGATTTCTGAACTGTCCCTACTCTAGCTTTACACTAATGTCAAGATTACTGACACAGTCTCACTATGCTACACTAAAACTATATGAGCTGTCCCTACTCTACACTAATGTATGTATGAATGATATGGTCTCACTACACTACAGTGAAATTATCTGAGCTGTCCCTACTGTAGCTGCACACTATGCAAAGATGAATGATGGTCCTCCTTACTACACTCTCACTATCCCTAGACTGACACTAAACTAATATTCTACACTGACAATTGAAGCAAAATAGCACAGTATATAACTAATAGCACTGAACAGAGCCCTGTTCTATCTCTCTCCATGCCGAAATCACACTGAACATGGCTGCCATTGAAAGAATACTTTTATACTGTGGGGCGGGAATGAGCCGTGATTGGATAAAGTCATGATGACAGTGTCCAATCATGACTTTGACAGTGCTCTGTGCCCTGATTGGCTGAAGCTTTCACTGTTTCAGCCAATCAGGGCTTGCAATGCACTGTTCAGCACCACAATGCATTGTGGTCGTTTGAGGAGCCGAACAAACGGTCGAACGACCGGTTTGTTCGGCTGTTTGCCGAACACCTGAACAGCGAAAGTTCGGCCCGAACTTATGCTCGGGCCGAACCGTTCGCCCATCCCTATTCAGGAGTAACCAAGGGAATAGTCTTCCTAAAGCACCATGACTCATTAAATTGTATGTGGCTGAAATTCAGTTTTGGTCATAAAAGTAATGAAAGAAAACTTTTCATGTTGTCTGTCATCGATTGTCCATAAAGACTTTTCATGACTGTATTCCATTTTTGAGCACTATGGATTTCTATGAAATACAAAGTATAATCTAAGGGCTCTCAAAGACTTGATTAACTCTAGCACTCACCGCTGTAAAAACTGCAATTCAGGAATAGACACCAATTAACACAGAAACATGGTGGAACGATAGCAGAAAAAGTACCAAGTGGTTAATTGAGATATAAATATAATTTTTTAGCAGTTCTTAAACTGTTTGAAAATGATAGTATAGATCTATGTTTGTCCCAAGCATGTTTGAATCCACTTACTGTTGACTGACACGCTACCTCTGCTAGAAGTCTGCTCCAAGCATTGAAGTGGATGTAAAACCTCTCCTATACCCAGTAAAGTGAACAGCCTCAGCCTACATACGTTTTACTTGTATATCTGCTGTCTTTCCCTTTCTATATTATTTAGAAAGTGAACATTGTGTTAGAATTTTTACTTCCTCTTTCAGCAGTGGGACAGCTGATTGGAGGAAAGGCACACAACGCGCCTCCACATAGGCCGGGGAAGGAGGGAATTTGCAGAGCTGTGCTGTGAATAGACCAGCTCTCTGCTAATCTATTTATAGCAACCTCCCCAATACAAATTTTCAACTGCTTTTATCTCATGTGTTGGAGAACTTGTCAGAAGTTATCATGCTGATAACAGAGGAACGAAGCAGCAGAAAGACACAGGGCTTCGGAGAGAGATAATTAAGCACTACAAATATATGTGCCCATGTCAGATTTCATGAATCGGGTTTGCATCTACTTTAACTACTCTTACGGTAAAGTAATACTTTCTAAGGTTAGTTTTAAGCTTTCCTCCTGCTAGTTTGAGGACAAACTGTATTCTGGATCCTCACTGCATATAGAAAATACTGCCCTTCTGAACCGAATTCACACATTAATTTATTTATAGGTTTCAATCATTTATCCCTTTCCATTCTTTCCTCAGGTCTGTACATAATAACCACCTCAAGACCGGACACTTTCACCCCCTTCCTGCCCATGCCATTTTTCAGCTTTTAGTGTTGTTACAATTTGAATGACATTTACTCAGTCATGCAACACTGTACCCAAATTAATTTTTTAGAGACAGACCTTTCTCTTGGTGGTATTTAATAACCACATGGGGTTTTTTTTTGCTATATAAGCAACAAAATACAGAACAACTTTTTTAAAAAATGTTTGCAACTAGTTTCTGTTATAAAATGTTTCAAATAAATCCTCTTTCCTCATAAATTTAGGCTAAAATGTATTATGCTACATTCCTTTGGTAAAAATAAACCATATCAGTGTATATTTTTTAGTCGGTGTTAATATTATAACGTTTACAAACTATGGTATTTACAGTATCTTACAAAAGTGAGTACACCCCTCTCAATGTTGTAAATGTTTTATTATATCTGTTCATGTGATAACAGTGAAGGAATTACACTTTGCTAGAATGTAAAGTAGTGAGTGTACAGCTTGTATAACAGTGTAAATTTGCTGTCCCCTCAAAATAACTCAACACACAGCCATTAATGTCTAAACTGCTGGCAACAAAAGTGAGTACACCTCTAAAGTGAAAGTGTCTAAATTGGGTCCAAAGTGTCAATATTTTGTGTGGCTACCATTATTTTCAAGCACTGCCTTAACCCTCTTGGGCATGGAGTTCACCAGAGCTTCACAGGCTGCCACTGGAGTCCTCTTCCACGTGACGACATTACGAAGCTGGTGGATGTTAGAGACCTTGAACTCCTAAACCTTCCGTTTGAGGATGCCCCACAAATGCTCAATAGGGTTTAGGTCTGGAGGCATGCTTGGCCAGTCCATCACCCAGGGGGTTAAGCTCGGCTTCGGTATGTCACAGTACATGTTGGCATTCATGGTTCCTTCAATGAACTGTAGCTCCCCAGTTCCGGCAGCAGTCATGCAGCCCCAGACCATGACACACCCACCCCCATGCTTGACTGTAGGCAAAACACACTTGTCTTTTTACTCCTCACCTGGTTGCTTCCACACATGCTTGACACCATCTGAACCAAATAAGTTTATCTTGGTCTCATCAGACCACATGACATGGTTCCAGTAATCCATGTCCTTAGTCTGCTTGTCTTCAGCAAACAGTTTGCAGGCTTTTTTGTGCATCATCTTTAGAAGAGGCTTCCTTCTGGGATGACAGCCCTGCAGACCAATTTGATGCAGTGTGCGGCGTATGGTCTGAGCACTGACAGGCTGACCCCCCACCCCTTCAACCTCTGCAGCAATGCTGGCAGCACTCATATGTCTATTTCCCAAAGTAAACCTCTGGATATGATGCTGAGCACCATGGCGAGGCCTGTTCTGAGTGAAACCTGTCCTGTTAACCCGCTGTATGGTCTTGGCCACCATACTGCAGCTCAGTTTCAGGGTCTTGGCGATCTTCTTATAGCCTAGGCCATCTTTATGTAGAGCAACAATTCTTTTTTTCAGATCCTCAGAGAGTTAGTTGCCCCATGGTGCCATGTTGAACTTCCAGTGACCAGTATGATTGAGTGAGAGCGATAACACCAAATTTAACACACCTGCTGCCCATTCACGCCTGAGACCTTGTAACTCTAGCGAGTCACATGACACTGGTGAGGGAAAATGGCTAATTGGGCCCAATTTAGACATTTTCACTTAGGGGTGTACTCACTTTTGTTGCCAGCGGTTTAGACATTAATGACTGTGCGTTGAGTTATTTTGAGGGGACAGCAAATTTACACTGTTATACAAGCTGTGCACTCACTACTTTACATTGTAGCAAAGTGTCATTTTTTCAGTGTTGTCACATGAATAGATATAATAAAATATTTACAAAAATGTGAGGGGTGCACTCACTTTTGTAAGATACTGTAAATACCATAGTTTGTAAACTTTATAATATTCACACCGACTAAAAAATATACACTGATATGGGTTATTTTTACCAAAGAAATGTAGCATAATACATTTTAGCCTAAATTTATGAGGAAAGAGGATACTGTATATTTGAAAATGTATTTGTCCCGATGCACTGACGACCTGTCTCATTTCTCGAGGCCCTAAAATTCCAGAACAGTACAAATACCCCCAAATTATCCCTTTTTGGAAAGTAGACATTCCAAGGTATTTAGTAAGAGGCATTGTAAAAAAACAATTGGATATCTGGCACACATACATGTGGACGATTGAAATAGAGTGAGTCCTTTAGTAACAAGTCCATAAGACCAGAATTTAGGCATAAAATTATATTAAAGATAATAGGCAGCAGCCATCCCAATAGTGTGTCCAAGGAACCTCTGTAAGAAATGACAGAAAAGGAAGGGGGGAGGCGCACCTAAGTGTAGTAATAAAACATGAGTATTTATTCCATAAGGTTAAAAACACTTACAAGATGTAAGGTAAATCACACTTAATCAGATGTGTCATTAGCCCCATGGCTGCCACTGTCCTACAGGTTCGTCTGGCAGGTCCGGATGGCTTGGAACAAGGGAGCTGGAATGTCCAGAAGATCAGAAAGTCCATGCAATTCTGCCTGGACCACACAGGCGGAAGTGATGGAGGAGGTGGAGACTGGGATGGTGTTGGAGGACGTGATGACAAATGCAGGCTCGGGACCACCAGTCGAGCCTGTAGGACAGCGTCAGCCCCGGGGGGCTGATAGCACATAACTGCCTACTACCCCCGCAGGGGTGAAGTGATCTGGTGAGTGGCTGCACTTTCAGAGCAAAGAGATATTATAAGTGAAGGATTATCACCACAGCACAAGAATATGGCACGAGAGACTTACTAAAGAATTTTTGAAGCACGTTTGCACCTTATCTTGTCACTGTTGCCTTTTGGATTGCACCAGCACATTTGCACTTTAACTTGTTGTTGTAATTTTCCTTAGGAACAGACTTCCTACACCCCCTCCCCACTTCCCTATCTCACTCCCTTCTCCCCCCCCCCTTTCTTTCCCCCCTAGCAATATTACATATGTAAGCATTTAAGTTATGTCTAAGCATCACCTATGATTGCACAATATTGCAGCAGAATATTTAATTGACTCATGCACAGTATACTTGGGAATCCATATTGTATTCAATATTTGATATATGCACGGTGCACCTAAGAATTTATTTTATTTTAATCTAGTAACCTATATGGAGGTAGGAAACTAAATAGGAACAGCGCCAAACCCTTCCACCATTTTCAATATATCTCAGCTGTCCCCATTTTAGGGTGACTGCCTGTTGGGAGGCAGCAGTTCCAAACTTTACCAACTAAGTCTTTATGTTCACTGCGCGGGTTCACCATCCCTTTACTGATAGCACATATGATTAAGCATGATTTACCTTACATCTTGTAAGTGTTTTTAACCGTATGAAATAAATACTCTGTTTTAATACTACAGTTGGGTGCGCCTCCCCCCTTCCATTTCAGTAAGAGGCATTGTGAGTTTTTTGAAGTTGTAATTTTTTTGTCACATATTATTGAAAATGAAGAAGTTAACCAATTGAAGATCAGGCCTATTCTGACACCTTTTGTTTACTTTTAAAAATCTTCATTTTTGCTAGAAAATTGCTTAGAACCCTCAAACATATTTTAGCAGAGGCCTTAATGAATAAAATGGTGGTTGTTGCAATTTTTTATGTCACAGTATGTGCACAGAGGCTTTTTAATTTTTTTTTTTTGGGAAAAAAATACTACTTCATGAATTTTAATGTAAAAAAAAAAAGACAGAATATACGGTAAATATAAAATTGTGCACGTTCCCCAGATAGAATAGTGGAGTTTGCTCCTAACCACTCAGCTTTCTGTTTTTGCGGCTGTTCTGAACTTAGTACGCACATGCACATATGATGGAGTTGCAGTGGTGCAGGATTTCTGGAAAGCAGTTTTCACACTTGCCTCTGAGATGTTTGAACTCTCTCTCCCACCAGATCCATCAACTGCCCTTCTAAATCTGAGGCCACAATCTTTGAAGCATAGAAAATTCAAACTATTGATCCAGCTCCTGACAGCCACGAAACAGACAATAGCTAAGGCATGGAAATCTCATAAGGTAAAGGAATTAAGGGCGCTCTGGATAACTAGACTGGCCAGAGATACTGTCCATAGTGTAAGAATGATGTAGCTCAGGCAAACAGATGTCTTGGAACACTTGGGCATCACTTCAAGAGGAAAGCAATCTCTGGCAAAGAAAAAACAAACAAAAAGGCACCTCCAAGTGCAGTAAAACAAGACTTTAATTGCCCAAAGGACTGTAAAATACACTTACTAGAAGTTGGATAAAATAAGTTTCATCATGGCAAGTAAGATGAAGTAGGAAGTCCAGCGTTAGGTAGTCCCAATAAGGTGGTCCCAGAGGAGGTCCAGTATGCAGCAGGAGATCCCAACCGACCAGCAGCTATGGAAATCTCACACCCTAACTGTGGCCGAGACTAAACACAGAATGAATCGTACCCTGCTTTATGCAAAGATGAAAGCCCTCGAAAAAGATTATACCGGTAAATTCAATCAAACACTGTCCACCACCAGATTTTGAAAAAATTGTACTTTTGCCATGGTAGTAGGAACACAACTTGGTGTCCTACCTGTCGCCTCATCAGGTAATGCACTACCCTCAGGGAATTTCTCTTCTTTTCTTCTTCTTTCTCCTCTTGTCTATTTTTTCTCTCCTTATTCCTTCCTGGCTTTGGCCTACTGATTTTCTGCTTTTATTCCATACCCATGGATAAATCTGTTATTTGGGCTGGGCTCAAGCCTGCTTTCAGGCTTTAGAGACCCACTCCTTATTTTTCCTCTGTTTTTTTTCACCCCCTTTGTTTTAATATGCCTTACTTCATGGTAGCCCTTACTGTGTTTTGCTTTTACAGCCCATTTCTACTGCTGCAAATAGGCCATGAAACAGCAGCTTGATGGACATTGGTTTTAACACTTCATATAGATGGCCCCCTCGTATATTTAGACAAGCCACAGATATCTTGTTCTGTACTTTTATTTTACAGCTTGCTAGCAAATAGGCCATGTTCTGTTATTCCGCGTACACACGACCGGTTTTGGAAGGTTTCTCCGACGGAATTCCATTCAAGCGGTCTTGCCTACACACGGTCAAAACAAAGTCCGACCAAAGTCCGACCGTCCAGAACGCGGTGACGTACAGCACGTACGACGGGACTAGAAAAAGGAAGTTCAATAGCCAGTAGCCAATAGCTTCCGTCTCGTACTTGCTTCAGAGCAAGCATTGTTTTTGGTCCATCGGAACAGCATACAGACGATCGGTTTCCCCGATAGGAATTGGTTCCGTCGGAAATATTTAGAACATGTTCTATTTCTAGGTCCGTCAGAATTTTCGAAAAAATAAGTCCAATGAGGCACACACACGATCGGAATAGACGACGAAAAGCTTCCGTCTGACTTTTTCTGTCGGACATTCCACTCGTGTATACGTGGCTTTAGTATTCTTTTTTGTAACTGATTCATACCTAATCCATCATAGTGGTCTATCTTGAGTTTATTGTATCTTATGCTTCTTGTTGATTTTATTCAATAAAACCCTTGAACAAGAAAAGTTGTGCACTCTCGTGTAATGGCAGCAAACTACGATATTTATGGTTCAATTAGATTTTATTAATTTTCAACAAGTTTATAAGACATAGTAACAAAGGAAAAGTAACAACAATGCCAGAAACCTGACATCAGGTCTCTAGCTATACCAGGGTACAGAAATATATAAAAGTCAGAATAGTGCAATCATCTAATCAAACAATGATCGTTTACAATATTGCTTTGTCTGTGGCCCATGTATATGTGGCAGTTGACTTTTAGGTGTTGTAAACCCCGGTCTAGGAAGCCCCAATGGGAACCTTCTGCTTCCTCGGACTCAGGGAGACTGAGTAGAAAGACTAAGATAAATAATTGTCAAACACATTATCTATAGTAAAGTGCAATAACTGTTAACACGTAGGGGGTGAAAAACATGAAAAATCCCCCACAGGGGGAAGGCCGACTTTTAGGGTAGATCGCATTTATAAAAATCGTAGATACCCTGGAAAGAGGGGTTAAGAATAAGAAGAGAACTGAAGAAAGGAGAAGAATAGGATAGTTTGAAGAAGAACAAGGAGGGGGGAGGGGGGGGAGACAGCGAACCTCGATCTGTCAAAGCAACCATGGGTTGCCACCGAAGTTTTACTGCAGGGTCATATATGACACTTAGGAGGAATTTGTCCCTTGCAGTCTCTGTTTGAGTTTGTCCGAAGTAGAGTAATGCCTCCAAACACTCCAGACATATGAAAATTTAGCTTGTTTGTCCAGGACATTGGCCTGCATTTCTTCCATTAACATAATGTTGTTTACCTCACTGACCCACTCCATTATAGAAGGGGGTGTAGTGGTTTTCCAGTGTCTGGGTATGAGTTATCTACCTGTGCTAATGAAAAACTTCAATAGACTATTTTTTTGTGACTTTATGGTCCCGGGTAAAATGGAGAGGAGGGCAAAGGTAGGAGAAGGTATTAGAGGTTTGTCATAGATCTCTGAATAAATTTGGAAGATCTGTGTCCAAAACAGTAGAAGCACATCACATTCCCACCAGATATGTATATAAGTACCTTTCATGAAGTTGCATCTCCAGCACATATATGAGCTGGAAGGGAACATTACCCTAAGGGTTGTGGGGACTCGATACCACCTTGATAGGACTTTATAATTTTTCTCTTGCATGTAACTCGAAATTGAGGTCTTACTTGTGAAGAGAAAGGCTTTACTCCAGTCCCCCTCGGATATTTCAATCCCAACCTCCGCTGACCATTTTGTTGTGTAGGTAGGAAGGGCTCAGTGGGTGTGCTCTGAAATTTGTTTGTATATAAGTGATAAAATGTGCCGTGGAGTCTCCGATAGAGTGCAGAGTTGTTCGAATCCGGTCAAGGGTCTATGAATTTGGTTAGAATCATGGATCTGTTTGCAGTATACGTTCAGATGTCTATGAGTGAGCCAAGTCACTCTGGAGGTTGTGTCTGTTGGGGTGGATATAAAGGTACCTAGGGTGGTGTCAACGAAATGTTGTGCCGTGGGCCAAGAATCTCTATGATAGTGGTCTATGGAGTGTGTGGAGTGGCCCTCCGGAAATTTTGGGTTGTCAAACAGGGAGGTTAGGGGGCTGGGTTCAGAAGATAGAGCGTATGTATATTTCCTATGGTACCAAATCGCCAAAGCATCTTTAGTAGGGGGGGACATCGTAGTGATTGATTTAAATGAATGATCGTATCCCCAGAGGAACGCTCTGAGGTCGTAAGTGGATAGATCTTGCTCTACAAATGTGGTAGCTTTGGTCATGGGACGGGGGAACCATTCGAGGATACGAGAAATAACTGTGGACGTATGGTATAACTCAAAGTCCGGAAGGCCTAACCCACCTTTTGTAACGGGAGAGCATAAAAGTTTATGTCTCAGCCTCGGGTGGCTACCCTTCCAAATGAAACGGATAGCCATTGATTGAAGGGAGCGGAAGAAGGCTGGGGGGAGGGCTTGGAATAAGTATAGGAGTTTGGGGAGGATATCCATTTTTAGTGCATTAATACGACCTACCCAGGACACAGCTAAATCCATTTGTTCTTCCGTCAAATGTCTAAGTTTTTGGAGGAGAGGGCTAAAGTTCAGGGCGTAAATATCTGAGGCGTTTTTCGGTATAGCCGTACCTAGATAGGAGATGGAATTCGGTTTCCATTGAAATGAAAAGTTAGATTGGAGGGCTGAGAGTATGGATTGTGGTAAAGATATGTTTAGGGCCTCCGTTTTGGAGATGTTTAACTTATAATTGCTAAAGCGACCGAATCTATCTCTGCAAGTATTGAGGGTATGGAAATATGAGGTTTGGTTACGTACAGGAGTAAGTCATCTGCATAAAGAGAGAGTTTACAATGAGATGAGATGGTCTGAATGCCCTGTATATTAGGATTCGATCTGATAGCTTGAGCGAGGTGTTCAATCACTAGGGCAAACAGGAGAGGGGACAGCCCTGTCTGGTGCCATTGGCGATCGTAAAGTTACGTGATTGGGTACCGTTAACTAGGACTGTGGCAGAGGGTGTAGAGTAGAGTGACATAATACGTGTCGACATTCTCGGGCCTAGACCTATTTGAGAAAGTGTGGATTGAAGGAAAGACCAACTGACCCTATCAAAGGCCTTCTCCGCGTCACAAGAGAGGAGGCAGGTTGGTAGGCGGTGACGTTGTGCAAATGTGATTAAGTGTATGGTCTTGGTGGTGTTGTCCCTGGCCTCTCGACCAGGAACAAAACCAACCTGATCCTTGTGTATTAATTTCGGAAGCAGAGGGGAGAGACGGATAGCAAGTATTTTGGCATATCATTTTAAATCGATATTTAAAAGGGAAATCGGTCTATAGTTGGAGCAGATGGACGGGTCTTTTCCAGCTTTAGGGATGACTACTATTTGGGCTTGAAGCATAGAAGTGGAGGGGGCAACAATCCCATCAAATGCATTAAAAGCTTTCGCTAACAGAGGGGACAGTTGTGGAGCAAAGAGTTTGTAAAAACGAGAAGAGAACCCATCGGGACTTGGGCTCTTGCCGTTCTTGAGGTTTTTTTATGGCAGAGAGGAATTCTGTATCAGATAAAGAGTCCTCCAGGTCCTCCGAGTCAGATGTCGGAAGAGATGGAAGTGCTGTCTCCTGAATATAGGAAGATAGATCTGGCAAGGTGGGTGTAGTTAACGGGGTCCGAGGGGTGAGGTTATATAATGTTGAATAGTACTGGCGGAATTCTTCGGCAATAGCCGAATTCTGCCTGATTTTACCTTTGGTGGGAGAGTTTATGAATGGGATGGGCTTTCTAGATTGGCGGGGCTGAAGGGTAGATGCAAGATGTCTGCCGCACTTATTGGCTTGAGAATAATAAGTAAATCTGCCTTTGTCTCTGGCTACAAGAGCTCTCTCTGCAAAAATATGCAAGAGGTCTCTTCTAGCGTTGGTGAGATCCAGGAGAGTCGAGTTAATGGGGTTGTGTTTGTGCGATTCTTCTAGGTTGGCAATGGAGGTGAGAAGATGCGTCGTATCTGCAATACGCGCACGCTTAAATCTGGAACCGTGTTGCATAAATTTGCCCCTGAGCACATTTTTCGTGAATGGGTTAGTGGAATCATGGGCATGGTCTGCAACAAAATGTTTGATGGTCTGTGCTATGTCCTGAGAGCAAACTAAGTCATTTAAGAGATTATCATTCAATCTCCAAGATGAGTTTCGATTGCGTGCAGGAGTGCGTCCCAAGCTCATGTGAATAGGGGCATGGTCAGACCAAAGGGTGATACCAATAGATGAAACTACGATATTTAAAAATCTCCATAGGTGATGCTTTAAAATGTTTTACGGGTTACCATTTTAGAGTAATTTTAGAGTAACCAAGGAAGCTTAGCGCTAAAATTATTGCTCTTGCTATAACATTTGCGATAATACTTCACCTGTGTGGTGCAAACACTATTTACATATGTGTGTCTAACCTAAGTATGCGATTGTCTCTGCGCGCGATCAGGGGGGGACAGGAACGCTTTAAAAAAATGTATTATCATTTATTTTAGTCAAAATGTTTTATTTTTACACTGTCCCTTTAATTTTTTTTTATCACTTTTATTGCTGTCTATAATTATTATTATTATTATTATTCAGGATTTATATAGCGGCAACAGTTTACGCAGCGCTTTACAATATAAAAGGGAGACAATACAGTTATAGTACAATACAATAGGATTAAGAGGGCCCTGCTCAGAAGAGCTTACAATCTAATAGGGTGGGGCAGGTGGTACAAAAGGTTGTAACTGTGGGGAATGAGCTGGTGGAAGTGGTAGGAGATTAGTTGGAGACGTGATAGGCTTTCCTGAAGAGATGAGTTTTCAGGGATTGCCTGAAGGTAGCAAGAGTAGGGGATAGCCGGATAGATGGGGGTAGCGAGTTCCAGAGGATGGGAGAGGCTCTGGAGAAATCCTGGAGACGAGCATGGGAGGAGGAGATGAGAGAGCTTGAAAGCAGGAGGTCTTGAGAAGAGCGGAGAGGACGATTTGGGTGATATTTGGAGACAAGATTAGTGATGTAGCTTGGGGCAGAGTTGTGAATGGCTTTGTATGTTGTGGTTAGAATTTTGAATTTAATTCGCTGGGTGATTGGGAGCCAGTGTAGGGATTGAAGTAGAGGGTTGGCAGACACTGAGCGGTTGGTAAGGTGGATAAGTCTGGCAGCAGCATTCATGATAGACTGAAGAGGGGATAGCCTATGGAGCGGTAGGCCAATGAGAAGGGAGTTGCAATAGTCAAGGCGAGAGATAACAAGGGAGTGAATGAGGAGTTTGGTGGTTTCATTTGTTAAAAAAGGGCGAATTTTAGAGATGTTACGGAGGTGAATTCTACAAACTTTTGATAGCGATTGGATTTGAGGCTGAAATGACAAGTCGGAGTCTAGGATTACACCTAGTACCCTGGCGTGAGGGGAGGGACTGATGGTTGCATTGTTGATTTTGATGGAAAAGTCATGGAGGGGGGCACGGGCGGGGGGGAATATTAATAGCTCAGTTTTAGAGAGATTTAGTTTAAGGAAGTGGTGCGACATCCATGCTGATATGTCAGTTAGTAAGTTAGTAATGCGAGAGGAGACTGAAGGAGTGAGGTGAGGAGTAGACAGATAGATTTGGGTGTCATCAGCGTATAAGTGGTATTGGAAGCCGTGGGCAGTTATTAGGTGACCAAGGGAGGAGGTGTAGATAGAGAAGAGAAGGGGTCCAAGAACCGAGCCTTGGGGGACCCCCACAGAAAGGGGCAATGGAGAGGAGGAGACAGAGTTGTAGGTGACACTGAAGGAGCGCTGTGATAAATAGCCAGAGAACCAGGATAGAGCAGAATCTCGGAGGCCAAGGGAATGTAGTTTATTGAGAAGGAGCGGGTGGTCAACAGTATCAAAAGCCGCAGAGAGGTCAAGTAGTAGGAGTATGGAGTACTGGCTGTTGGTTTTAGCAGTTAGTAAATCGTTAGTGAGTTTTAGTAAGGTAGTTTCCGTGGAGTGCTGCGAGCGAAAGCCAGACTGTAAGGGGTCAAGAAGGTTATTTTCATTGAGGTAGGAGCTAAGACGGTTGTAGACTAAGCGTTCTAGAAGTTTAGAGGTGAATGGGAGTAATGAGATGGGTCTTAAGTTGTTCAGGTCTATAAGACCCCAGATCTCTCCTCTACCCTTAAAAATATGAGAAAAAAAACATTGATCTCTTTAGAAAAAAAAATGGCTTTGTTTACATTCTTCCTACGTGGAAGTAACAAAATGCTCATTGCTTCCGGTCTCCTAGATCATTGAGATGAACAGGGATGTTCTGGTCCTCGATCACCACTATGGCAATGGGCCACAAACCGCCAGATCAGATCCCAGGCTCCCCGGTGAGACAGGTAAGCCAGAAAAACAGAAAAGCTTCACCAGAGAGCGGCGGGGGGCAAACCCTCCTGTTGCTTCCAAAAGCGATCCAGCAAAAATGGAATCACTGGCAGAAAATTGTAATACCAGGGATATGGCTGACAGTTGCAGCCATGGCCCTGGTGTAACCATTTGAACACAATCTTGTATGTATACGTGATACGTAAATGCTTTTTTTTTCACCAAGTTGTTATTTTAACAAGTTATTTTTCAAACACAGCATAAGCATACTTATAATTACACCCCAAAACACATTCTGCTATGCCTCCCGAATATGTGGGATGCCACATGTGTGAGATTTTTTCACAACAAAGATGCATAGAGGGGCTCAAAATCCAAGGAATACCTTCGGGCTTTCAAAATTACACATAAATTATGCATCTAATTTCCTGACTACCTATCACTCCTCCCAAGTGTGGCGATATCACATGTGTGAGACTTTTTCACTGTTCGGACCAGATATTGTAGCTTGTGTATCACACAAATCAATCAATTGTGTCAAAACCAATGTACTAAATAAAATATAAAAGTTAAAGCTCTACCTTCTCCAAAAATAAAATAACATATATGTGAAGTGCCCTGCTCCCGTAGGAGCGGCTGAAAGTTCGTTCTACCCTGGAGCTGATTCCATCACCCCTTTTTTTCCCAACCAAATAGAATAAGCAGACAGTCAATGAAAGTGAACTATGTACAAGTTTATTGCGGTTTCCATATGAAATGCAGCACTATGCTGTAAAGTCACTCTGAATAATGCCCCACTGTACTGAAAAGTCACTCTGAATAACTTTCAGGAGGATTGAATGATATGCAATACAATATTATTTTTAGATGGTAGGAAGCCCCGAGTAGTAGACTTCCATCTTGAATAATATTCCCTAGTGCAATGCAACTACCACCACTTCCCGACTTGGTAGACCTTCTGAGTTTAACTCCCTCTGTGATACTCTGAATAACACTCAGGAAGTGACTTTCCGGATTAATCCAGGGTATTAGTTCCTCTAGGGCCCAGCTCTATTACCCTGAACCCCATACACTAATCCCTCTAAAGTCTCTGCAGAAGTTCTGTTTCCCTCTGGGTTACACTCACTTGTGTTTCTGAGTAATGATCCATGTCGCACACGGAAAATCCACGCACAGTCCTGGATGTCAGTATTGGCAGCGATTTGGAAGAAAGTACTTCAGTTCCTCTCCATCCACATAGCTTTGCTTTTCTTCTCCTCACACAGGGGAGAACATCAGCACTGTATCAGTGTCTCTATCCTGACTCCTGAATAATTCCTCCATAGCATGCTTCCCCTCCCTTGTAGGGGAGAGCACCCGCACGAATCCTGGATCTTACATCCTCCAACAAGTTCTCTCAACTTCCCATGCAGAACGAACAACCCCAGGAAGCATGTGACCAGGCCTTAAATAGAAGTTCCGCCCCTGTCCCCACAAATTAATGATTGGTCCAGAGGCGTCTTCCAAAAGCTACCTGTCACTCACACTTGTATTCCTCTTATCTTCTAGGCCAAACCCCAGAAAACAAAGGAAACTATCCAAGCAGAGTGCAGGGGGTCACACCCTCTGCTACACTAACAAACCTCCCCAGAAATCAAACCCCACCAGATTACACTGCAGAGTGAGATTTTTGCAATTTTAGCCTATTATAACACTAAACTCTCTATTGTAGCCCTCACCCAAACTGGTGGGCGCTACGTATGAAAATTCTGCAACAGTAATAATAGTGCCACCCGATGGCAAACATAAATAATATATTAAAAAACTTAGTGGTAGTAGTGGTGAGAACCTCCTGCAAAAAAATCAATATAGTGTAATGGTATAAATGCCTAGTAATGATATCAAACAAACATTCAACAGTGAACGTGGCCACCTTGTGGCAATAGTAAATAATAATATTAATACTAATATACCAAGTCCATTTATAAGGTGAAAATGCCAAAAGAAAACACTCTGTGGCAATGACTGAATTCAAACCCTTCCATGGGTAAGTGTTCCACACAAAAAACAATACCAAGTGCCCTCCACCGTCAAAGTATGCACTCACCTCCCTGGAAGACCCCACATAGGGTCTAATCCTGCTTTCCCCTCAGGGGTATAAATCCTTTGGATGACAGCTGCTGTGGTATTCCTGGGACTTTCATACAGCTCAGACAGTGGTACTCCAAGTATATATCATATAGACAGGAAAAAACTAATATAGTGCTTACGGTTAAAAAGGTAGAGTTTTATTTAAAAATAGAAAAACACACTCACATTTGGTCATGCACTAACTCCTGTGCACTTGAGTAAAACGCTAATTACATGGGATGTGCAGAAGCCCCTTAAAGTCACTTAGATATCCACAGATGCTCGGCTGTATATCCACCATAAGCTCCCAGTCTGCTTCCTGGTGGTACGCGCTGTCCTCACAGGCTCCGGCCGATGCATTTCGTCACAGGTCACCTGACTTTCTCAAGAGGGAATGTACTGTAATGTTCGCCTCTATACAAGTGATCAGGAAATATAGCTTAGCATAGCGTCACCTATAGCAGTCCCAAGAGTGCAGTTGTCCACAGGGGATGGCTGGGACTAGTGTCTTACAGGAACATAGTCAGTCAGACATGCAGATAGGTCAGTTCAGGCCGCAGGCAGAGTCACGGTCAGCAAACAGGCAAAGGATTGGTCCAGGCAACAGGTAGAAACTGTCAATAAACAGGCTAGGATTAATACAGGCAGCAGGCAGAGGCAACACTGCACTGATGTGACGGTGATCATGAACACTGTTGCTGGCTTACACTGGTCTGGTGACACTGGGGACTAGTGTAGCAGCAATCAGGAACACTGTTACTGACTTACACTGATCTGGCTACACTGGGACTGGTGTCATGATAGTAATGGACACCATTGCTGGCTAACACTAGTGTGGTGACATTGCGACTGGTGTGACGGTGATAAGGAACATTGTTGCTGGCATACACTGGTCTGGTAACACTGGGACTGGTGTGGTGGTGATAAGGGACACCGTAGCTTGTATGGAGGTGATCAGGGACACTGTAACTGGTGTGGAGGTGATTAGGGACAATATAACTGATGTGGCGGTGATCAGGGACTATGGGACTGGTGTGGCATTAATCAGGGACACTGTAACTGGCGTTGCAGTGATGCCGTGATCAAGGGCAATATGACTGGTGTTAGGGACCATATGACTTGTGTGGCAGTGATCAGGGACAGTATGTCTGCTGTAGTGGTGATCAGGGAGTGATGAGTGGTGTGGTGATGATAAGGGAAACTGTGAATGGTCAGCAGTGATTAGGGACACTGACTAGTGTGGCAGTGATTAGAGACACTAACTGGCAGCACTGGTCTAGTGGCATTGTACTGCTATGGTGATCAGAGACTATGGCTCAGAGACAAAGGCTGGTGGCACTGTCCTACAGTGATATCAGAGCAGCTAGCCATTGTACATGATCACTGCCACAGCAGTACCATGGCACTTGTTCTGGTGACAGTATGTCACAGTACACTATGATTGCCTATTACAGTGATGATCACTGAATAAGCAATAATTTCTATCTGTATTTGGCATCAATTTCTTATACCATTGTTTACTATCGTGATTGCTGTGATAGGCCACAGCTATCACATGGTACAGGGCCGCTGTAAATGGCCTTGTACCATGTGATTGCTGTGACCAATCACAGAGATGAAAATAGTAAGCAATGATCATGAACGAAAGCCATTGTTTACTACTAGACATTTGATCGCTGTGATTGGTCACAGTGATCAAATGGTACCAGGGCCAATCACAGTGGCCCGATACTCCGATTGTTGATCCACTGTGTACGGGGGACACAGCAGTTACAGATTGCACCACTGCTTGCCTCTGGGGGCACATAAGAGGCATACTTCTGGGAGGACATATAAGTACATCCTTCCAGAAGGACGCTTTCCCACCCAGCCATTTATATACAGTGGCTGGGCAGGAAGCAGTTAAAATAGTTGTGAACATACGATGTTATAGAAACTTTCTGATACTGTTATAACTGTGCAGGTACCATAACTGCTTTTCCTTAGTTTCAGAATTTTTTCTCTTACTTTTTTTACAAGGCTAAACTGTTCTATTATATGATCAGGCATCTCTTCTTCCTGATAGTGGTTACAGGACACTGCAGACACACAGGGTGCCTGTATTCCATAGTATGTTAGTATGTAACCTGAGACAAAATGCAAGCTCTGCTTCAGCAGGGGGCATGTTCAAGAGGCAGGCTGTGATTGGTTGGGGGTGTTTGCCAGAACCAGGCTGTGATTGGTTGGAGGGGGTGGTGGCTGAACAAATTACCCAATACTATATGTTGCGTGTCTGCATAATGTCTTGAATGGCCAGCCAAAGGATGAAAACTGATCGCGCTAACACAGAACAGTTTCTGGTGCTTTGTATGGTCAGTTTAGAACAAGGAAGAAAGGTGACTGACAGAATCAACCAAGTACTTCAGGTGGAAAACTATGATTTATAACATACACATATATGAACAAACATATAGAAAAAAAAAAATATTTAAGGCAGCACACTTTATGTTCCTGAATTAGCAGCACTTGTACCTTAATCTCATTCTTCCTTTATTGTTCATTGGGAGCTTTTGGAGCTTGGGGAGTTCTCTATCAGGGGTGCACCTTGTTTATTTGCATTAATGATATAGATGCCATTGTAATGATGTATTCTACTTCCCATTTTGTGCTCTACCAGATCGAAGTGCTGTAATATAATAGTGTACCTGATAACAAAAAATAAAAAGATGTACTGTATAAGGAAATGCAATTAGCCACAACTATTAATACTGACCATTGGAAAAAAAAATATTTTCTATCACATAAACTTTCTGTTGCTAGAAAGCCAAAGAAAAGAGTTTAAAAATTCTCACTCATTGGTATAGATGTCCAGATCTCCTTAAAAAAACACTTCCCGCCCGCAGTACGTCATATGAATTTCAGTGGGGATATCTGAATGATGGCGGCATAATTCAGATATCATTCTTTTCTGCCGGCGATTCTGTGCACCGTAAGAATGATCATAGGGGCAGCTCCGCAGCTTGATAATTTTTACAGGCGACAGGAGGGGACACCCCCCCTCCCGCTGCCCTCTCCATGACCGTCGGAGGACCGGGCGCGACCTTATGACGTCATGTCCGGGCCGCGGATGTCAACAAAGCAGCGATCTCGGCTGGAAAGCATTAGATCTGTCTTTTTTTTGATCTGATGCTTGCCAGCCTGGAGGAGAGATGTGGGGTCTTATAGACTAAACCCACAACTGTAAAATCAGTCTGTATATGCAGCATAGCATGCTTGTTATACTCACTGTGGAACTTAAGCTGTGGAACTTAAGGGGTTAATCCTCTGCATTGTGTAAAAAAGACTGTTTTATCCTGTATGCATAGATCCTCTCCCTTCCTGCACTGTCTATCTGGGGAAGGCCAGTTAACATAGGCAGGGTGATGAGTAATGAGTAATGATTAAGCACAGGTCAGATGTGTGAAACGCGTCTACGTGACTAATACCTAGTGTCCTTGGTGTATCCTGGTCGTTTTCAATAAAAGGCATTTTGTTTTGGAACCTTTGGATGTGCAGCCATTTCTTTTTTTCATCAAGTTTCCACAAACGCGGGCCGGAGCTAGCACTCCTACTTGGTTCTAATAGAGGAATTGCACACACCTGGAGCAGTGGATCCCTTTTCTCTTAAACACAGGCAGGGTACCTGACCTGTACATACTCAGTTTTGTCTTTTATGCTGGAGAGAACATTTACTTGTTCTCAGAGCTGGCTAGGTCACATGATATTAACATCACACATGTGGGCGTGTATACAGGCTGTAGTGGAAACCTCCTCCTACCTAAACTCTCAGCACTGGAGAAACTGTGTAGTTTATCATGTAATCGTGGTATACAGATCATCCAAAAATGTACATAGTGGCTGTATTATAATATAAAAATAAGATTTATAAGCTATGGGCACTGTGGGGGGGGGGGGCAGGTGAACTATTTTCATATTACTTGGTTTAGACACACTTTAAGCCTGGTACACACTAATAGTTTTTTAAACAACTGATAGCTCTGGCCTGAGCCGCTATACTAATGATCCAATGTTAGTACAGCGATCTCCTCCGCTGAGCTGTTGTGTTCTGACAGGGGGACGTCCCCTGCCAGAACACCGATCAGCGCTTTCAGCCATTGGCTGGTTTTCCAGCACGCTCGTATGACAGAAGCCGGCCAAACAGCCGACATAAACACAGGCCGATTGTCGGTTTTTATGGAAATGGCCGATGTCTCTCAACATTCGGCCTGTGTGTACTAGGCATAAGGCTAGTGTTCACAGTGGGGCCATGACGGAGATGGGTATCCTCCAGTCCCATCATTACTAGACATGTGCATTCGTTTTCGTCCGAATTTCAGGTATTTTCGTTATCATTTTAACAAACGATAACGAAAGTGCAGAATCCGAAAAACGAAAGATCCCACATAAACAAATGCTTTATTTTCGTTTTCGTTGCTACAACAGTTCGATATAGATAGGAGATTTGACATGATGATGACAATAACAATCTGTGTCCATCAAACCTGTGGTCGAATGTGCCTAACCTTAACTCTATTAGTCCAACATTATTCTACATAGAGAGAAAAGATTCGACGTAGGGGAGAAAAGATTCGACGTAGGGAAGAAAAGATTCGACGTAGGGGAGAAAAGATTCGACGTAGGGGAGAAAAGATTCGACGTAGGGGAGAAAAGATTCGACGTAGGGGAGAAAAGATTCGACGTAGGGGAGAAAAGATAGATACAAATAATGATGATGATGATGATGAATGTTATTGGCTGATTGTAAGCAAAGAGGAGGAGCAGTAAAATAGCTAGAACTAAGTACACACGTACTTTGGCTTATGGTGTCTGTTGAAAGTTTCGACGGAGCAGGTAAACTATACGGCGTCGTACAGTTTAGCTGCTCCGTCGAATCTTCTTTGAACATTCGACAGACACCATAAGCCTTCAATGACAGATTCAACCTTAATTTGGATTTTCGGACGAATGCAATTTTTAACAAAAAAACGAAATAAATAAAAACGTAACTAAATAAATTTGTTTTTCGGATGAAAACGAAATTCCGAAATGAAATATTTCAGTGTGCACATGTCTAATTATTACCCCTACCCTTTCCCCTCTCTCTCTTGACTCCCTTTACCTGCTTTTTCTCTGCCCTTGTTTTTTGCTATCTGTTTAATTTCTTATACTATCTACCTTGATGGAGCCTATTGCTCCTCCTAACACTTCACTGTCAGACAGGATCTAATCCAATCTTTGTATAGATACTATGATTTCCTAAATGTCTTGCAGGACAATTTCGTGGGTCAGTTGGTGAACTGGTGAAGGTGCGCAACTTAGGAAACAGGGACCACAGGTCAATTACATTCAGTATAAATCACAGAAATATGAAGCACAAGGGTAATACAAGCACACTGAATTTCAAAAGAGGCAACTTCCCTCAACTATGCTCTTTGCATCTAAATAGGATAAAATCCTAGGAACAAGGAACACTGAGGAAAAATGGAAGTGCTTTAAGAGCATACTAAATAAAAGGTATTGGCCAGTGCATTCCAAGGGGAAATAAGTATAAAAAAGCAAAGATTAACCCTGGGTGACTAAACTCTAATGTAGAAATGCATGTAAAAGCAAAAGAAAAGTCCTTCAAAAAATATAAGACTGAGGGGTCATTGTTGGCATTCCAACACTACAAAGAATGCAATAAGAAATGTAAGAGCGCAATCAGGGCTGCTAAAATAGACCACGAAAAGAACAGAGAAGAGTAAAAAAACTCATGAAAGTTTTAAATTTTTCAAAAAAATTCATTTTTTTCCCTTGATTTTTCATCTATATTGCCGGGAGCCGGCAATACATTACAGCCCTGAGCAAGTTTAAATTACATTTTTCCTTTAGAAATGTAATTATTGCTGCAGTACTGTTCTACACATCACACAGATGCGCCACTTTACAGGCAGACCAAGGGGATCCCCCAGTGCACGATATTTAAAGGAATATTTAATTTTTATTGTTTCACTTTCAGCATTATTAAAATCACTGCTCCTGAAAAAACGGTTGTTTTAAAAACTTTTTTTTTGTATTGATATATGTCCCCTAGGGCTATACCCGGGTCCCCATACATATTTTATGGCATTAACTTGCATATAAACCTTTAAAAGTAGGACTTTGCTAGAACTTTTTACCTGTTCGAGGTGTTCTGGTGCGAACCGAACCAGGGGGGTGTTCGGTCCATTACTAGTAATCAACATTCATAAAGGATCATTCCTGCTAGACCAATCTGCTAACAATCTATGAGGAAATGAGCTGCCACCTAGATAAAGGAAAGCCTGTGGGAGGGAGTTTTAAAAAGACACGTGGCCATTCATTGAAACCAGAAGAGAAGCGGTTTAACGTTAAACTGCGTAAAAGGTCCTTCACTGTCAGAGCGGTAAGGATGTGAAATTCCCTTCCACAAGCAGTGGTATCAGCAGGAAGTGTCAATAGTCTAAAAAACTATTAGATGGACACCTTAACGATCGCAACATACAAGGATATGGGAATTACTACTGACATAAACTCACACACGCACAGACACACACCACAGGTTGAACTAGATGGACCGGTGTCTTTATTCAACCTTACAAACTAATGTCAACTATGTAACTATAGCGACACCTTGGGCCAGATACCCATTTGGTCACTTATGGCTCGTACACACTATAAGAAAATCGTGCAAACATTTTCGTCCAAAGAATTTTCGTACGATTTTCGTATAGTATGTACACAACTTTCGACAGCCGATTCTGTATTTTCGTACGAAAATATCCCCGAAGGGACAAGATCCAAAAAATGTCTCACACAGGAACAGAACGAACGATTGTCGTTTAATGTGTATCGTTTTTGTACAATTTTCGTACAAGAAAAATCAGAAAAAGATAGCACACAATTACAAAAACAATCAACAACAAACAAAAAAAGCCTTTGTCATACGAGAATATTCATAAGAATTTTCGTACAAATTTGCTTTCATCTGTTCCGATTTGCTGTGAAACATCGAGAAAAATCGGACAAACGTTCGTCCTATTTTTATATGGTGTGTACCCCACTTTAGGCAGGCCATAGATTATGCAATTTTTTTTTCACCACATGTGCAAGGCAAAAAAATGGCTTCAATCCCCCATTAACGCAGTCAGTGTTGATGGGGGACTCCCTCCCACAGCGCTATTGTGTTGTGCCTAAGGAGAACACAGGGATCGTTCCTTGCCAGCAGAACACAATGATTAGTGTTGCTGGTTATAGCCAGCAGCACTAATCATTTGGGAAAAACCCAACAGGCTGTACAACCAGGGTACCCATACATAGATCGAAATTCAGCCGGTCCCTACTAAACCATCCAAATTTCAAACCATGTATGGCCAGCTTTACTTGTTTACTATTCGGAACCTTACATAAAGCTCTTCTCTGCTATTATAGTCATGTTTTTCAGTAATCTTTGGTCCCCATGCATATCATTTTTCCATGTTAGATTGTACATTTTTAATATTTTTCTATGTACTTTTTGTTATGTACCCTTTATATATTGAATAAAATAACATTTAACAAAAAAATAAAAGACATGTACAGGTAAATGTGTAAATGCTCAAAAGAATAGGTATCAGATTGAAAAAATAAATATAGATCTAAATCCATATTAAGACCCTTGGGATGGTTGTTATTTATTCATATATCCATGCCATACTACTACCCTGTTTCCCCGAAAATAAGACCTAGCGTGATTGTCGGTGATGGCTGCAATATAAGCTCTACCCCCCAAATTATGCCTAGTTAAAGTCCTTGTAGGTCTTATTTTCAGGGTAGGGCTTATTTTCAGGTAAACAGGGTAGGGCTTATTTGGGGGGTAGGGCTTATATTGCAGTCATCACTGACACTCACGCTAGGTCTTATTTTCGGGGAAACAGGGTATATATCAACTTTATACCTTGTGAGCAATTGTAACATTTTGCAGCGTATAGAACCGTAAATTCCACCATTAGTAACTTTTTAACTGCTTTCTGTAACAGAAAATTCCACTGGAGGAAGAAAAGAAATTTGGCAACGGTCTGACAGTTCTATCCAGATGCAGTCCTACACATGGTGTTTTGATTTCAAGATACCAAACGCGTATAATAGTCATATTTTTTTGTGTTGCTTGGTCTTAAAAAAATATGCACATTGTCAAGTGTAATTATTTTACAGAGTAGATATAGACTTCTCAAAGATTAGTGTGAAAGGGTTGCCATCATCCCTGAACAATATACAATGGGAACCTCATTTGATTGGGATTTTTAAGGCAACAAAAGAAAGAAATTTTTAAAAAAATTAGATAAGTTTTATTTATACAAAAATTGTTAAAAAGTAATTAAACATATGAAGATATACATTTGCAAAGAATAAAAAATGATACACTACAGAAGTGGCAAAGAATTATATGATCCAACGCGTTTCAAAATGATTAAATTTCTTCTTCAGGGATAAATTTTTGCCATTATCTGAAAGGCATAAAGGTAACATAAGTATACATACATATATATTTTTTGAACAACCAACAAAAAATGTGTGTAAGGAGGCTTACAGTAATCATGATTGACCCAGCAGATTCTCAGCGTGACACTCCAAAAACCCCATCCAGCCTGATAACGGTCTTATATCGCGCAAAGGAGCCCCCAGATATTGAGATCCAATGAGAGACGCCTAGTGTCCCAAGCAAAAAGAAGACGCTGGGGGGAAAGGGAATGTGAAATCTGAAAAAAATATATATATATACACACACACTCATCATCTGTGAGGGAGATAATGCATCCATGGAAAAAACAAAAAAAACAAAAAAAACACAAGGTTCTCCCAGCCAGCTCACGAGACATCATTATACACTACATGAAAATTATATATAAATAGAAATATACCCCAAAAGACATCATCATTCCAACTGCTGATCCATAGGCTATATATGGTGTAGATAGATAGGAAGGTGAAAAGGGGGAGAGAGACAGAGGAGGAAGAAGAAAGAGGTTTAGAACATGAAGAAGCAAAAGGGGAAGGGGAGGTTGTATTCAGTCTGTTTTACCAGAACTGAAACCTTCCAAAAAAGGTCTAAAACTTTCTGCCTCATTTAGGCCTGGCGGGGTGGTGGCATCCATATGTCTTATCCAACGCATTTCGCGTTGTAGAAGGATTTTATTCCAGTCACCACCTCGCAAAGGGACATGGACATGGTCTACCACCGTGAAATTCACAGATGGCATCCTGTATCCATGTCCCTTGGCTACATGTCTGCCGAGGGGAAGGTACAAATTGCCAATCTGCATACTTAGCAGGTGTTTGCTCACGCGTTGTCTAAATTCTTGGCGGGTTTTGCCAATGTAAAAGGCCCCGCATTGGCATTGTACCAAGTAGACTACCCCTTGGGTTTGGCAGTTTGCAAAATGCTTTAATTGAAAACGTTCCCCATTGGGTAGTAAGAATGAAGTCCTCTTCCGAATAACATTGCAAAAAGAACAATTGCCACAAGGGAAGGTCCCCCATGTTTTGCAGGGGTCCCCTCTTTTGTTCCCCTTGTATTCACTTTGGGTTAGTAAATCTGCTAGGGAACCTGCCTTCCGGAAGGTAATTTGTGGTTTAGAAGTTAGCAGACTTCCCAAAACTGGGTCGTCGGTCAAAATTGACCAGTGTTTTGTAAGAATTCTTCTTATAGTACTATGCTCGTTGGAGTAGCGTAGGATGATCCTCGTTGTATCATCAACTTTGCGAGTTTTGGACCCAAAGATTAAGGCATGTCTGTCTTGATTTTTGACACGATTAAAGGCTTTTTTCAAAGAGGATTTGGTGTATCCCCTTATAAGTAATCTTTTACTTAGTTTGTCTGCTTCACATTGGAAAGTTTCCATCGTGGTACAGTTGCGTTTTAGTCTTAAAAATTGACTAAAGGGTATAGATTTCTTCAAAGGTTCCGGGTGGAAACTGTCGGCATGTAGAAGGGTGTTGCCGGCAGTTTCCTTCCTGTACTATTTACTAGCAACTTGACCATTCTTGTCCTTATAGATGGTCACGTCCAAAAAGTTGATCTGTTGATGATCATAGGACATAGTGAAGAAAAGATTCATGGTGTTGTGATTCATTACTTTGAAAAAGCTTTTTAAAGCATCTTCTGGGCCGTTCCATATTAAGAATATGTCGTCAATGTATCTTTGCCATAAAATGACATGCTCCGTATACATAGTCAACTCGTCATTAGTCAGAAATCCCTTTTCCCACTCCCCCAGATACAGGTTTGCGTATGAGGGGGCGCAACATGTCCCCATAGCAACGCCCTGTACCTGGAGGTAGTGGGAACCCTTGAAGAGAAACACATTGTGTCGAAGGATAAAGTCCAGCATTTCAAGGATAAATTTGTTGAATTTCCATTCAGTCGTCGCCTTTTGACGTAGAACGTGGCCAACCGCAGCTACTCCCAAGTCATGTGGTATACTATTATATAGTGACTCAACATCTATGGTCACTAGAATGGATGACTCTGGAATCACGAGGTTCTCCAAAACCTGTAACAGATGGATGGTATCCTTGGTGTAGGATGCCAGTTCAAGAACATGGGGTCTGAGATGTTGGTCAATGACTTGACTAATAGCTTCTGATATACTGCCATTGCCGGATATGATAGGGCGGCCCGGAGGATTGTGTAAATCTTTATGCACCTTGGGAAGTGCATACATAGTGGGGATACGAGGGTGTTTAGTACGTATAAAGTCCAATAGCTCACCCGTGATGGCTCCCATTACAAAAGCTTCATCCACGAGTCGATAAAATTCCTGATTGAATCCATCAACCAGGGATGCTGAAATTTTTCGATAACACTTTCGATTATTAAGGATCTTTAGACACATCTCCTCGTATTTGGAATTATCCATCAACACAATGTTGCCGCCCTTGTCAGATCCCTTAATGGTTATATCTAGATTATTTTTGAGGGAGTGTAGAGCATTTTGTTGCTCAGGTGTGAGATTTCTGATTGATTTGTCTTTATTTAAGGATTCAATTTCCTTGACAGTTTGTTTAACAAACAATGCCACGGCTGGATTCTGACTAAGTGCTGGGAATCTGTGTGATTTCCTTTTAAATTGTTTAAGTTGTTTTGAATCGTCCATTTTTTCCTCTTCACTATCGTCACTTTCCCAGGCATCAAGCCAACTTGCCTCAATTCCCTCATTCTCCTGTAGCAGTAGATTCAGGTCCCGAAGGGCCTTAAAATCCGCTGCTTTAAGATTTGGTGCAATTGTCTCTTCACTTTTCTTAGTTTTAGTGTACATACTCTTAAAGAGTAGTTTTCTTGCAAACAGAAAGATATCTTTAACTACCTCAAAGTTGTCAAGGCTTCTACTGGGACAAAAAGAGAGCCCCAGAGAAAGGACCTCCTTCTCAGCCTCAGTCAACGTGTGTGAAGATAGGTTAATAATATTCAGCCTATCATCTACACAATTGGAGTCCGTACCGAAGCCTGCTCCTTTTGCGTGGTTAGGGCCTGTGTTAGGGTCATTTTGTCTAAAAAAGTATCTAGCTGAGTTTGATTCTTTGGGATAGCTCCCAAATCTTTGGAGGTTTTAGTTGTTTTACCTTTACCGGAACTGGGTCCCTTACTGCCTTCCATGGGTCTTGGTGTATTCTCACCTTTACCGCCCCTTGATGTATGTGGGGTCTCTGCAGTTTGTTGTTTTTTTTTTTGTTGTTTTTTTTGGTTGTAAATTATTATGGTGTAATTATTTTACTTCTTTAGCATATATGGGAAAGGATCACCATACATTCTGCTAAATGGACTCAATTTAAAATCTCAGTAAACCCAAACCAACAAAATATATGTCCAAGAATAATATATGTGTTATATGTATACCTCCTAATTTCCTTGTAGATGTATATTACAGAATTACATTTTTGAAAATGCAATTGTTAAACATTTAAAATGTGCTGAATTGTACAATTGCACCAAAGAACATAAGACAATCTGCCAATACAACTGATAAGGCCCAAAGGCATTTTAATTATGAGGGGTTGAGGGGGCAGGTTTCCCTAGATTCCATAAGCATTTTGGCACTACACTACATTTTGAAATGCCAGAAAATTAGCAAAACATACCCCAAACATGTCTCCATCCAGAAAACTAGATTTACAATATTAATTAGGCAGGTTTTTAATTATAATCACTAATAGAGATATTAATTTGCATGAGTGTTTCAAAGTGACCACGGCATAAAGTTTATATCTTGATTCTGGATTTAAACAGATATTTAAGGTTATGGAGAAACAAATCAAAACTTGGTGGGATATTACCGCGCTAGAGTAAACCTTAAAGAAGATATCACTCCAAAAAGTCTCAGGTGGGACCTTGGTCCCAATGATGCTTTGGAGGATGAACATCTAGTCAAAGAATGGAGCCAGTTTTTCAATCAGTGTGATAAGAAATGACCGCATATACTCGAGTATAGGCCGACCCGAATATAAGCTGAGGCACCTAATTTTACCACAAAAAAACTGGTAAAACATATTGACTCAAGTATAAGCCTAGGGTGGGAAAATTCAGCAGCTACTGGGTAAACGATGCCCATCTGCAGCCTCACTGTGCCCATTTGTAGCCTCACTGTGCCCATCTGCAACCTCACTGTGCTCATTTGCAGCCTCACTGTGCCCATTTGCAGCCTCACTGTGCCCATCTGCAGCCTCATTGTGCCCATCTGCAGCCATACCTTTGATTATTAAAACAGCGGGTGTCTCCCAGCGGGTGTTATGCAGTCTGTTCGGCCGTCCATTGTAACAAACCCCCACGGAACACTGATACAGTTTCCCAGCATTGTATCAGTGTTCCTCTATCACTGACGAGGAGGAGGTGGGACTTTGTTACAATGGCCAAACAGACTGCATAACACAGCGGGAGACACCCGCTGTTTTAGTAATCAAAGGTACGTCTGCTGTACGGCTCACTCGAGTATAAGCTGAGGGGGGTTTTCAGCCTAAAAAATGGGCTGAAAAACTAGGCTTATACTCGAGTATATACGGTAATGGGAATCATAATTAGTAGAAAGAAACATAAATTACGTCTTTAGGAATCCCAGCTGGACACACTTGAAATTAAAGTGGCACCTTTCTCTGATACCCCAGAGTATCTAGCTAAAACTGAAAAACTTCAGCATTATCTTAACAAATAAGATAATGAAACGAAGAATAAAAAAATTAAAAAATATCAAAGAAATACAGTATGAAGGATTATAAAGATAACAAAATTTACAAATGGCAGGATTCCATCCTACAACCGACCGAGGGGGATGATGGAACCCTCCCACTACCATCTACCTCTGGTACTGGTCCCCATTAAGGTAAAACACAGGGAAAGAAAGGGAATAAAAAAAGATATGAAGGTACACCATCCACAAGTACCATATGGTGGAGAAGGAGAGGCGGAACCCGAATTTTGGGGTAATGCTTCGCCTCTTACCCCCCAATATAGAGTTCCCACCCATAATTATTATGCACCCCCTAAAGGATCAGTCCCCACAGACCCAGAGGACACCTTTTTATGACACCTATGCGTCCAGGTCTAGACCATATTGTCGTAATCAAAGGGGAAATTTTATGGGGCTCGGTAGAGGAAGACCACCTTATAATACACACCACCCAACGGCCAAACTAAAAGTTCTCCTATCCAAGCTGCTAGATAAAGGGTCTTCCAAAGGCATATTAAATAAAAAAGAAGCAAAGTATCTATTACCTAGGGTCCCAAAAATCCCAGTTATCTATCAAATTCCCAAAGTACATAAGAATAGGTCCAGTCCCCTAGGCAGACCTATTGTAAGTGTGATAGACTCCCTTTACTCTCAGTTGGGAGAATATATTGATATCTTTTTGCAGCCTATAGCCACTAGGGGCAAAGCATACCTAAAGCATAGTAAGGACCTTATTAATAATATTAGGGAAATGGTGATAGGAGAACGTTGTTGGTCACAGTAGATGTTGAATCCCTATATACCAACATTGTACAGCAGGATGCCCTTAATGCCGTTTCATGGGCGTTGAAGAAATATTGTGACCTCAAAACCCCTCAAAGAAAATTCCTCGTGGAAGCCTTAGAAATGGCAATGACTAACAATTTCTTTTGGCATGGAGGGGATTTTTTTAACCAAATAAAAGGGATGGCTATGGGGGCTAAATATGCACCCAGTATTGATAATATTTTTTTAAACAAGTGGGAGGAGTAATGTATTTTTTTTATGACCAGTGGTCCCAAATTCAAATGAACAAAAAGGTACATAGATGATATTTTCATTGTGTGGGAGGGTCCAAAGGAAGAGTTGGATGGTTTTCTAATCTATATGAATAACAATAAATACCAAATAAAGTTCACTAGTACCTGGCATCAATCGTGCATCCAGTTTTTGGATCTCAAGATCATTAAGATGGATTATGGTTTGGAGAACCAGACCCATTTTAAAGAAACTGATCGGAATGGGTATATTTCCACCCGTAGTAGCCATCCCCCCAACTGGATGAGAGCAATCCCAAAGGGTCAATTCCTGACAATCAGAAGGAATTGTGCGGGTGAGGAAGATTTCATGGGCCAAACCAATATGCTCATTGATAGATTCATAGAAAAAGGGTACAATAAAAGAAAAGTGGAGATTACGAGAGAACAAGTTAGGCAAATTGATTGCCTTACCCTTTTGGGACCAAAAGCCAGGGACTCAGCAGGGGACCAATTCAACCTGGCATTTGTTTCAGGTTTTAATCTCCAATATAAAGAGGTGGAAAGGATAATTAAAACCTACTGGCCAATATTACAAAAAGAACAAACCCTTAGAAAGATCCTTCCCAACAAACCTAAGTTTATTTATAGAAGAGTCCCAGGGTTACGCAATATGTTGGCCAAAAATGTCATCTGGCCCCCTAAGAAACCCCCCACTTTTTTGGACCACACTGGGTTCTATAAATGTAAGAGATGCAAAGCATGCAGAATTACTAGGGACAAAACTAGGAAAGCCACTAGATTTCCATCAGTGGTCACAGGTGGGGAATATGACATTAGGCAGTTCATCACCTGTGACACAAGATATGTCACTTACCTGCTCAAGGTCCACTTTTAGTGATGTCATCCCCTGCAGCCACCTGTGCGCCTCATGCCTCGCCTTGATCCCTCTTCCTCAGCCGGCTTCCCATCCACAGCGGCGGACTCCTTACTGACCAGATCGTGTGGGAATCAGGAAGCTGGACACAGGAGCGTCACTAGGACTACCCCAGTTGGGAAACCGCAATGCCTATATTATTCAGCTTAAATGTGAGTTGACACCTGTATGTCTATTAAAGTTTACATAAAACGTCTGCACCCAGAGGCGCCTCTCTCCTTGTTTTCTCAGCAGCTCCTTGGAACCTGGTTTCTGTTCCGATATGATGGCAGCCTTGAATGCGTTGGACTTTTAACCCCTTCATATCACTCTGCACACGGACTTTAATAGACTGTGCATTTATTACAGATTTTTATTGTTATTGGGTATTTTATGGCTCCAAGTTTTTGCGCCTTTATTTTTCTCATTAATGTGCACATTTGAGTTTGATGCAGTGTTTTTCTTTGTGACAATTTTTTTATATGAACATGCGCCTTATTCTTTATTTTATAATTTCGCACAGTTCCAGTGATTCGTTCACTTTAAAGGGGGCAGCGGTTTGTTTATATGTTCTCATCCCCACAAGGCGCCATTTTTTTGGTACACATTTTTTGCAATCTTAATTAGGGGTAGAACAAAAATTGCGATAAGTTTGGTAATCTTTAGTCATCAAGACAAAAAGGTGAGATTGAAAAAATGAAAACTTCACCCCAATTTAACCCTAACAATAGTCATAACAAACAATATTTACAACTAAAGCTACCCACCGATATTTCGCAAACTCTTCTGTAAAAAGTAATGATCTAATATCTACCAAAAAGCATGTCCAGGTTTTACAGCTGAACTCCAGGAATTACACAAAATGTACCCTAGCAGTGCCTTCTCCCCGTAAGGGTTTCATGCTTATCAGTCGTGACTGGTGCTCAAAATTTTTGGGGGGGATGCAAACAAACTGAAAAATTCTGAATACAGAAAAAAAAACCCATCAATTGCAGCCTCACTGTGCCCATCAAATGCAGCCATTGTGCTCATCAAATGCAGTCATTGTACCATCAATTGCAGCCACCGTGCCCATCAATTGCAGCCACCGTGCCCATCAAATGCAGCCACCGTGCCCATCAAATGCAGCCACCGTGCCCATCAAATGCAGCCACTGTGCCCATCAATTGCAGCCACCGTGCCCATCAAATGCAGCCACTGTGCCCATCAATTGCAGCCACTGTGCCCATCAATTGCAGCCACTGTGACCCCAGCCCCCCCGCGCTCGCTCGCTATCTGACCGCCACTTACCCCATCTTGGTGGTGGTCAGGCAGCAGGTGATGGCAGCGAGCTGTGGGACAGGTAGCAGGTCAGACGGCGGTTCCTGTGTCATCCATGCCTCCTCCATACTTTTCCTCCTGCTAGGCGTCCAATAGGAGTGCCTGTCCTTTCAGCCAATCAGGTGATGGGTATCAGTCCCGTGTTTCCTGACTGGCGGAGAGGCGGTTCAGTGTTAGAAAAGCGAATATTCATTTGCTTTTCGAACACACCTGGGTGGGTTCATGGCACAATGCTCTGCTCCACGAGTCCATCCTATTTTGAAGCCCATTAGAGCCCATGGCTCTAATAAGGTGCTTCAAAAGAACCCTCCCGCCACTGTAATTCAGGCATCCTAAAAGCAGCCGGACGCATGAATAGGGGGTTGCCGCTATGGCCATGGACAGAGTCATGGTAAGCATTATTCATATAGAGGGTGGCATGATAGAGGGGGCAGCGTCTGGGCACCCCTAATGGATGGGCCACCATTGATGCTTATTTAGTCTAGGGGTGTAGGGATAAGGTGGATTACTTACCTTAAGCCTGGCTCTGTCAGAATAACTCCCAACACAGCATTCTCACAAGCCGCTTCATGGCTTCATTTACAATTCAGAGTTAATAGCTCTGCACTGTATGTCATGATGCAAAGTGACCACCCACAGCCTGGAGCTTGAGGACAGCTCTGAAGCCTGCCTAAGTTAAAGTTTGTCTAATTCTCAGAGTTCAGCTTTAAGGGTCCTCTTGGGTGTACAGGAGAAGTATATGGTATGCCAAGGTGCTAACGCTCAAGAAAACAGTATGTGCTTTTATCATAGAGCTAATTATTATTATTATTTTACGAGTTACAGATTATAGAAATAATGTAGTAAAAATATGTTTATAATGCACATACTTTTTGAAAGGCTTTTTAGTCACTATGAGGATAAACTTTAAATGCCTGTACACACGATCGGACTTTGACAACAAAACCGTGGATTTTTGTTCAAAGGTTGTTGGCTCCAACTTGTCTTGCATACACACAGTCAAACAAATGTTGGCCAACAATTACGAACGTGGGAATGTGGTGACGTACAAGACATACGACGAGCCAAGAAAAAGGAAGTTCAATAGCCAGTGCGGCACCTTCTGCTTGATTCCGAGCATGCGTGAACTTTTGTACACAATTCCGACAACAAAGTTTTGTTGGTGGAAAATTTGAGAACCTGCTAGCCAACATTTGTTGGTGGAAAGTCCGACAACAAATTTTCGATGGAGCATACACACAGTCGGACTTTCAGCCAACAAGCTCACATCCAACATTTGTTGTAGGAAAATGCGACCATGTGTACGGGGCATAGGAGCTGAAACAGGGGCTGAGTTGATACCTATAGCAGCCTATCCACTCACACTGTACTAAGGAATGTAATCTCATACTATGACTAACCAATCAACTTTTGCTCCAGTTTTTCAATACTCCAGCTTTGACTACTAAACCACTAGATCAGTCGTTCTCAACCGGGTTCCGGGGAACCCTAGGGTTCCGTGAGAGGTCCCCAGGGGTTCCGCGGCAATCTGACTGTCAGTCGTAGGCAGCTGACAGGAGGAACGCACAGACACAGGCAGAGATAGGCAGGGAAGCGGCTGGCATCCTATTGGCTGTAGCGCGCTGTTCCCTGCAGGTAGACATGTGCATTTCGTTTCGTTCAAACAAATTTTTTCATTATTCGGAAATTCAAATTTCCGAATTACAAAAGTAACAAACTTAAACGAATCCGAAAAAAAAAGGAATGAATTCAAAAACAAATTTGAATGGAATTAGAAAACAAATTAGAAAACAAAATAGAAATCGATTTTCTAAAAAATGCAATAAAATAGAATATAAAATAATAAAGCAATAGAATATATCTATCTATATATAATAATATTTTTTTATTATTTTATTCTATTGTTTTTCTATGCTTTTCTTTTCTATTATTTTCTATTCTATAAGTCTTTTCTATTCAAATTCAAATTCATTCTATACGAAATTCTAATTTTGGAACATGGCTTCTGAAGTTCGAATTTCGTATAGAATGAATTCGAATTTGAATAGAAAAGATTAGAATAGAAAATTATAGAAAAGAATAGACTAGAAAAACAATAGAACAGAATATAATATAATATATATATTTTATTCTATTCTATTGTTTTTCTAGTCTATTCTTTTCTACACTATTCTAATGTTTTCTATTCAAATTCATTTTATATGAAATTCGAATTTCGTAAGATATGTATGTATGTATTCTATAAAGAGTGATCAAGTGTTGCGCAAAAGAACTTGGTGACCCTCCACTGCGCTTAGGTGTAAAATAGTGACTGCAGCTGCCAACTTAAAAAGAAACCAATGTCAAAGTATTCCAAAACAAATCCATGAAATAGTGACTGTGGATCTCCCTAGTGAAGCCGCACTCATCAGATATCTATGCCTTGCATTCTCATGGGCGGCACATAAGCTTTGTGTGGGGCCCCGCAAGGGATAACACGAGCTGGAGTACGTTGGACCCGGACAAAGGGACTTCCTTAATGGGCTATGCTTCTCATCAGGTAGGGCGATGTTACCATGTAAAAGAAATATTGCCTCCAATAGCGTGATACAGCTTAAAAAACGTTTATTGAATAAAATCATAAAAGGTCTCCTCTCATTGTACTCACATTCAAAACAATATAAAAACGCATGAGCAAGACATTCCATAAGTCAAATGATGGCAGTGTGTTAATGGTCACGGCGGACCCGGGATGCAGTTTAAGTTTCTCAGCCCTCCCCTCAATGGATCCTCCGCGCTACGAGGTAGTCACAGCCAACCAGACACAGAAGCCAGAACGTCAAACGTCATGCGCAGATGCTGGGTTGCCGTACAGCCACGCCTCCAAAAGTTTGGAATTTATCAATCACTATTTTGAGCGTGGACTTTTAGTTGTCAATATAGGCACAGGGTTCAGACACTGTGTTATTCACTTTATTTGATATATTTATCACCTTATTTTATATATGTTCAATTTTTGTTTTCACTATTCACATAGTCACTTAGCCAGATACCTCAATCTTGGTTGTTTGTCCAGCATAAGGTTGATATTCTTATGTGGTTCGCTCACAATTAATCATTATCATCACCTGCAGGATTTATTTTAGTTTATATACAGCGCCACTATTTCATGCATTTGTTTTGGAATACTTTGACATGTATGTATGTATGTATGTATGTATGTATGTATGTATGTATGTATGTATATATATATATATATATATATATATATATATATATATATATATATATTTTTTTTTTTTTTTTTTTTTTTCTTCTGTTCTAATGTTTTTCTATTCGAATTTTGGAAGATGTTATAATATATATAATATTTTTTCTATTCTGGTCTATTGTTTTTCTATGCTATTATTCTCTATTATTTTCTATTTTATTCTAATCTGTTCTATTTGAATGCAACTTCATTCTATACGAAATGCAAATTTTGGAAAATGGTTATATAGAAATAGAATGATAGAATTCTAATAGAAAAGACTAGAATAGAAAAAACAATAGAACAGAAAAGAATATAATATATATATATATATATATATATATTGGAATATATTATATATATATATATATATATATAAAACCATCTTCCGAAATTGAAATTTGGTACAGAATTAATTTGAATTCGAATAGAAAAGATTAGAATAGAATAGAAAATAATAGACAAGAATAGCATAGAAAAACAAGAGAACAGAATAGAAAACAATATAATATATTCTATTCTAATCTTTTCTATTCAAATTCAAATTCATTCTGTACCAAATTCCAATTTCAGAAGATGGTTTTCTCTCGTTGCTAAGGTAGATGGCACTCTTCCAGCTGTACTTTGCTGACTCACCTTAACACAGCGACTTTGCGCTCCTTGTAGCATTGTTGCTTTCAACTTGCTTTGATCCTCTGTCGGCAATACGTTTCTCACGTGGGCTGCAGACATGATATCACCGTCGTTGCTATGGGCAACCACATACCTCTCAAACTTCCGGTCAGCCTGTTGGTCACTCCTGGCATTCAAATCAGGCTTCCCAAACATTGTTGCAGACCTTTGTCTGGCCATGTCACCTTGTCTTGGAGACTGAGACAAAGGGCACTTGGAGACAACGTGACCCCACTCTCTGCACCGCAAACAGCGCTCTTGCCTCAGAGCCTTAACAGGGCTTCCCCAATTGCATCCTCTTTTAAACTTAGGCCTCTGCACATTGATAGCTGGCCTGCTTGCACCAGCGTTGCCAGTGGCAACAGCATGCACTTCCCCTTTAACTGGAGTTGGTGAAGCAAAAAACAGTCTGCAATACTCGCCGGCAGGCTCAAACGCTTGCTTCATCTTCGCAGTCACTCCAGAACACTTTTGCGCAGCAACAAAATGGGGCACTGTCACTTTAAGGCACGTTGCTTTTTTCTTCACGCAAGCTTCCCTCACCTGCACACACAGATTGTGCTGTCTCATGCACACAAACACAGTTCATATAAAAACAGATGAACTCACTTTTTTCAGGGATCTCCAGTTCTGTCCGCATTCTCCACCACTTGTGAGGTTTGGGGGTTGTTTAGCTCAAGTGTAGCACCCGCTAGCGAGAACAGTCCACACAGATGATTCCTTTTCAGGGCTTTTTGGCCCACTTTTATTAAAGAAAATCAAAGTTCCAGAAATGAAAACAAAAGTAGTTTCCCTCGCAGGGGGGTTTCACCATCAGCTTTAAATAAAAGGATATTCAGCCTCCTGGCTTACACATGCAGCATTGCAAACAAAAATACCGAGCCACCTGGCTCTCTTCAGCAGCAGACACACCACTGCTCAGGCTCCCACATGGAGCTCTCCTGACTACTGTCAGCGACCTCAGACTCAGGTCTCTGGCTTTTACCTTACAGCCTGCACTCTCTGGATCAGGGATCCTCAAACTACGGTCCTCCAGCTGTTGCAGAAATACACATCCCATGAGGCATTGTAAAACTCTGACATTCACAGACATGACTAGCATGATGGGAATTGTAGTTCCTGGAGGGCCGCAGTTTAAAGACCCCTACTCTGGATACTTCAGTGCACACCTGCACTCTCTGGGTTCTACCTTGCAAGCCTGGACTCCTGGAGACTTCCTGTCTCTCTGGGTGGAGCCCAGAATCATGGTCCTGACTCTGCTATCAGGCCCACACAGACCTGAACAATCAGTGTGCTGGTGAGTCCCAAAACCTGGACCCAGGACTGGAGATTTCATCCCACCCAGATCTCTAAGAAATCCCCAGGCTCCAGGTCCCAAAATGGACCTTACTAAATAATGAGGAAACTGAAAAGCCAGTTTCCTCTCAAACAAGCAAATACCCTGGAGTCCCTCAACCTGCCTGGTTGAGAATCCTGGACCAATACACTGGTGGGGTACCACACACTATATATATATATATATATACTATTTTTATTCTGTTCTATTGTTTTTTCTATTCTAGTCTTTTGTATTAGAATTCTATTTCTATATAACCATTTTTCGAAATTCGAATTTCGTATACAATGAATTTGCATTCAAATAGAAAAGATTAGAATAAAATAGAATAGAAAAGAATAGCATAGAAAAACAATAGACCAGCATTAAAAAATATTTTATATATATATATATATATATATATATATATATATATATAAAACATCGAATTTCGTTTAAAATGAATTTGAATAGAAAAGATTAGACTAGAAAAGAATAGACTAGAAAAACGATAGAACAGAATAGAATAAAATATAATATAATATAATATAATATATATATAATATATATATATATATATATATATATATATATATATATATATATATATTTATTATATTTTATTCAGTTCTATTGTTTTTCTAGTCTATTCTTTTCTATTCTAATCTTTTCTATTCAAATTCATTCTATACGAAATTCGAATTTCAGAAGTCATCTTCCAAAATTCGAATTTCATATAGAATGAATTCAAATTTGAGTAGAAAAGTTTAGAATAGAATAGAAAAGAATAGCATAGAAAAACAATGGAACAGAATATATATATATATATATATATATATATATATATATATATATATATATATATATATATATATATATATATATATATATATATATATATATATAAAACATCTTCCAAAATTCTAATTTCATGTAGACTGAAATCAAATTTGAATGGAAAAGATTAGAATAGAATAGAAAATAATAGAACAAAATAGCACAGAAAAACAATAGAATAGAATAGAATACATATATTTTATTCTATTCTGATCTATTGTTTTTCTAGTCTATTCTATTATTTTCTATTCTAATCTTTTCTATTCAAAACAGAATAGAAAAAAATATTATAAATATATATATATTTTATTCAGTTCTATTGTTTTTCTAGTCTATTCTTTTCTATTCTAATCTTTTCTATTCAAATTCATTCTATACGAAATTCGAATTTCAGAAGTCATCTTCCAAAATTCGAATTTCATATAGAATGAATTCAAATTTGAGTAGAAAAGTTTAGAATAGAATAGAAAAGAATAGCATAGAAAAACAATGGAACAGAATATATATATATATATATATATATATATATATATATATATATATATATATATATATATATATATATATATATAATATATAAAACATCTTCCAAAATTCTAATTTCATGTAGACTGAAATCAAATTTGAATGGAAAAGATTAGAATAGAATAGAAAATAATAGAACAAAATAGCACAGAAAAACAATAGAATAGAATAGAATACATATATTTTATTCTATTCTGATCTATTGTTTTTCTAGTCTATTCTATTATTTTCTATTCTAATCTTTTCTATTCAAAACAGAATAGAAAAAAATATTATATATATATATATATATATATATATATATATATATATATATATATATATATATAGTTATATATGTTCCATTGTTTTTCTGTGCTATTCTTTTCTATTCTATACTTTTCTACTCAAATTTGAATTCATTCTATACGAAATTCGAATTTCAGAAGATGGCTTCTGAAATTCGAATTTTGTATATAATGAATTTGAATTTGAGTAGAAAAGTATAGAATAGAAAAGAATAGCACAGAAAAACAATGGAACATATATATATATACATATATATATATATATATATATAATATTTTTTTCTATTTAAAGATTAGAATAGAAAATAATAGAAAAGAATAGACAAGGAAAACAATAGAACAGAATAGAATAAAATATAATATATAGATTATATTTTATTCTATTCTGTTCTATTGTATTTCTATGCTATTCTGTCCTATTATTTTCTATTCTATTACATGACTGACGGATTACAGATGTCATTTTCCCCTAATGGCAACCTGCCACCCTATTACCCCAATGACTCAAACCACACCGAGCTTGGAGTATTAAAAGGCCGTAGCGGCCTAATTTTATTAAACAAATAATCTTAAATATAAAAATATAACATATCAACATTATCTATCATAAATAGAAAAACATCAACAACAAAAAACAACATCTGTTAAAACAACCTGCTTAATTATCAAGCGTTGGTCTGAGCAATATCTTGATCATCCTCTGTGTCCATAACAGGACTTGCACTGCGGTCCCATCAAATCTATCAAATAGGCCTCAAGCCGACAAGCTGGCTCAGAGACTAGCAATGACCGCAGTGCCCCATATCACTTCCCGGCTAACCTCCGTTAACCGGGAACCACCATCATGAGCCATATCAACGCTAGCTCCCAAAAAGACTCTTACTTTTGCCATTTACCTTGCTTTTTGCCCAGACCAACGCCCGCCACCGCCATGACCTCGTCAAAAAACCCCTTTTTTTTTTTTTTTTTTAAATTTAACCATAACCATATCTAGTTGACCCTACTATACCAGAAAACAAGGGGAGGGTGGGCGGGAACTTTCCACCACTACTGTTACACCCCCTTGGGCGGGGTTACCTTATAAAGCCTTCCTTGCTACCTCCCCCTCGGTTACTTCATACCACACCCCCTAAAACTATTAACTCCCCTGTTACCACAGTCATGCATGCCCTCCTCTATGCATTACATGCTGTTGCTACGGGCTTCTCTTGACTGACGGATTACAGATGTCATTTTCCCCTAATGGCAACCTGCCACCCTATTACCCCAATGACTCAAACCACACCGAGCTTGGAGTATTAAAAGGCCGTAGCGGCCTAATTTTATTAAACAAATAATCTTAAATATAAAAATATAACATATCAACATTATCTATCATAAATAGAAAAACATCAACAACAAAAAACAACATCTGTTAAAACAACCTGCTTAATTATCAAGCGTTGGTCTGAGCAATATCTTGATCATCCTCTGTGTCCATAACAGGACTTGCACTGCGGTCCCATCAAATCTATCAAATAGGCCTCAAGCCGACAAGCTGGCTCAGAGACTAGCAATGACCGCAGTGCCCCATATCACTTCCCGGCTAACCTCCGTTAACCGGGAACCACCATCATGAGCCATATCAACACTAGCTCCCAAAAAGACTCTTACTTTTGCCATTTACCTTGCTTTTTGCCCAGACCAACGCCCGCCACAGCGCCCAAGAGTAATACCTTAATCTTGGGTGCCCCTCCACACCCGAAGAGCTCTCTGTATTCCATCCTGTAGCCCCAGGGCCCACAAATCAATTCCAACCTCATTCAAATGTACTCCATCCGCCCTCAAATACCTCCACGTCTCAAACTCGAGTTCCATATGCCTAACCGCCAGACCACCATTCATCACTACAAATTTGCTTACTTCCCTATTTATTTTTTTACGGGCCCTGTTGACCCCTTCAACTGATCTAGCCATCCTCCATGATGTCCGGGCCACCATGTCTGACCAGACAATAACCATTTTTGGAAAAGCCTCTCTTAAACGCCAAATATCCAACTTGATGTCGCGCTTTAGGTCGACCATGGCTCTAATGCCCAGGTCATTGCCGCCTGCATGTATTACCAGTACATCCGGCGGCCTATCCCGTTGCACGTAACGATGTACCTCTGACACCAATCTGCCCCATAACATACCTGGGATCCCCAACCACTTTATGCACGCTTCCCTCCTGCTAAAGTCCAATTGCCTACCCTCATAACGGGCGTCCCCTCTCCGGGCCCCCCATGCCACATAGGAATGGCCCATGATCCAGACCATCCCTGGCAGCGAATCTGAAATAGAAAAGCACAGAAAAACCATACTATAGACAAAACCAAAACAAAAACCCATTAATGCTTCAACACCAGCCATATCGCTATTACCATACTACCTACAAACTTATCACCAGATTGGGCCGCACATAAGATTGAAATCTCTTAGATTCCCACCTACCAATCTTCTTCACAGTTTCCTCCCCCAATCCGTTCCTGGCTGCCTCGGTGGCTGCTCCTATCCTGAAGGAATGTGACGAGAATTCCTTCTCAATCAGCCCCAATCCCTGTATACATTTTGCAAAAACTGCCCTAAATTGGAATCTGGATAAAAATTCACCCCCCAAATGTATCAAAAAAGGGCCCAGTCCCACTGGGCGAACACCTAAAAATTCTCTAACTGCCCCAACTGGGCACAACTGCGAACCCATAACAGGATATACCCGCACCATTTTGCCTCTCCCCAGTTGGTCAGTCTTAGATTTCCTCAAATGCAACTCCAAAACTTCTGCCTCACACCTCACATCCTGATAACTCAGACCTCCTTGCACTTTCTTAGAAGGGCTAACCAGTTCCCCTATTCTAAAAGCCCCAAAAAACGCCAACAAAAATGACACTTTGAACAACATCACCTCATAACCCGAGGAGCATACCCTCTCCAGCTGCCTTATAATACCCTGTAAAATCTCAAATGTCACCGGTCTTCTCGCATCCCGTCTGACCATCGCCTTTCTGTAACCCTTCATTGCCTGCCGTACCCAAAAATCTTTCGTAAAATCCACTTGACCTTGCAGCTTAAACAGAAAAGCCAACCCCGTCACGTTCCTATTCACCACTGACGCGGATACCCCCTCCTCCATTTTTCTAGCAATGTAATATATCAACAGCAATCTCACCTCATCACCGACCGGCTCTTCCCCAATATTCCGCACAAACTCCCTCCATTCTTGCCATACCCTCGTGTATGCCGCCCACGTGGACCCACTTACCGAGTTCTTTACCCATCCAGCGATGAGGCCAATGCTATCGCCCACAGCCAGTCGGGACAAGGCACCCCGTGTTGCTCCGCCTCCGGCGCCAACTCCCGGAACCTTTCCCACTGGAAGCGAGACAAGGCATCAGCTATAACATTTTCAACCCCCGGTAGGTGTACAGCATGAATGAAAACATTCAATTGCAAACAACGTAACACCAGGTGTTGCAATAGCCTAATCACCGGCGGAGACGATGCTGTAATCCTATTAATTACTTGTACCACACCTAGATTGTCCCCGTGGAAACGCACCTTCAGGTCCCTGAATGATGCTCCCCATAATTCAACCGCCAGCACTACCGGAAACAATTCCAGTAACACTAGGTTCTTTGTAAAACCTGCATCCACCCACGACTGAGACCAAGGCCCAGCGCTCCACTGCCCCTGAAAAAAGGCCCCGAACCCCGTGGAACCAGCAGCATCCGTGTATAGTTCCAAATCAAAGTTGCTGACCGGACCAGCCATCCAGAAAGCCCTACCGTTAAACGCTTCCAAAAAGGTGTGCCACACCCTTAAGTCCGCTCTATGTGTTTCTCTCAACCGCACAAAGTGTCTTGGCGATTTTACACCGCTCGTGCTCGCCGACAACCTTCGACAGAAAACCCTACCCATCGGTAATATGCGGCATGCAAAATTAAGCTTGCCCAACACCGATTGCAGCGTTCTTAGCTGAACCTTTCGCAAACCCATTAGCCCCGAAATCTCCCTCTTCAGGTCCTCCAGTTTATCGTCCGGCAACCTGCATTCCATCGCCTCCGTGTCCAGTACAATCCCTAAGAACGTGATGACCGTACACGGTCCCTCCGTCTTGTCAGCCGCCAATGGAATGCCAAATTTTCCAGCGATGTGTTCCAACGTCGCCAGAAGCACCGCGCAGATCCTCGAATCAGCCGGACCCATGCAGAGAAAATCGTCCAAGTAGTGAATTATTGAATTCACACCCGACACCTCCCTGACAACCCATTCCACAAATGAGCTGAACTGCTCAAATATCGCGCACGATATTGAGCAGCCCATTGGTAAGCATTGGTCAACATAAAATTCGTTGTTCCAATGACACCCCAATAACCGAAAGCTGTCCGGGTGTACCGGCAGCAGTCGGAAAGCTGATTCCACATCTGCCTTAGCCATGAGAGCCCCTTTTCCATATCGCCGAACCCAACCCACTGCAGCGTCGAATGATGTATAGGTCACGGAACACTCGCCCTGGTCTATGGCATCATTGACCGACCCCCCTTTTGGGAAAGATAAATGATGGATTAGCCTGAATTTTCCCGGCTCCTTCTTTGGTACCACTCCCAGCGGTGACACCACCAAATTATCCAATGGAGCCACCGAAAATGGACCACCCATCCGACCCAATGCAACCTCCTTCCATAGCTTCTCTGAAACTATGTCCGGGTGTTCCATAGCGGACCGCAAATTAGGCGACACTGGTGGGATGACGGACAGATTGCACGGTATCTTAAAACCCACAGAGAAACCTTCATCCAACAATTGCGCTGCTCTTTTGTCTGGATACCTACCGAGAAACGGCCGCATCTTTTCCACTCTCACCGGGGTCATCCCTTTTGTTTGCAGTTTCTCCTTGCTTACCCTTTCCTTGTTTGAAACACCTTGATCCCGGGTGGGATCCCCCACATCCTGAACACTCGTGTTTATACTTACATGATGCTCCGAACCTGCAGGTCCCGGTGTTGTATTGCCAACAAACCCCCTTTTTGTTTCCGACCGTATGTCCCTGGGTGGAAGGTCCACCGGTCCCTCCTGGAAAAAACTGATTGGGGGCCCTCGCCGTCGTCATCAATCTCATCCACAGGCTTATGTCCTTGTGATCCCAACGCAGCGCAGGTCTAATCGCCCTCCGTTGACGGAACTGCTCATCATACCTCAGCCACGCCGTGCCCCCATAAACCCTGTACGCCTCACCAATAGCATCTTGATAACAAAATAACGCTGAGCAATGCTCGGGTTGCTTCTCACCTATCACACTAGCCATAATCGCAAACGCCTGCAACCAGTTTGTAAATGTTCTAGGAATTAGCCTGTACCTCCTCTTCTCTTCGTCCTCCTTCTTCGAATCGTCCGGTTTTACCCTATCCAGGTTGAATTTTTCTAAAGGCAATAGGGAGAAAATTTCCACATACTCACCCTTCCACAGTTTTTCGCGCACCTCCTGTTTCAAGTGCGACCCTAATGGACCCTCATAGCACACATACACCTCGCACTTGGCTGCATCCGCCAATCTTGTAATGTCCTGCCTACTAGTGGTCTCTGCCGTTTTGTCCGTCCCTTGTGCCACAACGCTCCCAGACGCCGCCGGTGCAGTCGGGGCAACTGCTGCCGTGACCGTAGGTACTGCTGCTGTTACCCCAGTAGACACCACCCCTCCAGGCCCCCCTGTCGGCGGAATCCACGATGCTGCCGGGCCCGAGTTACCCGTCCCTGACCCCTCAAAGCGCAGAAGTAACTCTTTGATGCCCGCTAAAAACCCCCCTAAACCTGAAGCCCCCCCGCTCCCTGCTGCCCCTGACCCACTGCTGACTGTGCTCCCCGCTGGCTCCCCCGTCCCCCCTACTCTAGCCATACTAGAATCAACATATAAAACATTGGACTCACCAGGCTGCACAGGCTTAACCTCATCAGCCGGACCAGGGATCTCCACCGCTGCTGCTCTCCTGTGAGGGGGGGTTGATTCCTCTTCCGACCCGGACCATCCCCTTTCTCGTTCGCCTCTTCCTCCAACTTCTTCATCCGATGAAGGCCCACCCGACCTGTCTGTCAGGGTTGCCGCTGAGGTTGTGGCCGGATGCCCCCGCCTCCGCGTGTCCCTTCTGCCAGCCGATTTGCATTTTGCTTTGCCTGGACCGGTGAGTACCTCAGTCCTGCCGTCTGGAACCTGTGTTGCCCTGCTAGGCCGACCCCTCTCGATCCTCCTGTGTGCCCCTGCCGTGGAACCAGAAGGCCCGGGGCTGACTGCATGTGATCTCTTCCCCTGTGTGGTATCTCTCCTCCAGTGGGCGGGGCTAGCGCTCCTCACTCTGCCCGCTCTGCTAGGCCGCACCGCTGCTCCATTACCTTCCGGCCGGTCGTCCTGCCGCGCCGCGGCCGCGCTCGATCTCCCTCCCTCCGGTCCAGCCTTCCGTTTAGGCGGCGGGCCCACCTCGGGACCCGAAGGAGTCCCGGGCTGCCGTTGTGCGGTCACACGCTGGTCGGGGGAGAACCGTTCAGGCGGGCGGGACCGCCGGGTTCTGGCGCCGCTCGATCTTCCCTGCGCTTCTGGCTCCCTGCTGTGCAAAGCCGCTGTAATAGTGTCCTGCAGCCAGGCCGCCCCCCGCACCGCGGCCTCGGCCCTGAGCTGCTCCATCAGGCTATCCATCTCAGCCATGCTCTTCCAGGAACTTTCCACCACTACTGTTACACCCCCTTGGGCGGGGTTACCTTATAAAGCCTTCCTTGCTACCTCCCCCTCGGTTACTTCATACCACACCCCCTAAAACTATTAACTCCCCTGTTACCACAGTCATGCATGCCCTCCTCTATGCATTACATGCTGTTGCTACGGGCTTCTCTATCTTTTCTATTCAAATTTGATTTCAGTCTACATGAAATTCGAATTTCGGAAGATGTTTCTCTATTATTTTCTCTTCTAATCTTTTCTATTTGAATGTCAATTCATTCTATACGAAATTTGAATTTTGGAAAATGGTTATATAGAAATAGAATTCTAATAGAAAAGACTAGAATAGAAAAAACAAAAGTACAGAATAGAAAAAAAATATTTTATATATATATATATATATATATATATATATATATATATATATATATATATATATATATATATATATATATAACCATCTTCCTTAATTGGAATTTGGTACAGAATGAATTTGAATTCAAATAGAAAAGATTAGAATAGAATATATTATATTTTTTTTCTATTCTGTTCTATTGTTTTTCTATTCTATTCTTTTCTATTCGAATTCGCTTTCATTCTATATGAATTTCGAATTTCGCAAAATGGTTATATATAGTTTACTTTTTCAAATTCGGTCAAATTTTTTCGAATGCGGTAGAATTTTTTCAAATTTGATAGGTTTTTTTTTTTCGAATGCGGTTGAATCGAATACAGACAAATTTTTCGAATTCGAAAATGAAACTAAACAAATCCCGAAAACGAATGCAACGATCTTAACTAAATGAATCGAAACAAAACAATTTTTTTTTAACCTGCACATATCTACCTGCAGGCCCCTCCTCCCCTCTTGTCCTTCCTGAGTACGTGACATCATCTGGGGTGGACAGAATAGGAGGAGGAGGGGCTGAGGGCGAACAGTGCGCCACTGGAGGAGATATGAAATGAGTTCTGAACCCAGAAGTAGAAAGCCGGTACTGTGCCCAGCTTGGCCCCCCCCCCACAATGTGCCCAACAGTCTGTCCCATATAATGTCCCCTGTCATGTCCTCCACCCCATGTAATGTGGCCTGCCCCATGTAATGTGCTCTGCCTCATGTCATGTGCCCTGTACCAGGTAATGTGCTCTGCCCATGTCATGTTCCCTGTCCCATGTAATGTGCTCTGCCCCATGTCATGTGCCCTGTCCCATGTAATGTGCGCTGCCCCATGTCATGTTTCCTGTCTCATGTAATGTGCTCTGCCCCATGTCATGTGCCTTGTCCCATGCCATGTGCCCTGTCCCATGTAATGTGCTCTGCCCCATGTCATGTGCTCTGCCCCATATCATGTGCTCTGCCCCATGTCATTTGCTCTGCCCCATGTCATGTCCCCTGTCCCATGTAATGTGCTCTGCCTCATGTAATGTCCTCTATCATGTCCCCTGTCCCATGTCATGTCCCCTGTTCCATGTCATGTCCCCCTGCCCCATGTAAAGCCCCCTGCCCCATTTAAAGTCCCCTGTCTCATGTAAAGTCCCCTGTCATGTCCCCTGTCCCATGTAATGTCCCCTGCCTCATTTATTGTCCCCTGTCCCATGTAATGTCCCCTGCCGCATGTAATGTGTCCTGTCATGTCCCTTGCCCCATGTAATGTCCCCTGTCATATGCTCTGCCCCATGTAATGTCCACTGTCCCATGTAATTTGCTCTGCCCCATGTCATGTGCCCTGTCCCATGTAATGTGCTCTGCCCCATGTCATGTGCCCTGTCCCATGTAATGTGCTCTGCCCCATGTCATGTGCCCTGTCCCATGTACTGTGCTCTGCCCCATGTCATGTGCCCTGTCCCATGTAATGTGCTCTGCCCCATGCCATGTACCCTGTCCCATGTAATGTGCTCTGCCCCATGTCATGTGCTCTGTCCCATGTCATGTGCTCTGCCCCATGTCATGTCCCCTGTCATGTGCTCTGCCCCATGTAATGTCCCCTGTCATGTCCCCTGTCCCATGTAATGTGCTCTGCCCCATGTCATGTCCCCTGTCATGTGTCCTGTCCCATGTAATGTGCTCTGCCCCATGTAATGTCCTCTGTCATGTCCCCTGTCCCATGCCATGTCCCCTGTCCCACGTCATATCCCCTGCCCCATGTAAAGTCCCCTGTCATGTCCCATGTAATGTCCCCTGTCATGTTCCCTGTCCCATGTAATGTCCCCTGTCCCATGAAATGTCCCCTGTCATGTGCTCTGCCCCATGTAATTTCACCTGTCATGTGTCCTGTCCCATGTAATGTGCTCTGCTCCATGTAATGTCCCCTGTCATGTGCCCTACCCCATGTAATGTGTCCTGCCCCATTTATTGTCCCCTGCCCCATGCAATGTGCCTTGTCATGTCCCCTGCCCCATGTAATGTGCCCTGTCATGTCCCCTGCCCCATGTAATGTCCCCTGTCCCATGTAATGTCCCCTGTCATATGCTCAGCCCCATGTAATGTCCACTGTCCCATGTAATTTGCTCTGCCCCATGTAATGTGCCCTGCCCCATGTAATGTCCCACGTCCCATGTAATGTCCCCTGTAATGTGCTCTGCCCCATGTAATGTGCCCTGTAATGTCCCCTGCCCCATGTAATGTCCCCTGTCCCATGTAATGTCCCCTGTCATATGCTCTGCCCCATGTAATGTCCACTGTCACATGTAATGTGCCCTGCCCCATGTAATGTGCCCTGCCCCATGTAATGTTCCATGTCCCATGTAATGTCCCCTGTCATGTGCTCTGCCCCATGTACCCTGAATGGATCAGCTCTGCAGGAAAAGAAAGCACAAGTTTCACATCAATTAGGTACGTTTTAATATTTATTCTTTTATTTAATGCTATTCCTACAAATAATTTTTGTTATCAACAGCTCGTTGATCATACCAATGTTCCGTGAGCTGTAGTTGTTAACATTTCAGGGGTTCCTCGAGATCTCAAACTTGTTGCCAGGGGTTCCTCCAAGGTAAAAAGGTTGAGAAACACTGCCCTAGATGTATAATATATGTATGTGAGCTGTCAGATGCTAGATACAACTCAATTGTCTCAAAGCAAAAACACACATATACTGTGTCACCATCTGTCAAACTTTGAAGAATATGACAAATAGGTCTTTATGTAGTGTGAGATGGAGATCAATCAAATATGAGCTTCTTAAAAACGACTGCGTTTACAAGAGCTGTAGGCTGCCTAAGTTCATGTTACTTACATAGCACAGTACATACTGCAGCAGTCATGAGTATGTGAAGTAGGCCTCACACAGCACTCTAAAAGTAACATGTACAGAAGAAACTGAATTTATCCACTCATGCATACATACAGTTAAACACCATTAACACTATTACCCTGCCCAATACTCTTGCCTGTATCTGACTACTCTTTTGCCTAATATTTAGTTTAATGTCTCTAGACTGTAGCTTTACCGTCCTTGCTCACTCCGTGGTGGGGTGATCCTGAGAGATACGACCTGACACCAGCATACACCAAGGTCCATCTCAGCTTCCTAAACTGATCCTTTCATAGTGTATGTGTACATATATTTCCTTTCCTTCTTCTCAATGCATTGCCAATTTGGAACTTGAGTTTAATCAACCATAATTAGAGTTCACAATTTGTCTTGCAATACTACTTGGCACGTAGGTAATGTTGCAGTGCACGCTTACTAATTTATTGTGCCCAACAATCAATCTGACTCTGGTTTACACCCGGTAGCAAGACTCTTGAACTTTTTCCCCTTGCCCCCTTCCTTTTACCAGGACTCAAAATTTTTGTGTAGTCTAAATTTTGTATTTAGAACACAGGGTCTCCATTCGTTTGTCCCTGCTCAGGTTTTCTGGATTGTCACATATTACCCTAGTAGAGCATTTCCTATTTTTCTCCCTCGCAGCCAGTTTTCTGTTCTTTAGGGGAAACTCCTTCTCCACAGAAGACAGACACAGCACACATACTTATAGCATGTGTGTATTAGCTGGCTTGTAGTTCATTACAGACCAAATTTCTCACACACATCTACTTTTTTTTTCACCCTCATCAGTGCAACCCAACGCATGGAAATCATGAGCTTAATTTAGCTTCATCTTCAAGTGTAAATTATTCAGTAGAAGAGCGCAGTAGGAAGAAATGTCTAAAAACAGATATTCATCTTAGTAGCTAGTGTAGGTTGCTATAAAAAAAAGCTCAGAGGGCACTTGACACTCGCATGGTGCCTCCAGACTCATCAAGGAGGGTTTCTAGTTAGCAGAAAGCCTATCTACTGCTGAGAATAAGCCTTCATACAGAAGAAAGGGTAACTGGTCATTGAGTCCTCTCCAACAGCCTTATCTCCCTGACACCAGAGAATCATCCCCATTGTCTCCTCTGTCCATTTGCAAACTCCTAATGGTTCAGAAGTCTGATGCAACCAACAATCCCCTCTTGAACACATCCACAAATAAAAGTGTCTCCAGATACATTCTGCCTTAAAGAGCTTCCTATTCCAGTAGACACTGCAAAATGACCGCTAAGACGTTTGTGTAAATAGAGGATTTTGATTTTCAGAGAGACCATTGGTTGTTCTTAGAAGCCAGCTCCATTTTGATCTTTTGAACCCAGAAGACAAAGACTGCTTTCTTTTATTATTCTTCCTGTAGATCATCAATAAGCATGAACTTCACATCCTGAACCTGCACAGCAGGAGGAATGAAAATGTTAGGATAGCTTAGTATTCCATCTGAAAGAACTGACATTTACAGATGTGAAGGGACCTGAATGGTAAGGAGGTAGCGCGGTTGATGCTTGGTATTCCCAAACTGTTACAGAAAAGCATTATAGAATTTATGAAACCAAGTGAGGCTACTTTTAAAATATATGTTAAACCTTAACTACTTCATGACCAGTAGGTTTACACCATTGACCTGAAACTCTTAAAACACGAAACCATGTGTTTAGCTAAGGAAAGTGAAAAGTAGTGCTGGACCCATAAAGTTATCTTATGGGTATTGCTATCTTAAGGTATTGATGTTGATGTAGGTGATCTGGTTCTTGGGCAAGCAGCTTCCACACCCTCTACGGTCTCCTTGGCTTGTAGTGTAATAAAGCAAAATGTAAACTGAAGTGCCATACCACTGCTACTAGGCCCAGATGTGCCTTTATTCCATTACAGTTCAGGGGGACATTCAAAAAAGTAACCAATGCATTTTTGGGGTCTAAAACCACCCCTTCATCAGGGCTTGAAAACTACATAAATGGATTGGAATTAACTGGACCTTTAATGGTATTTCTTCAAGTGTGATTGTTAGCACAGGTCTTGTTGGCAAAGCCTTGATGAGGGAAATGGTTTTGGACTCCCAAAATGCATTGGCCACTCTTTTGATTGTCCTTTTGACCTTTGTTTGGAATCAACTTATATTTGGAAATTTAAGCAGTGGTGTGGCACTTCAATTTACAGTTTCGCTACATTAAGCTATGTGTTTATACCATTCAGTAAATCAATGGATTCACTTTTAATTGCCAGTATTTAAATCTGCCTTGATATCCGCTTCCTGTAATGCCCTTTACAGCAGCACTCACACTCTGCAGTAGAAAGCAGTAAGGATCTGCTGCATACACATGTAATTTTCTGCTGCTAGGCCTATCTGAAGATAATCAATATTAGTCACACTCTTCTGCTACAACTACCATAGGATAAGTATCATTTTACCACAGTCAGAGTGAAAATAAATGCTAGTTCCTCAAGTTCAAGCAGTAATTTCATGACTAGGGTATTAAAGATAATTTGTCTCATTTCTGCTCAGAACATAACTCCCTTCATCCCTTATAAATAACCACATGACCACAAGCTGGAGTTAAATGGCCATAGCAGCCTTTTATTAACAAACTGTATACATAACAGGTAAATTTTAACACATTAAACACAGATTTACTGGCGCCTCAAAGTCTTGGTAGGCATCAAAGAAGAAAGTACCTGCGTCCAACTTAATTAGGCCTCCAGCTGTCACAGCATTGACTCAGCAGAGACAACCAATCGTAGATACCAACATACCGAAAACTGGAAGCCGTACCTTAGACGGGTCCCTACCAAGTATATGTTTGCCCCATACTTACCTACCAGGACCTTGTACCCCGCCACTCCTAGTAGGCATCAAAGAAGAAAGTACCTGCATCCAACTTTTAATTTTAATCAAAATAAAGTTTATTGAGCATGAAAGTCAATAAGGGGTTATCCATAAAAAAATGGGGGGTGCAACAGGCACAAAACAGAGAGGTAGAATGTCTGACATATCATACATACAGCTGAGATAGTCCCAGTCATAGTTGTTTACTTGAGATCACAAGTTCTCATAATTATGGCAGGTGTGGCCGTTAGCTGTGTTTAAGGAGCAACCATGTTGATGCACCTGGGGGTAGGGCACGCACCCTGCAGTGCTTTATATGTAACATACTAGTGGAGGGGGAACGGAGGAGTGGGGTCTTGAGGTGTGTTTAGAGCCCATACCTGTGGCCAACTTAATTAGGCCTCCAGCAGCCACAGCACTGACTCAGAGACAACCAGTCTCAGATACCAACATACCAAATACTCTGAGCGGTACCTCAGACGGGTCCCTACCAAGCAGTGGCAGCCCGTGCATTGTGGGCACATGGGCGCCGCCCCCCTGACACCTCCCCCACCCTCCCTATTCATGTGCCTGGCTCCTTTCAGGGTGCCGGATGCAAACCACTCCATAGGCTGCCCCCATGCAATAAAAATCAGGAGCAAAATCAGGTGCACAAAGTCCCAAAGTTGACAAGCCATCCAAAGACTGAAACAAGTGATATTAAGACAGCACCGAATCGACCTAATGAATAAGAAGAGGGTCATCCCCTACTACAATGATCAGACAACAGCCCGAACTGGACAGACATAAGAACTGTTCATACCGAGCACTACACTCACACCCCTTAACCCACCTAGTTTGTCTTGGAATGCCTAAAACACACCAACCAAGATGACTCTGAAAGGAAATTGCCTCTAAAACACCCGCCCTCCATCGTGAAGAATAATCCAGGCTCAAAGGAAGGCCAACACAAAGGTTGTCATGAAGAATACTATTCTAAGAATATGAACAGACCTGGGAAAAAACATCCTAATCAAGGAAAATAACAAATAAATGGCACAGGCATATGGCTATCAACAGGTTCACAACACCACGGTACCATTTCCCAGCGTGCCAAACCAGAAATTACTTTTCTTAGTTCCGGCTACCCAACATCGGAAACAAAAAAGGTTAAAAAACCCCGCTATTTGCAGTGCAAAGAGGACACCAAAAAAAACTAACACTCTAATGCCCAAAAAAGCAGCAGGAAGTGGCTATCCACCTTCTCCAAAATAACACCGCCCAACCTAAGAGCCAAACCCAACTAACGACCACATAGCATACTCCCGAACATACTGTATATACTCGAGTATAGGTCGAGTTTTCAGCACTATTTTTGTGCTGAAAGTGCCCCCTCGACTTATACTCGAGTCAAGCACTTTTCTGCAGCAAAAAATTTTATTTTCCGAACCGACTTTGGGGCCCTGTATCTCAGGGCCACTTGGTGCTAGGAACCCCAAATTTGGTGGAACTGGTTCCATAACATATCCAAAGATGAAGTTCCTAGCACTAAGTGGCCCCGAGATACGGGGCCCCAAAATCGGTTCGGAAAATGTCATTCTCTGCTATAGAAAAGTGCTTGACATTTTCTGAACCGATATTTGGGGCCCTGTATCTCGGGGCCACTTGGTGCTAGAAACCCCAGCTTTGGATATTTTATGGTGCTAGTTCCACTGGGTTTGCACAGCAAATTTGGGGTTCTTAGCACTATGTGGCCCCAAGATACGGGGCCCCAAATTCGGTCAACTGTGTCCATCTGCAGCAATGTCATTTTGGGACCCTTTGGGTTCAGAGACCCCAAATTTTGGCTGCAGCTAGGGGGCATCTAGGAACCCTTAACTACCGAGTTTGAAGTTCGGGGGGACCTATGGCTGCAAATGGGCACAGTGAGGCATGCAAATGGGCACAGTGAGGCTGCAAATGTGCATTGTTGACCCTCTTTTCCACTTACAGTAGCTGTGCATTTCTCACCCTCGTCTTATGCTCGGGTCAATACGTTTTTCCCATTTTTTTTTTGTGGTAAATTAGGGCCTCGACTTATACTCGGAACGACTTATACTCGAGTATATACGGTAAGTCAGCTCAGCAGTCAAACTGGGATTATGGGATTGGTATGTGTATGGCAGGAATTGGTCTGTCAAATCCAAATGAAAACTACCCATTTGACATAAAACCCTCTGAAAAAAGGACTATAATTTGTCTGAAACATGTAAGGTGTCTACACCAGTATGTACAGCAGCTAGCCCACCAGAATACATTTTGGGTATTATGTATCATGATCTTATATTCATAATTGCATTAATACTATACAGTGGCAACTGGTGCTCAAAAATTTTGGGGGGGCGCAAACAAACTGAAAAATTCTGAAAAAACCCCCATCAATCGCAGCCACTGTGCCATCAATTGCAGCCAATGTGCCCGTCAAATGCAGCCACTGTGCCCGTCAAATGCAGCCACTGTGCCATCAATTGCATCCACTGTGCCCGTCAAATGCAGCCACTGTGCCCGTCAAATGCAGCCACTGTGCCCGTCAAATGCAGCCACTGTGCCCGTCAAATGCAATCACTGTGCCATCAAATGCAGCCACTGTGCCATCAAATGCAGCCACTGTGCCCATCAAAAAACCCCACCGCTGTAATTCAGGCGCCCTTCACCCGAAAGGTGGCAGTGGCGGCCATAGATAGATTCATGTAATGCATGAATCTATCTATTGGTGCTACAGGGGTGCAGGAGAGAGGGGGCAGCACCCATGGGCCTTAATGCATGGGCCCCCACTGATACTATATGATGTTTATTGTTGATTTGTACTATTTTATCATGTTGTTATAATAAAATTTATATTTTTTACCCACATTTTGGTCTGCCTGTCAAAAAAATCCATGAGGGGTTTCGCTGTGCTTTACGCACCAGGTATTTTTTGTTCATAAGATCAGCAGTCAGGGTACCGCAACCCTACACAGCCAGTACAGACAAGGAACTACACCACTCATGGAGCCAGCGAGCGAAACCCGTCCAGCTGAAACCGATAAAAGCAACCAGAAAATTAGAACAACCAGGCACAAGGTCAACATAAACAAAACAATTCAGACGCCAACAAGACCAAACCAAGTCTAAGTGACTGGACTGCCATATGTCACGACACAGACACGCCATTTATCGCCATTAACCTCTCCCAAATTGTCATTGAGAAAACAAACATTTTATTGCAAAATGAAAACTCCACAGTTCAACAGAGAACCATATTAAACTAAACAAAAGACACAAATTTCCAGTAAACCCAGCTTCCCACCATGCTGGCAAGCCAATGAGCTGCACTACACAGGCATAAAAGCCCAAAACTAAACATGGCATCCGCCAGCCACACCAACCTTATACTGCAGGGTTTGAGAAAGGATTCCCCAGACTAAAGTACGCCTCACTATCCCAGGAAAGCAGAATACAATAACCAGATGTCCGAGCGCCATCAATAGCCGCTGCAAAGTGATGATTGAAAACCCTGTCAATAGGCATGACACGGCAGGTTTAAGAGATTTTCCAAGAGCGACTGCAGCTGCCGCAAATGAAAGAAAAGGACCACCATGCTCCATAAAGCCAATTTCCCCCAACCACATTTTGGGGTGCAATGACACCGAACTCAAACCACCGATCGTTCCTTAGCTCTACTAACACAAGAGTGGAAACTACCGCAGCCAGAGCACTCCTGCTTAAATTGACACATTGATCCAAACAGACATATTCCCTCTCTACACAGCCAGCAATACCCCATTGGTCCCCGAAGTATCGGATCCTGGCCTGCGACTGGAAAAAAAACAAAAAAATTAGACCATGCATAAGTCTCCAAAAGCTGATGTTCATGTAATCCCAACAAAGGAAGACTGCTTGCGTTGGTGGAATTTTTCATCAAAGCACAACCAAGCCAATCTCCCATAGTCGCGATGAGCCTCTTCAATCTAGGTAATGAAATAAAGCAGAAAAATACTCCAGGACCTTCTCCCCACTAAAACTAGCCAGAATAGAAATTGTCTGCAGTCAGTCCAACAATGTATCTATGGAAGCAACTGATACCTACACCGCTCACTGCTCCTTCCTACCTCGGCCATACCCCATCCCCCCCTCATCTATGAAAAGCTTCTCAGGCAGCAGCCATGAAAACATTTTTAGTATCCTCACTGGTCGGAATTTTTTTCTTTGAACTGCCAGTTTCAAGTGTGCTCCTACTGGGACCTAAGAAAACTAACAGTATCCTATACGCCTACTTTTTGCCGCAACACCTCTGCCCCCCATAAATAGCCCCACATCCTCTGCCTCGGCAGAGAACCACAGCCAGAGTCAAAAGTGGTAGGGGGTAGTCCCCACAACAGCAAAAGCCTTGCGTGCAGCTACTGTGCCCAAGGAACCTAAGCAGCAGTGGGCCACCAGTCCCCCATGGAGGGCACAAGGCACGAAAGAATATCCCTAAAGCCCGCTAACAACTTGTGCCTGCCTGTGCCCCAAGCAGCCACCCCAGCAGAAGCTATGACCATGGCACCCCACACAAAGGATAGGAAAAGCTACCACAGGAGTAAAAGAAAGCAAAGAAACAGATACTCACCAGGCTGTCCAGGATCCCCAGATCCCCCAGCCGCTGCAGACACCTCCATCACTGCCAGCACTTCCTCAAGGCTCCGCTCGCATCGCTGCTCTCACCCTCTGAGTTGCAGAGAGGTGCGCCATTGACTGCAAGATTGTCCAGACTCTGGCCCGCCACTCCAGGCCGGCCTAGACACACAGCCCGTCTACCGCTGATGCCATATACCCGCCACTGTCTCTCAGAGCCCAGACCCGCTGCTGCCAGTAACAAGCCGGGTTCTCCCACGCTAGATGGGTGCCCGGAAGCTGCTCTCTCCTCATCCCACACAGCTTTCCATGGAGCCTCAGTCCTCCTCCCACTGCCTGCCGATCTCCCCATGCTCTGGAAAAGCATAGCACATGCCGGACAGGGGGGCACATAAAGGGACACCGGCCACACCAGGACCCCAGGCCGACTCACGCACTCTTGCCCCGAGCCACCTTAGAGCAGAAGCCCTGCTCGGAGGCGCCGATACCGGTCCCACTGAGAGAAAGCAGGGGAACCAGCCGTGACAGAGGATTTCTTCTGGGCTGCACAAGAACCTTAGCTGAGAGGCGTTTTGGTGCTGTACTCGGAGGGTCCTTCAAGGCACTGCTGAAGGGGCTCTCAAAGTGGCGCTGGCCCAGGGATTCATGTGCTCCACAGGCCTCAACCTCTGAGCATGTGTAGGATTAGGGGGGTGCCTGAGCAACGTTCCCCTATCCCTATTCCCCAACCTCCATCTTAACAGATGTAATGATGCATAGCATAGGGCATAAGTAGATATAAACTATTACTTGGGTTGCTAATGTGCTGTAAAATATACATAGGGATGAGGTTCAGTATCCAGTTGTTTTAAAATTTGAGGTCCTGGCAAATTGCTGTCCAAATTAATAGGGCAATTTTTTAACCCATAAAGCTTTTTAGGTTTTGAACCATGGCTTAGAATAGTTAATAATTGGGACTTTCAGAGGAGCCAGTCCCCTCCTTAAAAAGGGATGAGGGAGGGCAGAGCAGCCTTATGCTGGGCACGCACTGACCAAAAATCGACCGGTTCAACAGGAACCGGATGACATTTGGTCAGTGTGTACAGCTGTCTGGCAGAAGCTAGTCTTGATGACTGTTTTTTGTCGAAGGGACGTCCTGGAAAACCAGCATCTGATCAGCGCTCACAGACATAAAATCCTGTCATGTCAGAATACAAAGGCACAGCAGGGGAGATAGCCACACCAAAATCGCTTGTGTTAGTACGGGGATCTATCAGGTTTTTTTTGTACAGCCCGCTGGGTTGTATGAAAAATAGAATAGCAGTGCGTACCAGGCTTCAGTGTAAAGCTGGCCATACACAAATTAAAATTCAGCCAGTTCAGTAGATACAGACAAATTTCGATCAGTGTGTGGCTGTTCATGTTGAAAAATTGCACCTGATTAGTGGCTGCAGCCAATCAGGACATTGTATTCTGACAGCGGTACCTGCTGCTGTTAAAATACGCTGATCAGTGGCTGCAGCCAATTAAGTGCTGCTGTCAGAATACAATGTTATACAATTGCCATGAGCATATAGCTATGTGCTCACAACTTATGATCCCTTCAGGACATACACTTACTGGCCACTTTATTAGGTATACCCTGCTAGTACCAGGTTGGACCCCTTTTGTCTTCAGAACTGAAGTAATTCTTTGTGGCATAGTCTCAACAAGGTGTTGGAAACATTCCTCAGAGATTTTGGTCCATATTGACATGATAGCTTTACGCAGTTGCTGCAGATTTGTGGGCTGCACATCCGTGATGCAAATCTTTCTTTCCACCACATCCCAAAGGTGCTCTATTGGATTGAGATCTGGCGACTGTGGAGGACATTGGAGTACAGTGAGCTTGCGCATTGTCATGTTCAAGAAACCAGTCTGAGATGATTTGAGTTTTGTGACATGGTGCATTACCCTGCTGGAAGTAGCCATCAGAAGATGGATACACTGTAGTCATAAAGGGATGGACATGGTTAGCAACAATACTCAGGTAGGCCGTGGCATTTAAACAAATGCTCAGTTGGTACTAAGGGGCCCAAAGTGTGCCAAGAAAATATCCCCCACACCATTACACCACCAGCCTGAACCGTTGATACAAGGCAGGATGGATCCATGCATTCATGTTGTTTATTCCAATTTCTGATCCTACTACAGTTCATTGAGGGAACCTTGAATGCCAACATGTACTGTGACATGCTGAAGCAGAGCATGATAACCTCCCTTCGGAAACTGGGCCGCAGGGCACTATTCCAACATTATAAGGACCACTGCCTTGCTAAAGAAGCTGAGGGTAAAGGTTATAGACTGGCCAAGCATGTCTCCAGACCTAAACCCTATTGAGCATCTGTGGGGCATTCTCAAACAGGAGGTGGAGGAGTGCAAGGTCTCTAACAACCACCTGCTCTGTGATGTGGTCATGGAGGAGTTGAAGAGGAATCCAGTGGCAACCTGTGAAGCTCTGGTGAACTCCATACCCAAGGGGGTTAAGGCAGTGCTGGAAAATAATGGTGGCAACATAAAATATTGACATTTTGGGCCCAATTTGGACATTTTCACTTAGGGGTGTACTCACTTTTGTTGCCAGCTGTTTAGACATTAATATCTGTGTGTTGAGTTATTTTGAGGGCACAGCAAATTTAGTTTAGCACAGAGTACTTTTGTTCACATGGAATTTGTGCACACAATGGATATATATTGAAACATAGTGAATCAAAGCTCGGTCTTATATACCAAAACAATTTTGGATATTTTGGTTTATATACAGTGCCTTGCTTATATACCAAAACAATTTTGGATATTTTGATTTATATACAGTGCCTTGAAAAAGTATTCATACATCTTGAAATTTTCCACATTTTGTCATGTTACAACCAAAATTGTAAATGTATTTGTGCTTGCTTCGGCAGCACATATACCAAAATTGGAACGATACAGAGAAGATTAGCATGGCCCCTGCGCAAGGATGACACACAAATTTGTGAAGCATTCCATATTTTTTAAACACTGTACAGACTCATTGCACATACGAGATACTACACTCCTCAGCGTCAGGGAATTGTGTTTAGGGTCAATGTCCTGCTGGAAGGTGAACCTCCCCCCCGGTCTCAAGTCTTTTGTAGACTCTAATGCCCCGTACACACGGTCGGATTTTCCGATTGACAATGTCCGATCGGAGCATGTTGTCGGAAATTCCGACCGTGTGTGGGCGCCATCGGACATTTTCCATCGGATTTTCTGACACACAAAGTTGGAGAGCAGGAGATAAAATTTTCCGACAACAAAATCCGATCGCGTCAATTCCGACCGTGTGTGGCCTGTTCCGACGCACACAGTGCCACGCATGCCCAGAAGAAATTCCGACACGGGACAGCTCGTTCTGGTAAACTTAGCGTTCGCAATGGATACAGCACTTTCGTCACGCTGCAATGTTAAAAATGGTTTAATACAGCGCACTCTCTTCTTCTTTATAATGTGACAAGAATTAAGTAGTTTTGCTGCTCATATTCACACACACTTCTCACAAAGTTTTATTTGTGTTTTTTTAGTGGGATTCCCTGAATATATTGTTATTAGTTGTCACATCTGACAGTTTTATTTTTTTATTTTTTTATTTTTTTGGATTTTAAGCCTTTTTTTTTCTTTAATGTTTGGATTTTTTCCAAGGCTGATCTTTGTTCAATGTTATTTTTATTTTTACTCCCGAATATTTTTGTGTGTGTTTTGTGTGTGAAGTTACCCCAACACCATTGATATCTTTTATTATTTAATCTCCAGGAGATTGTTTGTTGTTGGTGTCCCTTGTTCATTTCACATTGTATATTTGAAATGTACCTGAATCCTCACAAACCAACTGTCATTTTTGAAATAAAACACATAGGAGAGTATAATTCAAAACAAAAATCCTTTATTAAGGGATCAGAACCAAACAAAGAGGAAGGCAACACTGGATCAACAGCAGAAATTAGCGAAGCCTGGGACCCCCACGGCAGACATCAATTCTTCAACATCAAAATTGGTGGCCTGAGGAGTCCTTATCTAAGGGAGGGCAGTCTGGTCCGGGATTCGCAGAGATCTGGATAGCAGCAGATAACATCTGTGTCCCCAGGCTGTGGTACCACAAGAGGCTGCATCTTTTGGCTGACCAGACTGAACCCAGGGCAATCACTGTCTGGTCTTCCTTCCACGCTTCCTTCCGGGCTGTGGCTGTGCAGTTGGAGATGTGGCAGGAGGAGGAGTAGGACCTGGAGGAGGAGGAGGACTGGGGGGACCTGGAGGAGGACTGGGGGGACCTGGAGGAGGACTGGGGGGACCTGGAGGAGAGGGAGGAGGAGGAGGAGGACCTGCAGGAGGAGGAGGAGGACCATCCCAAAGATGTGTCTGAGGTGTAATTTGGCCCCTCATACCTTTCTCCAGAGCCTCCGATATGAGGGCCTCACACAAGACTTTTTGGCCCTCCTCCATCCTCTGCATTTTATAGGCTATGAAGGCAGCAATGTTCTCCTCCATGGTGTGGGGTGCTCCCAGGACCTCTGTAGCCCTCCAAAAGAATGCTATAGCAGCCTCCTCTAGGGTACTCCTCCTACTGAGACTTCCCTGTGTATGAAAAAGGGACATGGTTGTAATGTTTTGCTTCATCAATCACAATCCTAAATTAGTACTCCCAACTAACATCTAGTTAACATCATTGATTGGGCAAGCAGAAATATTTAGAAGAATGCTATACCTGGCTCAATCTGGGCTCCTCCACATATCGCCTGGAAGGCCCAGGTTGGGCGTCAGAAGCCTCAGCCGGGGGGGAAGGAAGCGTGGAAGGAAGACTGGAGAGGGATGACCTGGGTTCAGTCTGGCCTGCCAGAAAGTGCAGCCTGTCGTAGTACAACATCCTGGGGACATAGATGTCATCTGCTGCTCCGGATCTCTGTGAATCCAGGACTTTCTTGCACTCCCTCAGATATGTGCTCCTCAGGCCACCAATGAAACTCTTTAAATAGGTGATGTCTGCCGTGGGGATCACCTGCTTCACAATTTCACACAATTGCTCCAGTGCTGCCTTCCTCTTTGCTTGGTTCTTGAAATGGGGGTGGGTAATCTCCCACAGACAGGGCAGCTCACTTAGCATCTCTACGAATACTGACATGAAGTCATTGTCTTTCATTAGGATATCCATGTTCACTGCAAGACACAACACAAGACAAAGCCTAATGTCACACAAAACTCTCCTAATCTTGTTACAATAGAGGCCTCAATCTAGAAGCAGTATAGGCACAAGTTTGTCCCTTACCTTCGTTCTTACGATCGGCGCGTCCAATGCTCCTTCCTCCGCTCATAGATCGTACGTAATACGCACGCGTGTTACGCTTTATACACACTGCGCATGCGTGTAACTCCGCCCGCCCCTGACATTCTTTCTAGTGTATTCCCTGCCCCTTTTCGTTCTGCGCAGTGGGTGAAGAGCATGATGGCAGAGTTGCAGCAGGTGCATGCTAATTCTAGCAACGAGGAGGAGGAGGAGGAAAGCCCGCATCCAGGCACGTCCCGATCCAGAAGGAGACGTTTTAAGGCCACAAATATGTCGTTTGGGGAGATGTTGGAGATGGTCGACATCATGAGGAAGTCCGACTATGACGGAAAATATGGGCCTTACCCCCACCCCAACATCCGAAAGGAAAAAATCATTGCTAAAGTGATCAAAAGCCTTCACAGGAATTTCGGGGTACGAAGATCTAAAGATCAGCTCAGGAATCGGTGGTCGGACCTGAAGTTGAGAGAGCCAGAGCAGTACCGAAAGATCCGGAGAGTGCTGCAAAAAAGTAAGTAGTTGTGCTGTGTTCCTATTCTTTCTGTCTTTATTCAGTTCGTTCTGCTCCATATGCTTTTATTAATTGTAACGTTTAAAAGGGCAACTTTATTGTTCATGGGCCCATTATTCGTTCGTATCAAACATTTTTCTTTCGGCCTCTAGAACACCATTGTTTAGGCCATATGCATTTTCACACATTTTTTGGGGCCTACTTGGATGCCAAATATTTGTTTGTGTAGATGGGTTTGTTACTAGAATGAAATGCCAACTAGATTGTGTGTAGGGAGAGGACACTGAGCAGCTGTTTTCACATCTGGACACTGGAGCACTAGTGTGGGACACAAGAACACCATTTTTATTAGGGGGGGCACACAGGTGCTCCAGTGTATACTATAGGGGGGGCTACATCTGTAAAGCTTGTACCAAACAGGTAAAGTATTGCAGCTTGACAAAGGGCAATAAAAAATATACATCTTGGAACTCGGCTAAAATAGACAATTGTACCCCACTTCCAAGCAATGTTTCCTATTTCTAGTTCTGCCATCAAATATCTGTGTGCTAAGTATACCATTTTTGTTTTACATAGGGGAGAAAAGACTCGGAGGACACCCCTCATCCCAGGAGAACACAGACCCCCCCACCTATGGAAGAAGGGGAAATACCCCCAACCCAAGAAGCTGAGCAGGAGGAAGAAGAAGATGTGGTGGAGATTGGCACCACAACAGGTGAGTGTCTGTGACCACAGGCTCAAGTAAAAGAGATGGATGTTGGCAGATTTTTGAGACCTTTTTTTTTGTTCTTTATCTCTTTTTAGGTGATCGTGATGTGAGGGAGAGAGAACGTTTCACATCTGAAAGTGCCCAGATACTGATCGGGGAGATCATGGGGTGTAATCTCGAATTGCACAACATACAGCAACAAATCAGTGATGTTATTAAAAAAAATAATAACATCATTGATGTTTTGGAGCGAATTTAAACCCCACAAAATCACCTGTTTTATTGTGGTCCAATCTTCCAAAAATTTTTTCCATGTTTAGAAAAGCCAAATTTGGAGGATGCACACAGTGTGCCAACATGTGCTATCTGCCATCACGGGAGATCAATGGACGCGTTTTGGGGGTGCAACCCCTTCCTCAATTATAAAGTCGCGTTGAGGAAGGGCTTGCTCCCCCAAAACACGTCCCTTGATCCCCCCTGATGGCAGATAGCACATGTTGACATTCGTAAATTGGTGTTCATCTTCCAAATTTGGCTTTTCCAGGGGTGATTTCCACCCATCTGAACGCTATATCAAACCCAGTTCCTAAATACTGATGTCTGATATAGCCTTCAGGTTTTACCATATGTGAACTTTGTAAGTTCAAGTTTTTTGGCTTTCTTGTTGGTTTTACACAGGCCTGTTTTATCTGAAATGGATATTTCGATTTTTGATAATGCTACAGCAAAAATTGTTATACAACAAACATGTTGGTTTGTTTTAAAAACCTTTCGTAAATGCACATGTGATTGTGCAGGTATAAAAAAGTGGCTTACTCAAGAATGTGTGGATTATTGTCTCAACACTACAACACTTTTGGGGTGATGTAATTGCTGCTTTATGCAAAAATGGGAGTTATTTCCTAAGGGCAAATCCACTTTGCACTACAAGTGCAGGTTCAGTGCAGTTGCAAGTGCACTTGTAATGAAATGTGGTTTTTGCATTTAGGAAGTACCAGCCAACACTGTTTTTTATAAGGTTACCCAATCACGACATTTTCTGCACTCAACACATTTCTGTCAGGGTCAGCTAAAACAAACACAAGCAGTAAATGTCCACAAAGAATTTCTTTTGGTTGTTTTTTATTTGAAAAAACTCAGGGAGGGCAAGCCAGGAAGGCCACTTTCAAGCGCCGTCAGTGTTGATGGATTTGGGATTCTGGCCTCAGGCCCAACTGAGCCAGCATAGTTGGCTGATTGTTTTGTTAAAAAATTATGGAGAACACAGCAATAATCGTAACCGGCTGGCCAGGATTCCAAATGTGTTCTCCACCACTCTTCGGGCTCTGGCCAGCCGGTAATTAAAAACCCTCTGTTCCGGGGTGAGGGTCCTCATCGGGAATGGCTGCATCAGGTGGTCCCCCAGCGCAAATGCTTCATCAGCAGCGAACACAAATGGGAGACCTTCAACATTGTCCTCTGGAGGTGGCAAGTCCAAGCTGCCATTCTGGAAATGCCTGTAGAACTCCGTCTGGGTGACTTCACCATCGGACATCCGGCCATTCTTCCCCACGTCCACATACAAGAACTCGTAATTAGCCGACACCACCGCCAACATTACTATACTATGAAACCCCTTGTAATCATAATAGTACGACCCCGAGTTGGGTGGTGGGACGATGTGGACGTGTTTCCCATCAATTGCCCCTCCGCAGTTAGGAAAGTCCCACCGCTGGGCAAAGTGGGAGGCCACAGTCTGCCATTCCTGTGGCGTTAAAGGAAACTGTTGAGGAAAAAACAATAAACATTACTATTTTTTCACAGAAACATGGCAAGCAGATTATACACAAACATTATGGGGCAACCTCCAGATAGCATTTATTAAGGGGAATTTAACAAGGACAAAGTATAAGGTACACCTATCATATTCCCCCTCCCCCCCTCATGGGCCATTTCTAACATAGGGGGGGGAACTCTTGGACAGGTAACCCTCTTCACTTCATTGAGAGATGAATGCCTAAATACAGGGTATTACTTGGAACAGCCCCTCCTTAGTTACACTATTGGCAGCCCACTGGACAGGTAAGAAGTGTCATAATACAAAGATATAAATACACACTGTACACATTTGAGCACATTTGAACATTCTGCTATTACCTATCAAGATAAAAATAGGATACAAAAACTTTAAACAGTACCATTGGAAAGTATACAGGCAGGCCCTTGCACTACATGCTTTGGGGAATTCATCCATAAATCTGACCAGTAAAGAGGTGGGTATAGTGTGTATGGGTTTGGCAAAGTCAGCAGATAGATGATTGAGGATAGAGAATTGGGATCAGCTGACTTAGCAGTTGGGGGAGGGAGGGTTACAAAAAATTTGGGGACACCACAAAAAAAAGCCTCTGCCACTCTGCCTGAATTTAAATAAACAATAACATTTCCAAACATTTTAGGGGGTGTTTGGGGTAAAGCACTACTATAGAGCTGATAAAATACATTGTTAAGTGACTACATGAGGTGAATATAGGGGCAGGAGACACCATGCTGGAGAGGTTATTGAAGGGCAAATAGGTATGGACATAAAATAATAATTACATAAAAATCCAGCATGCATGAGGACAAAGGGGACATTCACAGCATATTACAATCATGGTAATTAGGGAATGAGGAAAGAAATACAATATATTAGCAAACATTCAATACAATAAAATGTGATATAAAAGGAAAAAAATCTTACCTTCATATACTCCTTCTGCAGGACCTTGATGATGACAAAACAGGTCTCTGGGATAATGATCCCCAGAGCCTGGGGGGAGATGCCTGTCGAGAACTTGAGGTCCTGCAGGCTTCTCCCTGTGGTCAAATACCGCAAGGTAGCGACCAACCTCTGCTCCGCAGTGATGGCTTGCCTCATGCAGGTATCCTGCCTGCTGATATAGGGGGTCAGCGAAGCCAACAAACGGTGAAACACGGGGTCCGTCATCCTAAGAAAGTTCCTGAAATCATCAGGATTATTCTCACGGATCTCACGGAGCAAAGGCATATGACAGAACTGGTCACGCTGAAACAACCAATTCTTGGTCCATGAACTCCTCCCCACCCTGTTCATGGACTGGACTTGTGTCAAGGTCAGGACCCCAACACCAAGCCCCCGCACAGCACGAACTCTACGAGGAGTACGCATACGAAACATGGCTAGAAAACGGTCGGCTGCTCAGAACGAAGTAACAGAATGCACTGAAGAACAGCAAGGCCTGTGAAGAGCGACCTGAAAAACAGCAACGAGCAGGCAAGATCACACAGAAAACTCCGATACGAACTGACTGCACGCACTGAAGAGCAGATACAAACCCACAAGCACAAACTGAACGGCAGAAAACGATCTGAAAGCCACGAGTCTGAAAAAGCGCGAATCGTCTCTCACCAAACTTTTACTAACACGAGATTAGCAAAAGGAGCCCAAAGGGTGCCGCGCTTGGTTCTGAACCGGCCTTTTCTAGTCTCATCGTACGTGGTGTACGTGACCGCGTGGTTGTCGATCGGAAATGCCGACAACTTTGTGCGACCGTGTGTAGGCAAAACAAGTTTGAGCCAACATCCGTCTGAAAAAATCCTAGGATTTTGTTGTCGGAATGTCCGAACAAAGTCCGACCGTGTGTACGCTCTATTACAGGTTTTCTACAAAGTGCATAGACAAGTGTAGCGCTATAGATTTTTAGAAGCTTGTGATATAACTTATATAAAAATATGAAAAAGAAAAGTCTATGTCAATCCACAATATACAAAAAATTGAAAAATTAAAAAATTAAAAAATTTAAGTCTCTGGTACTCCTCAGGTGTTTCTTCCTTAATCACCACGTGAATAACACATGCAAAGAATTAAGTGTGATGGACCCTCCACATAGAAAGAGTGAAGGCTTACCAGAGGGATTGAACTCATAAGAACATACGTTCAATGAGTCAATCTAGCTTGTATCACTAACAGGCAATCAAAAGGAAGGACCTCCCAACTGGATGGCGACAAAACTCCAAATGTATCCAGAATCGTGAAGGAACTTTCTTTGAAATGGATGGCAAACCTTCCCATGGATCCTCTCAGAGGAATAGCCCATATGAAAATAAAGAAGGGGGGCCTTGATGGAATGATCCTAGCCAAGTCCAACCTCCCTCATTGATTGGTCAGCCTGTCAGTCCCCCAGATGAGGATTATTTCCCCCTTTAGTTAGGCCGTGTCCTATTCAGACCTCCTGTCAGCGCAGACTTGCAGCAACAGACAGCTCAGTGCAGTCACATGTAAAAGTCCTGCTGGAAGGTGAACCTCCCCCCCGGTCTCAAGTCTTTTGTAGACTCTAACAGGTTTTCTACAAAGATTGCCTTGTATTTGGCTCCATCCATCTTCTCATCAACTCTGACCAGATTCACTGTACCTGCTGAATAAAAGCATCCCCACAACATGATTCTGCCACCACCATGTTTCACTTTGGGGATGGTGTGTTCAGGGTGTTGTGCAGTGGTAGTTTTCTGCCACACATGTTTTGTTTTTGGGCCAAAAAGTAAAATTTTGGTCTCATCTGACCAGAGCACCTTCTTCCACATGTTTGCTGCCCCCACCCCACATGGCTTCTTGCAAACTGAAAACGAGACTTCTTCTGGCTGTTTTTTAACAATGGCTTTCTTCTTGCCACTCTTCAATAAAGGCCAGATTTGTGGAGTGTACGACTAATAGTTGTCCTGTGGACAGATTCTCCCACCTGACCTGTGGATATCTGCAGCTCCTCCAGAGTCACCATGGGCCTCTTGGCTGCTTCTCTGATTAATGCTCTCCTTGCCCGGCCTATCAGTTTAGGTGGATGGCTATGTCTTGGTAGGTTTGCAGTTGTGCCATACTTATTCCATTTTCAGATGATGGATTGAACAATGCTTTGTGAGATGTTCAAAGCTTGGGATATTTTTTTTATAACCTAATCCTGCTTTAAACTTCACAACAACCTTATCTCTGACCTGTCTGGTGTGTTCCTTGGCCTTCATGCTGCTGTTTGTTCACTAGGGTTCTCTAACAAACCTCTGAGGGCTTCACAGAACAGCTGTATTTACAGTATCTCACAAAAGTGAGTACACCACTCACATTTTTGTAAATATTATATCTTTTCATGTGACAACACTGAAGAGATGACACTTCGCTACAATGTAAAGTAGTGAGTGTGCAGCTTGTATAACAGTGTAAATTTGCTGTCCCCTCAAAATATCTCAACACACAGCCATTAATATCTGAACCACTGGCAACAAAAGTGAGTACACCCCTAAATAAAAATGTCCAAATTGGGCCCAATTAGTCATTTTCCCTGTGAATGAGGCATTGGCTGACAACCATCCCTAAACTCCATTATGTGTTAATGGGAACTATTATATGTATAATTATGTATAATTTTGGTATGTTACACATTCATTATCTATTTTACATGAATTTATTTGTATATACCTGTTTATTAAACATTATTATTATTTTTTCTATCTGGTTGTCAGCCAATGCCTCATTCAAAGTCCCGACCCCCCCTTCTTGAACCATTATACTCAGGGATGGAGGTAATTGATGGTAATCCAGTCATGACCTTAATCAAAGTCCCGCCCCTTTTCTTCTAAATAAAATTTAGGGATGGAGGCATTTGGCTATATATTTCCGGTCCCCCTAGTTTTTGCATATGTATGAGCTGTTATATTACATGCTTCATTCTATCTTCTAGGGGGCTGAGTTACCCCATAAGGCTTGCGCAGTTCTGCACCCACCCGCTGTGCACTGGTTGGATTGCCCCTGCCCCTTGGGTTTGGGGATCCGATTACTTGGTGGCTCAGTCTTTGCCGGGAGCTGTGATGCGTGTTCGGGGTCCTCCCCTTCCCCCCTGTTGGGTAGTGGGGGCGGACACCTGACGCGCATCGACATCACGCTAGGCGCCGCGCACTGGCACACATTTCTTCCATTCCGCGTTTGCATTGAGGACTTGGACACCTATTCCGGAGCGCTCCAGCTCGGTTTGGCGCCCTGTGTTACCTCTGCACACCTTGCGTGATGTTGGTGTGGAATTTCCGGCGGGGTACATACATCTTGGGAAGCAGCCTTTTTCACTTTCTTTTATTTATCTGCAAGCACTTGCACACGTTTTCATGTTTCTTGCAACATTATTGTAGCTATCACTTGCTATCATTGTTTCCCTTCATTGGGCTGTTCTAGGCTTTCTCTGGTGCTTATACCTCCTTTACTTCATATTATGGTGAACAACAATCACTTGTCACCATTCTTATGCACCCAGTTACTATATTCAATGCACCTAGCCTTACTATTTTTGACATTCTTTTGGGCTCTTGGTCTCACTATATTCTTATTTCAAGTCTAAACTAGTCTCTTTACTTTTCCAATCTTGGATTCATCCTATTTTTATTCATTATTCTTTTCACCTCTCTTGGTATTCTAGGTCCCTTCTTTTCACATACGCTTGCCCACTGCTGTGTGTGCGCCGATTTCCTTGCTGCCGGACCATTACCTCAGCTCCCGGTTAGATGCCTCTGCCTTGTTCTCGGCTCCATGTCCGTGGGTTGGCATACAGGGCGGTTTTGCCAGGTACAGTGGGGGTGCATCTATTGTGGTTTTGCCTTCTTTTTTATGTTATTTTTCCATTCAACCCATTTCTCCCCTCCACATATGGCTTAGTCTTCTGGTTATGTATTTTCCAGATGCAACTAGACGTACCCCGCATTGCTCCTGATGAGTTAAGGGTTCCACGAAACACGTAGAGCTTTCCTAGATGCGACATCACCCTATCGATATCATCTGGATACCCATTGGGGTTTTTCAGGATAATGATTGATTTTATACTTTCCTTTTACATATTGCCCATGTTGAATCAGGGAGGATTAGTTGTGTTAATTGGAATTATTATATGTATAATTATGTATAATTTTGGTATGTTACATATTCATTATCTATTTTACATGAATGTATTTGTATATACCTGTTTATTAAACATTATTATTTATTCTATCTGGTTGTCAGCCAATGCCTCATTCAAAGTCCCGACCCCCCCTTCTTGAACCATTATACTCAGGGATGGAGGGAGCAGGTGTGTTAAATTTGGTGTCATCACTCTCACTCTCTCATACTGGTCACTGGAAGTTCAACATGGCACCTTATGGCAAAGAACTCTCTTACTGAAGCAGAGCATGATCCTCTCCCTTCGGAGACTGAGCCACAGGGCAGTATTACAACATGATAACGACCCCAAACACATCTTCAAGAGGACCACTGCCTTGCTAAAGAAGCTGAGGGTAATAGTGATGGACTGGCCAAGCATGTCTCCAGACCTAAACCCTATTGAGCATCTGTGGGGTATTCTCAAACAGAAGGCGGAGGAGCGCAAGGTCTCTAACATCCACCAGCTCCGTAATATCATCATGGAGGAGTGAAAGAGGACTCCAGTGGCAACCTGTGAAGCTCTGGTGAACTCCATGCCCAAGAGGGTTAAGGCAGTGTTGGAAAAGAATGGGGGCAACGCAAAATATTGACACTTTGGGCCCAATTTGGACATTTACACTTAGACCCCTTTCACACTGGGGCGCTTTGCAGGCGCTACATCACTAAGAATAGCGTCTGCAAAGCGCCCTGAAAGAGCCGCTCCTGTCTCTCCAGTGTGAAAGGTCTCACGGAGCAAAGGCATATGACAGAACTGGTCACGCTGAAACAACCAATTCTTGGTCCATGAACTCCTCCCCACCCTGTTCATGGACTGGACTTGTGTCAAGGTCAGGACCCCAACACCAAGCCCCCGCACAGCACGAACTCTACGAGGAGTACGCATACGAAACATGGCTAGAAAACGGTCGGCTGCTCAGAACGAAGTAACAGAATGCACTGAAGAACAGCAAGGCCTGTGAAGAGCGACCTGAAAAACAGCAACGAGCAGGCAAGATCACACAGAAAACTCCGATACGAACTGACTGCACGCACTGAAGAGCAGATACAAACCCACAAGCACAAACTGAACGGCAGAAAACGATCTGAAAGCCACGAGTCTGAAAAAGCGCGAATCGTCTCTCACCAAACTTTTACTAACACGAGATTAGCAAAAGGAGCCCAAAGGGTGCCGCGCTTGGTTCTGAACCGGCCTTTTCTAGTCTCATCGTACGTGGTGTACGTGACCGCGTGGTTGTCGATCGGAAATGCCGACAACTTTGTGCGACCGTGTGTAGGCAAAACAAGTTTGAGCCAACATCCGTCTGAAAAAATCCTAGGATTTTGTTGTCGGAATGTCCGAACAAAGTCCGACCGTGTGTACGCTCTATTACAGGTTTTCTACAAAGTGCATAGACAAGTGTAGCGCTATAGATTTTTAGAAGCTTGTGATATAACTTATATAAAAATATGAAAAAGAAAAGTCTATGTCAATCCACAATATACAAAAAATTGAAAAATTAAAAAATTAAAAAATTTAAGTCTCTGGTACTCCTCAGGTGTTTCTTCCTTAATCACCACGTGAATAACACATGCAAAGAATTAAGTGTGATGGACCCTCCACATAGAAAGAGTGAAGGCTTACCAGAGGGATTGAACTCATAAGAACATACGTTCAATGAGTCAATCTAGCTTGTATCACTAACAGGCAATCAAAAGGAAGGACCTCCCAACTGGATGGCGACAAAACTCCAAATGTATCCAGAATCGTGAAGGAACTTTCTTTGAAATGGATGGCAAACCTTCCCATGGATCCTCTCAGAGGAATAGCCCATATGAAAATAAAGAAGGGGGGCCTTGATGGAATGATCCTAGCCAAGTCCAACCTCCCTCATTGATTGGTCAGCCTGTCAGTCCCCCAGATGAGGATTATTTCCCCCTTTAGTTAGGCCGTGTCCTATTCAGACCTCCTGTCAGCGCAGACTTGCAGCAACAGACAGCTCAGTGCAGTCACATGTAAAAGTCCTGCTGGAAGGTGAACCTCCCCCCCGGTCTCAAGTCTTTTGTAGACTCTAACAGGTTTTCTACAAAGATTGCCTTGTATTTGGCTCCATCCATCTTCTCATCAACTCTGACCAGATTCACTGTACCTGCTGAATAAAAGCATCCCCACAACATGATTCTGCCACCACCATGTTTCACTTTGGGGATGGTGTGTTCAGGGTGTTGTGCAGTGGTAGTTTTCTGCCACACATGTTTTGTTTTTGGGCCAAAAAGTAAAATTTTGGTCTCATCTGACCAGAGCACCTTCTTCCACATGTTTGCTGCCCCCACCCCACATGGCTTCTTGCAAACTGAAAACGAGACTTCTTCTGGCTGTTTTTTAACAATGGCTTTCTTCTTGCCACTCTTCAATAAAGGCCAGATTTGTGGAGTGTACGACTAATAGTTGTCCTGTGGACAGATTCTCCCACCTGACCTGTGGATATCTGCAGCTCCTCCAGAGTCACCATGGGCCTCTTGGCTGCTTCTCTGATTAATGCTCTCCTTGCCCGGCCTATCAGTTTAGGTGGATGGCTATGTCTTGGTAGGTTTGCAGTTGTGCCATACTTATTCCATTTTCAGATGATGGATTGAACAATGCTTTGTGAGATGTTCAAAGCTTGGGATATTTTTTTTATAACCTAATCCTGCTTTAAACTTCACAACAACCTTATCTCTGACCTGTCTGGTGTGTTCCTTGGCCTTCATGCTGCTGTTTGTTCACTAGGGTTCTCTAACAAACCTCTGAGGGCTTCACAGAACAGCTGTATTTACAGTATCTCACAAAAGTGAGTACACCACTCACATTTTTGTAAATATTATATCTTTTCATGTGACAACACTGAAGAGATGACACTTCGCTACAATGTAAAGTAGTGAGTGTGCAGCTTGTATAACAGTGTAAATTTGCTGTCCCCTCAAAATATCTCAACACACAGCCATTAATATCTGAACCACTGGCAACAAAAGTGAGTACACCCCTAAATAAAAATGTCCAAATTGGGCCCAATTAGTCATTTTCCCTGTGAATGAGGCATTGGCTGACAACCATCCCTAAACTCCATTATGTGTTAATGGGAACTATTATATGTATAATTATGTATAATTTTGGTATGTTACACATTCATTATCTATTTTACATGAATTTATTTGTATATACCTGTTTATTAAACATTATTATTATTTTTTCTATCTGGTTGTCAGCCAATGCCTCATTCAAAGTCCCGACCCCCCCTTCTTGAACCATTATACTCAGGGATGGAGGTAATTGATGGTAATCCAGTCATGACCTTAATCAAAGTCCCGCCCCTTTTCTTCTAAATAAAATTTAGGGATGGAGGCATTTGGCTATATATTTCCGGTCCCCCTAGTTTTTGCATATGTATGAGCTGTTATATTACATGCTTCATTCTATCTTCTAGGGGGCTGAGTTACCCCATAAGGCTTGCGCAGTTCTGCACCCACCCGCTGTGCACTGGTTGGATTGCCCCTGCCCCTTGGGTTTGGGGATCCGATTACTTGGTGGCTCAGTCTTTGCCGGGAGCTGTGATGCGTGTTCGGGGTCCTCCCCTTCCCCCCTGTTGGGTAGTGGGGGCGGACACCTGACGCGCATCGACATCACGCTAGGCGCCGCGCACTGGCACACATTTCTTCCATTCCGCGTTTGCATTGAGGACTTGGACACCTATTCCGGAGCGCTCCAGCTCGGTTTGGCGCCCTGTGTTACCTCTGCACACCTTGCGTGATGTTGGTGTGGAATTTCCGGCGGGGTACATACATCTTGGGAAGCAGCCTTTTTCACTTTCTTTTATTTATCTGCAAGCACTTGCACACGTTTTCATGTTTCTTGCAACATTATTGTAGCTATCACTTGCTATCATTGTTTCCCTTCATTGGGCTGTTCTAGGCTTTCTCTGGTGCTTATACCTCCTTTACTTCATATTATGGTGAACAACAATCACTTGTCACCATTCTTATGCACCCAGTTACTATATTCAATGCACCTAGCCTTACTATTTTTGACATTCTTTTGGGCTCTTGGTCTCACTATATTCTTATTTCAAGTCTAAACTAGTCTCTTTACTTTTCCAATCTTGGATTCATCCTATTTTTATTCATTATTCTTTTCACCTCTCTTGGTATTCTAGGTCCCTTCTTTTCACATACGCTTGCCCACTGCTGTGTGTGCGCCGATTTCCTTGCTGCCGGACCATTACCTCAGCTCCCGGTTAGATGCCTCTGCCTTGTTCTCGGCTCCATGTCCGTGGGTTGGCATACAGGGCGGTTTTGCCAGGTACAGTGGGGGTGCATCTATTGTGGTTTTGCCTTCTTTTTTATGTTATTTTTCCATTCAACCCATTTCTCCCCTCCACATATGGCTTAGTCTTCTGGTTATGTATTTTCCAGATGCAACTAGACGTACCCCGCATTGCTCCTGATGAGTTAAGGGTTCCACGAAACACGTAGAGCTTTCCTAGATGCGACATCACCCTATCGATATCATCTGGATACCCATTGGGGTTTTTCAGGATAATGATTGATTTTATACTTTCCTTTTACATATTGCCCATGTTGAATCAGGGAGGATTAATTGTGTTAATTGGAATTATTATATGTATAATTATGTATAATTTTGGTATGTTACATATTCATTATCTATTTTACATGAATGTATTTGTATATACCTGTTTATTAAACATTATTATTTATTCTATCTGGTTGTCAGCCAATGCCTCATTCAAAGTCCCGACCCCCCCTTCTTGAACCATTATACTCAGGGATGGAGGGAGCAGGTGTGTTAAATTTGGTGTCATCACTCTCACTCTCTCATACTGGTCACTGGAAGTTCAACATGGCACCTTATGGCAAAGAACTCTCTTACTGAAGCAGAGCATGATCCTCTCCCTTCGGAGACTGAGCCACAGGGCAGTATTACAACATGATAACGACCCCAAACACATCTTCAAGAGGACCACTGCCTTGCTAAAGAAGCTGAGGGTAATAGTGATGGACTGGCCAAGCATGTCTCCAGACCTAAACCCTATTGAGCATCTGTGGGGTATTCTCAAACAGAAGGCGGAGGAGCGCAAGGTCTCTAACATCCACCAGCTCCGTAATATCATCATGGAGGAGTGAAAGAGGACTCCAGTGGCAACCTGTGAAGCTCTGGTGAACTCCATGCCCAAGAGGGTTAAGGCAGTGTTGGAAAAGAATGGGGGCAACGCAAAATATTGACACTTTGGGCCCAATTTGGACATTTACACTTAGACCCCTTTCACACTGGGGCGCTTTGCAGGCGCTACATCACTAAGAATAGCGTCTGCAAAGCGCCCTGAAAGAGCCGCTCCTGTCTCTCCAGTGTGAAAGCCCCCCAGGGGGCTTTCACACTGGAGCGATGCGCTGGCAGGACGCTAAAAAAAGTCCTGCAAGCAGCATCTTTGGAGCGGTGAAGGCGGTGTGTATACCGCTCCTGCCCATTGAAATCCATGGGCAGCGTGGCTATACCGCCAGCAAAGTGCTCCTACAGCAGCTCTTAGCGGATGGTTTCAACCCTTTCTCGGCCGCTAGTGGGGGTAAAAGTGCCCCGCTAGCGGCCAAATAGCACAGCAAAATTGACAGCAAAGTGCCGCTAAAAATAGCTTTACTGCCAACGCACCCACCACCCCAGTGTGAAAGGGGCCTTAGGGGTGGACTCACTTTTGTTGCCAGCGGTTTAGACATTAATGGCTGTGTGTTGAGTTATTTTGAAGGGACAGAAAATTTACACTGTTATACAAGCTGTACACTCACTACTTTACATTGTAGCAAAGTGTAATTTCTTCAGTGTTGTCACATAAAAAGATATAATAAAATATTTACAAAATTGTGAAGGGTGTACTCACTTTTGTGAGATACTGTATAC